>OZ024873.1:1887400-3087400 GCA_964017185.1 Rugalucina vietnamica
CTACTACAACAACAACAACAACTACTACTACTACTACTACTACTTCTACTTCTTCTGCTGCTAATAATACTAATAATAATGATAATAATAATAATAATTATTATTATTACTTTGGTTTCGTTGAATAGATGCTCAATGTTCCAATGAACAATTTTTAGCTCACCTGAGCCGAAGGCTCACAGGTGAGCTTATAGTATACCCATGCTCCGTCGTCCGTCCGTCCGTCGTCCGTCCGTCGTCCGTCGTTCACAATTTCAAAGATCTTCTCCTCTGAAACTGCTTGGCCAATCAAAGCCAAACTTCATATGGAGCATCCTTAGGAAGGGGGAACGAAAGTTTTTATAAATGGTCCAGGTCACATGACCAAGATGGCCGCCATGGCTATAAATAGCAAAAACCTTTAAAAATCTTCTTCTCCAGAACCAGTGGGCCGATTTCCACGAAACTTGGTATGTAGCATTGGGGACTTGGGTCCATCATAGTTTATATAAATCATGACCCTAGAATGACCTTGACCTATTTTACAGCAAGGTCAACTTAGGTCCCCAATGCATTTGAATGGTAAAAATGGCAAAATGCTATTTAATGGGTAAAACTTACTGGGAATAGGCAAATGGACAGAAGATTAATGTTAATGGAAAATTTTAGCCCCTGGGGGGTTGTCTGCCCCTGTCCCGGGGCTATATACATGTATATTTCCATAATAATGAAACATCTTCTGCCCTGAAACCGCTTGGTCAATCAAAGCCAAACTTCATATGGAGCATTCTTGGGAAGGAGGAAAGAAAGTTTATATAAATGGTCAAGGTCACATGACCAAGATGGCCGCCATAGCTATAAATAGAAAAAACCTTTAAAAATCTTCTTCTCCAGAACCAGAAGGCCAGTGATTTTGAAACTTGGTGTGAAGCATCAGTGACTAGAGCTCTACAAAGTTTATATAAATCATGACCCTGGGATGACCTTGACCTATTTTACGGCAAGGTCAACATAGGCCGCTCATGCATTTGAATGGGAAAAAGTGTATAAAATGTCATTTGTAGGGAAAAACTTGCAGGAAATGGGCAAATGGACTTAAGATTGATGATTCTGAAAAAATTTGGACCCCAGGGGTCTGTCTGCCCCCACCCCGGGGCAATATACATGTATATTACAGTGATATTCAAAGATCTTCTTTTCAGAAACCACTTGGCCAATCAAAGCCAAACTTTATGAGGAACATTGTTAGGAAGTGGGAATGAAAGTATATATAAATGGTCAAGGTCGCATTACCAAGATGGCTGCCATGGCTATAAATAGCAAAAACCTTTAAAAATCTTCTTCTCCAGAACCAGAAGGCCTATGATTTTGAAACTTGGCATGAACCATCAGGCAATGGAGCACTACAAAGTTTATATAAATCGTGACCCTTGGATGACCTTGACCTATTTTACGGCAAGGTCAACAGGTCGACCATGCATTTGAATGGGGAAAATTGTTAAAATGTCATTTGAAGGGCAAAATTTGCAGTAAATTGGCAAATGGACTGAGGTTTTATGTTTTCAAAAAGAAATTGACTCCAGGGGTTTCTCTGACCCGGCCCTGGGGTTATATACATGTACATTACCATTCTAGTCAAACAAGTTTATTGGTACATATCTCGGGTTTCAGGTGAGCGTTTACAGGACCATTGGTCCTCTGGTTTAGTCATGTTGGGACGAAGCTATCACTTTCTTGGTAGTGTACCAATAATTTGGCGGAGCCGAAAGTGTTTTTGCTCAATAAAGACGTACTAAACGGCATTCTTGGAGGTTCGAACCATTGATTTCTAGCTCAGGAGTCCGACACCATACCACTGAGCCACCGCCCTCACCTTAACAACAGCAGCAACAACTACATGTATAACAACTACTGTATTAAAATGTAGAAGTACGATAAAACCTAGAAGTGCAAAAAAGTCAGAAGTACAATAAAACGTAGAAGTGAAAATTTTACAGAAGTGTGAAAAAACATAGAAGTACGATAAAACCTAGAAGTGCAAAAAAGTCAGAAGTACAATAAAACGTAGAAGTGAACTTTTTTGCACTTCTAGGTTTTATCGTACTTCTATGTTTTGTCACACTTCTGTAAAATTTTCACTTCTACGTTTTATTGTACTTCTGACTTTTTTGCACTTCTAGGTTTTATCGTACTTCTATGTTTTGTCACACTTCTGTAAAATTTTCACTTCTACGTTTTATTGTACTTCTGACTTTTTTGCACTTCTAGGTTTTATCGTACTTCTATGTTTTGTCACACTTCTGTAAAATTTTCTTCTGGAAATCTACGGCGGGAAATAATGGCGGGAAATTTGTAAGCAGCACAACTCTTAATGCTAAATGAAAAGTACACTACTACTACCACTGCTACTACTACTACTACTACTACTACTACTACTACTACTACTGCTTCTACTACTACTTATGCTACTGCTACTACTACTAATATTACTACAACAACAACAACAACAACTACTACTACTACTACTACTACTACTACTACTACTACTTCTACTTCTTCTGCTGCTAATAATACTAATAATAATGATAATAATAATAATAATTATTATTATTACTTTGGTTTCGTTGAATAGATGCTCAATGTTCCAATGAACAATTTTTAGTCATGTTGGGACGAAGCTATCACTTTCTTGGTAGTGTACCAATAATTTGGCGGAGCCGAAAGTGTTTTTGCTCAATAAAGACTAAACGGCATTCTTGGAGGTTCGAACCATTGATTTCTAGCTCAGGAGTCCGACGCCATACCACTGAGCCACCGCGCTCACCTTAACAACAGCAGCAACAACTACATGTATAACAACTACTGTATTACATTTTACAGTAAAACTTCTATGTTTTTTCACACTTCTGTAAAATTTTCACTTCTGCAAAATTTGCACTTCTACAAAATTTTCACTTCTGCAAAATTTTCACTTCTACAAAATTTTCACTTCTGCAAAATTTTCACTTCTACGTTTTTTCACACTTCTACAAAATTTTCACTTCTACAAAATTTTCACTTCTGCAAAATTTTCACTTCTACGTTTTTTCACACTTCTGCAAAATTTTCACTTCTGCAAAATTTTCAAATCTACGGCGGGAAATAATGGCGGGAAATTTGTAAGCAGCACAACTCTTAATGCTAAATGAAAAGTACTCTTAATCATCATGAAAACATGTCCGTGCAATGAATACCCCCTTAAACCCCACTTTTATATAGTAAAACTGGGGTTTGCAGGGGTATACCTATTTTTCTTATTTTTGCTCCAAAACATAGATTGTGGGTACTCGTTAGAACCGCCTCGGCGAGGCGGTTCTAACGTGTACACACAATCTATGTTTTGAGCAAAAATAAGAAAAATATCAAAATAACACAACTGTCACATTCAAATTACACATTTTGCCTGGCAACGCTCCGAAAAGCATAGAAATACCAATTTTTTGCAATTTTGGGTCTATTTTTCACCATTCAACATCATTTTCAACTACCGGCCCACGCTACGAACAATTTCTTATTATGAAATAATTATGAAGTATCACCAAGAGATATTGTATGCTAAGTATCATTTTGTTCGTCGTGTGGGCTGGTACTTAAAAATTAAAAAATGTGTTCAGAAATGGTCAAAAATAGACCAAAAAGTGCAAATTGTGCTCTATCTATGGTTCTTGTGGGCGTTGCCATGGCAACGCTTGTAGGATAAATGATGTACTTGATCTTGTTTTTAATATAGGAGAGATGTGGCTGTTTTAAGGAATCTTTTTCTCACCTAAATTCCAAAATTTATTTTCTAGCAAAATCTGAGGCCAAAATGTCCGCCTGGCGCGAGTTGCATAACGCGAGCGCTATATACGTAGCGCTTTGAAGATGGCTCCCGACGTCACGATGACGTCATTTTGTGCAGCCGCATACAAGCAACAAAGCGCTACGTAGCGCTCGCGTTATGCAACTCGCACCAGGCGTTAAACGCCCTAGTCCTTTCCCGCCATTATTTCCCACCGTAGATTTCCAGAAGTAAATTTTTCACAAAAGTGTATAAAAATGTAGAAGTACGATAAAACATAGAAGTGCAAAATAGCCAGAAGTACAATAAAACGTAGAAGTGAAAATTTTACAGAAGTGTGACAAAACATAGAAGTACGATAAAACCTAGAAGTGCAAAAAAGTCAGAAGTACAATAAAACGTAGAAGTGAAAATTTTACAGAAGTGTGACAAAACATAGAAGTACGATAAAACCTAGAAGTGCAAAAAAGTCAGAAGTACAATAAAACGTAGAAGTGAAAATTTTACAGAAGTGTGAAAAAACATAGAAGTTTTACTGTAAAATGTAATACAGTAGTTGTTATACATGTAGTTGTTGCTGCTGTTGTTAAGGTGAGCGCGGTGGCTCAGTGGTATGGCGTCGGACTCCTGAGCTAGAAATCAATGGTTTGAACCTCCAAGAATGCCGTTTAGTCTTTATTGAGCAAAAACACTTTCGGCTCCGCCAAATTATTGGTACACTACCAAGAAAGTGATAGCTTCGTCCCAACATGACTGAAAAATAAATTGTTGATTGGGACATTGAGCATCTATTCAACGAAACCAAAGTAATAATTATTATTATTATTATCATTATTATTAGTATTATTAGCAGCAGCAGAAGTAGTAGTAGTAGTAGTAGTTGTTGTAGTAGTAATATTAGTAGTAGTAGCAGTAGCATAAGTAGTAGTAGTAGTAGTAGTAGTAGTAGCAGTGGTAGTAGTAGTGTACAAGTAAGCAAAGATCAGGAAAAGCAACAATCAAAAAGAGATTCCCACTCCAAAAACCAAGGTAGGAAAAAACCAAAATGAACAGTTAGGTACTACACCATGAAAACATATCGTAAACCGAATGAGCAGCTAGTTTCCCAATAGGTGGCCACTCAGTTACCCAAACTTAACTAAAAATATGTAAACACACATAAGTTGCAAACAGCACAAAAAATTAAAACACCACTACATAAAAAAAATAAGAACCACCACAGAATAGTACTTTTCATTTAGCATTAAGAGTACTTTTCATTTAGCATTAAGAGTTGTGCTGCTTACAAATTTCCCGCCATTATTTCTCGCCGTAGATTTCCAGAAGTAAATTTTTCACAAAAGTGTATAAAAATGTAGAAGTACGATAAAACCTAGAAGTGCAAAAAAGTCAGAAGTACAATAAAACGTAGAAGTGAAAATTTTGCAGAAGTGAAAATTTTGCAGAAGTGTGAAAAAACGTAGAAGTGAAAATTTTGCAGAAGTGAAAATTTTGTAGAAGTGTGAAAAAACGTAGAAGTGAAAATTTTGCAGAAGTGAAAATTTTGTAGAAGTGAAAATTTTGCAGAAGTGAAAATTTTGTAGAAGTGCAAATTTTGCAGAAGTGAAAATTTTACAGAAGTGTGAAAAAACATAGAAGTTTTACTGTAAAATGTAATACAGTAGTTGTTATACATGTAGTTGTTGCTGCTGTTGTTAAGGTGAGCGCGGTGGCTCAGTGGTATGGCGTCGGACTCCTGAGCTAGAAATCAATGGTTCGAACCTCCAAGAATGCCGTTTAGTCTTTATTGAGCAAAAACACTTTCGGCTCCGCCAAATTATTGGTACACTACCAAGAAAGTGATAGCTTCGTCCCAACATGACTGAAAAATAAATTGTTGATTGGGACATTGAGCATCTATTCAACGAAACCAAAGTAATAATTATTATTATTATCATTATTATTAGTATTATTAGCAGCAGCAGAAGTAGTAGTAGTAGTAGTAGTTGTTGTAGTAGTAATATTAGTAGTAGTAGCAGTAGCATAAGTAGTAGTAGTAGTAGTAGTAGTAGTAGTAGTAGCAGTGGTAGTAGTAGTGTACAAGTAAGCAAAGATCAGGAAAAACAACAATCAAAAAGAGATTCCCACTCCAAAAACCAAGGTAGGAAAAAACCAAAATGAACAGTTAGGTACTACACCATGAAAACATATCGTAAACCGAATGAGCAGCTAGTTTCCCAATAGGTGGCCACTCAGTTACCCAAACTTAACTAAAAATATGAAAACACACATAAGTTGCAAACAGCACAAAAAATTAAAACACCACTACATAAAAAAAATAAGAACCACCACAGAATAGTACTTTTCATTTAGCCATTACGAAAACATGCCCATGCAATATAAAGAGATATTTAAAGTTGTAAAAAAAATGAGAATTTTCCGCTGAAAAATTTTGATATTTTTCTTATTTTTGCTCCAAAACATAGATTGTGTGCACACGTTAGAACCGCCTCGCCGAGGCGGTTCTAACGAGTACCCACAATCTATGTTTTGGAGCAAAAATAAGAAAAATAGGTATACCCCTGCAAACCCCAGTTTTACTATATAAAAGTGGGGTTTAAGGGGGTATTCATTGCACGGACATGTTTTCATGATGATTAAGAGTACTTTTCATTTAGCATTAAGAGTTGTGCTGCTTACAAATTTCCCGCCATTATTTCCCGCCGTAGATTTGAAAATTTTGCAGAAGTGAAAATTTTGCAGAAGTGTGAAAAAACGTAGAAGTGAAAATTTTGCAGAAGTGAAAATTTTGTAGAAGTGTGAAAAAACGTAGAAGTGAAAATTTTGCAGAAGTGAAAATTTTGTAGAAGTGCAAATTTTGCAGAAGTGAAAATTTTGTAGAAGTGAAAATTTTGCAGAAGTGTGAAAAAACATAGAAGTTTTACTGTAAAATGTCCCCTATCGGCTTCCGTAGGTGACACACACTGCAATTGAGAACGAAGTGAAGGTTAGATTTTTTAGTTTTCTCCTACAGCGTTTCTTCTACTGATCGATAGATACATGAAGATGCAGTCAATTCATAATTAAGCCACCTCGTGGGAAAACCAACAATGTGGCTTCCGAACAGGTCCGACACAAACCGACCTGTACAAGCACAGAAAAGAGTTAGAAGCTTGAAATTTCGGATTTAAGTAGAAGAGGAATTGTACTATCCGTGTAGCGAAAACAAAGGCGCTGATCAGCTTCGCGGTTACCGCGAAGCTGATCTGCGTCTTTGTTTTCGCCTATGCAGATTGTTGGTTTTCCCATGAGGCGGCTCATTTATTGAAAGAAAGTAACGTCATGTAAGAAATCCCGGTCATTTCGTTTTCGCAAACATTTCAATGTTATTGTGTTGGAAGTACTATATGTTCATAGGGCGGAAGTGTTTGCGATAACGAAATAACCTGGATTCCTTATGTTACTTTCATTCAATAAATGTTCAAATTCTGTATTGACTGCACATATCTATCAGGCAATAGAGTAAACGCTATAGGAGAAAACTCGAATTTCTCATCTCAACTTCGGACAAAATTTCATTGTGCGTCACCCATGCAGTACCAAGTGTTTCTCAGCTGTGTCTCAGCTGAAAAGGGCCTTAAGTTACCTGGTTACGGTGATAACTTAACAGCATTGTAACTTTATGGTCAACTCAAGCCAACCTTTAATGTCGTCTAATCGTACGAAGTAGTACGTTTCATTTCTTACTTACTTACTTACTTACTTACTGGAGATAGACGTCAAGCTAGGCATTTCTACTTAGCTAAGCAATTCTGCTTCTTAGACGCCGACTGTCTTGTGGTGGGCGAAAGCCAGGGCAGCTCTCGACGTTCGGTCGGGAAATACCCTGTGAAACCACTGCGCCCGGAAGGTGACAGTCAAACCAATGGTACATACCGATGCAGGAACCATTAATAGTTTTTTCAATAATTGATAGTTTTTACTGGCGTCGCCAGTGGGATTCGAACCTGCACGGCAGAGGTACATAGCCAGTCAGAAGCCAAACGCGCTACCGACTGAGCCATCCGGGCGCCCCATTTCACGATAGCTTAGAGTAAGTAACTACCAAGGACGTCAATTTGAAGGTGGTCATCTTAAGACCATCGTAAAAATGTCGTAAGTAGGGGAGCTTACGATATCTTCGAGTTACTCGCCCCTGCTTCGCAGTCACTGCGAAGCTGAATTGCGACTTTGTTTTCGCATATGCAAAAGGCGTAAATTTGAAGGTGGTCATCTTATGACCATCGTAAAAATGTCATAAGTAGGAGAGTTTACGATATCTTCGAGTTACTCGCCCCTGCTTCGCAGTCACTGCGAAGCTGAACTGCGACTTTTCGCATATGCAAAATGTTTGTTTTCTAGGCGTAAATTTGAAGGTGGTCATCTTATAAGACCATCGTAAAAATGTCGTAAGTAGGGGAACTTACGATATATTCGAGTTACTCGCCCCTGCTTCGCAGTCACTGCGAAGCTGAACTGCGACTTTGTTTTCGCATGTGCAAAATGTTTGTTTCTAGGCGTAAATTTGAAGGTGGTCATCTTAAGACCATTATGTCGTAAGTAGGGGAACTTACGATGTCTTCGAGTTACTAACCTCTGCTTCGCAGTTACTGCGAAGTTACTGCGAAGCTGAACTGCGCCTTTGTTTTCGCATATGCAAAATGTTTGTTTTCTCATGACGCGGCTCAATGGATGTAACACGCAATAAAAACATTGGACGGCTTGAATGGGCGTAAAATACGGGTAAACATATTTGCATTTTACGAGTACATGTACTTTAATAACTGATAAGCGTTCCATGCCGATTTGCCCATTATCTTAAATTGAAAATAAATTGAAAATTAATAAATAAATAAATAAATACATACATATACCTTATATGTAGCACTATATGATGAAACTTGATGTCCTTATGCACTGTTCAATCTGGTTCGGTAATCCTCAACTTCAAGGTGTGTACTTTTCAAACAAGGAAAATTTATGATGCACCACAAAATCCATTAAAAGAATTCAAGTTTAATATATGATGCAGTCAATGATGCGAATTGAGAGGGTACTGAACATAAAATTACAATACTTTTTTTTTTTTTTTTTTTTTTTTTTTTTTTTTTTTTTTTTTTTTTTTTTTTCAAGTAAAGAATAAAACGTGCATCTTGACATGCGTGTCCTCTTTCGAGACTTCTAAAAGATTATTTATTGACAGGTCCAATGCGGTTAGAACCCAAAACTGTCGGTTAGAACCCAAAACTGTAGTAATTTTTCTATACATTACGAAAACTTGCCCATGCAATAAACATAGATTTTTTTAAGTTGTAAAAAAGGAAAATTTTCAATATATATTTTTTATATATTTCTTATTATTGTTCAAAACATAGATTGTGGGTACACGTTAGAACCGCCTCGCCGAGGCGGTTCTAACGAGTACCCACAATCTATGTTTTAAAGCAAAATTAAGAAAAATAGGTATACCCCTGCAAACCCCATTTCTGTATATATAAAAATGGGGTTTAATGGGGTATATATTTCACGGACATGTTTTCCTGATGAGCTTCTCTGGGCCATCTCTGTTGAACACGCCGTTTTATAGTAAGTAAGAAAATAAGTAATAGTTATAATAACTTTACAATTACAATAAAACGGTTGATACCCAGCGAATATTTGGCTTACGAAACACTGTTTTTGTATATAAAACCCATCTAGGAGTTTGCTAGTTATCTACAAAAAAAAACCTAGCTGGGCAGGGGGAACTAATTAGTTTTGGACGACAGTCCTCCTAGGAGTTCACAGGTCTCTAAACAAAACCTAAGAAAAGGGTAGATGGAGCTTTTCAACTGTGACCAGCAATTCATCTAGAAGGTTGTTCCAAAATAAATCCTGTGTGCCGGTCTGGATATGCCAGACGGAGCGGAAGAAATCATCTGATTCAACGGTTCGAAAAACGATACAGTAAAATGTTGTGGAACATGCAGAGGCATACACTGCATCCAAACCCAACTCCAGACGTCTTGACCTGTCTTGCCTCTGGGTGAGGACGAGCGAGTGAGGTTCTTCATCACTATAATCCAATTTCATAGCGCACGTCATCTTATTTTCCAACACAAGCACTTGCATGCACAACAATCTCATCACACATGCACCCACATACCTACAAAAGTCCTGCGGCGATGGGCGAGTGGCGAAGCAGCAGGAGTAGGATACACTGGAAGCTGTAGTTGCAGACCTCGTACAATGGCGACTCAGTTTTATATGGTCGTTTTCCGTGAGGAGAAGCAGTAAGCGGGATTCGGCAGTCGGCTGAGCGACTGAGCAGACCTATGTAGGACCGCGCTGCTCACCCCCGTAGCATGGGGGAGGGGCTAGAAAAGGTACCCTAAACAAGTGCCTGCTTCAAACCCCCCTGGCTGGTTAACCGCGATCAGTGGGGATCCCTCTATAGCGGCCGAAACAATAAGAAAAAAAACAAACAAAGATAATCCCTATGCGGATTGGCACATGGAATGTGCGAACATTGATGAACAGCGCTGGGCTAGATAGACCGCAGCGTAGAACAGCCCTTGTGGGCAGAGACCTTGGGAGGTATGGAATTCAGATAGCAGCTGCGCTGAGTAAGACTCGGTTCGCGGATGTTGAGGAGATCAAAAGAAGTTGGTGCTGGATACACCTTCTTCTGGAGTGGATGCAAAAGTGAAGAGAGGCGTGAAGCAGGAGTTGGCTTTGCCATTAAAACAGAACTTGTTGGTAAGCTTTCAGGATTGCCAAAAGGCATCAATGGCCGCCTAATGACATTGAGACTTCCTCTGTCAGGCAATAACCATGCAACTATTGTCAGTGCCTATGCACCCACGATGACCAATCCAGATGAGGTTAAGGACAATTTCTATAATGACTTAGACGACGTTATTTCTGCAACACCCCGTACAGACAAGCTTATCCTTATTGGCGACTTTAATGCCGACCACCAGACCTGGGAAGGAGTTATAGGTCCAGAAGGTGTTGGAAAGTGCAACAGCAATGGTCTCTTGCTTCTAAGGACGTGTGCTGAACATGATCTTCTAATTACCAACACAGTCTTTCGTCTACCAAACAGAAATAAAACATCCTGGATGCATCCCCGTTCCAAACACTGGCATCTCATAGACTATGTCATAGTGCGGAGAACAGACAGGCAGGATGTCAGAGTGACAAAGACTATGTGTGGTACAGACTGCTGGACAGATCATAGACTGGTTGTCAGCAAACTCAACCTAAGAATCCAGCCTGCGAGGCGACCTCAAGGCAAGAAAGCTCCTAAAAGACTGGATATCTCAAAGCTGAATCAAGACAGCATGAGACAAGCTTTCTTAACGGACATCTGCAATCAACTGGGTGCAGTCAATCTCAGTTCAGTGAACCCCGAAGAAAACTGGATAGTTTTCTATAAAACAGTTCATTATTCAGCTGCTACTACTTTAGGACATCCATCTCGCAAACATCAATACTGGTTTGATGAGAGTGATGATGAAATTCAAAGGCTTCTTGAAGAAAAACACCGAGTGCACAAGGCACATCAAGATGATACTAGCTAAGTATCCAAGAAAGCATCCTACAGCAACATTTGTAAGACAGTCCAGACCAAGCTTAGGGACATGCAAGATTCCTGGCTGAGGAAGAAAACAGAAGAAATTCAGTCTTTTGCGGACAGAAATGACATGAAGAAATTTCATGATGCACTGAAAACCATTCAGGGACCAAAGTGTTCTGGAGCCACCACATTGCTCAGTGCAGATGGAAGCACTCTTCTCACAGATAAAGAGGCTATCTTGAAAAGGTGAGCAGAACATTTCAATAGTGTGCTGAATCGACCATCAAGCATCAATGAGAATGCAATCGACAGACTTCCACAGATAGAGTGCAATGTTCTGTTAGATGAATTTCCAACCGTCATGGAAACAAGAAAAGCAGTTCAACAACGCTCCAGGTGCAGATGCAATTCCTGCAGAGGTTTATAAGGCCGGGGTCTACCCATGGCAGAGAAACTGACAGAGTTGTTTCCTTGTATGTGGAGGAAGGAGGCTATCCCACAAGAATTTAAGGATGCATCCATAATCCACCTATACAAGCGGAAATGAAATCCACAAGCTGTTGAACCGCCTTAATGTTCATCTTGATCAGAGGGGACTTATCCCAGAAAGTCAATGTGGATTCAGAAACGACAGAGGGACAATAGACATGATCTTCACAGCATGACAGCTTCAAGAGAAATGCCAAGAACAGAATGTAGATCTATACATGACGTTTGTCGACCTCATCAAAGCTTTTGACACAGTTAGTCGTCGTGGCCAAGTTTGGCTGTACAGCCAGATTCATAGCAATGGTGCGGCAATTTCATGAGTTCTCTGAACCCTTTGAGGTAACGAATGGGGTCAAACAGGGCTGTGTTATGGCACCAACACTGTTCAGCATGATGTTTTCTGCCATGCTCATGGATGCTTTTCAGGACAGCGACACTGGTTTTCCAATCAGGTACCGTTTTGATGACAATATATTCAACCTTAGAAGGTTGCAAGCCGAAACTAAGGTACAGATTGATGTGCTGATGAGCCCTTCTATGCAGATGATATGGATACATCAGGAAAACATGCCCGTAAAATGTTTACCCCCTTAAACCCCACTTTTATGTAGAAAAACTGGGGTATGCAGGGGTATACCTATTATCCTTATTTTTGCTCCAAAACATAGATTGTGGATACTCGTTAGAACCGCCTCGCCGAGGCGGTTCTAACGTGTACCCACAATCTATGTTTTGAGCAAAAATAAGAAAAATATCAAACATTTTCAGCTGAAAATTTTCAATTTTTAAAGTTTAAAAAATCTCTGTTTATTGCATGGGCAAGCCGAGGCGGTTCTAACGTGTACCCACAATCTATGTTTTGAGCAAAAATAAGAAAAATATCAAACATTTTCAGCTGAAAATTTTCAATTTTTAAAGTTTAAAAAATCTCTGTTTATTGCATGGGCAAGTTTGCGTAATGAAGAATGCCAACACAGCGGCAAAAATGCAAAGAGCCATGGATCAAGTCTCACAGTCATCAAGTCTCACAGTCATGTGATAACTATGATCTCACAATCAGCCAAAAAAAAAAAAGGTTGTAAACCAACCAGCACCTGGAAAACCGTACAATGAACCAACCAGCACTGTGAATAGTCAAAAACTGAAAGTTGTTGATAAATTCACCAACCTGGGAAGCACTCTTTCCAGAGCAGTGCACATTGATGATGAGGTCACTGCCAGAATAACAAAGGCCAGTGTGGCATTTGGAAGACTCCGTGCAAATGTCTGGGAGCGAAATGGAATCAAACTTGACACCAAGCTGAAAGTCTACAAGGCTGTGGTACTGCCAACCCTCTTGTATGCGTGTGAGACCTGGACAGTATACCAGTGTCCTGCAAAGAGACTTAACCATTTCCATTTAAGCTGTGTGAGAAAGCTTTTAAAAAATCAAGAGGCAAGACAAGATTCCAGACACGGAGGTCCTGAAGAAAGTAGGGAAGCAAAGCATGCATACTGTCTTAAAGCTAGTACAGCTAAGGTGGACTAGCCATGTTATAAGAATACCTGATGACCGACTTCCGAAGAAAGTATGGAGAACTACAAGAGGAAAAAAGCGCTCTCAAGGTGGCCTGAAGAAACGCTACAAAGACACCCTCAAAGCCACTCTGAAGGATTTTGAAATACCAATTGGGTCTTGGCAACAGACTGCACAGGAGCGATCAAAGTGGCGAGGTCTCATCAACAAAGGAGCAGCCCTATAAAAAAAGAGAATCTGAAAGAAACCGCAGAGAACGCAAAGCCAATACCAATGGGCTACCAGCTGATTCCATTACATCAAGGACCCTATATCGACTATAACCACTGCACCCGGAAGGTGACAGTCAAACCATTTATACATACCAATTTGTACCCACATTGTAGTGCTTTAGTCTTAATAACTACATGTCAAGTTTTATTGCAATAGGTTTAGCAGTTCGTGAGAAGACATTGAAGGGTTTTTACTATCATTTGACTTGGTTTATTGATAAATACATTGGTTCCCCCTCCATACAGATGCTTCATGTAAAATTTGACTCTGATTAGCCAAGCGGTTTCAGAGAAGATCCTTAATATTATGGTAATTTACATGAATATTTCCCAGGGGTGGGGGCAGACCAGCCCCTGGGGGTCCTTTTTTTTCAGAATCATAAATCATAAATCTTTAGTCCATTTGCCCATCTCCTTCAAAATTTTCCCTTCAAATGACATTTTGACAATTTTCCCCATTCAAATGCATGGGCGACTTATGTTGACCTTGCCGTAAAATAAGTCAAGGTCATCCCAGGGTCATGATTTATATAAACTTTGTAGAGCTCCCCTCCCTGATGCTTCATGCAAAGTTTCAAAATCATAGGCCTTCTGGTTCTGAAGACGAAGATTTTTTAAAAAGGTTTTTTTGCTATTTAGCTATGGCGGCCATCTTAGTCATGTGACCTTGACCATTTATATATACTTTCGTTCCCCCATCCTAAAGAATCTCCACATTTAGTTTGGCTTAGATTGGCCAAGCGGCTTCAGAGAAGATCTTTGAATATTACACGGGTGGTAAACTTTGGAACGACCTCCAAAAAGAGGTAGTGAATTTCTGTTCCAATCGCACATCCAGTTTAAACTCGCGAGGTTGGTCCAAAGGCTAGAAACGGATAAACAAAGGTAGGTGTCGGTGGTTCTTTTGATTTTTTTTTTTAAGTTTCTAGCGGAAAATGGATAATTATGGCAATGCTGTGTTGTATAAAGATGGCTCCTGGAAACTGCGGTTGAAACCGAAATAATTATTACCGCTGGGTCGTTTTTAAAAGGTCGAACACGATGTTGCTCCAACTTCAACGACCTCTACTGGAATTTTCTCAATCATTTGTTTAAACAAGTATAAGCTTTAACAAAAAGCTTTGTCTACGCTTCGCATATATAAACTAGAATGTCAAAGAATCTGACCGTACTCCCATTTCATCGTGGTGCATTTGACTGAACAGCAATAAAACGCTGTGCGGTGAAAGCATTCATACCTGACAATCGACCGTCACGATACTGTCGGTTCATTTCGTTCCGTTGTGGCTTGGATAGAATGTAATTGGCTACACGGCAGGTGGGGCGCGGTCAAAGCTTTCATACCTGACCATATAGCGTCACAATACCGTCGGTTCATTTCATTCCGTTGTTGCTTAGATAGGATGCAATCATGCACCAGTTCCACGAATTTAACAATTTGTCCCATTTTTTTGGTACCTACTGCACCATTGGTACAAATGTTACCAACCAAGGGTGTTTGGGGGTGTTTACACGGTCCTTGGCGAAACGACCCGGAATCCTACTAACACGATGGTCAAGCCACTAGACTCAAACGTGCAGTTGCAGTTGTAGAGAGGTGTATGAGTTCCTTAGAGTAGTCTACGCGCTGGACATTTTTAACAGGATATGTAATAGAGTGCTCGTTTCCCCAGGGAGAGCGTACCGGGGCTGTATTCTTCGTGAAAAACCACAAATTTTGTAAAATCGACACCTACCTTTGTTTAGACCAGGATACCAGGGCTCCTTTTTGTATTCCATATATTTCATACAGTGGAGATTGGGGATTCCCCTGATCGGTTTTGTGTTTGCAAGACTAACCTTTGTTTATCCGTTTCTAGCATTTGGACCAACCTCGCGAGTTCCCGGATGTGCGATTGGAACAGAAATTCACTACCTTTTTTTGGAGGTCGTTCCAAAGTTTACCACCCGTGTATTATGGTAATACACATGTAGGAGGCAGACCAGCCCCTGTGGTCCAATTTTGTTCAAAATCAAGCATCTTCAGTCAATTTGCCCATTTCCTTCAAGTTTTTCCCTTCAAAAGGCTAAACGGATTCAGCAGGCCCCGCGTAAGATTTTCCTATATAAACGAGCGGATATGGACGGTCTCCATGACCATCTAGCGCGCTATAGGGATTCGTTCCTTTCAACTGACCATAGTCAGGTGTCAGTCAATGACATGTGGGTCAGTTTTAAGTCGGAGGTTCTCTCGGCTATTGAAAGGTTTATTCCATCAAAAATGACCAAGACAAAATATAGCTTACCATGGATCGATAGCTCGATCAAACGCTTGATAAGGAAACGTGATAAACTTTACTTTCGTGCTCGCAAGTCAAGCAGCCCTGACATTAAGAACCATTACAAACGGTTCAGAGCACATGTTCAAAAGAGCATTAGAGATGCATATTGGAAGCATATTACCAATATCTTCTCCTTTGAAAATGATAACCCTGATCCCGATTGTCCCCGAAAAAATGAAAAGGCAAAAAAGTTTTGGTCATTTGTCAAGTCCCTTAAGAAAGACGCGTCTGGGATCAATACTCTTAGAGAAAATGGTATCTTGAAGACTGACACTTTGGATAAGGCTAATATTTGTAATAGGCAGTTTCAGTCAGCCTTCACTCGCGAATCAGATGATGAAATCCCCTCCAAAGGCACAAGTCCTTTCACTGCTATGGGTGAAATTACAGTTGACCCCAATGGGGTCATTAAACTGTTGAATAATTTGAATATACATAAGGCGCCTGGGCCAGATGGCCTGAGTGCTAGGGTGTTGAAGGAATGTAGTTCTGAAATTGCTCCTGTACTGACCTATATCTTCAATGAGTCGCTTGCTCAGGGTGCTGTACCAGACGATTGGCGACAGGCAAATGTAGCCCCGGTATTTAAGAAAGGTGAGAAATACGATGCAGCTAATTATCGACCAGTGTCGCTTACTTGTATCTGTTGCAAAACTCTAGAGCATATAATTGTCAGCAACATAAACAAACACTTGGCTCTTGAAAATATTCTTGCTGACTGTCAGCACGGGTTCCGAAGTCAAAGGTCTTGCGAAACCCAGTTAGTTCAGTTTTATCATGATTTGGTTAGTAATCTGGACCGAGCAGTGGGTCGTGGCCACAGGCAGACGGATGTGATTGTCATGGATTTCGCTAAGGCCTTTGACAAGGTCCCACATAAAAGGTTATTATACAAACTTGACTTCTACGGGATTAGAGGATCTACACATAAGTGGATCGACTCGTGGCTCTCTGAGCGCTCTCAAAAAGTGGTATTAGATGGCCGTGCCTCAGATCCAGTCCCGGTTCTTTCTGGTGTCCCACAAGGATCGGTCTTAGGACCGGTCCTATTTCTTATTTTCATTAATGATCTTCCTGACAACATCAGGTCATCTGTTCGGCTATTTGCTGATGATTGTGTTTTATACAGAAATGTCAAGTCACCATTGGATTGTCAAATTTTACAAGATGACCTGAATAGCTTGGCCAAATGGGAAATGGATTGGCAAATGAAATTCAATGTTAGCAAATGTCATTCAATGAGGGTGACGCGGCTACATCCAAGCAGGCATATAGATTTCAATTACACACTGCATCAGCAAACATTAGAACAGGTTCAGTCCGCTAAATACCTCGGTTTAACTATCACAGATGATCTTGATTGGGGTCAACACATTTCTGAAATTACATGCAAGGCAACTAAGACTTTGGGTTTTCTTCGGCGCAATTTGGCACTGGCACCTAGGCATACTAAGGAAGTTGCATACAAAACATTGGTTCGGCCTCAACTTGAGTATGCAGCTCCTATTTGGCATCCCTATCATGAAACTCAAATTGAGATGGTGGAGAAGGTGCAGAGGACTGCTGCCCGGTGGACCTGCAGGCGATGGAGGAACACCAGTAGCGTCGGTGAAATGCTAGACGAACTTGAGTGGCCATCCCTGGAGTCTCGCAGGGAGCGGTCCTCCTTAACCTTCTTCTACAAGATACACTCCGGTACAGTGTCTCTTGATAAAGACAAATACCTGACCCCGGCACCCAATCTAAGGCATACTCGGGCATCACATGAATCACAATACACAAGACCATTTGCCTATAGTGATGCCCTGAAAAATTCCTTTTTCCCCAGAACTATTCCGGTTTGGAATAGTCTCCCTTCTTCAGTGGTCCTATCTAAGACCATTGAGGAATTTAAGGCTTCTATTTAAATCATTAGCCCAGAGGCATGCGTTTTAGTATGCCTCTCATCTATATCTTGTAAATAGTTTTAATGGTCCACCCCAAATGTTTTATTTTCCCTTGACTAAATTCTAAATTTAGTCACCCACCCCACACCTGAGGTGATGATCAGAAATTGATCGACTCAGTATCAGAAGATAGATAGATAAATGGAATTTTGACAGTTTTCCCGGCGACCTATGATGACCTTGCCATAAAATATGTCAAGGTTATCCCAGGGTCATGAAAATAATTTATATAAACTTTGTAGAGCTCCTCTCCCTGATGCTTCATGCCAAGTTTCAAAATCATTGGCCTGACATGAAAATAATTTATATAAACTTTGTAGAGCTCCTCTCCCTGATGCTTCATGCCAAGTTTCAAAATCATAGGCCCTCTGGTTCTGGTAATACCACGTAACCAGATTTTTGCATAAGATAGCCAGAGGACCAATGGTCCTATAAACGCTCACCTGAGATCTGGGATGAACTTGCCATACAATAGATCAGTGTCATCCCAGGGCCCGAGGGGGGGGGGGGGCACTCCCTGGTAAGCAGTGTACCGATGCGTGATCAAAAAACGATGAGAAAGGGTACTTTTTTTCAAGAAGGGCAGTGGTAGTGCTGACATCATTTAGGGTAGGCAAAATGTCGTTTTTGTGGAAAAAGGGTATGTTTTTTACAATTCTGCTAAAACGCGGTGAAAAGGGGTGGACCGAGGCGTCCTTGGCCGATATGTTTTGGGCCGAAATGACTAAAATGTCTAAAACCTAAGGGATAAAATATGATTTTCCCTTTCTGTTCAACAATGTGTGTTGCTTCAATAGAAATTATTGTTTCTGCTAATTGAGTAGTTCATACAAATAAAAATGGTTTGTATTAAAACTTGTCTTTTGTACCCTGTTCTCCGTAATGCTTGCTATATGTAAGTGCTTGGTATTTATCTACTATATCAAGATTTATTTCAAGTATGTATAGAAGCCTAATGGTGTTGTGGGAAAGCTGCTTGCCTTGTAAACCAGGGGTCAATTCCAGGCTTCTCCAGTTTTTCGTACAAGACTTAAACTAATTTCCTACCTTAGCTGTTTAGTGGGACAAAACACAAAATTAACCAACCAACCATTATTTCATATATATTTGTGTCAATTTTCTGTGTACATTTGAACAAATTCAGATGCTGAGGGCGAAGCTTGAAAGCCCTGAAACAACCCCCAATACTTTATTACTGACAGTTCCAAGGCAATACTTCCTCTGTGGTTAGTCTGTTTCTCGTTTCAGTGATGACAATTTCCTTTGTATGTGCATTTTAAGGTTAACCATCTTTTCTTATTGTACCTGTATGTTGCCTATTTGTAACTTTAGCTATTTCATGTGTTGATTGCATGACCAAATGTTTGTTTATAAGCATATCAGTTCCACATGTTTAAGCATTTTAACCCAACAGAGCCAAAGTCTCAAAGGTGATCTTATAGGATAGGCAGGTACCGTCTTCCGTTACTGTAGTCTGTCTATATTTTAAAATTACTTCTCTGAAGCCATCAGGCAGATTGTTTGCATATTACACATATAGCATCTTCACGTGGTTATAAAAGAATTATTGCATTCCAGTGTTTTAGTTGACTACAGTGGAAAGGGGTACTTTTTGACGGGACACAGTGGAAAGGGTCACATTTTAAAGCAAACACAGTGAAAAGGGGGGTCAAATTTTAAATGTCGATCACACTGTTTAGGGTATGTTCAACAATCCTTTGATCACGCATCGGTACACTGCTTACCAGGGAGTGCCCTCCCCGGATCCCAGGGTCATGATTTACATAAACTTTGTAGAGCTGCATTCCCTGCTGCTTCATGCCAAGTTTCAAAATCATAGGCCTTCTGGTTCTGGAAATTTTCAAAGGTTTTTGCTATTTATAGCCATGGCGGCCATCTAGCTCATGTGACCTGGACCATTTTATATATACTTACTTTCGTTCCCCCTTCCTAAGGATGCTCCACATGAAGTTTGGCTTTGATTGGCCCAGCGGTTTCAGAAAAGATATTTGAAATTGTGGACGACGACCGACAGCGGACGCCGGAGCATGGTCATCGTATAAGCTCACCTTGTGAGCCTTCGGCATGTTTTACATTTTCCTATGTTACAGTGTGGGGGCTAATTATCCTAGGCAGTGCCCATTTGAGACCCCAATGGCATGATTGGGCAGAATTTATGTAGTGTACCACTAAACATTGGTGTATACTAAATGTACAAGTTGTTTTCAGAGATTTTTCATGTTTTTCCCATTATAAGTCTAGGGCGGATGAGCGCCATCATGAGAAAACCAGATATTTCCCTACTCGAAAATTCACTACAGGGGTAGTACAATTCCTCCTCTACTTACACCCAAAGTTTCAAGATTCTAGCCTTGAATGACTGCAATAGGCCTGTTTGTGTTAGACCTCATCGGAAACCTTGTCCCTTGTTTTCTCACATCGCAGCTGAGATTATGATGCTCCTAGCCATCACCTATTTGACCCCCACCCCCCTTGAGCATGATTGGCAGGATTTAAAGTGGGATTACTTTGCATTGTGTCATACAAATATATCACCTCTGAGGCTATTGGTTTCAGAGATTTTTTTCAACTATTTCTAACTAACGATTTGGTGAGCACTATCGTAGAATCAGAAAGCCCAAAAATAATGATACCTTTCTGTACCAGCATTTTAAGCGCACTGGTCATTCTCCCAATGATGTTAAAGTTCAACCAGTGGAGAAAATCTCATATGATGAAAATTCTTCAGTTAGATTCAGAAACATTAAACGATTTGAAACTGGATAAAATTACTGCAAACACCCTTTCCACTGGGATTTAACGACAACATTTACCATGAAGGAAATAGCAGCGCACCGTTTACGTTTGTCATTACCCTTTTTCCGTATACCATGAGATCTAGATTTACGTTTACGAGACTCTGAAAGTGTAAGTACATCATTACCACATAATCTAATTAAAGAAAAACTTCTGATCTTTGCCTACTTGCACCTTCTTATTGTAAGTCACAGTGTGTGAGAGCTAATGACCCCACAGGATACAGCCATTTAGGACCAAACGGTCATGATTGGCAGGATTTATGTACGACATCATTAAACATGGATGGGAACTTTTACAAGTTCAATTAACACTGAAACTAATACTGCTCTCACATATACCGAATTTCCCTTGCGGATGCCCTTCCGAATGCAATTTTGAGCAAATTCGCATTAATCGCTAGAAATTCGGAAGCATTCGGTAGCATTTGTAAGCATTCGGAAGCATTCGGTGAAAATTTCGAGTCGTTGCGAAAATTAGGAACATGCTCCTAAAATTCGCAAGGAAATCATATTCTTAACATATTCGTAAAGAATTCGTAAACAATTCGGATTGATTGCAAGGAATCCGGGTCGTTTCGGCCCTGGGTCGTTTCGGCCTGAGTCGTTTCGGCCTGGGTCGTTTCGGCCAATTTTGGGGGTGGGTCGTTTCGGCCTTGGTAGGTGGGTCGTTTCGGCCAATTTTCTGGGTGAGTCGATTCGGCCCTGAGTCGTTTCGGCCAAAGTTTATGGAAGTATTCTGGTAAGTAACAACTCAAAGATAAATTGATCTTCTGGAGTACATGCGTGTTCGTGGACATATACATGATGTATGCATGTGAGATGTTTTGAAAGTATTGCAGTCACAGTTCCAGCCTCACATATTCTTAGTGTCTCGGAAAAAAAATAAAAATCCCATTGACATTTAATGATTAGTGCTGGTAATAGAAAGGATTGATAGGGTTGAGGGATTGAATGAATAGATAGATAGATACATGTAGTTATGAAGTCATCGGCAATTACAAGGGAAAACTTTTCAGTGATGCAACGACTTTCGGTGATCTAATTATAAGGGTGATTATCAAGGTGTGAAAACTCGTGTCTGTAATCAGCAATGCTAATCCATGGTGATTGATTATCAATGTACTCAATTAAAGTGTGAAAACGTGTGCTTGTCAATTTAATTTGAGTCTTCGCATGAGAAAAACAACAGTTTTGGAATCCGACCAGGTTCACCACAAAACAGCATGTACAGTCACAAAAGCAGGCTAGAGTCTTGAAATTTCGTATTTAAGAAGACGAAGATGATTATACTATCTTTGTAGCGAAAACAAAGGCACTGATCAGCTGTGCAGTTACCTGCGCCTTTGTTTTCGCCTATGCATATTGTTGGTTTTCTTATGCGACTTTGGTCGGCTTTAAGAGAAAAGAAATTTAAAATACCGTTAAAATAATAGCTGTTTGATACAGGCATTACTCCAGAAATCTTTAAAGTTGACATTTTTTCAAAATGATGTTTAGTTCGAGATGAGAAAATGTAAGGGATCTTATGAAATTAAACCGGTTGTGCTTTTTTTTGTTTTTTTTTTTATATAGATTATCCATGACGCCATAGAAATGACCATTGTAGTTTCTCTATTGTTTTAATGGAATAAAGATGCCAATTTTTCACCCTTTAATAGACCCAAGTACCCTTGCAAGACTGGCTGCATGGTAAACTAGTCTCGTATGACATACACATCTAGCATAAAGTATATTATATAGTATATAAGGATTAAATAAAATCAGGCCGAAACGACCCACCAAAATTGGCCGAAACGACCCAGGGCCGAATCGACCCAGGCCGAAACGACCCAGGCCGAAACGACCCACGGCCGAAACGACTCAAGGCTGAAACGACTCACGGCCGAAACGACCCGTTACCATTGCAAGACATTTGTAACACTCGCAAGCCATTTGCAAGGATTCTGTAGCATTAAATTCTATTGAGTTTTGATGTCCGTAAAGAATCGCTAGTGAATCGCAAAATTTTCACATTCAAGACTCAGTTTTTAGCATAGTTTATTTATTCTGGCCCTATCCTTCAAGTAAAGACCATTATTTATGGTGTTTGGCTTTAAGCTATCCATCAATGTTTGACAGACTATTTAAAGTCCCGTGAAATTTTCATTTGCCCTGTAAAATTATCTTTTTTATTGTGTAAATCGCAATTTGAGAGAAACAAAAAGTGGAGTGTATTTCAAGAGTAGACTTGGATCAATAATGACATATCTTTTCCATGCCCCATGGCATTGTGGGTGAATTCGTTTTTACATTGATATTATTGGTCACAATGTTTGCGAATGAGTAAAAAATCAAGAGAATTCGGCAATTCATTTGTAAGGTGTTTGCAAGACGTTCGTATTATTTGTAACGGCATTTGTAAGCGTTCGGAACATTCGTAAGGCATTTTCAAGAATTCGGTAGTCAGCATGGCAATCAATCGCAACATTCTTAAGAAATTTGTAAGGATCCGCAAGCATTCTTAACGCTTTCACAAAGACATCGTTTTGTGCAAGCCCCGCCCCGTCCATTCGCATCATATTCGGTAATTTCAGCGCGAATTTCAAATTTTAGGATTCGCAAGGAATATTCGGTATATGTGAGAGCAGCATAACAAATGAGCCGCAACGTGGGAAAACTGGTATTCAGGGTCACCGACCAGACCTGACACAAACCGATCTGTACAGTCACAGAAGTAGGCTAGAAGCTTGAGATCTGCGCCTTTGTTTTCGATTAGGCAAAATCCCGTTTTCTCACGATGCGGCTCAAATTATTGCAGCTCTGGGCCTTCTGGCTTCTGAGATTTCTCTTTTTCATTTTTCCCATTAGAAGTCTATCAGAATGCCACCTATGTGATCCATCTGTTGCCATGAAAACCACAATTTTGATATTTTTTTTTTTCAAAATCTAATGCAGTCAATCAAGCATCACAATGGAGGTTCACATATGAGCAACGATGCGAGAAAATCGGTCTTCGGGGTTTCCGACCAGGTGCGTCACGCAGTGGCCTACATGGTCACAGGAAAAAGCTAGAAGCTTGAAATTTCAGATTTAAGAAGAAGAGGGATTGTACTATCCCTGTAGGGAAAACAAAAGCGCTGATCAGCTTCGCAGTTACTGCGAAGCTGATCTGCGCCTTTGTTTTCGCCTATGCAATGATCAGAATTTCTCATGACGCGGCTGATATACATGTAATAAGATTGGCCCACTAGCTTCAGAATTATTCTTCTCTGACATTGTGGATGACAGACAAGGGCATTACGAAAACATGTCCTTGCGATAAATAGAATTTTCTGAAGCTATAAAAATTGAAAAATTTCAGTGAAAACGATTTGATATTTTTATTATTTTTTTCTCAAAACATAGATCTTGGGTGCACGTTAAAACCGCCTCGCCAAGGCTGTACTAACAACTACTCACAATCTATGTTTTGGACCAAAAATAAGAAAAAAATGTACAACCCTCATACCCCAGTTTTAGAATATAAAATTGGGTTCCAGGGTTATACAATACACAGACATGTTTTCCTGTTTGACAGACTATGGATGGACTGGATCCTGGGTATACTATGGGTTAATCTTGTGAGCCTTTGTCTCAGGTGACCTAAAAGGCAATCAATGACACATTAGTCTATAAATATATATTTTTTAATAATCTTAACAGCTTCAAAATGTTGACAACCATTTCAAAGAACAGTAAACTTCGAAAATGCTTTCATTCATTTAAGAAATGAATTTCATTTTTCTGGTGTTCATGGAGCTATGAACCGCAGTGGGTCGCGTGCAAAGTGAATGAACCCCTTCGGGGTTCATGTAAGCTTTGCTAGCCACCCACTGCTATTCATAGCTCCATGAACAACAGAAAAATTAATCTCATTGCTTATATTTACATTCATTTCTCTCTATCGCTTGTTGAACAAGAACTCCGCAGAGGTCGATATCGCACCTGCATCGGG
Source organism: Rugalucina vietnamica (assembly GCA_964017185.1). Classification (NCBI taxonomy): domain Eukaryota; kingdom Metazoa; phylum Mollusca; class Bivalvia; order Lucinida; family Lucinidae; genus Rugalucina; species Rugalucina vietnamica. Next base: position 1,912,115 of record OZ024873.1, read on the forward strand.
CAAAGTCAATAGACCATGAAATATAGTTCAAGGGAACTGGGTCAAGGTGCGTGCTTGAAGGGCATGTCAAGGACAATTACTATGCAAGGTTTCAGACTCGCAGCTATCTCTGATGTCGAGAAAACCAAACTTCAACGTAAAAATTTTCAAAGTCAGTGGACCGTGAAATATAGGTCAAGGGCACCGGGTCAAGGTGCGTGCTTGATGGGCATGTCAAGGACAATTACTATGCAAGGTTTCAGACTCGCAGCTATCTCTGATGTCGAGAAAACCAAACTTCGACGTAAAAATTTTCAAAGTCAGTGGACTGTGAAATATAGGTCAAGGGCACCGGGTCAAGGTGCGTGCTTGAAGGGTATGTCAATGACATTTACTATGCAAGGTTTCAGACTTGCAGCTATCTCAGATGTCGAGAAAACCAAACTTTGACGTAAAAATTTTCAAAGTCAATGGACCGTGAAATATAGGTCAAGGGTACCGGGTCAAGGTGCGTGCTTGAAGGGTATGTCAAGGACGTTTACTATGCTAGGTTTCAGACTTGCAGCTATCTCTGATGTCGAGAAAACCAAACTTTGACGTAAAAATTTTCAAAGTCAGTGGACCGTGAAATATAGGTCAAGGCCACCGGGTCAAGGTGCGTGCTTGAAGGGTATGTCAAGGACATTTACTATGCAAGGTTTCAGACTCGCAGCTATCTCTGATGTCGAGAAAACCAAACTTCGACGTAAAAATTTTCAAAGTGAGTGGACTGTGAAATATAGGTCAAGGGCACTGGGTCAAGGTGCGTGCTTGAAGGGTATGTCAAGGACAATTACTATGGAAGGTTTCAGACTCGCAGGTATCTCTGATGTTGAGAAAACCAAACTTCGACGTAAATGTTGACAAAACTTCGACGTAAAAATTTTCAAAGTCAGTGGACCGTGAAATATAGGTCAAGGGCATCGGGTTAAGGTGCGTGCTTGAAGGGTATGTCAGGGACAATTACTATGCAAGGTTTCAGACTCGCAGCTATCTCTGATGTCGAGAAAACCAAACTTCGACGTAAATGTTGACGGACGGACGAACGAACGAACGGACGGACGGACGGACAGAAATTTGGACTCCTATATCGCACCCTGCTATAAGCAGGTGCGATAAAAAACACCAAGGCGGTCACATTTACCAGCAAACAGAGAATCTACACACAGTGTGTGTTCAAACAGCGGAATGGCGTCGACGTTTACAACGTCCAATCAGATTGGCGAGATTCATGTTTTTGACGTCAAGTTTGGATTACGTCACGTTGCGTGACACAATGTTGTTCATGGAAGAATGAACACAGATGAACATCTAATGGTTCATCTAAGGAGGTTTTAGAAAAATGTAAATATTATGATAACACACCCATGTAAATATACAGATTTTTCTTAAGATGTCAAATTGAAAATTTTCAGTACTCGAAATCTTTTTAATATTTTTCTTATTTTTGCTCAAAACATAGATTGTGGGTACATGTTAGAACCGCCTATGTTTTGGAGCAAAAATAAGAAAAAAAAATGTATACCCTCCACACCCCAGTTTTACGATATAAAATCTGGGATCGAAGGGGTATCCTTGATTGGCTACTCCATTTGCTTCAGATGCAGCAGGTCCTTTATATTTTAATTCTGTTACTGTAAGTATGCATATAAGTTTTTTGAAGAACATAAATTTTCAATATTTCAAGGATTTTTTTTTTTTTTTTTCAAGAAAATGCAAGTTCACACGTTTAAGTACATGTAATCACAGGGTGCATGATGGAGCTTTTTGGCTGATATTTTAACATTTTTCTCGCCCTGTTTGTCTTGGAAGTAGCAAAACATAAAGAATAGAATGCACCATAAAAATGAGCCGCCTCGTGGGAAAACCAACAATGTGGTTTCCGAACAGGTCCGACACAACCTGATCTGTACCGTCAGAGAAGCAGGCTAGAAGCTTGAAATTTTGGATTTAGAAAGTAGAGGAATTGTACTATCCGTATAGCGAAAACAAAGGCGCTGATAAGCTGTACCGCGAAGCTGATCTGCGTCTTTGTTTTCGCATATGCAGATTGTTGGTTTTCCCATGGGGCGGCTCAAATATTTCAAGTTATAAAATGGACCAAAGCTGTTGCAATCCCTATTTGCTAAAGTATCACGATACAGCTCAAAGCAAATCGAAATGTGTGTCGGCCAAATCCGTATCACAATACATAGAGGATATGTACTTTTTTGAGGTGAATACCAAATATATTTGAAAACATCAAATATTCACAAGTGCGTAGCACGAGTGAAAATTTAGATGTTTTCAAGTCACGAGATGAAATATATTTGGTATTTACCGATAAAAAGTAAATTTTCTTTTTATTTTATACAATACACGGGCATTTTCCTATTCACAAAGCAGGCGGTGAAAATGCAAAAACCAAAAGTTTTTGAAAACACAAATAATTTTGGTACCACATTGTTCCTAACGTTCTAACTAAGAAAATGAATACCCACACTTTATGTTTTCCTTCGTAAATAACAGAGTTATAGGCATTTGAATTTCTGAAGTGAGGCACATTTAATGCCGTCAAGTGAAAGGAAACGTCAGAAGTAATCCAAACTCTACAGTGAAAATATCGGCTGATATCAATCACTAGTGAAAATATCAATATCAATTCTGCAGTGAAAATATCACTTTTATCCATTTCTGATATACATTAATTTCACTGCTAAGTATAAAATAAATTGACATATCGTCCCACACTACTGAGATTCAGTCAATATTTCCATACATGTAAGAAGTCCACCATGACATTCACAGTAATTAAGTGGCAAGAAAGCTGAAGCAATAACTTAAAATATTATGCAAAAGGCAAATGAGCCACCTTGTGGGAAAACCAACAATGTGGTTTCCGAACAGGTCTGACACAAACCGACCTGTACAAGCACAGAAAAGAGCTAGAAGCTTGAAATTTCGGATTTAAGTAGAAGAGGAATTGTACTATCCGAGTAGCGAAAACAAAGGCGCTGATCAGCTTCGCGGTTATGCGAAGCTGATCTGCGTCTTTGTTTTCGCCTATGCAGATTGTTGGTTTTCCCATTAGGTGGCTCAAATTATATCGTACTATATAACAGTACATGTATATCATATGTATCCACACTGTATTAGCGGCAATGCGGAACATATGATTTTATTCAAAATTGCGTTCCCGACTGCAAAAAAGTCATTTCAGAATGCCAAAAAGCATGTGTTGGCAATCGAGATTGTTAAATTTACGTTCTACATTGTCATTTTGGCAATCCAAAACGCCTTTTTTTCGGCAAAATAGAACTCTTTTTGCTTATCAAATTGGTTGTTCGCGATTGCCGCTAATACGGTGTGGTATCACTTACTGTATCTTTTATAAAAAGACCACTTTGGCAACTAGTGCTAAAATATTATACAGCCTTGTTTTGAAATCACATGATCAAAATGTTCAAACCCTAATAACTTTTTGAATACTATCATTTGGTTGATTTTCATTTAATTTCTTTCAACGTTTTCAGCTCCATTAAGTCTTTCATTTTAAAGAATATTTAAAGGATATGTGTGATCCTATTCCTTTTAAGCAATGAACATTATTAGTAAAGCTAGAGTGCTCAGACTAGCTATACAATACTGTTCTTTTTCGTGTGTAAAGCAAAAGGAAACCTGAGAAGAGCCTCATTATAACCATCAAAAACAAGCACTAAGTATTCAGTCTTTCCCTTGTTGACCACTTACTGATCACCAGACAACCTTTATGCCCACAATCAGTTTGTAGCACCACCAAATTTGTTATTTAGTAACTCGTTTTCTCTTGGGCAAAATGACCAGGTAATGAGGCCCCTAGGGAGCAACACTTAATCTGTCATTTACTCTTTACCTTGTGTGCACTTAGAGGCCATTTTCTATAACCTTCTTAACATTTACACTAAACAGTAAGAAGTACCATTAAATAGAGGATCTTACATGAGTGGTCATTTCATATAAAATTTATTAAACGAGCCTTCGGCGAGTTTAATAAATTTCATATGAAATGACCACGAGGGTAAGATTCGTTTTATCATATGACTTTTAAAATAGGATTTTATCGCCTTCAAAGTCGACATATTTTCAACCAAAACTTACATTGTTGTTACGGACATCGTCAATGACGTTACTTATTCCCGCAAAAGTGTTATTACACGTGTGGTCATACGATTTTTATGACATGACGTTATCCACTGGAAAACAGCGACGTCATATGATAAACATGTTATTTAGTCCCTGTCTCTTCGCTTTATGATCACCACTACACATGTACGGGTATTGGTGTAAGCATTTAAGCACTATCAGTAAGGTCCACCTGTAGATCTATTATTCAGTCTCTATCTCTTGTCATATGTGTTCCCATAGTGACCACCATATAACCTTAATAACAAATGAGCCGCCTCATGGGAAAACCACCAATCTGCATATGCGAAAATAAAGACGCAGATCAGCTTCGCGGTAACCGCGAAGCTGATCGCTTCGCGGTAACCGCGAAGCTGATCAGCGCCTTTGTTTTCGCTACACAGATAGTACAATTCCTCTTCTACTTAAATCCGAAATTTCATGCTTCTGGCTCTTTTCTGTGCTTGTACAGGCCGGTTTGTGTCAGACCTGTTCGGAAACCACATTGTTGGATTTTCCACGAGGTGGCTCAAAAGTTAAGTGCACCATAAATCGGCTCTTAAGGCTTTCTGTGTTTCTGTCCTTACATCCACGGACTGTAAGGATCACTATATAACCTCTTAACATTAATAATCAGTAAGGTCCTCCAGTAAACCTGCTATTCAATCTCTGTCTCTTAGCGTATGTGTCGGCATAGTGACCGCCAAGCCCCTGGGAATGTTGACCTACATAATCACCCTCGGGGCTAGGCTCGGGGGAGGGGATGAAATGATTGGAATTCCTCTTCTGGCCCTGGGGTGTACCCTGGAAGAGAACAAATGAAAAATTAAAATAAAAGTTATGAACATAACAATTTTACAATACAATATTAAACATTTTTCCTTGGCTTCTTGAACTTGTAGCAAAATCTACATGTAAATGCTTTAGCTAGCATCTGTTAAACTGCAGCCAAGTTTTAGACATTTGTTTATCACAATCCCTAAGACAAGGCCTAAGGTTACAGAACTTTTATCATATTCAACACTGCCATTATATGAGCTGCATCATGAGAAAACTGGATTTTTTCCTATGCAAAAACAAAGGCGCAGATGAGCTTTGCAGTAATTGCGAAACTGATCAGCACCTTTGTTTTCGCTACACGGAAAGTACAATTCCTCTTTTTCTTACGAATCCAAAATTTCAAGCTTCTAGTCATCTTCTGTAGCTGCACAGGCCAGTTTGTGTCTGACCTGGTCGGAAACCCCAAACACCGTTTTTTTTTGCGTTGTGGCTCATATAGTTTTAATTGCTCAGCTGACCTAAGATTCTTACACATCCTGCCTATTCTAGCCAAACGTAAAGTACAGTGATATATTGAGTCACAAACCACTGGGCAGAGTAGTGTGAAGTTACTTTGCACCTTTTCGATGTCAACAATTTTTTATGACATCAACTATCCCATTAAACATTGTTATCTTGACATTAGACATGTAATGCCATTTAAGTGTGCAACAAACATGATAATAAATAATTGAGCCACTGCATAAGAAAACCAACAAAATGCTAGGGCAAAAACAAAGGCACAGATCAGCTTCGCCTTCGCGGTAACCTCGAAGCTGATCTGCGCCTTTGTTTTCTCTGCACGGATAATACAATCCTTCTTCTTAAATCCGAAATTTAAAGCTTCTCGCCTGCTTCTGTGACTGTACAGGCTGGTTTGTGTCCGACCTGGTCAGAATCCAAACTGTTGGTTTTCTCACGCACAGGCTCATATGTGTTTACCATAATCCCCGGTCTGCCATCATTCGGAGGTCCAGGTGGCAACGGAGGCTTCATCAACCCTGTGTTCCCTGGGTAGCTACCCTGGCTCGATCCCCGGGCGGCGTCCTGCCTGTACCCTGACCCACTTGTTGCTGACCTGGTCCCAGTTCCTGATCCAGAGTAACTTCCCCCAATTCCTGTCCCACTGCCATAACCAGATCCAGAGGTTGATCCATAGCCAGATGCAGAGCCTGATCCGTAGCCGGCACCTGCACCGTAGCCCTGGCTGCCACTGTATGCTCCGGATCCCGACCCAGCACCACGTCCATATCCAGCACCCGAATTTCCATACCCTTGGCCCCCACTCCCATAAGAACTCCCATACCCGCCCCCAGTTCCCCAACCCATCCCCCCATAGCCAGATCTATTATTATATCCATTGTCATAACCACCCCCATAGCCACTATTGTTGTTGTTGTTGTTGTTATAACCACTAGTGTAGCCAGCCATGTAATTTCTGTAAATGAAAATAACATCAGGACCCAGTTGTTCAAAACTAAAGACGTCGTTAGTTAACGTTTCGTTAACATTTCAAACATTAATATTACAAATACTCTGTTATATTTTGTTGAAAAAATGTGAGAATCCTTTGCACTGCAAAGGATTCTCACATTTTTTCAACAAAAAATAACAGTGTATTTGTTTCTTTTGCTGATAGATGCTTAACAAATTTGTCTTAACGATATTGTTAAGCTAACGATGCTTTGAACAACTGGGTCCAGGTTAGCAAAGCTTTCATAATATGAATTATCTGTATCCTATCTTATACAGTTTATTTCAATTTTCATTGCAATTACCTAAGATGTAAGTCTTTCTTGATGTACTTTATCAACGGATGTAAAACATTAAGAAGTCATGTGATCTAGGCCACCCCAGTGACGTTGTTTGTTTACTACAATAATGTGACCTCAGTCATGTATCGCCATGACTTAGGCATAAAAATTTTACATTTTCGCTGTTCCAAAACTCTAGATCAATGTTAGAGGTAAACCAACAGTGTGAAGGAAATTAGATCTAGATCAATGTTAGAGGTAAACCAACAGTGTGAAGGAAATTAGATCTAGATCAATGTTAGAGGTAAACCAACAGTGTGAAAGAAATTAGACTATAATGGTAAAACTGTAAATAAACAAAAACTTGACATGACTCTACCTGTACCCATAATTCAAGCCATACCTGTAGGTTTCATATTGGTTATAAGCAGCACTAGTTGAAGCAGCGTAGGCAGCAGCTTGTTGAGCTATGGAGTCATACTCTTTGTCTGGACCCTGAAACACAGAAGTTTCAGCATCTGTGTGTTATGCTTATAGCAGATTGCCTTGTCATCAGGAAAACATATCCGTGCAATGAATACCCCCCTGAACCCCACTTTTATATAGCAAAACTGGGGTATGCAGGGGTATACCTATTTTTCTTATTTTTGCTCCAAAACATACATTGTGGGTACTCGTTAGAACCGCCTCGCCGAGGCGGTTCTAACGTGTTCCCACAATCTATGTTTTGAGCAAAAATAAGAAAAATATCAAAATTTTACACTGAACATTTTCAATTTTTACAGGTGAAAAAAATCTCTGTATATTGCATGGGCAAGTTTTCGTAATGTTAAATTTAACTGATGCATCAGATTCAGGGCAATCATACCGATTTCAAAGATCAAGATTTTCAGTTTGACTATTGTTTTTCTTCCATAATTTAATAGTTTATTTGAGTGTCGCATACAATATATACAGATTTACAACATATTCGATATCCAGTCTGTACAGACTTACGAGGCACTATATGACCAATCTAGACTGGGGTTGAACGCATAACTGTCGCCGCTTTCAAGCCGCACAGACACTCAAAGAATGGAAAACTATATGAGCCGACTCCTGGGAAAACCAACAATCTGCATAGGCGAAAACAAAGACGCAGATCAGCTTCACGGTAACCGCGAAGCTGATCAGGGTCTTTGTTTTCGCTGCTCGGTTAGTACAATTCCTCTTCTACTTAAATCCGAAATTTCAAGCTTCTAGCTCTTTTCTGTGCTTGTACAGGCTGGTTTTTGCCGGACCTGTTCGGAAACCACATTGTTGGTTTTCCACGAGGCGGCTCATATTTTGATGCAAAACAACTTACAGATCCCCCAGAGTTTCTTTGAGAGTTATAGCCATCATTGCCCATTCCAGTAGAACCATACATACTACCCATATTCTGAAAATGAATCAAACTTTAGTTTATTTTCATTTGAGCCGCCTCGTGGAAAAACCAACAATGTGGTTTCTGACCAGGTCTGACACAAACCGGCCTGTACAGTCACAGAAGCAGGCTAGAGGCTTGAAATTTTGGCTAGATTGTACTATCCAAGTGGCGAAAACAAAGGCGCTGATCAGCTTCGCGGTTACCGCGAAGCTGATCTGTGTCTTTGTTTTCGCCTATGCAGATTGCTGATTTTCCCATGAGGCGGCTCGTATATTGATAATGAAAATGAAATCAAAACAATATCAGTTTAACTTGTTGTTGTTGCTGCTATTGGGTTGGCGTTTAACTCATTAATACATGGATCTATGGGACACCAGGCAAACAAAATAGCTAAATAGGCTGGCATCCATTTATTCATATAAACTTCAGTTATTTACTTTGGTGGTTTTATTTAAAGAAATATTTCTCATGCTCTGACATCCCACTGTTGGGTTGAAGACCCAAAAAATGGAGGCAACATCCTAAAATGACCATAAATGTTGACTTGGATGTAAAGCAACAAACTGACAAAATGTTCTCATAATGAAGCTCCAGATACCAAGGGAGACAAACCTACCTTTCTGTTAGGAGTGCCTATGTAAGATTTGTCCCCCATCATACCCCCTCCTCCATAGCCCCCCATCAATCCATCACCCCCACCACCATAGTCTGTCCCTGGGGGACCACCATAACCACCCCCTTGGTTGCCATAGTAACCTGTATCACCATAGCTACCATCAGAGCCACCATAGCCAGAGTTCATACCCAATCTGTCATTGGGCCCTCCGTAACCTGAGCCACCATAGCCCTGTAGAGAAGATATTACAATTATTAACATTTTGATCCTGTACATTGAAAATAAGAGAGAAGATCTAGTCTGTTATAAAATGAGCCGCATCGTGGGAAAACCAACAATTTGTATATGCGAAAACAAAGGCGCAGATCAGCTTCGCGGTAACCGCGAAGCTGATCAGCGCATTTGTTTTCGCTACACGGATAGTCCAATCCCTCTACTTCCTAAATACGAAATTTCATGCTTCTAGCTGTTTTCTGTGCATGTGCAGGCCTCTTTGTGTCATACCTGTTTGAAAACCACATTGTTGGTTTTCCCACGAGGCGGCTCAAATGATGGAGATTCATTATACTATTCTATTAGGACATTTCAAAACATTTGGGATCAAAATAAAAATGTTTAAGTAAAATGCTCCAAATATCGAGATGATGAGCACTAGATCTAATGTTCCTATATTAAGATTCTGGAGTATTATGGTACAAAGCATGGTACTTGATCATGGTACATTTGAGCTGTCCCATGGGAAAACCAACAATCTGCATAGGCGAAAACAAAGACGCAGATCAGCTTCGCGGTAACCGCGAAGCTGATCAGCGCCTTTGTTTTCGCTACTCGGATAGTACAATCCCTCTTCTGCCTAAATCCGAAATTTCAAGATTCTAGCTCTTTTCTGTGCTGGTACAGGTCGGTTTGTGTCGGACCTGTTCGGAAACCACATTGTTGGTTTTCCCACGAGGCGGCTCATTTGTTTTAGTGTTATCCAAGTCTAGTATTTACATGCCAGAACAAAGAGACAGAAATTAAAGATACATATAGCATTAAAGGTCCATCAGTTAGACTGCATACAAGGAGCAAAATGAGATTTTTTTTTCTTGGTACAGAAAAGCCATTGTATACCAATAACAACACAAATAGCCAACATGCTTGGTAACTAAACTATATATTATAAATAATGTATTTTTTTATATTTCAAGAGTCTAACTACGGGAAAGTATTGATTGTTAATAATGTGGGGGCTCACTCACTGCACATAAAAGAACAGAAACAATGAGCATGCTTGATCATAACTAAACTACAAATATTAATTTGTCCACTCCTACAAAAGTACAATCAAATACATTAACTGTCTGTCTAAAGGAGTAAGTCAGAAGGGTGGGGGGTTTCACTCACTAAACACATAACCTACCCTATCAACATGATTATTAAAATTATCTCTGGATAATGGTGTGTTTCCTTGTCTCTGAAATTATCAAGTTTAAACATGTCCTTATTTATTGAGGACCAGATTTTCTTTTTTTTTTTTTTTGATTGAGGCTACTTTTTTTCTGACAAGTAGGATGGATTTTCCTGAAAACTAGTGAAGTTGGGGGTTTTATTGCCCCAACAACAGCTATGGTGATACAGAGACAGGACCTAGGTTTGAAGTCACATACCCAAGACCCCAATGCTACACAGGCCTCAACATATCTTATTCTCACAAAATTAATGACAAGCGAATTAGGAGTATATATTAAAGAAATTTCCAACCATCATTGACCAAAAAAGGACTTTAGTTGTCTATACTGTTTGCTTTGCTATTTAATGCGAGGTGATATGAGCCAAGACGTGAGAAAACCTGTCTTCGAGATTTCTGACCAGGTCCGACACAAACTGACCTGTGCAGTCTCGGAAAAAGGCTAGAAGCTTAAAATTTCAGATATAAGAAGAAGAGGGATTGTACTATCCTTGCAGCGAAAACAAAGGCGCTGATCAGCTTCTCAGTTACTGCGAAGCTGATCTGCGCCTTTGTTTTCACCTCGGCAGACTGTTGGTTTTCCCATGTGGAAGCTCATTTGAAAAGAGGAGAGTTGCAGAGTTCAGTCTAAAGTCTCAGTTTCATGAGAAAATATTGAATTGTTGCTTGAAATTAACAATCATGAGTCCATCATGGATCACCCTGAATACGGTCTTTCAAAATAAGCTGTTAAAATATACCTGATATCCTCCCATATCATCAAATCCACCAAAGTCATCATACCCATAATCCTCTCTGTCTTGACCTTGACCTTGGTCAGGCACTGGTAGCAACCCGTCACCAAGGTTCCTGTCTTGAGCCCCGGGGCCTCCTCCATTGCCTAGCCCCATCAACAGGGGTGGTTTCCCCAGCAACGACTGTGGTCTGTCCCCACCCCCTCCGTCCTGGTTGCCTTGGTTACCAAACAGTGCATTCAGAATCTGATTCTTATTGTTGGCCGGAGATTCCATTAGTTTCTGAAAAGCCAACGCCTTTACCGCCCCCATGAAATTGGCTGCATTTGAGAGACTATTGTTTCCTCCTGGTACTTCACCCAGTAAACTTTTAGGGGCTTGCCCATTGTTGCCCTTTGCTGGGGAAACAAGGCCCTCCATGAGTGGCCTCGGAGGGCCGTCCATCACAGGTCTTGGTACACCCTCCATTAGGGGCCTGGGAGGGCCCATGGGAGCACTACCTGCAAAATAATGATTTGAGCCGATGCATCAGAAAATCAACAAACTGCATGTGCGAAAACAAAGGCGCAGATCAGCTGTGCAGTAACTGCACAGCTGATCAGCACCTTTGTTTTCGCTACACGGATAGTACAATACCTCTTTTTACATCTGAAATTTTAAGCTTCTTATCTTCTTCTGTAATACAGCCCGGTTTGTGTCTGACCTGGTCGGAACCCAAACTGTTGGTTTTCTTACGCACATGCTCAATTGCAGTGTCTTCAAAGGTCGACATTAATAGACTTAATGAGTTAATAAAATATGATATTTGATTTAAAAATTAGGAAGTAACATTTTGCAGCCAGGGTTCATACAGACACGGAAAAGCTACATTCGAGGACTTTTCTAGAATATTTTTACATTCTTCAAGGATAAAATTTCATCAATTCATGGAAATTTCATCAATTTATGGAAAAACGGATGATAGTCGCACTTGATTTTGCAATTCCGAGTTTTAATTGTTGTGGTGATAAATACCAGTAATATGGGACTTAATGAACTCCAGTACCTTGCTCCCCTATGAAAGCGCAATTCTTTTTATTTTTAAGTGAGGTATATTTTCTCTATATTTTCTCAAGAAAATCTTCAAGTTTCAAGGACATTTTTTGAAATTCCAGGACAATAACATGAAAAATGGCAGTTTTTTCAAAATCCCAGAAGTTTTCCAGGACAAAGGTCAAATTCAAGGATTTTTCCAACTTTGCGTGAACCCTGGCAGCTATAAACATCAATAATTTTGACATACCTAGCAATCCCTTTGCGTTATTTTTCTCCGAAAACATAGCCATCAATGAACCCAACCTCTGAACAAATGCTAGACTCAACTTCCTGATTGGCCGGCCCAAAAGACGTGGCTCGTCCTCCTTCTCCAAGGGAGGGTACTCTGGCATGTCATTGGACGGCAAGATAATGTTCTTGAGAATGATGTCGGCCTGAGCTGTCATTGGGTCGCCGAGTAGGGATGGTAACTCTTGTTTTTGTTTGGCCTGTAACAGTGGGAAAAGTAGACAGCATTTCATCATAATAGAGCTGCCTCATGGGAAAACCAACAATCTGCATATGCGAAAACAAAGACGCAGATCAGCTTCGTGGTAATCGTGAAGCTGATCAGCGCCTTTTTTTTTTCGCTACACGGATAGTACAATTCCTCTAAACCCAAAATTTCCAGCCTCTAACCATCTTCTGTACTTGTACAGCTCAGTTTGTCAGACCTGTTCGGAAACCACATTGTTGGTTTTCACACGAGGCAGCACAATACATGTACAAATATGTGAGATATCAGCTACCAGCAGCATCTTTGAGACCTTAACAAAACTAATATGTTCCACAAGAATGCTGTTGAGTAGTCATTGTTAAGCTGATCAGCACCTTAGCTCTGCTATGTAGATAGAAGAAGGCTTCTATTTCCATCACATGAACATTCAGCAGTCTCTTGGTTATGATCATTTCACTCCAATAATTAGATAGAATATTCCAATTCATCATGCCTTTCAAAGTATGAAACTCAAAGCAAATCACATATGAGCCGTGACACGAGAAAACCGGTCTTCGGGGTTTCCGACCAGGTACGACACAAACTGGTCTGTACAGTCACAGAAGCAGGTTAGAGGCTTGAAATTTTTGCTATAAGTAGAAGAGGAATTGTACTATCCGAGTAGCGAAAACAAAGAGGCTGATCAGCTGTGCAGTTACTGCACAGCTGATCTGCGACTTTGTTTTCGCAAAGGCAAAAATCCGGTTTTCTCTTGGCGCGGCTCATATTATACAATTAAAATTCATTACCTCGTCTAATGTGGGTACTCTAAGCTTTCCCAGTGGGTCGGGTACCTCCCCATCCAGTTCTTTTTTCTCTTTTAGGTCGAGAATGACGAGGCACAGTAGGCCTAGCTGTAGGTGCATGTCCATCAGTGGGCTCATAGGAATATTGGGGGCTGGCCCTAAAATACCTATAAACAGAACAGAAGAACAGAAACGACCTATCAGACATTCTACATGATTCTTGTAACTTAAAAACTTTTTTTTCAAGGTGAGTATGACAAGACGGAGTAGGCCTAGCTGACTGATCTCAGAGCTTATATACATAGCCTATAACTAAATGTACCAAATTACATCATGAAAACATGTCCGTGTAATGAACACCCCCTTGAACCCCACTTTTATATAGCAAAACTGGGGTATGCAGGGGTATACCGATTTTTCTTATTTTTGCTCCAAAACATAGATTGTGGGTACTCGTTAGAACCTCACCGAGGCGGTTCTAACATGTACACACAATCTATGTTTTTGAGCAAAAATAAGAAAAATATCAAAATATTTCAGTTGAAAATTTTCAATTTTTAAAGCCCAAAAATCTATGTGTATTGCATGGGCAAGTTTTCGTGATGTTTAAGCCCATTTTCAATTAAAATGAGCCACAGATGTAATTCTATCATCTTTACAGAGCATCAGTTGAAAACACGAGCCATGTCATGAGAAAAACAATGTGGTTAACAGGTCCAACACAAACCCAGCTGTACAAGCACAGACGATGGCTAGAGGCTGGAAATTTTGGGTCTTGGAAGTAGCGGAGCTGTACTATCCGTGAAGTGATATCAAAGGAGCTGATCAGCTTTGCAGTTACTGCGAAGCTGATCTGCACCTTTGTATTTGTGAATGCAAATTGTTGGTTTTTTATGACACAGCTCATTTAAGGATTGAAATTCAGATTTTAGCTTTCACTGGATGATGAAAAACATTAGGCTGTTTTAATGTCTGTGAAGCCCAAAGGGCTACTCGGTGACGTTAAAATAACTAATGTTTTTCATCATCCAGTGAAAGCTAAAATCTGAATTTCAATACTTATATTTACATTTTATATTTTCAATTGCACATATCATCGCTTATTATCATTTGACTTAATTTTGGAACAGCCAAAATGTCAAATTTTTGCGCTTAACGTCATGGTGGTATGTGACTGACGTCACACCAACAAGAGAAAACAAACAACGTCACTGGTTTGTTTTGACGTCGCTCCGCCCATAGGCATGGCCTCTAGATCACATGACTTAATGTTTTTCATTGGGAAATGAAGAACATCAAGAAAGATACTTTCATTTAGGGCAATTGCAATAAAAATGTAAATATACTTAGAATGTCTTCCTTAAGTTACCCAAAGCTACTGACCTGGTTTGGTATTGGTGTGTGTTTCAAGCTGATGTACATAGCCCTGCTGCAGATGAACGAGATTATCGGTGAAATGGACCAGCACTGCAAAATATACATTATAAAACATACAAAGCATTTTGAAAAGCCCAACATGACAATACTTTCTTCACAAGGAACTCGTTCTTAATTAGGTCTTGACTGGATTCAGAATCTGACCATTTTCAGCGTTCATTGTTGTCTCCCCGTGTGATGCACTGCCCTGTTTACATGTTTAATTAACGTTACACAGAACCAAAATTTGTTTGTTTGTTTGTTTGGGTTTAACGTCGCTTTCAACATTATCCGTCAAATCACGACGATGTCTGGTTGTGACAGGGAGCTCAATGCTCACTTTTATAGTGCTGCCTCACTGTGGTATCAGATCCCAGACACTAATACCTGATACCACCTCCAGTCACACTATACTGACATCGGAGCGACCAGTCCTAGCCCTACCTCAAAAATCTGAGTTAGGCAACCATCCAATCGATGAAAGAAATCTTTAGATGGCAAAATGGGGTAGAAGCTGGCATCCATGCTGATATTGTTCCTAGACATGTACTATGACATATAGGGGTGGATGCCAAGTCTGTAAATGGCCCTAGGTCTCAGAATTAGGTCAAAGGTCAACTGGGTGCAAAATAACAAGATAAGAGCTGTCGCAGGACAGCGTAGCTCGCCTGACTTGTGCTTTGCCACTAAACTTATCAAAATCTATGACCCATGACCTTGACCTCAAGGTCGCTCAGGTGGGTTGTGATGGTACAGCATAAAATTTCAGACCAATATCCACAAACATGCAAAGTTTCAACTTGATCCATCAACATAGAGATATATAGACTTCAAAAATCTTTAACCCAAAACTTTAAACAAAAATTTCTAAGGCCATGACCTTGACCTCAAGTTCACTCAGGGTGGGTCATATGCATAAGGTACAGCATAAAACTTCAGACCAATATCTACCAACATGCAAAGTATCAACTTGATCCATCTACATGTTCAAGAGATATAGACTTCTAAAAACTTTAACCGAAAACTTTAACAAAAAAATTCTAAGTCTGTGACCTTGACCTCAAAGTCACCCAGGGTGGGTCATGATGGTACTGCATAAAACTTCAGACCAATATCTACCAACATGCAAAGTATCAACTTGATCCATCAACATGTTCAAGAGATATAGACTTCTAAAAACTTTAATGAAAAAGTCACTAGAGCACGAAATATAGGTCAAGGTCACTAGATCAAAGTGGGTGCAAAGTCGGGACATCTAGGAGAAGCCATATGCAAGGTTTGATGGTTGTAGGCTTTATAGTTGATGAGATATTAAGGGTTGGCTTAAAAAATGACAAAGTCACTGGAGCATGAAATATAGGTCAAGGTCAGTAGGTCAATGTGGGTGCCGAGTCGGGACATCGAGGAGAAGCCATATGCAAGGTTTGATGGTTGTAGGCTTTATAGTTGATGAGATATTAAGGGTTGGCTTCGAAAATGACAAAGTCACTGGAGCATGAAATATAGGTCAAGGTCAGTAGGTCAATGTGGGTGCCGAGTCGGGACATCGAGGAGAAGCCTTATGTAAGGTTTGACAGTTCTAGGCTTTACAGTTGATGAGAAACTAACACAGCATCTGAGCATTGTACAAAGGTGTTCTAGATATTGACCTCTAGCCCCGCCCCCAGGCACGACCCCACGGGTCCCTTCACACTTAATCACAGAGGACCCTCATATGCAGCAATGTTCCAAATATGAATGATTTCTGGTAAGTGACTATCAAGATATAACAATTTTAAAAACTTTGACCGAAAGTGTGACGCGGACGTGGACGCGGACGCGGACGTACACGTAAACGCAAACGACCGAGGTGACAACAATAGCTCTGTGCACTTCGTGCAGGCGAGCTAAAAATGTATGAAAACTCTTTTCAGTGTCATTTCTTTGCTGTATTTTCCACAAAAATTCACCAACCTACATTATATACACTTATTATGTATGTGGCATTTACAACATAACAAATAAAAGTGCTAAGCATATGTCCTAGCAAGGTTAAAGGTCATTTCAGTGCAAAATTACAAAGATATTCGTAAAATTCCCCCCGGGAGCTAATTTGACCTACCTTGACCCCCATGACAACTTTTCATGGGTGCCAAATCATTAATTTGGACCCCAGAAATGCAAAGATTTTTTGTTCTCAAAGATTAAGTCTTTTGCACAAAAAAAAATGCATGGTTTCCATGGCAACCCGTCGTCGTGATTCTTGAGCATAGGGGTGGGCATACAAACTTGGTCATATCTCCCTTGTTACTTGTCATAGACCACTGAGCATGGCCTCATTTCAAAGCTAAGACATTGCCCTTTCATCCAATGGTAAGTAATACTAGTTATCTAATTTGCATATTCATGAATTTTAATGAAAACATTAAAAATGGCAGAAAAATCGCTAAAAATCTATAAATAAACTAATTTCAGGCCCAAACAATCATTGAGACACTTTGTTATTAAACCAGTAATGTCATTTGACAAATTTATTGATTTTTTGTGCCTAAATGAAAATTATCTCATTTGCATATTCATGAATTTTAATCAAAATGTCGAAAATCGAGTAAAAACAAGGGGAAAACTATAGCCATTGCAAGGTTTTTGATGGGTTATATGATCTATTTTGTATCTCTGAAACGAATTCTCATGGCTGCCAGTGTGGTCAGAGGGACCGCCTTAATGCCATAAAATATTGTCCTCAACAATAAACACATTTGCATGATGTCAATTTACATAGTTTCCACCTCCACCCCCAGTGTAATTCTAATGAATAGGATGCATTCACAAAAATATTCATATACCAACAAAAGCATGCTCTAGAATACTATAATTGGTGTGATAGTGATGCAGGGTCCTGGCAATTTAACCTCAATAGCTATTATTCAAATCACTGAATTTGCTTATTGATGAAAATAAATAAAACACACAAGAAATCAGAGAAACGCTTTGGAAAAAATAGGGGGTATACGTACAAAATCACTTAACCAGAGCTGTTAACAAATCCAGGTTGCTTTAATAAGTATCAAATGGATGCTTTGGCAATGCACTATGACCCTCAAGTCTGATATAAGAATGATATGATTTTCAATTTCATGAATTTTAATGCAAACTTCATAAATGGGAGTGGAAAGTGGAAAAATTAAACGGGTAAACCTACAGAATGACTTGTATCTCGGCACCCAAAAGCCCTAACATGCTGAAAATTGCATCAAATGATTGCTAGTGCAATATTTTACCACCCTGTACTACAATTTGATGAATATTAAAAAAAAACTTTCAAATTTAGAGGACAATTATGTAGAAATTAAGGCGTTATACATAGAAAATCACATGCCTTCTATCAGAGATCCATTTGAAGAAACACTGAACATTATCTTTTTAGAAATGTACTAGCAAAATGAGCTATCTACACAGATGTCCAAATGTTTTTACACAGCCAGATCTTGTTTATATTGGTTAACTTTAGATAACTGGATGGTGTATGATTCAAGATTCTTGTGTTATAAAATACCAACTCTAATGCAGGCTCTACTCCAGCCAGGCATGAATCTGTGCATGTAGAACGTATTATTTTAGCTGTCAAATACTTGATGTAGTGATTTTAGAGGAATACTCCGGAAAGATAAAATATGTCCTGTCTTTTTAAGACCATCAGCAATTTGCATATGGAGGAAAGGGGCTCTAGCATGATGTACGTTAACACTGTTATGTAAAATTGACTTTGATTACAAACAATGCAGTGCACCATACCCAGACAATGAAAGTCGGGTGTCACTGACAAGCATTATAGAAACTTATCACCGAGTCGGCCAATCCCACTTCCATTCTGCAATGGTAAATGTGCAACCCTACCTCATATAACACGAAATAATGTGAGGCCCAAAGTAGAATACTCTCCTACCAGTACAGGTAAATACACAAAAACTGAACCAACAACATTAACTTGTTCCCAAATCCAACATCCACAAATATTACAAAACTAAGCCCAAAAGATTTTGTACATAGTTACTAGAAGATGAAAGTCTTATCTTTAGCATCCACACCCACCCCTGTCTCTAATTGTAATCATAGGTAAAAGTTGACCTGTTACATTAGGTGATTAACTTTAAATGATCAACCCAATAGATAAGAGAATGTCCAGTCAAATACAACATCAAAAGAAGTAAACATGGTAAAGTAGAGATTCTTTGACGGATTGAAATGGGAGCGGAATATATTATATTGTGTTCTCAGGTATAATGCACATTTGTACTGGTTTGCTCTACAAGTCGGCTCTTACAGCCATGTAGTAGAGTGTTGGCTTATCACGCCCTGGTTCGATCCTTGCTTGAGGCAAGCGGTAAAACAACAGTAACTTTTTCACCTGTTACAATATACCTACCCACTGTTCCTTAACCTACCATACACCAGGGGAGTGTGGTAGCCTGGTAGTAGAGGACCAGAGCAAGAGAATTTTAACCATATCTCCGCCAAGTATTAAGTCCCTGATCAAGACACTTTAAAATCCTAGCTCATACCAAAAAAGTTGTGGCTTTATTATAACCTGGCTGAAAAAATATTGTATCATCATCTGACCTTTAAGCTTACAATGAGCAAATCTCTCGGGTGAGCTACAGGACCATTGGTCTACAGGACCATTGGTCCTCTTATTTAATGCAGCTATCTTGGATTTTTGAGGCCATATTGATTTTTTTTAAATTTCTTTTTGTTTCAAAATTATTTAAATGTTAGTTTTATGTATTTACCACTTTAAATGCCAAATGTTTAGATTTTATCACACATGTGCGTGAATTTTCTATCAAAAACCCTTATTTTGGCAGCCATCTTGTAATTTGGCGGTCATCGTGAATTGCCCATGAATGTCAACCAGCATCATCTGGATTATAAATCAGGATATCAATGTGAATATATTTCTGTAAAAATATTTCTATAAACGCTATTGTACTACAATCTTGGGTTCATGGCGAACTATTTAAAAGAAGTTTACCTTTTTAGCAAATGTGTTGTTATGGAAATGGTAAATGCAATTTAAAAATAAATGTCTGAGACTGAGCTATCTATTCAGTGATGTTTTAAATGTGCTTGTTTCAATAAATTTGGTATAAATTCATCCATAAAATGAGTTTAATCCAAAGATTTTCCATCATTCTAATGAACATTGGTGTATTTGTCTGAAAATTTGCTAAATTGCACTTATTGACCTTTCGACCTTTTATACCCTGGTTCAGACAAACATGCTTGATAAAGTGACATATACAACCTCTTAATTTATTATTTAGGCACTAGTATACCAAATCTCAGCATTCAAACCACTAACTTTGGCCATGATTATACTTGTATATTCAGCTGTGGTAACGTTTCTTAACTTTTGCACTCATTGAACTTTGACCTGATTTCTGACCTTAATAGGCAAATCTGGACATGGCATCCACCCCTATGGCTTCAGGCATACATCAATTAACATGTTTATGACAACAAATTGCTTCTACTCAATTTTGCCAAGTGAAAATAAGCCTCAAATGATTGATTGGATTGCTGCCTAAGTGCCAAGCGGGGAGCAACTAGTACCATTGTTAACGACTTTGGTATGTGGCGGTCCGGGATCGAACCCGGTACCTCCAAATCTCGGTGAGGACACTCTACCTACTGAGTACCGAGGCCGGTACCAAAATTGATCTTTGACATGACATGTTACAAATTTGAGGTATATCAAAATGCTTTTGTATGTAAATAATACCAGTCAGACTAGCACTGAGACCTAGAATCCACAGCTTTATAGGCTCTTGCACAGAACTTCTGGTTCTAAAATCCACATTTATAGCAAGAGTTTTATCTTTTATATTTAAAAACTTGAACAAAGCATTTGAGCCACCTCGTGGGAAAACCAACAATCTGCATAGGCAAAAACAAAGACGCAGATCAGCTTCGCGGTAACCGCGAAGCTGATCAGCACCTTTGTTTTCGCTAAACGGATAGTACAATCTCTCTTCTACTTATATCCAAAATTTCAAGCATCTAGCATTTTTCTGTGCTTGTGCAGCTCGGTTTGTGTCAGACCTGTTGAAAAACCACATTGTTGGTTTTTCCTCGAGGCGGCTCATTTATCTACTTACATCTGGGAAACTTTCCCACCATGATTTTGAAAAGGTTGTGTTTGAGAAAGGCTGGATTAGGATAAACAGGATCAGAGTGGAGACTGGGTTTGTTAATTTTCACTGTGTCTCCCTAAAGAAAAGAAACAATTAAGCCGCCTCATGGGAAAACTAACAATGTGGTTTCCAAACAGGTCTGACACAAACCGACCTGTACAGTCACAAAAGATGGCTAGAGGCTGGAAATTTTGTATTTAGAAAATAGAGGAATTGTACTATCTGTGTAGCGAAAACAAAGGCGCTGATCAGCTTCGCAGTTACTGCGAAGCTGATCTGCGTCTTTGTTTTTGCCTATGCAGATTGTTGGTTTTCCCATGCGGCGGCTCAATTGTAAGTTCCATGTTTAACATGACATACATTACGAAAACTTGCATGTGCATTATACCAAGAAATTTTGGCTTTGAAAATAAATAAGAGCTGTCGCAGGACAGCATAGCTCGCCTGACTTGTGCTTTGCCACTAAATCTATCAAATTCTATGACCAATGACCTTTGACTTCAAGGTCACTAAGGTGAGTCCTGGTGATATAGCATAAAACTTCAGACCAATATCTACAAACATGCAAAGTATCAACTTGATACATCTACATGTTCAAGACGTATATACTTATAAAAACTTTGACCAAAAACTTTAACACAAAATGTTTAAGTCCGTGACCTTAACCTCCAGGTCACCCAGGGTGGGTCATGATGGTACTGCATAAAACTTCAAACCACTATCTACTCGCATGCAAAGTATCGACTTGATCCATCGCCATGTTCAGGAGACATAGACTTATAAAAACTTTAACCAAAAACTTTAACACAAAATTTCTAAATCCGTGACCTTGACCTCAAGGTCATCCAGGGTGGGTCATGATGGTACTGCATAAAACTTTAGACCAATATCTACTACAATGCAAAGTATCAACTAGATTCATTAGAATGTTCAAGAGATACAGACTTATAACAACTTTAACCAAAAACTTTAACATTTGAGCAACGCGAACGCTAACGCTAACGACAAAGCCGGGGTGATTGCAATAGCTCTTCCTGTACTTTCGTACAGGCGAGCTAAAAACAAAGAAATAATTGAAAATTTTAAATATTTTCCATACATTTGCTAGAAACCTAGATTGTGGGTACATGTTAGAACTGCCTCGGTGCGGGGGTTCTAACGAGTACCTACAATCTAAGTTTTGGATCAAAATTAAGAAAAGAAGATAAACCCCTGTAAAACTCTATATAAAATTGGGGTTCATGGGGTTATACTTTTCATGGACGTTTTCCTGATAGGTATAGGGTTTTGCTAAAATAAGTAATGCAGTAGCATTAAAACAGCTGGGACAGTACACTGAGTCACTGACTTTGCTGACTTTCACTATGTCTATCTCAAGATAGAAAAAAAAATTGAGCAACATCATGAGAAAACCAACATTTTGCATAGGGGAAACAAAGGCGCAGATCAGCTTCGCAATAACTGTGAAGCTGATCTGCGCCTTTGTTTTTGCTACATGGAAAGTACAAATCCAAAATTTTAAGTTTCTAGCCATCTTCTGTTACTACACAGCTCAATTTCTGTCGAACCTGTTTGTAAACCACATTGTTGGTTTTCTTGTGTCACGGCTCAATTATGCTGTTTCTCTTTCAAAGAATGATACATGTATTTGGTGATCATTATTATTATTTTTTTTTTTTTTTTTTTTTTTTTTTTTTTTTTTTTTTTTTTGTTTTGTTAATTCAGAATTATTCAATTTCTCCTGAAAATAATTTGAGTTGTTTCCCTTCCATTACAATCTGAATTTCTAAATGTCTTCAAAAAAGGAAATTCCACGATTGGATATTTGCATCTGACTAGGCCCCAAGGCCATAAAAAAAAATCATGCTCAGCTGAGCTGAGACATAAATTTATCCTGCTCATAAATGTTAAAACGCTAAAATTGTTGGCATTTGAACATTTATGAGCAGGATAAATTACAGACATTGGTGATTTGCACCTAAAATTTCAATGTATTAGGGCTATTTCTGTTTAAATTTCAGCTGGGTTGAGCATGAAAAATGTTTTATAACCTCAGTGCCAGATGTTTGAACTCATCTTGTTAAGAAGTTGATGTCTAACATTTTCCGAACAAAATATAACATTGCACTTATAATTTTAAATTTAATAAAACATTACTCAAGAACGTCATTATTTCAACAAAATGGACCATGCTCAATACTTACATATTTAAACATAATTCTGTTAAACATATGAACCGCTGACATGCCTGGTATACAGTAGGATATTTTGATCTCATGATCATTGATATGATGTCCAGAGAAGATCTTAAAAGCTTTTTCAGCATGCACAGCCTCGTCATATTCAATGATGCCAAATCCCAGTGACACTTCTTCTTTTAAAACAATCTACAAAATGAATTGAAATACTTGAGCCACCGACAGAGAAAAACCAACAATCTGCGGTAATTGCACAGCTGATTAACCTTTGTTTTCGCTCCATAGATAGTACAATTCCTCTTCTTAAATATGACATTTAAGCCCCCTCATGGGAAAACCAACAATTTGCATATGCGAAAACAAAGGCGCAGATCAGCTTCGCGGTAACCGCGAAGCTGATCAGCGCCTTTGTTTTTGCTACTCGGATAGAACAATTCCTCTTCTACTTAAATCTGAAATTTCAAGCTTCTAGCTCCTTTCTGTGCTTGTACAGGTCCGTTTGGGTCGGACCTGTTCAAAAACCACATTGTTGGTTTTCCCACGAGGCGGCTCATTTCAAGCTCCTCACTATTTTCTGTAACTATAACAGTCTGGTTTGTGTCAGACCTGAGTAATCTCAGAATCGTTGATATGGTAGAGAGCAAAATCATAAACTAAGATACCAAACCCCAGGGACTCTTTTTCTTTTAACGCAATCTATAAAACTTAAAGCAAATAATTGTATAAGATAACACCTGTCGTGTGGAACTCTCAAAATCCAACTAGAAGTTACCTTTTTTTGCTCAATGCATACTAAAAGAAAAATGTTACTGAGGAATATTTATAATTAAGCAAGAAATATTTTTGTTATTGCAAAAATAGCTTGCTCAGCTGGGGTTACAGCTCAACCATCAGCATGTCTGATTTGTATTGAAAATCATGGAAAAATATTGGCATTCCCTAACTTGAAAAAGGTTTCTATGAACATTTTTTTTCTCATTGAAATGTGAAAAGTCTTAGAATATACCAAGTAAGTCAAGAGACAATATGATCACCTATTAACATTAATAGGTTTATTGTTCAAACTGGAGACAAATGTTTCTTCACTATTAACATGAATGCCTTTAATATGTAAAATTGAAAAAATATAAATCATAACAAATTTCTTTGCTTTCAAATACCTGACAATAGACTGGTTTGTGCAAAGTGCTGAACAACTCTCTCAAATCTATTGGATCCCTGTAATCCAACGGCAAGTTACTGATGAGTAAACACTTGGAATGTAGGTCGTCGAACGTCAGACCATGGTCGGTTCTGTCTATAACGGCGTCACAGTGGACTGTGTTTCCCTCAATGTCAGACCAGTCTAGTTTGGTCTTGATCCGACCAATCGTCACCAAGGGCTCCGAGAACTCCACAAAACCATAGCCTTTACTCTCACCTAGGGTATATGAGCCTATGAGTTTCTGACCAGGTCTGACACAACCCGGTCTGTGCAGTCACAGAAGAAGGCTAGAAGCCAAGAAATTTTGGATTTGAAAAGAAGATTGTACTGTCCATGCAGCAAAAACAAAGGCTGCAAAGCTGAACTTTGTCCTTGTTTTTTCATATTCAAAATCTGGTTTTCTCATGACGTGGTTCAGATTTTGGTTGCATTTTGTAATTTAATGTCACAGTCAACAATTTTAGCAACATGTTAGGATGAAAACACTGCTTACTGATACACTAAACACTAGGCCATCAAGCTCCACATAAAAATGAGAGGCATGAGAGGATCTTACATGAGTGCTCATGTATTACTGCCTTTATCATACAAATTCATCACATTTCAATCATGTTTAACTAAAGAAAACAAAGTTTTTCACCTTCCATATTTTGTGTTGACTGAAATTTCTAATAAATACATGTGAACAAAAGATTCAACCTTTTTCAGTGTATGTTAAGTTGCAAGAGAATCTAGCAGAACAACATTATGGGTCTTACTAAGTTTTTTATACATTGAACATCATATGAGCCTCGACGCGAGAAAACCGGTCTTCGGGGTTTCCGACCAGGTCCGACACAAACCGGCCTGTACAAGCTCAGAAAAGAGCTAGAAGCTTGAAATTTCGGATTTAAGTAGAAGAGGAATTGTACTATCCGTGTAGCGAAAACAAAGGCGCTGATCAGCTTCGCGGTTACCGCGAAGCTGATCTGCGCCTTTGTTTTCGCCTAGGCAAAAATCCGGTTTTCTCACGATGCGGCTCATATCTCTTACCTTCATACTCAGATCGCATTAGAAAACATTTGTTGATTGCCCCGTGAACGGCCATGAGCTCGCGAAATTTCCACTCGGAGAGGTCGAGGGGTAGCTGAGCGACACACAGCATCCTGTTACTACAGCTAATGCTCAGCGTGACCCTGGTATACAACAGGGTGGAGTCTCGGAACTTGTTGACGGCGTCAAACACATTGTCACTGTCTTCCATTGTAATAATAGCTGTAAAAAATTGAGTTGCTTCCCTTTGATTGTAAAGGTATATGTTGCAGTGTATCCAGGAATTGTGGAATTATTGTCTAGCTTTGTGTCATGTGACTTTTATCTTCCTTTCAATACGCCATAAACATGTAGATGTGTTAATTAGTGGTCATTTAAATTAAATGAAAAGATCATAAACAGGTATACATGTACAAAACGTAAAAATGTCTTAATATTTCTTTTCAAAGGTTAAAAATAATAAATAAATATCTTTAAAATATAAGTGCTACCTGAATAATGCAGAATTTTCGTTCAAATTTTGATGTAGCATATTCGCTACATCGGGCAAAAAATGCTCTGTATCATATATGATACATTGGGCAACACAATCCAACATCAATTTTATTAAGTTTCCTGGCTCTCAAAATGCATGTATGAATACAATAACGCTACATGTTTGATGCAAACATGATTTTAACTAAAACCATGGCTTTTATCCTCATTAATTTGAGTCTGACCATGCATTAGCCATCGTCTGATTTATGAAGCAAATATGCTACATCGGGCATTAAATGAACCCAAATTTTCATTATAGGATGAGTCTCTGAAACATTAATTCAGATTGCTGAATCATTAATTAAGATATCTTATTTTCTAATCAAGATATCTTATTTGCTTTATATGGTATCGTATTTGCTACACCTCTGGAAACAATCCGTTTACTTTCGTATATTCGTTGCATCAACTTAGATCGATCCATCAGTATTTATTTTTAGCTATCGGGTCGTAGTAAATCGGTCAGCGACACAGGTAAGATATTTTTAGACGCGTAGTTTCCTAAATGAATACACTGTGATATTTTTAAACCAACTCATTCTGCCTCTCGCGACCTTGAAATAAATGTGTCAACATGGCCATTCATGTCATTGTCATGGGGAACAGATTGAATAAGTCATTAGGTTCGTTACGAAAGCCGTCATAATACCATGATGAAAATAAGATTAATTTTTTTCCGAACTGATGATAACAAAGTGAGTGACTTAACCACTGCGCCACGGAGGCTTTAACATCGTCGACCTGACCACAGTGAGATTGGAAACATTGTGTCCCATAAAACCATGATCAGGCTGGATAATCAACCAGGACATTCAATTATTCTAGCCACAATTTTATGAACAACCCCAGCAGATGCAGAAAGAAGACTGGTGCAGCCAGTCGCTTTTAGAATGACGGACACCGATATCAATCCAATCGTCCTACAAAATTTTTTCGTCACACTTGGTTATGGCGAATTTTCAACCGTTCACAAACTGTGTCCAGCATTCTTGTGTAACCACAGCTCCCCAACCTACGGGGAAGGGTGGGGATTATGACTTTCCAGAGTTTTCAATGCCCTCAGCTAGAGACCTCTAGTCGAAACCGTGCTGTTCGTCCTGCCCTTCACGATAGAAAATCTCCTTGGGGTGGGGATCTTAATACCCAAACCCCATCATTTCCCCTGCATTGCCAGGACAATGAAAAACTGTCCCGCACTTTAGACCGGCTATCCCTCACCCTTCCCCGTAGGTGAGGCGTGATTACAAATGACTGGTGCGTTATGACTATAATCCTTGCATTGTTTATTGTCATCTTCTCGTGACATGCATTGTCCAGCCTTCGAAACACAGACCAAAATGTGACCGTTGACACGCCATGCTACTGAATCGCATTTAAATATTAAGAATATGCAAGTGGTATTTTGTCCTCAAAGGCGCTTTGTTTAACTGAACACATACAAAAGCATCAGGAAAACGTGTCCGTTATGGATACCATGCATCTTCAACCCCGCTTTTATTTAGAAAAAAAAAACAACAAAAAAACTGGGGTTTGCAGGGGTTTACCTAATTTTCTTATTTTTGATCCAAAATGTACCTTGTGGGTATTCGGTTCTAACGTGTACCCACAATGTATGTTTGAGCAAAAATATTAAGAATTTCATTTTTTGTTTGGTGAAATTTCAATATTCACCACTGAAAAAAAAATCTCTGTATTGCATGGCCATGTTTTTGTAATGGGTTTACTGTAAACAATCCATCCAGTTTTATGTACATGTAGGATAAACTTGACCTTACAAACACCAAAGCTTCCTCCTTTTGAAGTAGACAATAAAGTCGTTTAACTTTAGGAAAATATGAATACTTTGTAACACAAGTACACAACACCGTATAGTGAATGGAATAAAATGCGCACCCTGAACCACAATTCAACAATGACTGGTCATTATTTAGCATGGTTGTCACGAATATAAAACTATATAAGATCGTTCAATAGGAACATGAGCCTCGACCCCAGAGATTATTTTTTATATTATCTTAATATTTGTTTACCATGGTTATGATGGACATTCTAGTTGAAACTTGTCTTTATGCCTTTTAAAGTTATCCCCTTTTGAATTTCAAGAGGGAGAGAAATGATAATAAATATTTGTATCTGTTAATTAAAAAGCCGACTGAATCAGTGTAAAGATAAGTTGAAGATAGTAGATTGATGGTTAGTTTTATCAGACTGGTAATGGCTTAACATCCCAGTCAACAAATGTCCATTTGTGTCGAGACGGAGACATAGCTGCAGGCGAGTTAATGAGTCTTGCTCAATGACACAACACGCCGCCTCATTTGGGGGTCTCGATAAGAAGTCCGATGCTCTTCCCCCAGATCACCCTACGACACTGTTTCACTACGCAAAACGTCTGTCAAGTATGTACATGGTCCTCATTGTGGTTTTACACGAATTTACATTGTTTCTAGTCTATGTCTTCGTTTAACACAGCCGTTAACACAACAAATCGTTCGGTCAATTCGATTAGCTTTGGGGTTTAATGTCAGACAAATCTTCTTGTTGTCTTACGGAAGTTCAGTTCCCCTCTTTCTAATACCATCAAGTATTTGAAAATAAAATCTGAAACATGACATCGCTGGTCCGAGAAGTTGTCTACGGAAAAGCCTCATGTGCAATATGGTGTTCAGAAGCTGGGAGAGTCCATCACGAAAACATGTCCGCGTTAACCTTTTATATAGCAAAAATGGGATATGCAGGGCTATACCTATTTTTCTTATTTTTGCTCCAAAACATAGGTTGTGGGTCTCGGCGAGGCGGTACTAACGTGGTTCGACATTCGATGTTTTTAGCAAAAATATTTAAAATCTGTATAACTCATGGGCAAGTTTTCGTAATGTGACACAGTTACTATATACTTATGTTGTTGGTGTGCATGAGCAAGCGGATGTCCTGACGGCAGATTGAGAAATGTGCTAATATATGAGCCGCCTCATGGGAAAACCAACAATCCGCATAGGCGAAAACAAAGACGCAGATCAGCTTCGCGCGGTAACCGCGAAGCTGATCAGCGCCTTTGTTTTCGCTGCTCGGATAGTACAATTCCTCTTCTAACGTTACTCAAGTTAAATCCAAAATTTCAAGCTTCTGGCTATTTTCTGTGCTTGTACAGGCTGGTTAGTGTCAGACCTGTTCGAAAACCAACAAGTTTGAAAACCACATTGTTGGTTTTCCCACGAGACGGCTCAATTATAACCACCAAGTTATGTTTGGACAACGATGGCTGATCACACATGCTAAATATCTGATTACATACTCAAGGTCATCGATCCAAAAATACTTCGTTGTCACTCTCTGGCTAAAAATAAATATAAGCGAAGGTAAATTTAAGGTCGATCGATAGTTTAACGACGATATCGAGGGTATATTGAAAGTAAACAGAATTATTTCCTCAGGCTTAATTAAGATATCTTGTTAAGAAATAAAGATATCTTATTCACCAAAGTTGATATCTTGATTAATCTTGTAAATCTTATTAAGGTATAATAGATATCTATATAAGCTATCTAAATTATGATATTGATATCTAAATTGTCATGTAAGATATATGCTATATACGATATCTTAACTGAAGATATCTTGAATACTATATAAGATATCTTAATTGTGACCGGGATTAAATAAGATATTGTATTTAGCATATTAGATATCTGCTTTACTACATAAGATATCTTAGTTAGGATATAAGATATCTTATTTGATGGAGAAGTTAACTTTATAGCTAAATAAGATATGTTATATCCTAATTAAGATATATTATATCCTAATTAAGATATCTTATTTACTTTTCAAGATATCTAATAAGCATTCAATGATAATAACAATGGCATTTCATCATATATTTAGGTTACCAGATGCATTTCGTGAATTATATTGTATTTTGGTTTTGATGTGGTTCAATTGTTGCTGTTTATTGTTCCACAAGTAGTTGTGTTACATTCCAAAACAAATAAAATCTTCCTGTTTAGCAAATGGATTGATATTAGGCATTTTGAGTTTTTAGAAATGTATCATATATGATACACCAGAACTTAATGCCCAATGTATCATATATGATACATGCCATAAAATCGCATCGGAGATACAAAATCATTAAATATTAACATTTTTCTAATACATTCCATGGTCATAGCTCACTATCATGAAATAATAATTTTCTGCTCAGCAAAAAGGTGTTTGGGCACTAGAGGGTTAATGATGAATGGATTCACCCATCTTTATCATTAGGGTGAGTCCATTTTCATTTTTAGGAGCTGCAGGTGCGATTTTAAAAAAAATTTTATTCCATTTTTCGATGAAATTCCTGTAAGCAAACAGAATAGCTCCAGATGGGACGCCGCGTTCTGCAGTGTCACATCTGGGGCAATGCTCTTTGCCTATGTCCCACAAAAAGGACGCCAGGCTTAAATGAGTTAAACAACCAGAGGAACAATGGTCCTGTAAACGCTCACCTGAGATCTGCTGCATATACTGGTCAATAAACATGTATGAATATTATGGTATCTAATTCCAGTGCAGGGGCAGATGAAGCCCTTGGGCCATTTTCTTTTTTCTGAATCTTCAATATTCTGTCCATTTGCCAATTTCCTGCTGGCTTTTCCCTTCAAATGACATTTTAACAGTTTTCCCAATTCAAATGCATAGGCAATCCATGATGACCTTGCCATAAACTTGGTCAAGGTCATCACAGTGTCATGATTTATATATACATTAAAGTACTTTAGCCATCAATGCTTCACGCCAAGTTTCCTTGAAATCAGTCTATTGGTTTCAGAGAAGAAGATTTTTGATGGGTTTTTACCATATATGGGCATGGCGGACATCTTTGTCATGTGACCTAGATTATTTATATACACATTGATTCCCCCATTCTATAGATGCTTCACATGAAATTTGGCTTTGATTGGCCACGCGGTTTCAGAGGAGAAGACGTTTGAATATTATGGAAATATACATGTATATTGCCCCGGGGTGGGGGCACATGAGCCCCTGGGGTCCAATTTTTTTCAGAATCATTAATATTCAGTCCTACTTCCCATTTCCTGCAAGACTTTCACTTTAAATTACATTTTAAAAGTTTTCCCCATTCAAATGCATTGGTGACCTATGTTGACCTTGCCGTAAAATAGGTCAAGGTCATCACAGGGTCATGATTTATACACACATCGTAGTGCTTGAGCCATCAATGCTTCATGCCAAGTTTTGTTGAAATCAGTCCACCGGTTCTGGAGAAGAAGATTTTTGAAGGGTTTTTACCATATATGGGCATGGCGGCCATCTTGGTCATGTGACCTGGATTTTTAATATACATGTTTGTTACCCCTTCCTATTGATGCTTCACATAAAATTTGGCTTTGATTGGCCAAGTGGTTTCAGAGGAGAAGACGTTTGAATATTATGGAGATATACATTTATATTGCCCCGGGGTTGGGGCACATGAGCCCCTGGGGTCCAATTTTTTTTCAGAATCATTAATATTCAGTCCTACTGCCCATTTCCTGCAAGACTTTCACTTCAAATGACATTTTAAAAGTTTTCCCCATTCAAATGCATTGGCGACCTCTGTTGACCTTGCCGTAAAATAGGTCAAGGTCATCACAGGGTCATGACTTATATATACATTGTAGTGCTTGAGCCATTAGTGCTTCATGCCAAGTTTCGTTGAAATCAGTCCACCGGTTCTGGAGAAGATTTTTGAAGGGTTTTACCATATATGGGCATGGCGGCCATCTTGGTCATGTGACCTGGATTTCTTACATACACATTGGTTCCCCCTTCCTATTGATGCTTCACATAAAATTTGGCTTTGATTGGCCAAGTGGCTTCAGAGGAGAAGACGTTTGAATATTATGGAGATATACATGTATATTGCCCCGGGGTGGGGGCACATGAGCCCCTGGGATCCAATTTTTTTCAGAATCATTAATATTCAATCCTACTGCCCATTTCCTGCAAGACATTCACTTCAAATGACATTTTAAAAGTTTTCCCCATTAAAATGCATTGGCGACCTATGTTGACCTTGTCGTAAAATAGGTCAAGGTCATCACAGGGTCATGACTTATATATACATTGTAGTGCTTGAGCCATTCATGCTTCATGCCAAGTTTCGTTGAAATCGGTCCACCGGTTCTGGAGAAGAAGATTTTTGAAGGGTTTTTACAATATATGGGCATGGCGGCCATCTTGGTCATGTAACCTGGATTTCTTATATACACATTGGTTCCCCCTTCCTATTGATGCTTCATATAAAATTTGGCTTTGATTGGCCAAGCGGTTTCAGAGGAGAAGATCTTTGAAATTGTGGACAGACGGACGGACGACGGACGGACGACGGACGGACGCCGGATCATGGCCATCCTAAAAGCTCACCTTGCGAGCCTAACGGCTCAGGTGAGCTAATAATAAGAGTTGTCACAGGAAGAGCGTAGCTCGCCTGACTTGTGCTTTGCCTCTAAATCTATTAAAAGCTTTGACCCATGACCTTGACCGTAAGATCACTCAGGTGGGTCAAGAAGGTACAGCATAACACTCCAGACCAATATCTACCAACATGCAAAGTATTAACTCTATCATAATCCATCTTCATATTCAAAAGATATAGACTTATAAAAACTTTAACCAAAAACTTTAACATAAATTTTCAAAGTCCATGACCTTGACCTTGAGGTCACTCAAGTGGGTCAGGATGGTATCAGGGTTGGGCAATGCATTAAACTAATACCAATGCATTAGCAAATCATTTTTTTCAGGTCAGGAGTACTCCTACATACCTTGATTTTGCTGTTTGTAGATAACGACATCTTTGACCGAATAGTCTTCTAGGAATGCTCGTAATTCCTGAAACAATCCGTGTATAATGGAAATGATTGCCAGTTCAAATACTAACATTGCATGCAAACAGATGGGTTACCATAGGGATAGCAAGATGTCATAGTCATGGGGAGGACCTGTGTAGATTATGACAATCAAAGACAAACATAAATGTAGACAGCACAAACACATATGAGCCGTGATGCGAGAAAACCGGTCTCCGGGGTTTCCGACCAGGTCTGATACAAACCAAGCTGTACAAGCTCAGAAGATGACAAGAAACTGGATTTAGAAAGTAGAGGAATTGCATTATCAGTGTAGTGAAAACAAAGGCACTGATCAGCTTCGCAGTTACTGCGAAGCTGATCTGCGTCTTTGTTTTCGCCTAGGCAAAAATCTAGTTTTCTCACAGAACAAACACATGTTAGACAAACAATAACACATACAGCACAAATTTTAGAGATAATAGATAGAAAGAAAAGAGAATGCAGAGGCTGATACATGTGTAGACTGACAAAAGTAGTTTTGAACCCGTGGGGTTGGGCTTCGAAAAAAGATAACAGAAATCAATGACCATTTCCTGAGAAAAAAAGTCCCATGAACATTTG
Source organism: Rugalucina vietnamica (assembly GCA_964017185.1). Lineage (NCBI taxonomy): Eukaryota > Metazoa > Mollusca > Bivalvia > Lucinida > Lucinidae > Rugalucina > Rugalucina vietnamica. The sequence continues at coordinate 1,945,390 of OZ024873.1, forward strand.
AAACAGAATTTAGTATGCAAATTTGAGACAGACTGACGAGGATTTGTTAACGTAGGAACTTAAGTAAAGACAGGAAGAGTTAAACTGTCATAGAAAGACAGTAAGAAATTAGAAACTAAAGAACAATAACAGATTAAACTAAGGCAAGAAATACTTTCACCTTGAAGTATTTAAGGACCATTGTCATCATGTCATGTTAGGTTAACTCATTTAAGCCTGGCGTCCCTTTTATGGGACATAGGCAAACAGAATAGCCCCAGATGCAACGCCGCAGAACGCGGCGTCCCATCTTGGGCTATTCTGTTTGCTTAGAGAATTTTCATTGAAAAATTGAATACAATTTAAAAATCACTCCTAACATCCCTAAAAATGAAAGTGGACTCATCCAATTGATAATGATGGGAGAATCGATTCGTCAAATATGGGTTAAAGATAAAGAGGATAGAAAGACTGGAAAATGTGTAGCCAATTGATAAGGCTAGACAGTTGAAAATGGAAGAACAAAACAGAAAATATTGCCAGCATTAGATGGAGTGCATAAAGATTTGAGAAATAAGTGTTGAATAAAAGTATGTACAGTAGACTCAAACGAAACAAACAAACAGTCTGACAGAGAAACACATTGATTTTAAATAAAACATCATTATAAATTTGTTGCATCATAGTCAAACTGAAACATATTGCTCAAATTATCTGATAAATACACATGAAGTACAGTTCAAAAAAGCCATTTATAGTGAAGGATCTGTACGATCCTAAATGAACAAATGTAGCTGAAATATTGCTACACTCTTTGTAATTTTTAATACATTAATTTAAATCATAATGATGTTTTATTCAGAACACAATAAAACTTAAAGTGAGCTGCAACATTATGATTTGTATTGATAGTAAGGATAACAGAATTGGTTTCAGATCAATCACCCTAACGTCAAGTATTGGTATCTCTGGCGAATGTAGAATCAACCCATGTCATCAGACCAGCAAGCTGCTTTTCCTGCACCAAAGAATTGAATCTGCAAAAATTCATAAAAGGTTTAATTTAAGTTGCTTCAAAATAAAGGTGGATACTTCACAAACAAGCATCTGAAAAGTGAAGAAATTCTGTTTCATAAAAAGCAATATCAAGTTGAGCATCCAACAATCCATTTATGACCAATCATTATACGTGAAAAAACGTAACAGTGGCATTTATAAATAACAGCTGTAACCAGTAATGATAGATTTTTAACTACACTGCATTAATTTTATATGCTGAAAATCTTAAATAGGGTGGTGAATTTTATTTTGAAAAATAACCGACACTGAGATCTCCTTCTTCTTCTTTCAATTGAAGGGCAAGGCTGGTGGGCCCAGCATTGTACCACTGACGATTCAAACTATACACATTGCCAGTGGTCCAGACTGAATATTAACAGGCTAAAAACAGGATAAAAATGTCCTAGAGTCTAGGGCTGTATTCTGTTTAAAATCCCAGTTTTGAAGACCTCCAGGGATTCTCCAGAAGCAGGGAAGTGTAATATACAAGGAATAAGCTCAGAGCAACTTCAAACGCCCCATCATTGTAACCGCCAGTTTATCACCTACTTGGCATAAATTGATAAGACTTGCGATAATTGCGCAATATTGCATTGTTTTCCGCCATCCAGTATCGAAAATCCCTTATCTGGCCGAAACAGCAACCTGTCACGCTTTTATTTGCATAATTTATATATTCATTTTAAATATAAATTTACGATATTGTAAACATGTTTGACTGGCAATAGCTCGCCCAGTATGGTGTCATTTGTATTGATCAAGGCAGATCCGAAAGCATTCCTTGAAGATTATCCATGAAAATACATGATTTTAGGTCATTCTTGCAGTTAAAAAGGTGCATGTAAAGCGTTTTTGTCAATGTAATATGAATGGAATGAGCATGTTAACTACAAGTATTCCGAGTCTGTGAGGCCTATTCAGGAACAGTATGGCTAGGAAAACTGGCCGTCCCGACATGACTATAACCGTTATTGTGGCATGTTTAAACTGTAAAACAATATAAGTATATGAAAAGCAAATATCCTGACGAAACAATTTAGATTAACATGTTAACAGAACATACCAAATATACCTTCTCGGAGACGTTTATTGGCTGCAAACTTAGTTTTGTAGTGAAGATTTTCATGAGAAAAATGTATTAAGCATGAGATTCCCGCTACAAGCACATGTATCATAGTGGTTAAAAAAGTTTATACTGCCCATGCAAACTATACTTTATGTTACATGTAAATTTTAGCATGTTTATCTCTTAAGAAGCAACCAAATGGGCTTGCTGTAAAAAAAAAAATCCTATCGTTAAACCATGGCAAATGGTTTTATCGTTGATGAACTCTCAAATTTAATTAAAATTTTCAGCATGTGCGCATCTGTGCACACTGAAGGCACTATCACTGTTGTTGACGTAACATATTCTTCTTAAATAAAAGCCTACTTTCATTTTCCGGACTTAACCGGAAAGCCTCCAAAACTTGATATTAAATTGAATTAAATTTTCATTTGCGCACATGAACAAATACTTTGAAACGCTGTTGCTTCACTATCTGTCGGCCGATTTCGGCGATAAAAAATCTGCGCGACGCAGATTAACACCCCGCTTGTCACTATGATCATGTGCATTCTTAATAAATTGTCCACTTTAAGAAAATTAAGAAAATTAACAAGTGCCTTACTCGTTAAATTAGTGGCTACGCGATAAGATTCTATCTTTTGTCCAGGTAGCGCGGTTACGATGATGGGGTTCAAGGTTATCAAATTGACTAGCACCTCTCTACGCAGTCCCCGTTGAGTTTCTACGTGGCCTAATTGGTGCTAATTGATCCAATTAGTCTGTACTTATTCCTTCTCTCTTACACTTCCCTGCCAGAAGTCAGTTCTTGAGGCAGCTGGTTCCACAACTCTGACAGTTGTATGAGTTGGTCTAGCAGTATGGTAAGCTATATTTGTACTGATGGCCTCTTCATGCATCAGCAAGAGGTTCCGTGAGGCCTGGATAGCTATCATGGCGTGTACAACATGGAACATCATAATTTATTTGGCCTTCACTTCAGATTTTTAAGACAATTTAAAATTGGAAAATCTGAAGTATGTTTTGTCTTAATATTGTCTTTTTAAAATTCTCAAATTTTAAGTGTGTCAATGGTTTGCCTTCACGAGTTTAGGAGCGTATCTCAAAATCTGCTTTGGTAATTTTCTAAAAAAAAAAACGTGTCTGATTTGTGTGGTTCCCTCCAAGCTATTGTACCATGACAGTGTATAATGTAATCAGAATGTCTTTGGGACAGACTATCTATACTCGATAATAGCAAACACACATGTGTGTTTGCTTTAGGATAAACGTACGTAAGAAATTTAGAATAAAAAATCTACATACCTTACCGAACAAAACCTACGGTTAGGCGGCCATTAATGTTGGGCGCAGACATTTTTGTCGGCATGCGCAGACAATGTGTCGTTCAGATGTCGGGAAATTTGTACTTTCTTTTTCTTTTTTCGGCTGAACATTTTTCTTTGTCAAACATATTTCCATATATCCTATTTCAGATCATATTTGTCTCCAAAATGTAAAAAATATAAGATAAATACACAATTTACAAATGCAGACGACGACGAAGATTGGTTTTTCGAAATTACACCGTTAAAATCCTCGTATTATAGCAAACCAGTCAAAAAGGCAATATAAACGCTCGAAAAAACAAGCGTCTGCGAGGTGTACCTAAAGCAGGTAACCGGCGAAATTATCGAGACGTTTCGAACAGACGGAAATTACGCCGTGAATAGCGTGCCTGGTTATTTTTGGGGGACAATATTTGAGGTTTGAAGGAACAGAAGGAAAACATTTAAGGGAGCTACCTACCTAGGTCTACCTAAAAACCTAACTAGGTCTACCTAACTACCAAGGTCTACCTGCCTACCAAGGTCTACCTACCTAACTAGGTCTACCAACCTAGGTCTACCTACCTAGGTCTACTTTCCAAGGTCTACCTACCTAAGTCTACTAACCAAGGTTTATCTACCTGGGTCTACTTACCAAGGTTCCCTTTCCTAGGTTTACTTACCTATGTCTTAGTCTACCTATCTAGGTCTACCTTCCAAGGTCTACTTATCTAGGTCTACTTACCAAGGTCAAGTTACCAAGGTCTACATACCTAGGTCTACTTCCAATGTCTACATACCTAGGTCTACTTACCAAGGTTTATCTACCTAGGTCTACTTACCTTAGTCTATCGAACTAGGTCTACTTACCAAGGTCTCACTTCCGGGGTCTACTTACCAAGGTCTGTTTACCAAGGTCTACCTTCTATGGTCTACTTACCAAGTCTACTTACCAAGGTCTACCCACCTAGGTCGACTTACCAAAGTCTACCTACTAGGTCTATTAACCAATATCTACCTACCAAGGTCTACCTACCAAAACCTACATACTAAGTCTACTTCCAATGTCTACTAACCTATTTCTACCTACCAAGGTCTAACTATCTACGTCTGCTTACCAAGGTTTACTTACTTAGGTCTACCTACCTAGGTCTACTTACCAAGGTATACATACCTATCTATGTCTACTTACCAAAGTCTACTTACCTAAGTCTACCTACCTAGGTCTACTTCCCAAGGTCTACCTACCTAGGTCTACTTACCTGGGTCTACCTACTATGTCTACTTACCAAGGTCTACGTCCGGGGTCTACTTACCTAGGTCTACTTACCTAGGTCTACGTACCAAGGTCTACTTACCAAGATCTACCTACCTAGGTTTACCTACAAGGTCTACTTACTCAGGTCTACTAAAATGGATAGCTGGATACACTAATTGACAAAAAAATCCCAGCATACGGTTTTCCGTGTGTGTTTGCAGATAAGGCAGCATGCCTTTATTTCATATTACTGCGACAGACTTCTACCTGTACTGTAACAAATTTACACCACATAGCCTGCAGCACCTTTGGACTTTGTCTTATCTCCAAGGGCTAAATAAAAAAGTCTGAATGATAAACAAATTCACAAAAATAATCACACCTCTTCAGTGATTTCTGTGGGGAGATTTTTTATCACCAAATTTCTGTCCCTATTGAACTCTTTCTTGGCTCGGTCAAGCAACTCGGTGTTGCTCACTGCATCAGAAAAGTTGTCATCTTTGCTGCCCATTATGACTCGCTGTCTTTCGTCATAAACTAAGAAAGTTTTGACGACAATTTTATGAAAGTTTGGTGCAATTTTCTGAAATTCACGTTTTGACGTCCATTTTGAACGGTGACGATGTATACTTCTACATTGCACTTTTTTATCCAGTAAAGCTTGTTGGAATAATCCCAGCCTTGTGTGGCTCACCCCGAGGTTAAGAGGAGGAATTGGGCATCTTTAATAGCAATCATTGAATGTGATTCAATTAATGAGAAAAAAAAAGACTAAAAGCTGAGTCATATCGTGGTTTCTGATATCAAAAAGTCTCATTAGTACAGTGACCCTTAGTTTAAACTGATAAATGATCACACCAAACTCAGTACTCCATCCTTTGGAAACAGCGTTTATGTATTTCACCTTGTTCAGAATAAGAGACATTGTAAAAAGGTCATTTATAATCCCTCTTAATTCCTTAAAGCCTAGTTTAGACGGTGTGCTTTTACATATATGCTTTTGTGCATATGTGCTAAGCATACCGTCTAAATTGAGATTTTTACTGCTATGCTTTAGCACATCTGCAAAGCATACGGAATAGAACTTGCTCTATCCTTATGCTAAAAAGCATACGCTTTTGGCCAATCAACAGAGAGTTCAATGGGGTTAATTGCTTTTTCAACCTCAGCAAGACCTGATAATGCCACAGAGGTATAATTAGTGTACCTGTCTTTGAGGAATTTTACATTTGTACATGTATGTTTACTTTGTTCAATGGTCTTCTTCTGCATGTTCTTTTACCAGGGAGTGATATGCTCCATGTGTAGCCCTCCTTTCTACCCACGGGCGAACCCAGCAAGATCTGCGTCTCCTTCTCCTTATACGCTACAACTGCTCATAAGCATATGCAATAAACAACATGTAAATTGGAACCATGAACATGTCCTCAGTCTCCATTCTTGTGTTTTGCAACACAGACAATTATAAATATCCAGGTAAATGGAGGGAAAATCAGAACATATGTGCTCTCAGCATACTGTGTAAACGGAAAAGCATATGTGCTTTTTTAGCATATATATGCTTTAGCACATATGCTAAAGCATACCATGTAAATAGGCCTTAAGTCTACAAAAAGTCACAATTTTTTTTACATGCTGAAGTAATTTGGCGCGTCACCAGCAAACCATTCAGATTCAGATCATGCACTACAAAACTATCATAACATGAAGGCAACGTCCCGACATGACCATAGCTATTGACTGGGACGTAAAACATTAATTCAAACAAACATGCATTGCATATGGTGTACCGAAAGGCTCATGGTATATACCCTAATTCCGCTTTATAGTGAGCCTTTCGGTACACCATAATTGCAATGCCCACTTACAATGTCCGAAAAAATGATCGCTGCATGTTTTTCTTTTTATTTATTTATTCCATTTGGTACATATTTACAGCACTAGCACTCTTCACTCGACGGTTTGCCATTTGAGCATTTGCATTACACAAGAAGATCATGTGTTCTGAAGATCTGAATTTCTTTTCATGTTGTCAACAAAGACATCTGGATTCATTTGATTGATCTGCTGATTTGAGTGACAGTTTCAAACTAAATGGCCTTCAAAACAAAAAAATGCTTAGTGTCGACTAGATTTTAAGAACACCTGGCACCTGGGACACTGTTTCAGTTCTAAAATAGAATAAACATTTTACCTGATTTACGCACAAACTTGATTGGCCTAAATGCTCAAACGGCAAACTATAGTGAAAGGGGATGTAATACTGAGTCATATGCGTACATTACAAATTTCTAAGCTACCCGATTCACGATGATAAAATGGGTAGTTGTTTTTCAACAACAATGGAAATGACGTCCCGACATGAACATATCTGTTGACAGGGTTATTGAGAAATAATAATCAAACTTGATGCTCCTATCCAGTTTGAGCCGCGTCATGAGAAAACCGGATTTTTGCAGAGGCGAAAACAAAGACGCACAGCTGATCAGCGCCGTTGTTATCGCTACACAGATAGTACAATTATATATCTCCTCCCGTTACATCCAAAAATTCAAGCTTATAGCCTTTTTCTGAGACTGTACAGTAGGCCTACCGGTTCGTGTCGAACCCGGTCAGAAACCCAGACGACCGGCTTTCTCGCGACGCGGCTCATTTGAAAAAAATAAGAATGCGCTGCTGGCGAGTTGAGTCATGACACAAACAAATCGCACGCCGCTCGACTAATAATTATGTCACACATGCAGGCACATAATATACCGAGTGTGATGCGTTACTTTATTCCATCAGAATAATCGAGGCAGCGTTTGACCGTTATTTTCTCAGCGTACTATAAAAATGTTGTGTGCAAATCAACGGAGAATCTAAAAAAAAAAAAAATGATGGCATAACTTGTCGGCGGTGATATATGTAAGTAGAATCCACTAATTTTAGTGCAGTTCGGATGTATGTCAACCTCCGATGATTATAAGGGGGACATCGTCGGAGTGAGGGTCAACTTCCACCCCTGTCGCTGAGGTCCCTCCTGCCACTGAGGTCCCTCCTGCAGCTGAGGTCCCTGCAGTTGCAGTTATAAAGTGAAATATCAAGAGTAGCACATTTGTGCAAAACACGGTGTATAAACAGTAGGATATTTTGGAAAATTGAAAATTTGGTGTTGCTTATAAGCTCACCTGAGCCGAAGGCTCACAACGTGGGCTTATAGGATGCCGTGCTCCGTCGTCCGTCCGTAGTCGTCGGTCATCCGTCGTTCACAATTTTACCGATCTTGTTCTCTGAAACTGCTTGGCCAACAAAGCCAAACTTTATGTGGAGCATCCTTATGAAGGGGGAACGAAAGTTTATACTAATGGTCCCGTCACATGTCCAAGATGGCCACCATGGCTATAAATAGCAAAAACTCCAGAACAAGAAGGCCTATGATTTTGAAACTTGACATGCTACAAAGTACCGACTAAATGAATTAATTATTAGTGAGAAACTTGAACTCGCGAGGCATCGAATTCGGAATATTCGCGAAAATTAAGTTCTCTCGACAATACAATTACCGGAATTACTTGTCTTGCTATATGAAACTGGGCGGCCCCCGTGGCCGAGTGGTTAAGCGCGCTGATATTTAATTACCGCACTTAACCATTCGATCATCTCACCGCTGTGTCTGCTGTGGGTTCGAGCCCCGCTCTGGCCATATGTGAGACAAGCCAAGTTCTGCTTGCGGGTGTGTCACCTGGTTTTTCTCGGGGTTCTCCCGTTTTCGCCCCACCTACTGATTGGCCCGTCTCATATGAGCTGAAATAAACTTGAAAGGGACGTTAAACTGAATAAAAAAAAAAAATAAAAAAAAAAAAAATGAAACTGGGGCCTTATCAGCAGGAGTGATTACATGCAGTTATCTAGGCATTTATAGTACAACTAAAGACTGGGGCTAATTCGCAGTAGTAGTCACACGTGATGATAGGGGGTTTTCAGTATGATATAACACTGGGACCTTATCAGCAGGAGCCATTAAATGCGATGACAGGGACGTTTGTAATACATTATAACTTTGGGGCCTTATCAGCAGCAGTTATATGGAGGATTATAATACTATATAACACTATGGCCTAATCAACAGGAGTGATTGATAGTTCGTCTCTCACTAATGAGAAAGACCATCATTATTTCTTGAATAGTGCTGATGTGTGTTGGTGAGTTCTTTGATGGCTGACTAGGCCAATTCTGGCTCTAAACTGTCGGTTGCAAGTAGAGCAAGTCAATGTCATAGAGTCTGCTGGTGGCACATTTGTTTGGCTTTGCGCTCTCTTCGCTTTCTTTCAGTTTCACAGATTCTCTTCTTTTCATAGAGAGCTGCTCCTTTGTTGATGAGACCTCGCCACTTTGATCGCTCCTGTGCAGTCTGTTCCCAGGACCCCATTGGTATTTCGAAATCCTTTAGAGAGGCTTTGAGGGTGTCTTTGTAGCGTTTCTTCTGGCCACCTTGAGAGCGCTTTCCCTCCTGTAGTTCTCCATAGAAAACTTTCTTTGGAAGTCGCGCATCAGGCATTCTTATAACATGGCCAGTCCATCTCAGCTGTGCTAGCTTTAAGACTGTATGCATGCTTTGCATCCCTGCTTTCCTCAGGGCCTCTGTGTCTGGAATCTTGTCCTGCCACTTGATTTTTAACAACTTTCTCAAACAGCTTAAGTGGAAATGGTTAAGTCTCTTTGCATGGCGTTGGTATACTGTCCAGGTCTCACATGCATACAAGAGGGTTGGCAGTACCACAGCCTTGTAGACTTTCAGCTTGGTGTCAAGCTTGATTCCATTTCGCTCCCAGACATTTGCACAGAGTCTTCCGAATGCCACACTAGCTTTTGCAATTCTGGCAGTGATCTCATCATCAATATGCACTGCTCTGGAGAGAGCGCTTCCCAGGTAGGTGAACTTGTCAACAACTTTCAGTTTTTGCCCATTCACAGTGATGGTTGGTTCATTATATGGTTTTCCGGGGGCTGGTTGGTGTACAACCTCTGTCTTTTTGTGCTGATTGTGAGATCATAGTTATCACATGACTGTGAGACTTGATCCATGGCTCTTTGCATTTTTGCCTCTGTGTTGGCATTCTTATCCATATCATCTGCATAGAGGAGCTCATCTAGCACATCAGTCTGGACCTTAGTTTTGGCTTGCAACCTTCTGATGTTGAATATGTTGCCATCAAAACGGTACCTGATTGGAAAACCAGTGTCACTGTCCTGAAAAGCATCCATAAGCATGGCAGAAAACATCATGCTGAACAGTGTTGGTGCCAGAACACAGCCTTGTTTGACCCCATTTGTTACTTCAAATGGTTCAGAGAACTCTCCATCATTCTGCACACGTGCCTGCATGCCATCATGAAACTGCCGCACCATAGCTATGAATCTGGGTGGACAGCCAAACTTGGCCATGATTTTCCAGAGTCCATCACGACTAACAGTGTCAAAAGCTTTGGTGAGGTCAACAAACGTCATGTATAGATCTACATTCTGTTCTTGGCATTTCTCCTGAAGCTGTCTTGCTGTGAAGATCATGTATATTGTCCCTCTGTCTTTTCTGAATCCACATTGACTTTCAGGGATAAGTCCCGTCTGATCAAGATGAGCATTCAGACGATTCAACAGATTTTTTGCAAGTATCTTCCCAGCAATTGATAGGAGGGAGATGCCTCTGTGATTGTCACAGACTTGAGGATTTCCTTTCCGCTAGTATAGGTGGATTATGGATGCATCCTTAAATTCTTGTGGGATAGCCTCCTTCCTCCACATACAGTGAAACAACTCTGTCAAGTTCTCTGCCATGGGTAGCCCCCCAGCCTTGTAAACTTCGGCAGGAATTGCATCTGCACCTGGGGCTTTTCCAGATGATAGTTGTTGAACTGCTTTTCTTGTTTCCGTAACGGTAGGAAATTCATCTAACAGAACATTGCACTCTATCTGTGGAAGTCTGTCGATTGCATCCTGATTGATGCTTGATGGTCGATTAAGCACACTATTGAAGTGTTCTGCCCACCTTTCCAAGATAGCTTCTTTATCTGTGAGAAGAGTGTTTCCATCTGCACTGAGCAATGTGGTGGCTCCAGAACCCTTTGGACCATAAATGGTTTTCAGTGCATCATGAAATTATTTCTTCATGTCCTTTCTATCCGCAAAAGACTGAATTTCGTCTGTTTTCTTCCTCAGCCAGGAATCTTGCATGTCCCTAAGCTTGGTCTGGACTGTCTTACAAATGTTGCTGTAGGCTGCTTTCTTTGATACTGAGCTAGTATCATTTTGATGTGCCTTGAGCAAACGGTGCTTTTCTTCAAGAAGCCTCTGAATTTCATCATCATTCTCATCAAACCAGTCTTGATGTTTGCGAGATGGATGGCCTAACGTGCTTGCAGCTGAAGAAAGAACTGTTTTATGGAAAACTGTCCAGTTTTCTTCGGGGTCCTCTGAACTGAGATTCATTGCATCCAGTTGGTTGCAAATGTCTGTTAAGAAATCTTGTCTCATGCTGTCTTTATTCAGCTTTGAGACATCCAGTCTCTTAGGAGCTTTCTTGCCTTGAGGTCGCCTCGCAGGCTGTATTCTTAGGTTGAGTTTGCTGACAACCAGTCTATGATCTGTCCAGCAGTCTGCACCACAAATAGTCTTTGTCACTTTAACATCCTGCCTGTCTGTTCTCCGCACTATGACATAGTCTATGAGATGCCAGTGTTTGGAACGGGGATGCAGCCAGGATGTTTTGTTCCTATTAGGTAGAGGGAAGACTGTGTTGGTGATTAGAAGATCATGTTCAGCACACTTCCTGAGAAGCAAGAGACCATTGCTGTTGCACTTTCCAACCCGTTCTGGACCTATAACTCCTTCCCAGGTCTGGTGGTCTGTACCCACTCTGGCATTAAAGTCGCCAAGAAGGATAAGCTTGTCTGTGCGGGGTGTTGCAGAAATAACATTGTCTAGGTCATCATAGAACTTGTCCTTGACCTCATCTGGATTGGTCATTGTGGGTGCATAAGCACTGACAATAGTTGCATGTTTATTGCCTGACAGAGGAAGTCTCAATTCCATTAGACGGTCATTAATGCCTTTTGGCAATCCTGACAGCTTACCAACAAGTTCTGTTTTGATGGCAACAGGTGTTGATACATGTAGATTTTTTTTTTCATAAAATATAACACTGGAGCCTTATCAACAGGAGCCATTAGAGGCGAAAACATTGCATTTTGTAGTACAATATTAATTTGGGGCCTATTCAGCAGGGGTGATTTCAGACGATGATAGGAGCGTTTGAAGTACAATATTACGCTGGGGCCTTATCAACATGAGTCATTACAGGCAATGATATTGGTATTTGTATTTAAATATAACAGTAAAGCCTAATCAGCAGCAGTGATTACAGGTCATTAGGTTTGTAGTACTACATAACACCAGGGCCTAATCAACAGGAGTGATAACAGGCGATGACAGGTACGTTTTCATACTATATAACACTGGGACCTTATCAGCAGGAGTGAGTACAGAAGATAATAGAGGCGTTTTTGTGACGTTTGTAGTACAGTAAGGTATTGGGGCCTAATCAGTAGGAAAGATTACAGGCGATGATAGGGACGCATTTAGTTCAATATTACTTTGGGGCCTTATCAGCAGGATATGACTTCATGCGTTGAAAGAAGCGTTTGTAAATAAATATAACACTGTAGATTTATCAGCAGGACTGATTACAGGCAATGATATGGGCATTTGTAGTACAATTAAACTCTAGTGCTTAATCAGCAGAAGTGATAACAGGTCACGAAAGGGAGGTACGTAATACTACATAACACTAGGACTAATCAACAGGAGTGATTTCAGGCGTCGATAGGCACGTTTGTATAACACTATTTCACTGGGGCCTTATCAACAGGACTAATTACAGGCAATGACATGGGTATTTGTAGTAATATATTTCACTAGGGCTTAATCAGCAGCAGGAGTGATTACAGGCGATGACAAGCACGTTCTATTACTATATAACACTGGAATATTATCAGCAGGAGTGACTGCAGAAGATAAAAGAGGCGTTTGTTGTACAAAATATGACAGGGATATAATTTGCAGGAGTAGTTGCATGCCATGAAAGTGACGTTTGTAGTGCAATAACGCATTCGGGCCTAATAAGGAGGAGTTTTTACAGGCGATGATAGGGGCGTTTTTATTACACTATTATTTTGGGGCCTAATCAGCAGGAGTGATTACAGGCGATAAAAGCAACGTTTGTAATAAAATTTTACACCGGGGTCTTATCAACAAGAGTGATTACATGCGACGCAATGCATGCTTGTATTGCTATTTAAAATTGGCGCCTTTACAGCAGGAGTGATTACAGGCGATGAAAGAGGCGTTAATAGGGAGTTTTGTTTGACCATATAACACTAGGGGCCTAATCAATCGGAGTGATTACAGGCAATGACAGAGGTGTTAATATTTAGTTTTGTAGAACTATACATGTAGCACTAGGAGCCTTATGACCAGTAGTGATTACATGTGATGACAGGTACGCTTGTCTTGCTATATGAAACTGGGGCCTTATCAGCAGGAGTGATTACAGGCAATTATAGAGGCATTTATGACAGGTGGATTGAAGTACTATATAACACTATGGCCTAATCAACAGGAGTGATTACAGGTGTTGATAGGGGGTGGGGTGCATAAAATATAACACTGGGGCCTTATCAACAGGAGTGATGAGAGGCGAAAATAGTGGATTTTGTAGTACAATATAATTTTGGGGCCTATTCAACAGGGGTGATTTCAGACGATGATAGGAGCGTTTGAAGTACAATATTACACTGGGGCCTAATCAACATGAGTCATTACGGGCAATGATATTGGTATTTGTAGTAAAATATAACAGTAAAGCCTAATCAGCAGCAGTGATTACATGTCATCAGGTTTGTAGTACTACATAACACCAGGACATAATCAACAGGAGTGATAACAAGCGAGGACAGGTACGTTTTTATACTATATAACACTGGGACCTTATCAGCAGGAGTGAGTACAGAAGATAATAGAGGCGTTTTTGTGACGTTTGTAGTACAATAAGGTATTGGGGCCTAATCAGTAGGAGTGATAATAGAGACGCATTTAGTTCAATATTACTTTGGGGCCTTATCAGCAGTATGTGACTTCATGCGTTGTAAGAAGCGTTTGTAAATAAACATAAGACTGCAGATCTATCAGCAGGACTGATTACAGGCAATGATATGGGCATTTGTAGTACAATTAAACTCTAGTGCCTAATCAGCAGGAGTGATAACAGGTCACGAAAGGGAGGTACGCAGTACTACATAACACTAGGACTAATCAACAGGAGTGATTACAGGCGTCGATAGGCACGTTTGTATAACACTATTTCACTGGGGCCTTATTATGACAGGGGTATAATTTGCAGGAGTAGTTACATGCGATGAACGTGACGTTTGAAGTACAATAACGCATTCGGGCCTAATAAGGAGGAGTTTTTACAGGCGATGAAAGGGGCGTTTGTAGTACAATATTACTTTGGGGCCTAATCAGCATGAGTGATTACAGGCGATGAAAGCAGCGTTTGTAATAAAATTTTACACCGGGGCCTTATCAACAAGAGTGATTACATGCGACTCAAGGCCCGCCTGTATTGCTTTGTAAAATTGGCGCCTTTACAGCAGGAGTGATTACAGGCGATGAAAGAGGCGTTAATAGGGATATTTTGTTCAACTATATAACACTAGGGGCTTAATCAACAGGAGTGATTACAGGCAATGACGGAGGCGTTAATATGTAGTTTTGTAGAACTATATAGCACTAGGTGCCTTATCAACAGGAGTGGTTACAGGTGACGACAGGTACGCTTGTCTTGCTATATGAAACTGGGGCTTTATCAGCAGGAGTGATTACAGGCAATTATAGAGGCATTTATAGTACAACTAAAGACTGGGGCTAATTCGCAGTAGTAGTCATACGTGATGATAGGGGGTTTTCAGTATGATATAACACTGGGACCTTATCAGCAGGAGCGATTACATGCGATGACAGGGACGTTTGTAATACATCACATATTTGGGGCTTTATCAGCAGCAATAATGACAGGTCACTATATGGAAGATTGTAGTACTATATAACACTATGGCCTAATCAACAGTAGAGATTACAGGTGTTGATGGGGGCGTTTTCATAAAATATAACACTGGGGCCTTATCAACAGGAATGATTAAAGGCGAAGATAGTGGATTTTGTAGTACAATATTAATTTGTGGCTTTATCAGCAGAGGTGATTTCAGGAGCGTTTGAAGTACAACATTACACTGGGGCCTAATCAACATGAGTCACTACAGGCAATGATATTGGTATTTGTAGTAAACTACAACAGTATAGCCTAATCAGCAACAGTGATTGCAGGTCATGAGGTTTGTAGTACTACATAACAACAGGATCTTATCAACAGGAGTGATAACAGCCGATGTCATGTAGGTTTACATACTATATAACACTGGGACCTTATCAGCAGGAGTGAGTACAGAAGATAATAGATGCGTTTTCGTTGCACAAAAAGAGGAGGCATCATTTGCAGGAGTAGTTTCATGCCAAGATAGTGACGTTTGTAGTTCAATAAAGTATTGGGGCCTAATCTGTAGAAGTGATTACAGGCGATGATAGGAGCGCTTTTACTTTGGGGCCTAATCAGCAGGAGTGACTACATGCGTTGAAAGAAGCGTTTTAAATGCAATATAGCACTGCAGATTTATCAACAGGAGTGATTACAGGCAATGATATAGGCATTTGCAGTACAATTTAACTCTAGTGCCGAATCAGCAGGAGTGATAACAGGTCACGAAAGGGAGGTACGTAGTACTACATAACACTAGGCTTAATAAACAGGAGTGATAACAGGAGACGACAGGAATATTTGTATTACTATATGACGCTTGGATCTTATCAGCAGGAGTGATGACAGGCGATACTAAGTAATTGTGGTACAATATAACGCGGGTGCATAATTTCCAGTCATAGTTACAGGCGATGTAGTACATTATAACTTTGGTGCCTTATCGGCAGCAATAATGACAGGTTACGATAGGGTGGATTGTAGATTACATAACAATACGGCCTATTCAACAGGAGTGAATACACGCGATGACAGAGCCGTTTTAGTACAATATATCACTAGAGCCTTATCAATAGGAGTGGTTCAAAGCGAAGATAGTGGATTTTGTAGTACGATATAAATTTAGGGCATAATCAGGGGTGCTTACAGACGACGATAGGAAGGAACGTTTGTACTACAATATAACACTTGAGCCTAATCAACAGGAGTGATTACAGGTAATGGTATGGGTATTTGTGGTACTACAGAATACTAGTGCTTAATCAAAAGCAGTGATATTTGGTCACGATTTACAGGCGATGAAAGTAGAGTTTGTATTACAACACAGTATAACACTGGGGCCTTATCAACAGGAGTGATTATAGGCGAGGAAAGGCACGCTTGTATTGTTATATAAAACTTAGGCCTTATCGGCAGGAGTGATTACAGACGATTAAAAGGGCATTTCAAGGCATTTTTGTACAACTTTATAACACTAAGGGTCTAGTCAACAGGAGTGATTACCGGCGATGACAGCAGACTATATTCAACTTAGGCCTTATGAGCAGGAGTGATTACGGGCGATTAACAAGGCATTTATAGGGATTTTTACAGAACTATATATAACACTAGGGGCCTTATCAACAGGAGTGATTACTGACGATGACAGAGGCGTTGATATGTAGTTTCGTAGAACTATATAACATCAGGTGTCTTATCAACAGGAGTGATTACCGGCGATGACAGACACGTTAGTATTGCTATATGAAAGTGGGGCCTTATGAAAAGATATAACATGCGATGATAAAGTCGTTTATAATACAATTTGAGACTCGGGCTAATTCGCAGGAGTAGTCACGGGTAATGATAGGTTTTTTTCTCAGTATAATATAGCAATGGAACCTAATCAGCATCAGTAATTGCATGCGATGACAGGGCATTTCAACAGGAGTGATTACCGGCGATGACAGACACGTTAGTATTGCTATATGAAACTGGGGCCTTATGAAAAGATATAACATGCGATGATAAAGGCGTTTATAATACAATTTGAGACTCGGGCTAATTCGCAGTAGTCACAGGTAATGATAGGGTTTTTTTTTCAGTATAATATAGCACTGGAACCTAATCAGCATGAGTAATTGCATGCGATGACAGGGGCGTTTGTAGTACATTATAGTATTGGGGCCTTATGAGCAGCAGTGATGACATGTCACTATAGGGAGGATTGTAATTCTATATAACACTACGGCCTAATCAACAGAAGTGATAACAGGGGCTGATAGGGGCCTTTTAATAAAATATAACACTGGTGCCTTATCAAATGTGAGTAAAGGCGAACATAGTGGATTTTGTAATACAATATAAATTGGGGGCCTTATCAGCAGGGGTGATTTCAGACGATGATAGTAGCGTATGTAGTACAATATAACACGGGGGCCTAATCAACAGGAGTCATTACAGGCAATGATACTGATATTTGTAGTACAATATAACACTAGTGCCTAATCAGCTGCAGTGATTACAGGACAAGATAGGGAGATTGTAGGAGGTTTGTTCCCCACCTTGGTTTTTGTAGTGGGATTTTTTTTCTGGTTGCGCCTTTTCCTAATACTCGTACCTTTTTGTTGTACTTCATTACACTAGGGCCTAAACAACAGGAGTGATCAAAGGCGATGATACGCACGTTTTATTACTAAATAACATTGGAACCTTAACCGCAGGAGTGAATAAATAAGATAATATAGACGTTTGTGGTACAAACTTTGAGAGGGGTGGGGCATAATTTTCAGGAGTAGTTACACGCGATGATAGTGCGGTTTGTAGTACACGAAAGTATTGGGGCCTAATCAGGAGGACTGATTACAGGCGATGATAAAGGCGTTTGTAGTACAATGTTCCATTTGTGCCTAATCAACAGGAGTGATTACAGGCGATGAAAGTAGAGTTTGAAATATAATATAACATTGGGGCCTTATCAACAGGAGTGATTACTGGCGAGGAAAGGCACGCTTGTTTTGCTATACAAAACTTAGGCCTTATCAGCAGGAGTGAATGCAGGCGATTAAAAAGGCATGTATAGGAATCCTTGAAGCACTAAATAACACTAGGGGCCTAATTTACAGGTGTGAATACTGGCGATGACAGAGGCGTTGATATGTAGTTTGTAGAACTATTTAACACTAGGATTCTAGCCAACAGGAGTGATTAACGGCGATGAAAGACACGCTTGTAATGTTATATGAAACTGGGGCCTCATCAGTATTGATTACAGGCGATGATAGAGGCGTTTATAGTACAACTTTAGCCTGGGGCTAATTCGCAGGAGTAGTCACAGGTGATGATAGATGATTTTCAGTATAATATATCACCGGGACCTAATCAGCATGGGTGAATGCGTGTGATGACAGGTACGTTTGAAGTACATAATAACTTTTGGGCCTTATGAGCAGCAGTAATAACAGGTCACTATAGGGCGATGTAGTACCATGTAACACTTCGGCCTAATCAACAGGAGTGATAACAGGGGCTGATAGGGGCGTTTTAATAAAATATAACACTGGGGCCTTATCAACAGGAGTGATTAAAGGCGAAGATAGTGGATTTTGTAATACAAATTTGGGGCCTATCAACAGGGACGATTTCAGACGATGACAGGAGCGTTTGTGGTACAATATAACACTGGGGCCTAATCAACAGGAGTCATTACAGGCAATGATATGGGTATTTGCTGTACAATATAACAATTGTGCCTTATCAGCTGCAGAGATTACAGGTTACGATAGGGAAGTTTGTAGGAGGTTTGTTTCTCACCTCGGTTTTTTGAGTAGGAATCTTTTTCTGATTTCGCCTTTTTCTGATCTTTGTCAACTTGTACCTTTTTGTACTACTTCATAACACTAGGGCCTAATCAAAAGGAGTGATCAAAGCCGATGACAGGCATGTTTTATTAATAAATAGCACTGGAAAATTGTCAGCAGGAGCGATTACATATGATAGTAGAGGTGTTTGTGGTACAAAACGTAGTTACATGCGATGATTGTAAGGTTTGTAGTACAATAAAGCATAAGGGCCTAATGAGGAGGACTGTTTACAGGCGACGATATGGGCGTTTGTAGTACAATTTTCATTTGTCGCCTAATCAACAGGAGTGATTGAATGCGATGAAAGTAGCTTTTGTAATACAATTTAACACTGGGGCCTTATCAACAGGAGTGATTTCAGGCGAGGAAAGCCACGTTCGTATTGCTATATAAAACTAAGGCCTTACACGCAGGGCAGAAGTGATTACAGGCGATTAAAAAGGCATTTATAGGGAGTTTTGTAGAACTTTATAACAATAGGGGCCGTATCAACAGGAGTGATTACTGGCGATGAAAGAGGTGTTGATATGTATTTTTGTACAGGCGAGGAAAAGCACGCTTGTATTGCGTTATAAAACTTAGGCCTTATTCGCAGGGCAGGTACGATTACAGGCGATTATTAAGGCATTTATAGGGAGTTTTGTAGATCTATATAACACCAAGGGTCTAATCAGCAGGGGTGATTACCGGCGATGACAGACACGCTTGTATTGATATATGAAACTTGGGCCTTATTAGCAATGATTACAGGCGATATTAGAGGCGTTTATAGTTCAACTTAAGACTGGGGCTAATACGCAGGAGTAGTCACAGGTGGGGTTTTTAGTAAAATATAACACTGGGACCTAATCAGCATGGGTAATTGCATGCGATGACTGGGGCGTTTGTAGTACATACAGTTTTGGGACCTTATGAGCAGCTGTAATGACAGGTCAGTATAGGGAGGATTGTAGTACTACATAACACTACGGCATAATCAACAAGAGTGATTATAGGGGCTGATAGGGGCGCTTTAATAAAAGACTGGGCCCTAATCACCAGGAGTGAGTAAAGGCGAAGGTAGTGGATTTGTAATACAATCTAAATTTTAGGCCTTATCAGCAGGCGTGATTTCATACGATGATAGCAGAGTATGAAGTAAATATAACACTAGTGCCTAATCAACAGGAGTCATTACAGGCAATAATATGGGTAGTTTTATTTCAATGTAACACCAATGCCTTATCAGCTGCAGTGATTACAGGTTAATGTTCTAGGGAGGTTTGTAGGAGGTTTGTTTCCAACCTCAGTTTTTGGAGTGGGAATCTTTTTTCTGATTGCGCATTTTCATGATCTATGCCTACTTGTACCTTTTTATAGTACTTCATAACACTAGTGCCTAATCAACAGGAGTGATCATAGGCGAAAACAGGCACGTTTTATAACTACATTACACTGAGACCTTATCAGCAGGAATGATTACATAAGATAATAAAGACGTTTGTGGTACAAAACGTGACGGGGGTACAATTTGCAGGTGTGCATATACAGTAGTTACTGGCGATGATAGTGACGTTCGAAGAACAATAAAACATTGGAGCCTAATCAGGAGGAGTGATTACAGGGGATGATAGGGGCGTTGTTTGTACAATATTACTATTGGGCTTTATCAGAAGGATTGATTACAGGTGATGAAAGTAGCGTTTGTAATTCAATATTACTCTGGAGCCTATCAACAGGTGTGCTTTAATGCGAAGAAAGATGTGTTTATATGAAGTTTATTTAGAAATATGTAACACAACGACCTAATGAACAGAGATGATTTCAGGCGCTGATAGGTGCGTTTAATTAAAGTATTACACTGGAGCCTTATCAGCATGAGTGATTTAAGGCGAAGATAGTGGATTTTGTCGTACAATACAGATTTTGGGCCTAATCAGCGGGGGTCATTAAGGCAATTATATGGGTATTTGTAGTTCAATATAACACTAGTGCCTTATCAGCAGCAGTGATTACAGGTCAGGGTAGGGGCGTTTGTAGTACAATATTACTTTTGGGCCTAATCAGCAGAAGAGATTACAGGCGATGAAAGTAGCCTTTGTAATACAATATAACACCAGGGCCTTATTACAAGAGTAATTATAGGCGAGGCAAGGCACGTTTGATTTGCTATATAAAACTGGCGACTTTTCAGCAAGAGTGATTACATGCGATGATAGAGGCGTTTATAGGGAGTATTGTAAAACTATTTAACACTAGGGGCCTAATCAACAGGAGTGATTACAGGCGACTACAGAGGCGTTGATATGTAGTTTTGAAGAACTTAGTAACACTTGGGGCCTAATCAATAGGAGTGTTTACAGGCGATGACAGACACGCTTGTATAGCTATACGAAACTGGGGTCTTATCAGCATTAGTGATTATAGTCTATGATAGAGGCGTTTATAGTGCAAATGGATACTTGGGCTAATTCGCAGGAGTAGTTACAGGTGATGATGGGGGTTTCGGAGCAATGTAACACTGGGACCTAATCAGCAGGAGTAATAACATGCGATGACAGGGACGTTTGTAGTACATTGTAGCTTTGGGGCCTTATCAGCAGCAGTAATGACAGGTCACTTTCGGGAGTTTTGTTGAATTATATGACAATGACACTACGGCCTAATCAACAGGAGTGATTACAGGTGCTAATAGGGGCCTTTTAATAATAATAATAATAAAAAAACACTAGGGTCTTATCAACTGGAATGATTAAAAGAGAATATAGTGGATTTTGTAGAACAATATAAATGGGGCCTTATCAGCAGGGGTGATTTAAGACGATGACAGTGAGCGTATTTAGTACAATATAACACTGGGGCCTAATGAAAAGTAGTCATAACAGGCAATGGTATGGGTTTTAGTAGTACAATGTAACGCTAGTGCCTAATCAACTGCAGTGATTACAGGTTACGATAAAGAGCTTTGAAGTACTACAAAACACTAGGACCTTATCAACAGGAGTGATTACAGGCGATGATATGTACGTTTTTTAACTATATCACACTGGGACCTTTTTAGCATGAGTGATTACAGAAGATAATAAAGGCGTTTGATGTACAAAATATGACGTGGGCATAGTTTGCAGGAGTAAAAACATGCGACAAGTGACGTTTGAAGTACAATAAAAGCATTGGGGTCTAATCAGGATGAGTGATAACAGGCGATGATAGGGACGTTTGTAGTAAAATATTCATTTGGGGGCTAATCAGCAAGAGTGATTACAGGCTACGAAAGTAGCATTTGCAGTACCATGTTACACTGAGGTGTAATCAGCAGGAGTGATTACATGCAATTACAGACAGACCTGCATTGCTTTGTAAAACTGGGGCCTTATCAACAGGAGTGATAAAAGGCAAATATAGTCGATTTTGTAGTAAAATATAAATGCATGGCCTTATCAGTAGGTGTTATTTCAGACAATGGTAGGAGCGTTTGAAGTACAATATCACATTTGGGCCTAATGAATAGGAGTTTTTACGTGCAATGATATGGGTATTTGTAGTACAATATAACAGTAATGACTAATCAGCAGCAGTGATTTCAGGTGATGATAGGGAGGTTTGTATTACTTCACACCACAAGGGCCTTATCAACAGGAGTGATTACCGGCATGACAGTCACGTTGTATTACTAAATAACACTGGGACCTGATGAGCAGGGGCATTCGTTGTACGAAAATAACGGGACATACACGCGATGATAGTGACGTTTGTAGTACAATAAAGCATTGGGGCCTGATAAGGAGTAGTGATTATAGGCGATGACATGGGCGTTTGTAGTACAATGTTACTTTGGGGCCTAATCAGCAGGAGTGATTACAGGCGATGAAAGTAGCGTTTATAATACAATATAACACTTGGGCTTTATCAACCAGAGTTATTACAGGCTAGGCAAGGCACGCTTGTATTGCTATATAAAACTGTCGTCTTTTCAGCAAGAGTGATTACAGGCGATCAAAGAAGCATTTATACGGAGTTTTGTAGAAGTATATAGCACGAGGGGTCTAATCAACTAGGAGTGATCACATGCGATGGCAGGTACGCTTGTATTGCTATATGATAACTGGGGGCCCTATCATCAGGAGTAATTACATGCAATGATAGAGGCGTTAAAAGTACAACTGGAGACTGGGGATAATTCGCAGGAGTAGTTACAGGTGACGAAAGGGAGTTTTACCTGCCATGACAGGGACGATTGTAATATATTATAACTTTGATGCTTAATCAGCAGCAGTAATGACAGACCACTATTGGGAGGATTATAGTTCTATATGACACAAAGGCCTAATCAACAGGAGTGATTACAGGGGCTGATAGGGGCGTTTTAATAAATATATAACACTGGGCCTTATCAAAAGGGGTGATTAAAGGCGAAGATACTTGATTTTGTAGTACAATTTAAATTTGGTGCCTAATCAGCAGGGGTGATTTCAGACGATGAAAGGAGTGTATGTTGTACAATATAACACTGGGGCCTGATGAACAGTAGTCATAACAGGCAATGTAATACAATGTAACGCTAGTGCCTAATTAGCTGCAGTGATTACAGGTCATGATAGGGAGGTTTGTGTCACTACGTAACAGGAGTGATAAAAGGCCACGACAGGTACGTTTCAATACTGTCTAACACTTGGACTTTATCAGCAGGAGTGAATACAGAAGATAAAAGAGTAGTTTGTGGTACAAAGTATGACGGGGGCATAATTTGCAGGAGTGGTTACATGCGACGACAGTGACGTTTGTAGTACAATAAAGCATTGAATCCTTATCAGGAGGAGTGATTACAGGCGATGATAGGGGCGTTAAAATGCTATATTACTTTAGGGCATGAGTGACTACATGCCTTGGAAGTACTTTTTAAACAATATTACACTGAAGCCTTATCAACAGGAGTGATTACAGGCAATGATAAGGGCATTTACAGGACAATTTAACTGTAGTGCCTAATCAGCAGGACTGATTAGAGGTCACGACAAGAAGATACGTAGTACTACATAACATTAGGCCTAATCTTAACAGGGGTGATTACAGGTGACGACAGGCAGGTTTGTATTACTATATGGCACTGGAACCTTATCAGCAGGAGTGATAACAGGCATTTGTGGTACAAAATATCTCGGTTGCATACTTTCCAGTGATAGATACAGGCGATGTAGTACATTATAACCTTCGGATCTTATCAGCAACAATAATGATATGTTACGATAGGGAGGATTGTAGAAAATATAACACAACGGCCTAATCAACAGAAGTGAATACACGCGATGATAGGGGCGTTTTAGTACAATATATCACTGGGGCTTTATCAACAGGAGTGATTAAAGGCGAAGATAGAACTTTTTATAGTACAAAATAGGTTTGGGGCATAATCAGCAGGGGTGCTTACAGACGATTATAGTATCGTTTGAATAACAATATATCACTGGGGCCTTATCAACATGACTGATTACAGGCAATGGTATTGGTATTTGTAGTAATATTTTCACTAGGAACTAATCAGCAGGAGGAGTGATTACAGGCGATGACAAGCACGTTCTATTACTATATAACACTAGGACATTATCAGCAGGAGTGACTGCAAAAGATAATAGAGGTGTTTGTTGTACAAAATACGACGGGGGCTTAATTTGTAGGAGTAGTTACATGCGATGAAAGTGATGTTTGTAGTACCATAACGCATTCGGGCCTAATCAGGAGGAGTTATTA
The DNA here is from genome assembly GCA_964017185.1 of Rugalucina vietnamica. NCBI lineage: Eukaryota > Metazoa > Mollusca > Bivalvia > Lucinida > Lucinidae > Rugalucina > Rugalucina vietnamica. Next base: position 1,969,757 of record OZ024873.1, read on the forward strand.
CAGGCGATGATAGGGGCGTTTATACTACAATATTTCTTTGGGGCCTAATCAGCAGGAGTGATTACAGGCGATGAAAGAAGCCTTTGTAATGAAATATAACACCTGGACCTTATCAGCAAGAGTGATTACATGCGACTCAAGGCACGCTTGTATTGCTTTGTGAAATTGGCGACTTTACAGCAGGAGTTATTACATGCAATGAAAGAGGCGTTAATTGGGAGTTTTGTTTAACTATGTAACAATAGGGGCCTAATCAACAGGGAGTGAATACAGGCAATGATTGAGGCGTTAATATGTAGTTTTGTAGAGCTATATAACATTAGGGGCCTCAACAACAGGAGTGATTACAGGTGATGACAGGAACGCTTGTCTTGCTATATGAAACTGGGGCTTTATCAGCAGGAGTGATTATAGGCGATTATAGAGGCATTTTTAATCTGAAGACTAAAGACTGGGGCTAATTCGTAGTTGTAGTCACACGTGATGATAGTTCTTTTTAATATAATAAAACACCTGGCCCTTATCAGCAGGAGCGATTACATGCGATGACAGGGACGTTTGTAATACATTATATCTTTGGGGCCTTATCAGCAGCAGTAATGGCCGGTCACTATATGGAGGATTGTAGTACTATATAATATTATGGCCTAATCAACAGGAGTGATTACACGTGTTGATAGGGGCGTTTTCATAAAATATAACGCTGGGGCCTTATCATTAAAAGCTATTATAGACGAAAATAGTGGATTTCGCAGTACAATATAGATTTGGGGCCTATTCAGCAGAAGTGATTACAGGCGATGATAGTGACGTATTTAGTTCAATATTATTTTGGGGTCTAATCAGCAGGATGTGACTACATGCGATGAAAGAAGCGTTTGTAACTAAATATAACACTGCAGATTTATCAGCTGGAATGATTACAGGCAATGTTATGGGCATTTATAGTAAAAATCAACTCAAGTGCCTAATCAGCAGGAGGGATGACAGGTCACGAAAGGGAGGTACGTATTACTACATAACACTAGGCCTAAGAAGCAGGAGTGATTACAGGCAACGATATGCACGTTTGTATAATAGAACACTGGGGCTTTATCAACATGACTGATTACAGGCAATGATATGGGTATTTGTAGTAAAAGGGCATTACCAACAGCAGGAGTGATTAAAGGCGATGAAAAGCACGTTCTATTATTATATAACACTGGGACCTTATCAGCAGGAGTGACTGCAGAAGATAATAGAGGCGTTTGTTGTACAAAATATGACGGGATGAAAGTGACGTTTGTAGTACAATTACGCATTCGGGCCTACTCAGCAGGAGTGATTACAGGCGATGAAAGCAGCGTTTGTAATAAAATTTAATACCGGGACCTTATCAACAAGAGTGATAACAGGCGACTCAAGGCACGCTTGTATTGCTATGTAAAATTTTAGAGATTACAGGTGAAGACAGGTACGCTTGTCTTGCTATATGAAACTGGGGCCTTATCAGCAGGAGTGATTACGGGCGATTATAGAAGCATTTATTGTACAACTAAAGACTTGGGCTAATTCGCTGTAATAGTCACACGTGATGATAGTGGATTAGTATAATAAAACAGCGATTACATGCGATGACAGGGACGTTTGTAATACATTATATCTTTGGGGCCTTATCAGCAGCAGTAATGACAGGTCACTATATGGAGGATTGTAGTACTATATAACACTATGGCTAATCAACATGAGTGATTACAGGTGTTAATAGGGGCGTTTACATAAATATAACACTTGGGCTTATTAACAGGCGCGATTAGAGGCGACAATAGTGAATTTTGTAGTACAATATAAATTTGGGGCCTATTCAGCAGGGGTGATTTCAGACGATGATAGGAGCGTTTGAAGTACAATATTACACTGGGACCTTATCAACATGAGTCATCACAGGCAATGATTTTGGTATTTGTATTTAAATATAACAGTAAAGCCTAATCAGCAGCAGTGATTACAGGTCATTATGTTAGTAGTACTACATAACACCAGGGCCTAATCAACAGGAGTGATAACAGGCGATGACAGGTACGTTTACATACTATATAACACTGGGACCTTATCTGCAGGAGTGAGCACAATAGATAATAGAAATGTACAAGAAGGCAAAGATCAGGAGAGAGGCGTTTTTGTGACGTTTGTAGTACAATAAGGTATTGGGGCCTAATCAGTAGGAGTGATTACAGGCGATGATAGGGACGCATATAGTTCAATATTACTTTTTGGCCTTATTTGCAGGATGTGACTACATGCGTTGAAAGAAGCGTTTATAAATAAATATAACTCTGCAGATGTATCAGCAGAACTGATAACAGGCAATGATATGGGCATTTGTAGTACATTTTAACTCTATTGCCTAATCAGCAGAAGTGATAACAGGTCACGAAAGGGAGGTACGTAGTACTACATAACACTAGGACTAATCAACAGGAGTGATTACAGGCGTCGATAGGCACGTTTGTATAACAATATTTCACTGGGGCCTTATCAACAGGAGTGATTACAGGCAATGATATGGGTATTTGTAGTAATATATTTCAGTAGGGCCTAATCAACAGCAGGAGTGATTACAGGCGATGACAAGCACGTTCTATTACTATTATAAACACTGTAACATTATCAGCAGGAGTAGCTGCAGAAGATAATAGAGGCGTTTGTTGTACAAAATATGACAGGGGTATTATTTGCAGGAGTAGTTACATGCGATGAAAGTGATGTTTGAGTACAATAACGCATTCGGGCTTTATCAGGAGGAGTTTTTACAGGCGATGATAGGGGCGTTTGAAGTACAAAATTCTTTTGGGGCCTTATCAGCAGGAATGATTACATGCGATGAAAGCAGCGTTTGTAATGAAATTTTACACCGGGGCCTTATCAACAACAATGATTACAGGCGACTCAAGGCACGCTAGAATTGCTATGTAAAATTGGCGCCTTTACAGCAGGAGTGATTACAGGCGATAAACGAGGCGTTAATAGGGAGTTTTGTTTAACTATATAACACTAGGGGATTAATCAACAGGAATAATTACAGGCAATGACAGAGGCGTTATCATGTAGTTTTGTAGAACTATAAAGCACTAGGGGCCTTATCAACAGGAGTGATTACAGGTGATGACCGGTACGCTTGCCTTGCTATATGAAACTGGGGCCTTATCAGCAGGAGTGATTACAGGCAATTATAGAGGCATTTATACTACAACTAAAGACTGGGGCTAATTCGCAGTAGTAGTCACACGTGATGATAAAACACTGGGACCTTATCAGCAGGAACGATTACATGCGATGACAGGGACGTTTGTAATACATAATAACTTTGGGGCTTTATCAGCAGCAGTAATGACAGGTCACTATGGAGGATTGTTGTACTATGTAACACTATGGCCTAATCAACAGGAGTGATTACAGGTGTTGATAGGGCGGTTTTCATGATATATAACACTGGGGCCTTATCAACAGGAGCGATTAGAGGCGAAAATAGTGGCGGCCCTAAAAATCTCCCTGTACATCATCCATTGTGCAGGTTATATTTCCTTTTGGTCCTTTGAGATCAGCGAGGATTTTCTGAGAAATCAGAAATTTAATATCGGTTTAGATTCATTTTCTTACCAATGTTTAATATATTTGGTCCCATTTGGAAATATACTAGTCTTTGTATCGACTACCATGTTGAAAGATGCAAAATTTCAGTAATTCTCTTTGGCTCCATGTTGCCAAATCTAAAGGGTCACTGCCGAGACTTGAATAGTCGAAACCGAGGTATGGCCCATGCCCTTTCTCATTAATATGTTCGCTGCTCTTAAAGGATCTCAGTTTTAATTTTTATTTGTAGTACAATATAAATTTGGGGCATATTTAGCAGGGGTGATTTCAGACGATGATAGAAGCGTTTGAAGTACAATAGAACACTGGCGCCTAATCAACATGAGTCATTACAGGCAATGATATTGGTATTTGTATTTAAATATAACAGTAAAGCCTAATCAGCAGCAGTGATTACAAGCTATTTGGTTTGTAGTACTACATAACACCAGGGCCTATTCAACAGGAGTGATAACAGGCGATGACAGGTACGTTTTCATACTATATAACACTGGGACCTTATCAGCAGGAGTGAGTACAGAAAATAATAGAGGCGTTTTTGTGACGTTTGTAGTACAATAAGGTATTGGGGCCTAATCAGTAGGAGTGATTACAGGCGATGATAGGGACTCATTTAGTTCAATGTTACTTTGGGGCCTTATCAGCAGGATGTGACTTCATGCGTTGAAAGAAGCGTTTGTAAATAAATATAACACTGCAGATTTATCAGCAGGAATGATTACAGGCAATGATATGGGCATTTGTAGTACAATTTAACTCTAGTGCCTAATCAGCAGAAGTGATAACAGGTCACGAAATGGAGGTACGTAATACTACAAAACACTAGGACTAATCAACAGGAGTGATTACAGTCGTTGATAGGCACGTTTTTATAACAATATTTCACTGGGACCTTATCAACAGGACTGATTACAGGCAATGATATGGGTATTTGTAGTAATATATTTCACTAGGGCCTAATCAACAGCAGGAGTGATTACAGGCGATGACAAGCACGTTCTATTACTATATAACACTGTAACACCGGAGGATTATCAGCAAAAGTGACTGCAGAAGATAATAGAGGCGTTTCTTGTACAAAATATGACCGGGGTATAATTTGCAGGTGTAGTTACATGCGATGAAAGTGACGTTTTTAGTACAATAACGCATTCAGGCCTAATGAGGAGGAGCTTTTACAGGCGATGATAGGGGCGTTTGTAGTAGAATATTACTTTGAGGCCTAATCAGCAGGAGTGATTACAGGCGATGAAAGCAGCGTTTGTATTAAAATTTACACCGGGGCCTTATCTACAAGAGTGATTACAGGCGACTTAAGGCACGTTTGTATTGCTATGTAAAATTGGCGCCTTTACAGCAGGAGTGATAACAGGCGATGAAAGAGGCGTTAATAGGGTGTTTTGTTAAACTATATAATACAAAGGCCTAATCAACAGGGGTGATTACAGGCAATGACAGAGGCATTAAAATGTAGTTTTGTAGAACTATATTGCACCAGGGGCCTTATCAACAGGAGTGATTACAGGTGATGACAGGTACGCTTGTCTTGCTTTATGAAACTGGGGCCTTATCAGCAGGAGTGATTACAGGCAATTATAGAGGCATATATAGTACAACTAAAGACTGGGGCTAATTCGTAGTAGTACTTATACGTTATGGTAGGGGGTTTTCAGTATGATATATCACTGGCTTTTATCAGCAGGAGCGATTACATGCGATGACAGGGACGTTTGTAATACATAATAACTTCGGGGCCTTATCAGAAGCAGTAATGACATGTCACTATATGGAGGATTGTAGTACTATATAACACTGTGGCCTAATCAACAGGAGTGATAACAGGTGTTGAAAGGGCGGTTTTCATAAAATATAACACAGGGGCCTTATCAACAGGAGTGATTAGAGGCTAAAATAGTGGATTTTGTAGTACAATATAAATTTGGGGCCTATTTAGCAGGGGTGATTTCAGACGATGATAGGAGCGTTTGAAGTACAATATTACACTGGGGCCGAATCAACATGATTGAGTACAGAAGATAGCAGAGGCGTTTTTGTGACGTTTGTAGTACAATAAGGTATTGGGGCCTAATCAGTAGGAGTGATTACAGGTGATGATAGGGACGCATTTATTTCAATATTACTTTGGGGCCTTATCAGCAGGATGTGACGTCATGCGTTGAAAGAAGCGTTTGTAAATAAATATAACACTGCAGATTTATCATCAGGAATGATTACAGGCAATGATATGGGCATTTGTTATACAATTTAACTCTAATGCCTAATCAGCAGAAGTGATAACAGGTCACGAAAGGGAGGTACGTAATACTACTTAACACTAGGACTAATCAACAGGAGTGATTTCAGGCGTCGATAGGCACGTTTTTATAACAATATTTCTCTGGGGCCTTATCAACAAGACTGATAACAGGCAATGATATAGGTATTTGTAGTAATATATTACACTAGGGCCTAATCAACAGCAGGAGTGATTACAGGCGATGACAAGCACGTTCTATTACTATATAACACTGTAACATTATCAGTAAAAGTGACTGCAGAAGATAATAGAGGCGTTTGTTGTACAAAATATGACCGGGGTATTATTTGCAGGAGTAGTTACATGCGATGAAAGTGACGTTTGTAGTACAATAACGCATTCGGGCCTAATAAATAGGAGTTTTTACAGGCGATGATAGGGGCGTTTGTAGTACAATATTACTTTGGGGCCTAATCAGCAGGAGTGATTACAGGCGATGAAAGCAGCGTTTGTAATAAAATTATACACCGGGGCCTTATCTACAAGAGTGATTACAGGCGACTCAAGGCACGTTTGTATTGCTATGTAAAATTGGCGCCTTTACAGCAGGAGTGATTACAGGCGACGAAAGAGGCGTTAATAGGGAGTTTTGTTCAACTTTATAACACTAGGGCCTAATCAACAGGAGTGATTACAGGCAATGACAGAGGGATTTAAATGTAGTTTTGTAGAACTATATAGCACTAGGGGCCTTATCAACAGGAGTGATTACAGGTGATGACAGGTACGCTTGTCTTGCTATATGAAACAAGGGCCTTTTCAGCAGGAGTGATTACATGCAATTATAGAGGCATTAATAGTACAACTAAAGACTGGGACTAATTCGCAGTAGTAGTCATACGTGATGATAGGGGGTTTTCAGTATGATATAACACTGGGACCTTATCAGCAGGAGCGATTACATGTGATGACAGGGACTTTTGTAATACATAATAACTTTGGGGCCTTATCAGCAGCAGTAATGACAGGTCACTATATGGAGGATTGTAGTACTAGATAACACTGTGGCCTAATCAACAGGAGTGATAACAGGTGTTGATAGGGCGGTTTTCATAAAATATATCACATGGGCCTTATCAACAGGAGTGATTAGAGGCGAAAATAGTGGATTTTGTAGTACAATATTAATTTGGGGCCTATTCAGCAGGGGTGATTTCAGACGATGATAGGAGCGTTTGAAGTACAATATTACACTGGGGTCTAATAAACATGAGTCATTTCAGGCAATGATATTGGTATTTGTATTAAAATATAACAGTAAAGCCTAATCGGCAGCAGTGATAACAGGTCATTAGGTTTGTAGTACTACATAACTAATCAACAGGAGTGATAACAGGCGATGACAGGTACGTTTACATACTATATAACACTGGGACCTTAGCAGCAGGAGTGAGAACAGAAGATAAAAGAGGCGTTTTTTGTGACGTTTGTAGTACAATAAGGTATTGGGGCCTAATCAATAGAAGTGATTACAGGCGATGATTGGGACGCATTTAGTTCAATATTACTTTGGGGCCTTATCAGCAGGATGTGACTTCATGCGTTGAAAGAAGCGTTTGTAAATAAATATGATACTGGAGATTTATCAGCAGGACTGATTACAGGCAATGATATGGGCATTTGTAGTACAATTTAACTCTAGTGCCTAATCAGCAGGAGTGATAACAGGTCACGAAAGGGAGGTACGTAATACTACTTAACACTAGGACTAATCAACAGGAGTGATTTCAGGCGTCGATAGGCACGTTTTTATAACAATATTTCACTGGGGCCTTATCAACAGGACTGATAACTGGCAATGATATGGGTATTTGTAGTAATATATTACACTAGGGCCTAATCAACAGCAGGAGTGATTACAGGCGATGACAAGCACGTTCTATTACTATATAACACTGGAACATTATCAGTAAAAGTGACTGCAGAAGATAATAGAGGCGTTTGTTGTACAAAATATGACCGGGGTATAATTTTGCAGGAGTAGTTACATGCGATGAAAATGACGTTTGCAGTACAATAACGCATTCGGGCCTAATAAATAGGAGTTTTTACAGGCGATGATAGGGGCGTTTGTAGTACAATATTACTTTGGGGCCTAATCAGCAGGAGTGATTACAGGTGATGAAAGCAGCCTTTGCATTAAAATTTACACCGGGACCTTATCTACAAGAGTGATTACAGGCGACTCAAGGCACGTTTATATTGCTACGTAAAATTGGCGCCTTTACAGCAGGAGTGATAACAGGCGATGAAAGAGGCGTTAATAGGGTGTTTTGTTTAACTATATAATACTAGGGGCTTAATCAACAGGGGTGATTACAGGCAATGACAGAGGCATTAAAATGTAGTTTTGTACAACTATATTGCACCACGGGCCTTATCAACAGGAGTGATTACAGGTGATGACAGGTACGCTTGTCTTGCTATATGAAACTGGGGCCTTATCAGCGGGAGTGATTACAGGCAATTATAGAGGCATTTATAGTACAACTAAGTACTGGGGCTAATTCGCAGTAGTAGTTATACGTGATAATAGGGGGTTTTCAGTATGATATATCACTGGCCTTTATCAGCAGGAGCGATTACATGCGATGACAGGGACGTTTGTAGTACATAATAACTTTGGGGCCTTATCAGCAGCAGTAATGACATGTCACTATATGGAGGATTGTAGTACTATATAACACTGTGGCCTAATCAACAGGAGTGATTACAGGTGTTGAAAGGGCGGTTTTCATAAAATATAACACAGAGGCCTTATCAAGAGGAGTGATTAGAGGCTAAATAGTGGATTTTGTAGTACAATATAAATTTGGGGCCTATTCAGCAGGGGTGATTTCAGACGATGATAGGAGCGTTTGAAGTACAATATTACACTGGGGCCGAATCAACATGAGTCATTACAGGCAATGATATTGGTATTTGTATTAAGATATAACAGTAAAGCCTAATCAGCAGCAGTTATTACAGGTCATCAGGTTTGTAGTACTACACAACACCAGGGCCTAATCAACAGGAGTGATAACAGGCTATGGCAGGTACGTTTTCATACTATATAACACTTGGACCTTATCAGCAGGGGTGAGTACAGAAGATAATAGATGACAGGGACGCATTTTGTTCAATTTTTGTGACGTTTGTAGTACAATAAGGTATTGGGGCCTAATCAGTACTAGTGTTTACAGGCGATGATAGGGACGCATTTAGTTTTGTTTAACTATATAACACTAGGGGCCTTATCAACAGGAGTGATTACAGGCAATGAAAGAGACATAACTATGTAGTTTAGTAGAACTATATAACACTAGGGGCCTTATCAACAGGAGTGATTACAGGTGATGACAGGTACGTTTGTCTTGCTATATGAAATTGGGGCCTTATCAGCAGGAGTGATTACAGGCAATTATAGAGGCATTTATAGTACAACTAAAGACTGGGGCTAATTCGCAATAGTAGCCATACGTGATGAGCGATTACATGCAATGACAGGGGCGTTTGTAATACATAATAACTTTGGGGCCTTATCAGCAGCAGTAATGAAAGTTCACTATATGGAGGATTGTAGTACTATATAACACTGTGGACTAATCAACAGGAGTGATAACAGGTGTTGATATGGCGGTTTTCATAAAATATAACACAGGGGCCTTATCAACAGGAGTGATTAGAGGCTAAAATAGTGGATTTTGTAGTACAATATAAATTTGGGGCCTATTTAGCAGGGGTGATTTCAGACGATGATAGGAGCGTTTGAAGTACAATATTACACTGGGGCCTAATCAACATGAGTGAGTACAGAAGATAACAGAGGCGTTTTTGTGACGTTTGTAGTACAATAAGGTATTGGGGCCTAATCAGTAGGAGTGATTACAGGCGATGATAGGGACGCATTTAGTTCAATATTACTTTGACGCCTTATCAGCAGGATGTGACGTCATGCGTTGAAAGAGGCGTTTGTTAATAAATATAACACTGCAGATTTATCAGCAGGAATGATTACAGGCAATGATATGTTAGAGTTAAAGTATCGAGTAGAAAAAATAAGTAAAATAAAGCGAGTCGAAGACGAGCTGTTTTTACTTATTTTTTCTACGAGGTCTTTAACTAACTTGTAGTATGACAGAACACCAATTGACAGATCCGAACTGTAACTTCCGATATCAGGAAGCTACAGTACGGTTTTAATTCCGCCTCCTTCCTGAGTATTAATATGAAGGCCCGCCTCCTCTGATATTAACTTGTACTGATTTAATCTTACAAAAACATCAAAAAAGCAGAAAGTCATACTACAAGGGCATTTGTAGTACAATTAAGCTCTAGTGCCTAATCAGCAGAAGTGATAACAGGTCACGAAAGGGAGGTACGTAATACTACATAACACTAGAAAAAATCAACAGGAGTGATTACAGGCGTCGATAGGCACGTTTGTATAACAATATTTCACTGGGGCCTTATCAACAGGACTGATTACAGGCAATGATATGGGTATTTGTAGTGATATATTTCACTAGGGCCTAATCAACAGAAGGAGTGATTACAGGCGATGACAAGCACGTTCTATTACTATAAAGCACTGGAACATTATCAGCAAAAGTGACTGCAGAAGATAATAGAGGCGTTTGTTGTAAAAAAATATGATCGGTGTATAATTTGTAGGAGTAGTTACATGCGATGAAAGTGACGTTTGTAGTACAATAACGCATTCGGGCCTAATAAGGAGGAGTTTTTACAGGCGATGATAGTGGCGTTTGTAGTACAATATTACTTTGGGGCCTAATCAGCAGGAGTGATTACAGGCAATGAAAGCAGCGTTTGTAATAAAATTTTACACCGGGGCCTTATCTACAAGAGTGATTACAGGCGACTCAAGGCACGTTTGTATTGCTATGTAAAATTGGCGTCTTTACAGCAGGAGTGATAACAGGCGACGAAAGAGGTGTTAATAGGGAGTTTTGTTCAACTTTATAACACTAGGGCCCAATCAACAGGAGTGATTACAGGCAATGACAGAGGGATTTAAATGTAGTTTTGTAGAACTATATAGCACTAGGGGCCTTATCAACAGGAGTGATTACAGGTGATGACAGGTACGCTTGTCTTGCTATATGAAACAAGGGCCTTATCAGCAGGAGTGATTACAGGCGATGATCGAGGCGTTTATGGTACAACGTGAGACTGGGGCCAATTGGCAGGAGAAGTTACAGGTGATGATAGGATGGGTTCAGTATAATACATCACTGGGACCTAATCAGCTGCATCACAGGGAGGTTAGTAGTACATTTTATCTTTGGGACCTTATCAGCAGCACCAATGATAGAGGCATTTATAGCAAACAGTTATTTCATGGTTATTAAAACTATTGCCCCGAGGTGGCCTGGATGACCACGGTTGACTATTGCCCGACGGAAACCACTATAAACTTTTAAGAAGTGTGAAGTTGTCGATTCGTCCTAATATTACTACAAAATTGCCGACTGGGGGCATTAAGTTGTTAAAAAATCAAAACAGATAAGCCCCTAGCCTTCTATACTGTGGGTCTTATGTAGAAACCTTGCTTTATTGTAATGCGAATCGGAAACGAGATCCAGCCTCTGTATGATAGCTTTTGTTGTGACGGACGTTAATTCACAAATACAAAAAGCTTAGGTTCAACAGTGAATTTGTTTCTGATTTTAATATGGCATGTTGACGAAAATTAAACTTAACTCAAATACTCTTTCGCTTATTGTCTTTTAGCACATTCCCTTAAACAGCAGTCACACAGTAGCGTATAATCCAAACGCGCGCCGGGCGTATGAAAAATCTCAACAGGCTGAAGACTTTGGGCGTATAAAAATAATTTGCTTTAGAAGTCACACATTAGCGCCTGCCGGACGTATAAAAAATCTCAAAGTTTATTAGTACGGTTGTGATACGTCCAAGACACGCTAAGCACCCGCTACAGGCGCGCATCGAATGTTCAACGTGCGTTTCACACACGCTTGGGGCACGCTAGTGAAGCAACATCTAATAAAATCGGAACGCGCATGGAACGTACACTGGCGTGCTTCAAACGCGCGCCAAACGCGTTCAGAGCGTATTCAACGCGCCTGTAGCGCGCGTGGAACTTATTCGGGACGTATAAGTCACACGCCCGAGACACGCCGAGCTTTTCGAAAATTTTTAAGCATGTTTAATTTTTTTTTAGCCCAAAAGAGCGAAACGCGCAGAGACTTTTGAAGCGACGTACAGCGACGAGCGCCGGACGTACACCAAAGGTACCCAACGCACTTGTAGCGTGTTTTGAACGTGTTTCCGACGTGCGTCTGGCGTATGTTGAATTTTGCTATTTTTTCAACACGCCCGGCGCGCGTTTCACTTATATGCTACTGTGTGACTGCTGTTTAAATGCTTCCTACAATGATGGATGCATACACGTTTGTAAATACGAGTTGCCCAACAAGGTGAAGAAGGACAGCTAATGGACAAAACAGAAGTAGTTGGGTTTTAACACTATATGGACATGACAGCCATCATTAGTCATGTGACCTGGATTTGTTATATACACTTTTGGTTCCACTTTCCTATAGATGCCTCATATAAGCTGTGGCTTAGATTGACAAAGCCGTTCCAGAGGAGACCATGTTAAAATTTTATACATGTACATTATCCCAGAGTGGGGTCAGATTTTTCTCAAAACCATTACTATTCAGTAATGTTGTCCATTTCCTGCGATGTTTACCTATAAATGACATTCTAAAATTTTTCACCATTCTAATGCATAATTATGTGACCTACATGTATGTTGGCTTTGCCAAAATAGGTCATGGTAATCACAGTCATGATTCGTATCGTACTTTGGTCATTAATGCTCCATGCCACGTTTCGTTGAAACCAGTCCAATATATCAAGAGAAGATGGTCTTTGAAAAGTTTTACCATGCATGAGCATGGTGGCTATCTGGGTGATGTGATCTGGATTATTTACTCGTTAAAACCGCCTCGGCGAGGCGGTTCTAATGTGTATCTACAATCAATGTCTTGAGCAAAAATGAAATTCAAAATGCTTCCGATTTCATTTTTATTTTTCCTACTAAAAATAACTGTATTGTGCATGGACATGTTTTCGAAATGTAATATCAAAGACTGATGTGGCCCCACCAGGATTGGTGTGGGACTGGGGAGAACGATATAGTAGTTTTAACGTGTACCCACAATCAATGTTTTGAGCAAAATATCAAAATTTTCAAAATATTTCCGATGACATTTTCATTTTTTCCTACTGAAAAAATCACTGTATATAGTGCATGGACATGTTTTAGTAATGTAATATCAAAGACTCATATGTGGACCTCAAGGAATGGATTGGACTGGACAGAACGATATCTATTTCAAGAAACATCAGATAATAATTTAAGGAAGTTATGGGGCAAATCTATTGAGCTTTTCGAGAACTGATGAAAACAGGGGGCTAGGGAAAAGGTGGTTTATTTTTCGGGACGATTGAGCCATGCATCAGGAAAACATGTCAGTGAAATATTTACCCCCTCAAACCCCACTTTTATATAGCAAAACTGGGATATGCAGGGGTATACCTATTTTTCTTATATTTGCTCAAAAATATAGATTGTGGGTGCTCGTAATAATCGCCTGGGCGAGGCGGTTCTAACGTGTACCCACAATCTATGTTTTGAGCAAAAATAAGAAAACTAGAGGACCATTGGTCCTGTAGCTCACCTGAGAGATTATCACATTGTAAGCTCATGAGATTTAAATTAATTGAGAATCGACCAATGAAAGTCTATGCATGGACACTATTGACCCCCGGGGCATGGCCAAATTTGACCCAGGGGCATGACTGGCACAATTTATAATGGGGACTACCAAACAAAATATAGAAGCTTTTGGCCTTTTGGTTTCAGAGAAGAAGTTTTTTTTAGTTTTTCCCATTGTAAGTCTATGGAGACTATCTACCCCCGGGGCGTGGCCAAATTTGACCCCAGGGGCATGGCTGGCACAATTTATGTAGAGGACCATTAGCCATTGCCACATACAAAATATCAAAGCTGTGGGCCCTGTGGTTTCAGAGAAGAAGATTTTTGAATTTTTTTCCCATAGCAAGTCTATTGATCATGAGACTATCAACCTCCGGGGCCTGGCCAAATTTGACCCCAAGGGCATGAATGGTACAATTTATGTAGAGGACCATTAGCCATTGCTACATACCAAATAACAAAGCTGTGGGCCTAGTGGTTTCAGAGAAGAAGAATTTTTTAGTTTTTCCTATTGTAGGTCTATGGCGACTATCGACCCCCGGGGCGTGGCCAATTTTGACCCCGGGGACATGATTGGCACAATTTATGTAGAGGACCATTAGCCATTGCCACATACAAAATATCAAAGCTGTGGGCCCTGTGGTTTCAGAGAAGAAGATTTTTTAATTTTTTTCCCATAGTAAGTCTATGGAGACTATCAACCCCAGGGGTGTGGCCAAATTTGACCCCAGGGGCATGAATGGCACAATTTATGTAGAGGACCATTAGCCATTGCTACATACCAAATATCAAAGCTGTTGGCCTAGTGGTTTCAGAGAAGAAGATTTTTTTTGTTTTTTCCTATTGTAGGTCTATGGAGACTATCGACCCCCGGGGCCTGGCCAAATTTGACCCCAGGGGCATGATTGGCACAATTTATGTAGAGGACCATTAGCCATTGCCACATACAAAATATCAAAGCTGTGGGCCCTGTGGTTTCAGAGAAGATGATTTTTTAATTTTTTTCCCATAGTAAGTCTATGGATACTATCAACCCCTGGGGCGTGGCCAAATTTGACCCCAGGGGCATGAATGGCACAATTTATGTAGAGGACCATTAGCCATTGCAACATACCAAATATCAAAGCTGTGGGCCTAGTGGTTTCAGAGAAGAAGATTTTTTTAGTTTTTCCAATTGTAAGTCTATGGAAACTATCCACCCCCGGGGCGTGGCCAAATTTGACCCCAGGGGCATGGCTGGCACAATTTATGTAGAGGACCATTAGCCATTGCCACATACCAAATATCAAAGCTGTGGGCTTTGTGGTTTCAGAGAAGAAGATTTTTGAATTTTTTTCCCATAGTAAGTCTATGGAGACTATCGACCCCCGGGGCGTGGCCAAATTTGACCCCAGGGGCATGAATGGCACAATTTATGTAGAGGACCATTAGCCAGTGCTACGTACCAAATATCAAAGCTGTGGGCCTAGTGGTTTCAGAGAAGAAGATTTTTTTAGTTTTTCCCATTGTAAGTCTATGGGACCTATCTGTTGCCATGGAAACCACAATTTTGATACAATCTGCTCCAAAACTTAATGCCATCAATCCCCCAACCCAATTATGGTTCACATTAAATTTGATCAAGATCGGCCTACTAGCTTCAGAAATATTCTTCTTTGAAATTGTGGACGGACGACGACGACGGACGACGACGGACGACGGACGACGACGACGGACGACGGATGCCTGCCTATCCTATAAGCTCACCTGTGAGCCTTCGGCTCAGGTGAGCTAAAAAGCAATTTTCATTTTGTACTCGTAAGAACCGCCTGGGCGAGGCGGTTCTAACGTGTACCCACAATCTATGTTTTGAGTAAAAAATAAGAAAAATAGCAATTTCCCTTTTTACAACTTTAAAAATCTCTGTATGCTGCACGAGCATATTTTTGTAATAAACCCAGGTGATAAAATCCCGGTTCCCTCTGTTAGGCCCTTACCCATATTACAAAAGGGGGTCAAATGATCAAATTCCAGCTGAGAAGTTGTACTCCCCATTTTAATTTCTACATATAACCTTATTTACCTCTAAGGATCAAAAGAAAACTTAAATCTGCAAAAACGGATGTGCAACATGCCAGTTTTACAATATCCGGTATTTAGAGCGCTAATACACCGTATTTACGGAAAAAATACGTTTTTTCTATAAATCGTAACTCTTGACAATTTTCCAGTTGATAGCTGCAACTGTAGTGCAAATTTTCGCAACTCTTGGCGATTTTCCGGTTGATAACTACAACTGCAGGGACCTCAGCTGCAGGAGGGACCTCAATAGCAGGAGGGACCTCAACGACAGGGGTGGAAGTTGAGCCTTATTGCATCGTCGCAGGGAGGAATCAACCAAGTACACTCTGATGCCAGCAGTGAGAGCCGTAACGTTACTAATGGTATGGCTGCCGACAGTCTTGGTATGTTGACTCGGACGAGAGCCTCGACGAGAGCACAATAAGGTTATGCTGAAACAATCTCGTGCTGGGACCGAAACCGGGATTTGCGGCGTGACAAGCGACCACTCTAACCATGTCGCTAAAGAACTAACCCAACAAGCTGTTGAAAGTGGCATTGTTTCAAGATAGTGCATTTTGATTTGAACCTCTATGACAAATGTACATTTTGAACAAAGACCTGCAGAATTGCGACATCTTGTGACCACATGCGCCGTTTTGAATCAGGCTCTGAATTCGTTATGTTGAACGTATTTGGATGTCGTCTTTCTTTCTTTCTTTCTTTCTTTCTTTCTTTCTTTCTTTCTTTCTTTCTTGCAGATGGATTGCATTTTAAAGCCGTGGCGATTCATTTTAATACCTATTGTCTTTTCAGAGAAACAGACCACTATTAAACTTGCAAAGAATCACAAGCAACCAATTAAAATGGTTTTGTGCAACGTAACAAAACGTATAACAGGAAGCAGTCTCTTCGTTGACTTTTCACAATGCAACATAACGTCAGGAGAAGCTAACATAATGCCGAATGCTACAAACCACACGACCCCCGGGACGGACCACACGACCCCCGGGTCGAACCACACGACCCCCGGGACGGACGATTTTGACAAGGAGGGTGCAATGACGTTTATTGTGGCCGTTATCCTTGTGTACGGTCTAGCTGTCATGGGGGTGATAGCGTTGGGTTTGCTGAAAAAGAAACGTATTTGGCACGTTGACAGACAGGCGATAGAATTCGTGAAGCACATTGAAGAAGTTAGGAGATCCATTGATCAACAGAGCCGTGTCGGTGCGGTTTCCTCACTTCTGAAGTCTCTCCATCACGGTGGCGGTATGGCGAATGGTAACGCCAGTGAAACGGTACAGAAACATTTGCTCAGCAAGTTTGAGATGTTTGCGTTACCCATGTCACCTATCCGCGAGGGAACAAACGACAAAGATGAAAATAACAATATATGTGTAAAAGATGGCGGCTTGGCAATGAATGCGGGAATTGACTGGAATGTGCACAAAAATGTTTCTAAAACACACGTGCAAGCTAGCAAGCACGTGACATCAAGCGTCAGCCGTTCATTCTGCACAGAAACGGAAGTTTAATTTCAAAAACTTAAAGTGTATTTTGAATGTTCAGAACTCGAACAATCAAATTTATGGTCTGTTGAAAACTCCATTTTTTTGTATGCCCTGTATGTGCAAACAGGATGGATGGAACTCAAAATCACCACGATTTTAGCGTTTCCATACATACGCATTATTCATGTAATAGATTCTGAGGATATGGGCTAAAATGATGCTTTTGAGTTTAATAGTTTATTAAAGTCTCATGTTGACATACAATATCACATACATACATATACATATAAAACCATATAAAATGTATATCAACCCATTCATTACAGAATTACAAGAGACTGTTACCTAATTTGAGTGTAAGTTTACCTGCCACAAGATCATTTTGCTTTGCTATGTCGTTTGTCGCGCACCCACGCATAATACATCAGGGATATGTAGCCACATGTGCATAACATTTTGGTTTTAAAACAGATATTAAATGAGATTTACTGGTTTCGGACCACAAAAATGCACTCTGAGATACACCCACGATTCAAACACAAAATGAGCCACGCCATGAGAAAAAGAAATAACTGCACAGCTGATCAGCACCTTTATTTTCGTTTCTTGGATAGTACAATCCCTCTTCTACTTAAATCCGAAATTTCAAGCTTCTAGCCTTCTATGACCGTACAGGTGGGTTTGTGTCAGACCGGGTCGGAAACCCATAAGACCGGTTTTCTCACGTCGAGGTTCAAATTGCATTAAAATTTTCAATACCACTTCAATATTGACTTTAGTTGTCTTTTTTGGTTTGTTAAAATTTATTATGTGTAAATTATGTACTATACACTTGATTCATTATAATAAAAAGCAGAGGTTATTATAGTTTATATTGATCCGTATATGTTAAATTATTATTTTCTGATAGGTCTCAAAGCTTGCATGTACATGTTCTTCAAAAATATAATCACACGAGGAAATAATAAGTAATCTTTCATAAAATGATTATTTTTATTATTAGACAAACTGATCTGAATTATAATAAGTTTTAAAACAAAATTTGTTTGCGCTATTTGGTTATTGGACTAACACGCAAACAGAAAGTTAACTTCTGGTTTTTGGTATTTACATCTATTTCTGCTCATCGGATGATTTTGAACCATTTGAAATGGTGCTGTGCAATATAACAAAATGGATTAAAGATGACATTATCCACGTCGATATTTCTCAGTGTAATCTGACGGTAAATGTCGCCAACTCGTCACAATCAACGTCTACAACGTCAGATGACGACGGAGCAGGCTCAGTGAAATTCACCGTCGCGGTTGTTATAGTTTATGGAATAGCTGCAATGGGAGTTCTAGCACTCGGATTCTTTAGTAGGAGGAAACGACATAAAGAAGTCGCGGACAAAATGACTAGTAAATTCATCAAAAATTATGACGAAGTGAGATTTACGTTTGACAAAAAGACGCGTGTTGGTGCGGTGACGTCGTTTTTGCAGTCTATTCACGGCCAGCCGTCCGATTTTCAACTCGATATGGACCATAAACACGACAGAAAAGCGAGTTTGTTTCATAACCTTGCATTTCTGGCGCTGCCTCTGACAAACATTCGCGAGGATGACGAAAAAACGACGCCAGATGACGGCCATTATATTCCTGTTAATGATAAAGACGTCATTTTCACAGTAGAAAACGATGTCAGCGGTTCTTCTACTATAGGTAGCATTCTAAGTGATGAAATGACGGATAAACATATTGAACTAAGTATAGATGATTTATGTTCAGTGAAAGATGATTTAGATACATATTCAGATAACAAACAAGATGGAAACCGATTCTTTGAGTATAAAGATAGCTATGACAATGAATTAGCTAACGGCGAAACAGTTAAGCTTTTACCTGAACAGAACGTGTCATCTCCTTCAGCAATGAAAGTTCCAATAAATGATCATTCTATAACAGATTCCGAGGAGTGCATTGACAAACTTATATCACATAATTATGCAACGGAAAACGAAACGGGAAATAGTGCTACAAAAGCCATAACAGACAGTTTATTATCAGAAACCGAAATAGACAAGCTGATTAAAGATCTAGAAGCAGAAATAGCAGTTAAACGTAACCTGACTAAAGCGTCTTCTCACTCTGATTCTATCCTCCAAGAAGATCCGGATCATCTGGAGGATGATGTCTTTGTTGATGAAAAGAATGTTGGGGATGAATTTCATGATATAGATATTTGCACTTATCCGGCGCGTGATCATTCTCCTGACTGGGTCGATCTCTCGAAAGAAAAGTTCTTTAATACTGTTTGACTGGAATGTACAATGTATTAGTAAATGATGTCCACATAAAGCCCAAAGCTAAGACTAAGCTACATAAACTCAAAGCTAAGACTAAGCTAGCCTATAAAAACTCCGTGCTGATCAAACATGCGCCAGGAAGCAAGCTGGTACATGCAAGTACTTTTGTGGTTCTCCAAATTTAAAACGGAAACCATCATGATTGGGCCGGTATGTCGGGCGTGCCTGTTACACTACTGAGAATCACGTGGTATTGTATACATACAAACCGATAAATGATCGGTGACACACACTGCAATTGAGACAGAAGTTGAGGTTAGATTTTCGAGTTTTCTCATACAGCTTTTCTTCTACTGACTGATAGATAAGCGCAGTCAATGCAGAAATTGAACAATTATTCTTGCATAGATATCTATGCGCATAGCTGTTTGAAGCCGTTTTTGATTGGTCGAAAGCCGTGTTCAAACCGCAAAACCCGTGTTCAAATCATGAAATTCACGTGCCGTTTGAACATGGGTTTTGGCCGACGTCATTGGTCAAAGTGACGTGACGTCATGTATTTCATAGAAACAAAATGGCCGACGTTGAAGAAGCTCCGCGGTTTTCGGTGCGTTTTTACGTTGTTAATGTTATTTTCAAGAGATTTTAAGTGGATTGGAGTGAAAATATGCAAGAATAGCGATCAACCATGGTTTGTTTCAGTGTTCAAACATTCGCTGGATCACTCGGAAGGTGTTTGAACACGCGGCCTGCGGCCTTGTGTTCAAACACCTTCCTCGTGATCCATCGAATGTTTGAACACTGAAAACCATGGTTGATCCCTGTATTGAATGAAAAATAACGTAAAAAAATCCCGGTTATTTCGTTTTTGCAAACACTTCAATGTTATTGTGATGGAGGTACCGTATGTTCATGGGGCGGAAGTGTTTGCGAAAACGAAATAATCTGGATTCCTTATGCCATTCAATAATTGTTCAATTTCTGCATTGACTGCACCTATCTATCAGTCACTAGAATAAAGGCTATAGGAGAAAACTCGAATTTCTCATCTCAACTTCGGACAGAATTTCAACGTGCGTCAACCATTCCGTACCACATGTTTTTTAGCTGTGTGTTATACTGTGTAGTATATTCTGCGTGAATAGTAAATGAAAAATGTGCCATTTGTTCGTGATAGTTCTTCTTTAAACACAATTAAACTATCGTTGAAATATGATCCTTTATTATTGTACAATCCGAGTTTATTCCTTCTTGTTGTGACCCCCGCCACCCCCGCATTCCCTATGCTGGCAACCAAAAATGATGGGAAGTGAAACGCGCACATGCAGCTGCCAAGTACAAAGAAAACTTTCAGATTTCGTTTCGTAATTTTGCACAAATGTTGTGTTAAAACTTATTCGACATGTCGAAGCCTCCATTGTTTTTCTTCAAGTGTAAACCAATGGTATATTGCGAATCAGGGCTTTTCCACTGTTTTCTCTGAGGGTCAAGGCTCAGTCTCCATATGTTTGTCGGACGTTTTAAGCAACAACCCCAAGTTATAAGAATCACAAGCATCAAAAACTTCAAAATCGTAAAAAGAAGGCATCATCTGGGCGTTTTTTTTTTTTTTTTTTTTTTTTTTTTTTTTTTTTTTTGTTTGTTTGTTTTTTTTTTTTTTTTTTTATTTATTTTTTTTTTAATTATCTCTGATACAACGAACGTTGACACAAACGAGTGCTACATACATAATGTACAAGGAGAGTGCGGTGGCCTCATGGTAGAGCGACGATCCAGAGCTACTGGCTAACGCCCGAGAAGCACTGGCTCCGACTGGACATTACTGATAAAATGTTGATTGTGGCGTCAGACTCATTCAAACAAACAAATGAGCCGCCGCATGGGAAAACCAACAATCTGCCTTGGCGAAAACAAAGGCGCAGATCAGCTTCGCAGTAACTGCGAAGCTGATCAGCGCCTTTGTTTTCGCTACTCGGATAGTACAGTTCCTCTTCTACTTAAATCCGAAATTAAAAGCTTCTAGCTCTTTTCTGTGACTGTACAGGTCGGTTAGTGCCGGACCTGTTCAGAAACCACATTGTTGGTTTTCCCACGAGGGGGCTCAAATGTTAAAAAGCTACATTTACTGAAGTCTGGTTATCAGCGGAAGCTGCGAGAATCTTATCAATTTTGGATATACATTTATATATACAGATCAGATGCTGATCAGAGGGTGTTGATTTATACGAGCTTGGAGTTAAACAATAACACCGCTTTGCATCTAAAAGGACCGATCTCTGTTATTAGTTTTATTTTTCACTTAGCCCACTGATGAGTCTGCATCTCAGGTGAGCTTATTTGGTTTGGCAGATAATATTGAAGAACCTGATGTAGTACATTTGTCTTATCGAGATGTACATTGCCCATGTTTGGTGATGTCGTGTTTTACGTATGGTTCAACAGCTATGGTAATATGGAGATAATGGTCATGTAAACGCTCACCTGAGATAAATACCAATACACGTTTTACTATAATGGTTATATACATTTACGTAGTAGCCCAAGGACAGGGCTTAGAATAACCCCTGGGGTCAATTTCTTTTTCAAATTCACAAATACTCTGTCCATTTGCCCATTTCATAAAAGTTACCCTTCAGTGACATTTTAAAAGTTTTCTGTATATGTGACCTACGTTGACCTTGCCATAAAATAGGTCAAGGTCATCAAAGTGTCATGATTTATACAAATTAGAGCTCGAGTCCTCAATGCTTCAGGCCAAGTTTCAAGATCATAGGCCTTCTGGTTCTGGTGAAGATTTTTTTTTACCATTTATAGCCATGGTGGCCATTTTGATCATGTGACCTAGATCATATATACAATTTTTTGTCCCCCCCCCACCACCCTCCTAAGAATGCGCCATGTGAAGCTTGGCTTTGATTGCCCCAGCGGTTTCAGAGAAGAGAAGAAGGCGTTTGAACATTATGACGACAACTACAACCTACGACGACGGAGCAGGGTTATATGTGAGCCTTGTTAGGTTCAGGTGAGCTAAAACTTGAAAATTCAGTAGAAAATTTTTGATATGTTTCTTATTTTTGCTCAAATCATAAATTGTGGGTACACCTTAGAACCGCCTCACCTTTGTTTTCTCTACACGCATAGTACAATTTCTCTTCTACTTAAATCCAAAGTTAAGGGTGTCCGGGTGGGAATATGGGCCCCGGCCATTGAGTCCTGGGAGAAATAGATGGGCTGCTTGTGCCTCCAGGCAAAGCTTCTTTTCTACTGACCATCTCATCCGATTACTGGTTAATCGCTCATGTCTGAGCCTGCCCAGGAAATGTGGCCAAAGTTTAGTCAAACCATCCATACATATAAGCCATATTGGCTTAGTTGGGTGGTTATATTTATGAAGCACATTTTGAGTGTCATGACATCTTAATGTTTGGTAAAAGTCCCATAAAATGGAGGCAACGTCCCCGACATGACCATTGCTATTGACTGGGACGTAAAGCATCAATGAAAAAAAATCCAAATTTCAAGCTTCTAGCCCTTTTCTATGACTGCACAGACCAGTTTGTGTCAGAACAGGTCGGTAACCCAGAAGACCGGTTTTCTTACGTCACAGTTCATATCAGTCTGATCAATATCTTCACTTGAGGCTGCTGAGTGGCCACCTTTTGGGGAAAAGCTAATCTCTAGAGTCTTCGTCTTCCATTTTATTCCCATCGTATCTGACACATTTGTTACTTTGGTTACTTCTCATTTGGTTTCCATTGACGTGTTTGTTTATAATGCGCTTTCGCATGAGAAAACCAACCAGAGGACCAATGGTCCTGATATCGCTCACCTGAGATTTTGTCTTTGGTGAATGACCTTTGGCTAAGGCCATGTTGGCCAACGTAAAATGTAGACTAGATGTCAAATACTCACATAATTATAAACACTATAAACTGTCTGTATATACTAACCTTCAGATCTTTCTGGCAAAATTTGACTTTTCTGTTTAGATTAACATTTAAATAGGTCAAGGTCAACCCAAGGTCATGATTTATATAAACTAAGAAGGGCCAGAGCCCTCAATGCTACATACAAAGTTTCATTGAAATCCGTCCACCGATTCCAGAGAAGTTGATTTTTAAAGAATATTACCACATATATGGGCATGGCGGCCATCTTGGTCTTGTGACCTGGACCATTTATATAAACTTTGGCTCCCCCTTCCTAAGGATACCACATATAAAATTTGGCTTTGATTAGTGAAGTGGTTTCTGAGAAAATTAAGTTTTAGATTTAATATGTAAATGACCTTTGGTCAATGTCAAGAAATGACATTGAACTTGGAAAATTCATAGGACTTCATTAACTCAATAAGTTATATGTATGTACCAACTTTCAGGTCACAACCAACAAAACTAACTGAAAAATCCAATGTTTTCACTTTTTTCCATTAAATGCCTATGTGACCATAAAATAGGTCAAGGTCAACCCAAGGTCAAGATTTATACAAACTATATATAATGGGTCACTCAGGGTACCAAGTTTTATTGAAATCGGTCCAACAGTTCCAAAGATGATTTTTAAGGTTTTTTACCATGGGTATGGCAGCCATCTTGGTCATGTGAACTAGACCATTTTATACAAACTTTGATTTCCCCTTCCTAAGGATATCACATAAAATTTGGCTTTGATTGGTGAAGTGGCTCCTGAGAAAACTAGAAAAAGTGCCTTGAGAGGCACGTATACCCCCGGCTGATAGCCACAAAGCCCCCTTCCCTACCCCCTACCTAAGCAATCCGGCACATGCTCACCCCTGACATTGAACCTCACAACAATACCCTTATCAAGTACATTTTAGAAACCATCAAGCCCCCTTCCCTACCCCCTACCTAAACAACCCGGCACATGCTCACCCCTGACATTGAACCTCACATCACCAACGAAAGACAGCACCCTCATCAAGTACATTTTAGAAATAAGCAGTGTAAAGTACTTTACATACAAACATGGGGAAGTGTAGTTTTAGAATGACATATCTATTTTAGAGCGGTATACAGAGCTGACGTGTATACCCAACCTAGGACATAAGCGCGGACATTTTGGGTCAGGTCCTCAGTCCTAGATTGAAATGAAATTAGAATGTCATTCTTAAAAAAATAAAATAAAAAAATAAAAAAAAAATAAGATGTCCTAGATTTTGACCTCTAGCCCCACCCCCAGCATGTACCCTAGTGTCTAATGTCATTAGAAACAAGGCAAACCTTATAGAGTACCTATGAGGTAAGTATGAATGATTTCTTAACATGATAGTAAAAAAAAGTACAGAAAATACAATTATAGACCCTAGAGTCTGAATCTTACATGGTACCTATGGTCTAAGTATGAATGCGTTCTGGCAAGACTTAGTGGATGTCAAGAAAACAGACTTACAGAAAGTTTATCATGGTATATATCATATAAAAATGTGTCCTAGATTTTGACCTCTAGCCCCACCCCTGGGGACGGTAACCAGGATTTTTGTGACATTGAATATGAAAGCAAACCCCAAAGGGTATCTATGAACTATATAAGAATAAATTCCTATGATTGTTTGTTAAGATATGAACTTAAGAGAAGAAACATTAACATTGTAAACAGCACATTTTAAAGGTGACCTAGATTTTGACCTCCAGCCCCACCCCCGGGCAAGGACCCTGGGGTCCGAACTCATGGAAACAAAGCAAACCCTATAGGGTACCTATGGTCCAAATATGAATAGTTTCTGACCATTGGTTCATGAGATATACACCTCTAGAGAAACTTTACCAAAACTTTGACATAAATTCTACGAACGTTCCGGAATTACGAAGAAACGAACGAACATACGAACGGAAAAGCGAAAACTATATACCCGTCGGCATAAATGCCGGGGGTATAATTAAGTTTTAAATTTAATTATGTAAATGACCTTTGGCCAAGGTCAAGAGATGACCTTGACCTTGAATACTCCTATGACTTCTTTAACTCAATAAGTTATATGTATGTACCAACTTTCAGGTCACAGACCACAAAACTTCCTGAAAAATCCAATGTTTTCACTTTCCATTGAAAAGCCTATGTGACCAAAGTTGACCTTGCCGTAAAATAGGTCAAGGTTCTACCCAAGGTCATGATTTATACAAACTATTATGGGCCAGAGTCCCCAATGCTACACATCAAGTTTCATTGAAACCGGTCCACCGGTTCCATAGAAGAAGATTTTTAAGGTTTTTACCATGTATGTGCATGGAGGCCATCCTGGACCACTTATACAAACTTTAGTTCCTCCTTCCTAAGGATGTTCCACATGAAGGACCAGGGGTTTCAGAGGAGATCTTTGAAAAGTGTGAACAATGACGACGACGAAGGAGCATGGCCATGTTATAAGCTCACCTTTTGAGCTTTCGGCTTAGGTGAGCTAACAGTCTGGGGTTCCGACCAGGTTCGACACAAACCTGCCTGTACAGTCACAGAAGAATGCTAGAAACTGGAAATTTTGGATATAAGTAAAAGGGGAATTGTACTATCCATGAGGAGAAAACAAAGTTACTGCACAGCTGATCTGTGCCTTTGTTTTCCGATATGCAGCTTGTTGGTTTTCTTATACGGTAGCTCATATGATTGTGCAAGTTCCAGGTAATTGCTTATTTCCGCTTCACATCTCTCTTAATTCTGAATTGTGGGTGTAAAAAGTGAGGGCTTGTGACAACTAAAAGACTGAGACTATCTTTTATGGTTGTTTGAGCTGGTAGAGAGCTACGGCTTAACCCAGTCAATATGAGCCGCGACGCAAGAAAACCGGTCTTCGGGGTTTCCGACCAGGTCTGACGCAAACCGACCTGTACAGTCACAGATGCGGGCTAGAAGCTTGAAATTTCGGATTTAAAAAGTAGAGAGATTGTTCTATCCGTGTAGCGAAAACAAAGGCGCTGATCAGCTTCGCGGTTACCGCGAAGCTGATCTGCGCCTTTGTTTTCGAATAGGCAAAAATCCGGTTTTCTCACGATGCGGCTCATATATTTTTCAGTCAGGTTGTGACAGAGCCAATGCTTCTTCACTATGGAGAGTTAATGTGTTTTACACAAGGGCATAACAGACGTTTTCAAATCCCAGTAAGCTCATTCTGGAGTTTTATGCTCTACCACATGGAAACAGGTCTTGTCAGAAGGCTTTAAAAGACAAACACAATTTTAATTTCTTTTTATTTCTGCATAATTTTGAAATTTCAATATAAATTCTATACAAAACAACAATTATTAATTTCGAGAAGATAAGAACATTACAATAAGTCATAACTATACAAAACAACAATTATTAATTTCGAGAAGATAAGAACATTACAATAAGTCATAACTAAGACTTAAAAACTTTCCTCTGATAATGATTTTTCGCAGAGAATGTTTATGTGGAAGACGATAAGAAAGTTATTTTCATGTCATAATCTGGATCTTAGTTTGTCCTAATAGGACCTGCAAAAATTTTGAAAATCGGTCAGCAGATCAAGTTTGGATGGCCAAAATGATTTTTGAATAGGGATTTTGCATTGGCAAGGGAGATAATCCATGATCATGAAAATGCGTACTTTTCGAAACAAAATTACTTGATCATAAAGCTTTTGTCTCAGGTAAGTCACTTTTGTCATCTTATAATGATTTTGAGCAATCATAATGAAATACCAAAAGTTTTAAATTTTTGCGGGAAAATACATGTATTAACCTCTTTTTAGTGAGATTTTTGTAAACAAAATCCCTTTACAAAAATGTTTTTGACCGGAACTTTTTTATTTGTCAACCAATTTTCAAAAATTTTGCTGCACATTTTGCGACAAACTGAAATGAAAATATTTTGTCTAGATTTAAACATGCATAATCATCAGGAAAACATGTCCGTGTAATGTATACCCCCTTGAACCCCACTTTTATATAGCAAAACTGGGGTATGCAGGGGTATACCTACATTTCTTATTTTTGCTCCAAAACATAGACTGTGGGTACTCGTTAGAACCGCCTCGCCGATGCGTTTCTAACATGTACCCACAATCTATGTTTTGAGCAAAAATAAGAAAAAAAATCGAAATTTTTCAGCTGAAAATTTTCAATTTTTAAAGCTTAAAAAATCTCTGTTGTTTTCGTAATGATCTTCAGAAAAAAAAAAAAAAAAACATTATCAGGTACTAGGAAACACACTTTAATATACTTAACTAAGGTCTGTTGTTGATCTCAGATCAAATTTAGTTGGAAGATGCCATAAAGCAGCATGTGAAAGGTAAATCTAGAAGAAATACATATGTAGAGCTCAGATCTATACCCAGTCCCTGATTTGTACCCACTCTCTGATCTGTAACCACAACATACCTGATTTGATTTTCAATGACCTCCAATCTGCACATTTCTAATCTATAACCATTTTAATTAAATAATCGAAGCTACTGCTAAAATCTGGGTATGTGTTAGGTTATAAACATGAAAGATACAGATCAGAGAAAGCGTGGGTACAGATCTGAGAATGTAGGTGATTGTGGATAGAGATCAGAGAAAGCATGGGTACAGATCGGAGTATGTAGGTTATTGTGGGTACAAATTAGAGAACCCGTGTGTACAGATCAGACAGTGGGTACAGATAAGGGCCTGGGTACAGATTAGAGTCCAACACATATACACAAAATAATTCTCCTTACTACATACACTACTTACCCATTGCATTTCAGTAGCACCAATAAACAGCATTATTTTACTTCAGAAATAATTTAGTTAAACTTAAATAACTAAAACTCAGAGCCCTGATAATCGATTTCATGGTAAAAAAAAATGAAAATGGCTGTTCAATGATATCAAAAGATTTTTGGAAATTTTAATGTTATCATACCTAATAAGAGCTGTCGCAGGACAGCGTGCTCGACTGCTTCTGACCTTTGTCAAACATAAGGCCAAACCCGACCAGTAACC
The DNA here is from genome assembly GCA_964017185.1 of Rugalucina vietnamica. Lineage (NCBI taxonomy): Eukaryota > Metazoa > Mollusca > Bivalvia > Lucinida > Lucinidae > Rugalucina > Rugalucina vietnamica. The sequence continues at coordinate 1,998,249 of OZ024873.1, forward strand.
CATACATCTTTTTGCCTTGATGCAATAAGGCAAAATCACTGAACCATGGAAGTTAACTATAACTACCTAAGATTTAGAGGTCTCACTCATATTGTGAAAGAAGTGTGTTCATATATCAACTGAGTGCCAAGACACAAGGCAAAATCACTGAACCGTGAAATAAGGTCACACTGACCTATAAGTATTTCAGGGTCAAAGGTCTAGTGATACTTACTCATAATGTGAAAGAAATATGATCATATACCCATTTAGTGTTGAGATATAAAGCAAAATCACTGAACCATGAAATTAGGTCATAGTGACCTATAAGTATGTTTGGGTTAATGGTCTGTTCATACTCATTCATAATCAGAAAGAAGTATGAAAAAATACCAACTGAGTGTCGAGATATAAGGCAAAATCACTGAACCATGAAATTAAGTCACAGTGACCCAGGAATACTTTACAGTCAAAGGTCGTCATACTCATACATATCGTGAAAGCAGTATGTCCATATACCAATTGAGTGCCGAGATATAAAGGAAAATCACTGAACCGTGAAATCAGGTCATATTGACCTAGGACTACTTTAGGGTCAAAGGTCTTGTCATGCGCAAACATAGTGTGAACGAAGTTTGTTCATAAACCACTTGAGTGCTGAGATATAAGGCAAAGTCACTGAACCATGAAATTAGGTCACAGTGACCTATAAGTATATTGGGGTCAAAGATCTGGTCATACTCACTCATAATCTGAAAAAAGTATGAAAATATACTAATTGAGTGTCAAGATATAAGGCAAAATCACTGAACCATGAAATTAGGTCATAGGGACCTAGGACTACTTCAGGGTCAAAGGTCTTGTCATACGCAAACATACTTTGAAAGAAGTTTGTTCATAAACCATTTGAGTACCGAGATATAAGGCAAAATCACTGAACCGTGAAATTAGGTCACAGTGACCTATAAGTATATTGGGGTCAAAGGTCTGGTCATACTCACTCATAATCTGAAAAAAAGTATGAAAATATACTAATTGCGTGTCAAGATATAAGGCAAAATCACTGAACCGTGAAATTAGGTCACAGTGACCTAGGACTACTTCAGGGTGAAAGGTCTTGTCATAAGCAAACATACTTTGAAAGAAGTTTGTTCATAAACCATTTGAGTACCGAGATATAAGGCAAAATCACTGAACCGTGAAATTAGGTCACATTGACCTATAAGTATATTGGGGTCGAAGGTCTGGTCATACTCACTCATAATCTGAAAAAAGTATGAAAATATACTAATTGAGTGTCAAGATATAAGGCAAAATCACTGAACCATGAAATTAGGTCACAGTGACCTATAAGTATATTGGGGTCAAAGGCCTGGTCGTACTCACTCATAATCTGAAAGAAGTAAGAAAATATACTAATTGAGTGTCAACATATAAGGCAAAATCACTGAACCATGGAAAGTAGGTCAACCGACCCTTACCGTCGTGACACACAAGACAGTGTCAAAAAGTCAAAAGATGAATGACCAACCATCTTCCTAAGTTGTTTCTATTAAGAAATAATAAAAAAAAAAAAATCGGTGTTCTAGATTTTGACCTCTAGCCCCGCCCCCCTGACTCCGACCCGGTCGGATGCCATGGAACCTAAAGTGTACGAAGTATGAATGCTTTATGATAAGTTGTTGTCAAGATATGGACTCCTTGTAAAAGTTACACAGCAGTACATCTATTTTTTACAGTGTTCTAGTTTTTAACCTCCAGCCCCACCCCCCAGGCATGGACCCAGAGATCCGATGCCATGAAATGAAACTCAACCCTACAGGGTACCTATGGTCCCAGTATGAAAGCCCTCTGATAAAATTTTTTCAACATATAGACTTCTAGAATACAATATCACAGAAAAGCCATTATTATTAATGGTGTTCTAGATTTTAACCTCTAGCCCCTCCCCCTGGCATGGACCCACGGACCTGATGCTATGAAATGAAAGCCGACCCTACAGGGTGTCAATGGCCCAAGTATCAATGCTTTCTGATGAGTGGTTGTCAAGATATGGACTTCTAGAAAACTTTAACACAATAATAGCTATTTTTTAAGGTGTTCTAGATTTTAACCTCCAACCCCACCCCCCAGGCCTGGTCCCAGGGGCCCGATGCCATGGAATGAAAGCTAACCCTACAGGGTATCTATGGTCCAAGTATGAAAACTTTCTGATGAGTGGTTGTCAAGATATGGACTTCTAGAAAACTTTAACGCAAGTGTGACGCGCACGGGAACGGGAACGGGAACGCACACGGGAACGGGAACGTGGACGACCGGGGTGACTGCAATAGCTCTATGCACTTCGTGCAGTCGAGCTAAAAACAGCTTCCATTCACTTTAGATATTTCTAACATAAAACACTAAACTTAATAGGGAACAAAAATGGACATGGGGCTTGATTTAATTTTGACCAGTTTTTCATTTTCATAAATACATGTTCTTATGACAAAGGCATGTTCTGAAGACGAAATCGAATACAATTACATATCTAAGATAAATGCATGTTCTTCAAAATAATATAACAAATACAATATTATTCTTATGAAATGTAAACATTCTTATGATAAATGCATGTTCCTAAAATAAATACATGTTCCTATGACATAAACGCATTCTAAAGATTCAAGACAAATACATATTCTAATGACAAATACAAAATACATAGTGTTATGACAATTACATCTCCTTAAGACAAATACATGTTCTTATGACAAATACATATACTTATGACAAATACATGTTCTTATGACAAATACATGTTCTTATGATATGACAAATACATATACTTATGACAAATACATATCCTTATGACAAATACATGTTCTTATGACAAATACATATACTTATGACAAATACATATCCTTATGACAAATACATGTTCTTATGACAAATACATATACTTATGACAAATACATATCCTTATGACAAATACATGTTCTTATGACAAATACATATACTTATGACAAATACATATCCTTATGACAAAAATACATGTTCTTATGACAAATACATATCCTTATGACAAATACACATGTTCCTATGCTCCTCAAAAAATTCTAAGGGCCAATGTATTATTTCCCATATGTTGTAGTTTCAGGTACCCAAAGTTCAGCTCAAATTAAATTGGAATCCCAAAGGACGCAGATACCCCTTTGCATTTGCATTATTTTTTATATTGCCTGGAAGGTTATAAATGTAAGAAATTTGAAGCAGAAAACACCCATCCAAAACCTGTATGGAATTTTTGGCAAATCTGAGTTTTTTCCAAAAATTGGCATTTTTTTGAAAATCAGCTAAAACGTGACATTTACACGCAAGTGTGAATTTCACAGTAACAACATTTGCTGCAATGCCTTTAAAAGTGACTTTCATTGAAAAATCAAACTTAAGTTGATTTGACGTGAATCTGTGGACTTTCAGAAAAATGCCATAATTTCAGGATTTTTGAAAAAATGCAAAAACTGTTCCATGGACTTTGGGAGGACCTATGCTTTTTCAAAATTCTTTTAGTCAGTTACTTCGAAGCATTATCTGAAACAAATCTTATGAAACAGGCATTCTGTGACCTTGGGTAGTGCCATTAAATTTTGGTTAAGTATTGGGTGCTTTACACAAGAATATATGGAAAATATTACAGTGGCCCTTAGATTTTTTTTGGGAGTATACATATTCTTATGACAAATATGTTCTCAAGACAAACATTAACAAGGTGCAGAGTTCAAACCAGGGAAGGTAGGGAAATTTACAGATATTGATCACTCGTAGGTCTTGGCTGCTCCATTTACATTACGAAAATGTGCCCATGCAATATACAGGGATTTTTTAAGTTGTAAAAAATGAAAATTTTCAGATGAAAAAAAATGATATTTTTCTTATTTTTGCTCAAAACATAGATTGTGGGTACACGTTAGAACCGCCTCGGCGAGGCGGTTCTAACGAGTACCCACAATCTATGTTTTGGAGCAAAAATAAGAAAAATAGGTATACCCCTGCTTACCCCAGTTTTGCTATATAAAAGTGGGGTCCAGGGGGGTAAACATTACACGGACATGTATTCCTGATGTATGGGTATAATGATTTTTATTTGTTTGTTTGTTTTGTGGTTTAACATCCTAGTCAACAATTTTTCAGACATGTCAGGACTGAGCTAATGCTTCCTGGGTATCAATCAGTACCATGGGGAGTAAATGTGTCTTGCACAAGTACACAACCCAGCACCACTGCCACAGCCGTTCAAACCCAGGACCTTTCCATTAAGAATCTGTTACTTTTCCAGCAGGCTACCACACTTCCCTATAATTAGGATAGCACAGTTCCTCTATCATCGAACATTACACCCTCACTTGTATTGGAAATACATAGAGGGTTTTCCATACTGTGGCTCATGCCTGTCATAAGAGAATTTTCTTGCAGCAATTCCCATAATTGAATCAGCAGCAATTCGTGATTGAAGATTCAACAAAAGTCACGAGTTGGTTATAAACATGGGAATTATTCATACTATCCTAAGTTGGTGACATTATTACAATGTGGTTGCAACTTTCCTGAAATGCTGAAAGAGTATCTTATATAATACTGTATATATTATACTTATCGCTCACCTGATATCCACTGAAATAATGATAACTAAATGTATGAAAACATACATATTATATGAATATGTGAAAGAAACAGTGAGGAAAAAAACAATATAGTTTTTTTCCTCACTGTTTCACATATTCATATAATCATATGTATGTTTTCATACATTTGGTTGTCTGTGTAACTGATTGGTCACCTAATATTAACATGCACTTATTTTGAAATAGCTATTCACTTGGCTTACTAATTCTGTTCTCTTTGTGTTAGCATCTGATTGTCAATTTAGTTTTTTCCCACCTCGGTTTTTGGAGTGGTTGTGCCATTTCCTGATCAGTGCTTACTTTTACCTTTCCATCAAACGCTAAGAAATTCTGAGGATAAGCTGTAGCATAGAAAACATGTTTACAAGAGAAAAGTCTGAACAAATGCTGAACTCAATTCTTGTAGAAATCCTATGTATCTATAAAAGATAGAGATTTGTTTATGGACTGATTGCAACATTTCAAAATGTACAATTAAATGTAATGGCAGTAAACAGAGCATTTGATAACTGGGAAGATTTGTGTCAAAGATTTGCTTGTTATTAATGTTTTAATATACTTTCAATTAAGATCATTCTCAAATTTTTAATCATTAAGATAAATTCTTGTCTTTTATTACTGTATTAGTGTGAGCACATTTTATTATCCTCACTTCATATACCATTGTGAATTCTATTTACTTAATATAATATAATATTATACATAGTGTGATGGACAGTCAGACGTCACTGACACTATTTTTTGCTCGTTTTTCAAAACTAATAGTTTATAAATACATTTAGTTTATTCTACATCATCTGCAAAAATTAAAATCATATCTTTGTCAGAAATGCTAGAATTTGATAAAATTTCCAAAGTAACTGTAAAATGTGGATAAGTTTGTTCTATCAATTTACCCCTGATTGCCAATGGCCAATTGATTTCACACACTATAAAGATTTTTCTGTACCAGGAGGCTGAAGGGCCAGTAGGCTATTAATCAACCAAGACATACAAGAACTGTCTTGCCTTGAGAAAACCTGTGTTAGTTCTTGCACAAGACATAAAAAAATAAAAAGAAAAAATATAATAAAGAAAAGATGAGCTGTGTTTCTGCTGCAAAGTTCAGGACTTTGTTTTAAACATTTAAACATCCCTATTACTAGAAACTGGTTAGTTTGTGTATCTGTTAAATGGCCTAGACACCTGTAACTCTCACAGTTGGGCATTGTTCTTTTTACATAGCATCATTCATTGCTCATGATATTATATTTGAGCCGCGTCATGAGAAAACTGGACTTTTGCCTATATATATATATATACGACAACAAAGGCGGAGATCATCTGTGCAGTAACTGCACAGCTGATCAGCGTCTATGTTTTCGCTTCACTGATAGTACAATTCCTCTTCTTCCTAGATCCGAAACTTCAAGCTTCTAACCATATCATGTAGCTGTATACATGTAGGCCGGTTTGTGTCGGACCTGGTCCGAAACCCTGAAGATCAGTCCATGTATTATCTTAGCTTATCTTTTTCTCGAATTGGTTGCATAAGCTTGATCAGAACTTTTTTTCTTTTCTTTCTTTTTTTGTCTCTTTACTGTATATCTAGTATAATCTTACTACATGTAGTTGATGAATTTCAAATTTCAATGTAAAAAGTGTAATGTAAACTATGAAACTCTAAAAGTCATGGTTTGCATCCAACCTCTCCGGTTTGGATATACATAGGTTTTCCCAAGACAAAGGCTAACATCAGACATACTGAAGACAGTAAAAAGGCAATAAACTTGCCCCAATCCATTCATTTCCTGTAACAGTTGGTTTTCCACATCCATCATTAAGTGATAGCAGATTATGCCTCCCTTTTGAAGATTTCCCGGAGAATGTTCCACTACTTAGGGCAGGTCATTAACTAATGACCGTGAAATGTATTCATGACTGGAGATCTGGCTATTGGTTAAAATAAACAATATTTTCATAATTTTGGCCTACTATGATAAAGCAGACCAGCCCAATAGGTGTGTAGCAAAGTCTCCCAGAGTGCTGATTGGATGTGTGAAGATGCCATGTTCTAGAATCTACCTATTCAAGAGGATTATAGACATTTTGTATCATCAAACAGTTTTAAGGTTTATCTGACGATTAGATTTTCAAAAGAACTTCGATTTCAAAGTGGTATAACTCTTTTATTTATGAACGGATCTACATAATATTTGGTGGGTGGGTGGTTTGAAGTATGACAAAGATAAATGTATCACAGATTTTCTTAATTTTGAACGGTTCTTGATCTATCAAGGATTTTGTTAGGGATGACCAATTAATTATGAAATGCATGACAAAATGTGCTGTATTTCTGCTTTGAGACATTATTTCAAAAATCCCTGATACATTATTGTAGATCTCTATTAACTGATGGCTGTCACAGAAAAAGGTACCTCTAACTCAAAAACTTGAAAAGAAGATGCAAATAAACTGCAAAAAGACAATTAAAATTGTCTCATTGAGCCAACAAAAGGCTACAAAATATTCTCAACACATACATATATCAGTAGAAAGAACATCTTCTCTTCTTTCAGGTGACATGCAGATTATGCTTGTAACATTTTCCTAAGGTAGGCTAAATGCCTTGCAAACATGACTACTATCAATATTTTAGCGATGGGAATGACCGTCCTTAAATTGAAATAATGTTTTGAATTTAATTTTTCTATAGAGGAGGGTGACCATAAGGCATTGTATATTTACAGAAATCAAGGTATTACCTCAGCAATACACCTTCCACCCATCCCAATATACCAGTATAACTGTCGGGTATGCATGAAGCTGTATCAGACTGGAAACGAGGAGTCTTGAGAATGCAGCTTCATTGTCAAACGTGGGTGATTTAATCTGATATAAAAATGGTTCATTTCTAGAGGTAAGAATAGGGATGTAGAAGGGTCCCAGTCATGATATCAATTATTATTATTATCATTAAAGAGAAAAAATGGTCATCTGTGGAAGTGCCACAGATGGTGACCCGCCCAACAACAAAAAAAAAAAAAAAAAAAAAAAAATCGAACTGTAGAAAGCTTCACCCTGGCGCTAAACCAGGACAGCTTTTTGGCTGCTCACGGAGTGTTTGACTTTGGTCCAGAACCAGATGTTGAATTTGCTCACATTTGGTCCCTCTAGTTACACTCATGTTCATGGCTGATAGTCCTTAAATATTTTTGTCAGGATTTCCATGTTGTATGTGTAGACGAGGGTGTGGCCCAGCTTTACAGATAGGACTTCTTAGCAGTCAGAGAGGATCAGAAATAGACGTCACATGCTGCCTATAGGCAATTTGTTCTAGGGCAGCTAGGATGGTCATCCTGGAGGCTGCAACCGAAGAGTGATACGAAGCCATGCGGTGTGGGTCATCTGCGAAAAATACCCACAAACCTAGGGACAATATACGGGCACCTGTCTTAAACAAGCAGTTTTAGTGTTTCCCTTGGCTGCTTGCTAAAGACAGGATGGACTGTACAAATGTTTCAACACCCCACCTCCCTCTCCAACACAGTGGAATTCTCTATGAACAAAGTGATGAAAAGAAATGAGCCTGTGCATGAGAAAACCGGTCTTCGGTATTTCCGACCAGGTCCGACACAAATCGGTCTGTACAGTCACAGGAGCAGGTTAGATACTTGAAATTTTGGCTATGAGTAGAAGAGGAATTATACTATCCGAGTAGCGAAAACAAAGGAACTGATCAGCTTCGCGGTTACCGCGAAGCTGATCTGCGCCTTTGTTTTCGCATAGGCAAAAATCCGGTTTTCTCACGATGCGGCTCAAATAATAGTTATGAAGTGTTTTCATAACTGTTATGAATGTTAGATTTAAAGAGACTAAGACATTGAAAAGGAATAAAATTATTTGACAGTCAACTATCATATTGACAAGACATGACAAGACAGAATCCTTTTTTTTAAATGAGTAGTTTTAGATAGAAAGGGTGCTTATTGAAGTTAACCGTTTTTGTAATGCTCCTTAAATTATGATTGGCTACTAGTACATTTGCTGACGTGGTTACCTAGTATACAGGTACTACAGTGTAAGGTCTTCAGTAGTATTTTAGACACCCGCTAACTAGGACGCTCTTTGCAACAAAGTTTTTCTAATTGATTACATATAATTTTAATATGTTTTCTTTTGTGTATTTATCAAATCATAAGGATTGTGGTTTAGATTCTTGGAAAAAGATAAGTATTGTTTATCCTTTCTGTAGCTGCTCTGTATATAATGCATGACATAGTCTTCTCTGGTCACTCTTTTATAAATCATCTTGAGCGTTATATTGATGAAGATGTATCCAGGAATAATCTGATAGTATGCGTTTTAAAGGCCTGAGTGGGTTGAGCAGCGCAAGCGATAGAGGCAGGAAGAGCAGGTTGTTCGTGGGGCCAGCATAGTTCACCTAGATATAGGAAAGAATGATTTGGCTAAGATGTCTTGTGATCCTATGAAATTTGCAAGGGATCTAGGCTCCTATGCTGAATATCTGCGGGAAGGCTTTGATGAGGGATAAAACCAGAGGACCAATGGTCCTGTAAACGCTCACCTGAGTTCTGCTACATATGCCAATAAACATGTTTGAATATTTAGCCCCAATGAAGGGGCAGATGAAGCCCTTGGGCCATTTGTTTTCAGAATAATCAATATTCTGTCCATTTGCCAATTTCTATTTTATTTATTCCCTTTAAATGACATGTTGACAGTTTTCCCCATTCAAATGCATTGGCAACATATGTTGACCTTGTCGTCAAATAGGTCAAGGTCACCACAGGGTCATGATTTATATACACATTGTAGTACTTTAGCCATCAATGCTTCATGCTAAGTTTATTGGAAATCAGTGCACCGGTTCCGGAGGAGAAGCTTTTTAAAGGGTTTTTACCATATATGGGCATGGCAGCCATCTTGGTCATGTGACCTGGATTATTTATATATACATTGGTTACCCCATCCTATAGATGCTTCACATAAAATTTGGCTTTGATTGGCCAAGTGGTTTCAGAGGAGAAGATGTTTGAATATTATGGAAATAAACATGTATACTGCCACAGGGTGGGGGCATATGAGCTCCTGGGGACCAATCTTTTTCAGAATCATTAATATTCAGTCCTACTGTGCATTTCCTGCAAGACTTTCACTTTAAATGACATTTCAAAAGTTTTCCCCATTCAAATGCATTGGCGACCTATGTTGACCTTGCCGTAAAATAGGTCAAGGTCATCACAGGGTCATGAGTTATATATACATTGTAGTACTTGAGTCATCAATACTTAGTACTTGAGTCATCAATACTTTATGCCAAGTTTCGTTGAAATCGGTCAACCGGTTCAGGAGAAGAAGATTTTTGAAGGGTTTTTACCATATATGGGCATGGCGGCCATCTTGGTCATGTGACCTGGATTATTTATATATACATTGATTACCCCATCCTATAGATGCTTCACATAAAATTTGGCTTTGATTGGCCAAGCGGTTTCAGAGGAGAAGATGTTTGAATATTATGGAGATATACATGTATATTGCCCCGGGGTGGGGGCATATGAGCCCCTGGGGTCCATTTTTTTTCAGAATCATTAATATTCAGTCCTACTGCCCATTTCCTGCAAGACTTTCACTTTAAATGACATTTTAAAAGTTTTCCCCATTCAAATGCATTGGCGACCTATGTTGACCTTGCCGTAAAATAGGTCAAGGTCATCACAGGGTCATGATTTATATACACATTGTAGAGCTTGAGCCATCAATGCTTCATGCCAAGTTTCGTTGAAATCGGTCCACCGGTTCTGGAGAAGAAGATTTTTGAAGGGTTTTTACCATATATGGGTATGGCGGCCATCTTGGTCATGTGACCTGGATTATTTATATACACATTGGTTCCCCCTTCCTATAGATGCTTCATACAAAATTTGACTTTGATTGGCCAAGCGGTTTCAGAGGAGAAGATCTTTGAAAATGGTGGACGACGGACGGACGACGGACGGACGGACGCCGGATCATGGCCATCCTATAAGCTCACCTTGTGAGCCTAACGGCTCAGGTGAGCTAATTATTATAGGCCAAATTCTGTTTAGGGAGGCACTCACACACATTTAATGCTCATGTAGTCATAGCTAATGACATATTGCCTGGATTGTGGCAGATATGCCGAATATATATATTTGGCATCACAGGGTGTTTTGGAATCCCCCTATCCCTGTGCTTGACCATATGAGGCGTTTTCTGGGAGGTACACCTCAATCAAGAGGGCAACCGAAAACATTTGCGGTTGATTAGAGATGCTATAATTTTGGTTTCTATATTGTGAATTTTTTCATGGTACAAGTATCTTAATTATATAGGGCAAGTCCATTATACCATTGTGGTTGGGTCCATTAACCACAGTCAAAGATATGAGTCTATCAAGCATCCAATCAGCTACCACCGCCAAAACTGGCACCAGCATCAGTTGAGTCTTTAGCATGCTGCAAGCAACATCTTTCTTAATCTGTGTTATGAAAATATTTGTTGTTTCTATATGGACATACAGTTACTTCAAGTCTAAGATGGTACAAAACTGTTGTGTTATCTTTCTGGGGATCGATACTGTATAAAAACAAACATGAATACATGTATATTCAGTACAGGAACTATCAAATTGTTAATGAAACTATGCGCAAACAAAGGACAAAGAGATCGCCAAAGGTACAGAATTAAATGCGATGCCCCTGTCCCAGTGTCATTCTTTTGGTTTATCGTTAAGTGCACTGGTTCCAGACAAATAAAGTCACAAATCCGGGACAAGAAATGTTGAAATGTCGCAGCTTTATCAAATTCAGAGCCGCAGGGAAGTCAAACAAGTCTTCGCGGTTAACATATCCAACCAGGGACCCTCAAAGGTAGTCAAAGTTCAGTCCAAACAGTAACGAGGTTCAGATCTTAGTATTTGGCAATGGTTAACAGCATTTCATTGTTACATAGATGTATATTTGCAGAAATTTGAAAGTGAGGCTGAAGGGCTTTTGGCTTATACTAAACTAATTTGTGACTTAGAGCATTCATGTGGGACTCAGGAGTTTAACTTTTATGATCGTTCATTTAGGTCGCATAGACATACACAGGACTTGCCTTGGGGTCAGATGCACACGGAGCTGTGGGACAAAGCAGCGATGATGTCTTTGGCTAGCGGTGCTGCCAGTAGCAACAATGAACGCACTGGTTCGTCTGTTGGTAATCAAAAAGTTTGCTTCAAGTTTAACAGTGCTCACGGTTGTGACATGCGCCAGTGCAATTTCAGTCATATGTGTAGTTTTTGCTATAAGGGTAACCATTCAAGGATCAACTGCTTTGCATTTGCAAGGAATCAGTGCGATCGTGCGTCTGCCTCCCAGGAGTCTGTGTCAACTACATCAGCCATCATGCAGGGTCAAAATACATGAGCCACTGCATAAGAGAACCAACAAAATGCTTGGGCGAAAACAAAGGCGCAGATCAGCTTCGCGGTAACCGCGAAGCTGATCAGCGCCTTTGTTTTCGCTACACAAATAGTACAATCCCTCTTCTACTTAAATACAAAATTTCCAAGCCTCTAACCATCTTCTGTGACTTTACAGTCTGGTTTGTGTCAGACCTGGTCGGAAACCACATTGTTGGTTTTCCCACGAGGTGGCCCACATGTATGTTGTTATTGAGCTGTCAGGTTCAGGGACAGACCGCACCGTAAGCATTTCTGTAGCTACACCCAAAAGTACTTCTCGTGGGCTGACATTTCGGAAATCCAATCGACAGTGTAATGCCTATGCCAGTTATGGCTGAACGTCTTGGTCATTATCTTGATGGCTATGATGCTAATGACCCGAGAATTTTTATGTCAAGGTTTTACTTTTGGTTTTCGAGTTCCATATCAGGGTCCTTGTATTTGTAGAATTTCTCGAAATCATATCTCTGCAATCCACAAACCGTTGGTTGTGAGGCATATGATCAATGATGAAATCGTCGCTGGCAGGGTAAGGGGGCATTTTCTGTGTCCGCCATGTGAGCAATTGATATGTTCACCTTTGGCATTAATTCCAAAACATGAGGCAGGAATTTATAAGATGAGCTTCAGATTTTCTGTTGCATGGAGACGCGGAACATATTAATCCAAGATTGAGACAATGGGGTACAAATTTTTTTACAATACTTGAACAGAACCCAAAAAGATCTAGATTTGAATATTAAACTATTGCTGGTAATATCAATATTGAAAGCCATCAAAATGATCGCTTTGCCATATTATTTATTTTTTTCCAGGATAATAATTGAGCCGCTGCATAATCAAACCAACAATGTGCATATTAACGGCTGATCAATACCTTAGTCTTCGCTCCATATCTTCTTCTTAAATCCAGAATTTCAAGGTTCTAGCCTGCTGCTGAGATTGTACAGGCCGGTTTGTGTCAGACCGGGTCTGAAACCCAAATTGTTGTTTTTTTTTTTCACACACAGGCTCAGTTCACAAAATGCGCAGAGCTCACAGCTTCTCAAACCCACATTCAGACAAAAACATAGTAAAGCAGTCAATGAAGCATGTGGTAGGAGGGGCATGGTTTCCTTAATGTGACAACCCTCCACTAGCATGGAAAGAAAATGGTTGACAGACGACGACCAAAGGAAGGACAATGGTGTAGTGATTAACACAACATTGAGAATAAAAACATAGATTAAAAGACACAATTTAGCCTGATTTGACACTATTTTTTAGGAAAGTTTACATTTTTTATTTTGTTTATCAGGCAATCAACCAAGTGACGTGAACGTCACTGTTTACGTTGAAGACCAGGTTTGTGATAACTTCGCTGGGAATACACAAGGTCCTCCTACATATACTACAAAAAGACTTGAAGATAGTAGTGAGAGATAACCACAGTATTGAGGATAAAAACATGCCCAGTAGAAATATGAACCAGAGGACCAATGGTCCTGTAAACGCTCACCTGAGACCTGAGATATATACCAATAAACTTGTTTGACTAGAATGGTAATATACATGAATATAACCCCAGGGCAGGGTCAGAGCAACCTCTGGAGTCAATTTCTTTTTTAAATCATAAAGATTCAGTCCATTTGCCAATTTACTGCAAGTTTTGCCCTTCAAATGACATTGTAACAATTTTCCCCATTCAAATGCATGGACAACCTAAATTGACCTTGCCGTAAAAAGGTCAAGGTCATCCCAGGGTCATAATTTATATAAACTTTGTAGAGCTCCATTGCCTGATGCTTCATGCCAAGTTTCAAAATCCTAAGCCTTCTGGTTCTGAAGAGAAGATTTTTAAAGGTTTTTGCTATTTATAGCCATGGCGGCCATCTTGGTCATGTGACCTTGACCATTTATACAAACTTTCATTCACTCTTCCTAAGAATGCTCCACATAAAGTTTGGCTTTGATTGGCCAAGCGGTTTCAGAGAAGATGTTTGAATACTATGGTCATACACATGTATATAGCCCCAGGGCAGGGGCAGACAACCCTCTGGGCCCAAAATATTTTCATAAACATAAATCCTCTGTCCATTTGCTCATTCCTAGCAAGTTTTTTGCCATTAAATGACATTTTCCTATTTTTCCCATTCAAATGCATGGGCGGCCTAAGTTGACCTTGCTGTAAAAAAAGGTCAAGGTCATCCCAAGGTCATGATTTATACAAACTTTGTAGAGCTTCTTTGCCTGATGCTTCATGCTTCAAAATCATAGGCCTTCTGGTTCTGGAGAAGAAGATTTTTAAAGGTTTTTGCTACTTATAGCCATGGCGGCCATCTTGGTCATGTGACCTTGACCATTTATACAAACTTTCATTCACTCTTCCTAAGAATGCTCCACATAAAGTTTGGCTTTGATTGGCTAAGCGGTTTCAGAGAAGAAGATGTTTGAATATTATGGTCATACACATGTATATAGCCCCGGGGCAGGGGCAGACAACCCTCTGGACCCAAAATATTTTCATAAACATGAATATTCTGTCCATTTGCTCATTACTAGCAAGTTTTTGCCATTAATTGACATATTCCTATTTTTTCCCATTCGAATGCATGGACGGCCTAAGTTGACCTTGCCGTAAAAAAGGTCAAGGTCATCCCAGGGTCATGATTTATACAAACTTTGTATAGCTCCATTGCCTAATGCTTCAAGCCAAGTTTCAAAATCATAGGCCTTCTGGTTCTGGAGAAGAAAAATTTAAAAGGTTTTTGCTATTTATAGCCCTGTCAGCCATCTTGGTCAAGTGACCTTGACCATTTATACAAACTTTCATTCACTCTTTTTAAGAATGCTCCACATAAAGTTTGGCTTTGATTGGCCAAGCGGTTTCAGAGAAGATGTTTGAATATTATGGTCATACACATATATATAGCCCCTGGCAGGGGCAGAAAACCCTCTGGGCCCAAAATATTTTCATAAACATGAATATTCTGTCCATTTGCTCATTACTAGCAAGTTTTATGCCATTAATTGACATTTTCCTATTTTTTCCCATTCAAATGCATGGGCTGCCTAAGTTGACCTTGCCGTAAAAAAGGTCAAGGTCATCCCAGAGTCATGATTTATACAAACTTTGTAGAGCTCCATTGCCTGATGCTTCATGCCAAGTTTCAAAATCATAGGCCTTCTGGTTCTGGAGAAGAAGATTTTTAAAGGTTTTTGCTACTTATAGCCATGGCGGCCATCTTGGTCATGTGACCTTGACCGTTTATACAAACTTTCGTTCCCCCTTCCTTAGTATGCTCCACATGAAGTTTGGCTTTGATTGGCCTAGTGGTTTCAGGGGAGAAGATCTTTGAAATTGTGAACGACAGACGGCGACGGACGCCGGAGCATGGGTATACTATAAGCTCACCTGCGAGCCTTCCGCTCAGGTGAGCTAATAAAAGACACAATTTAGATTTTAAAATCAGAATGATAATTACTTTTTTTTAGGAATGTTTACACTTTTTAAATTTGTTTATCAGGAAAACAAGCAAATGACGTGAATGCCACTGTGTACGTTGAAGACCAGGTTTGTGATAACTTTGCTGGGAATACAAAAGAGCCTCCTACATATTCTACAAAAAGACGTGGAGAGCTCACAGCTTCTCAAACCCAGATTCAGACAAAAACTATTACAGAGAATTTTGTTGTTTCAATAGTAGTGTAGAGATTACCACAGTATTGAGGATAAAACATGCGCAGTAGAAATATGAATAAAAGACACAGTTAAGATTGATTTGATATCTATTTGAAGAATATTTACACTTTTTTATTTTGTTTATCAGGCAATCAAGCAAATGACGTGAACGTCACTGTGTACGTCGAAGACCAGGTGTGTGATAACTTTGTTGGAAATACACAAGGTCCTCCAGTATATACTATAAAAAGACGTGAAGAGCTCACAACTTCTCAAACCCAGATTCAGACAAAAACTATTACAGAGAATTTTGTTGTTTCAATATACAGTGGTGTTATGGCTAAAAACCCAAATTAGCCGTTTTAACGGCTAATTTGTTAACGGCTAATTGTAAAATTCTGAATTTCGCGGCGAAATTTCGCGGCGGAACACGACGAAAAAGTATACCTGTCATTATGCATAAAAATCAATTGACCGGTGTTTCGCGTCGAAAAAGATGGCAGTCACAATTTTTTTTGTTTTAAATTTAATTTTAATTTGGATGTTTTTATATCATTTTAAGTCGTATCAATATTTTGTTTTTGTTTCAATGCTCGCTTTAGTCCCGACAGTCACAAAAGCTTTATTGTGTAAATTTCATTTTAATTTGTATGTATTTATTTCCTTTCAAGTCGTATAAATATTTGTTTTAATTTCAATTTTGTATGATAATCGTTTAAGTTACGTGTTTTATTTGTGTCGTGTGTTGAAATCGGCTTCGACTCTTCTTTAGACATTTAATCGCCTGTGGTAATGACACTGCTAGAAGCATCAGTGAATTTTCGATTACGTCAATAGGAAATCAATTTAAGCGAAACGACATACCACCATCACCGGGTCGATACGATATCCGATCGAATACGGGCAGTACAGCAACGTACATGTTCACAAGTGTGTCGACATTGTCAATAATTGACGGGGTTCTTTTGCTAACCGTTTTGAGTTAAACAGCATGTTATGTGCCTTCCAAAATCCACATGTACGGATGGTTTGGAACACGTACATGCATGTCGAATGTCAAAACATCATTGTATACAAGGCACAATACACTAGTAAAAGGGAGGATACTGTGTTTAAAATAAAGTATTACAGTTCATACTTGTACACTAATTTTGTGTAAGAAATGGGTCATATGAAGTTTTCAGTTTATTTCGGGACACATATATACAGTAAGGGCCACCACGAGTACGCACCTTGGCAATATGAGCGCATTATAGAATTACCCCCAGCCCTGTTTCTATATTCCGCTGGACCACTTTTTTGACGTGGCAACCGGCCTGAAATAGCGAGGTTCTACCGAGCCATTTCACCAGTTTACGACCCGAACGCGATAAACCTGTTTACCTGTGGTCATTGGGAGGTTATTTACTTTATATTGTAATCGACCATCGACAAAATTCCCAAAAATGAGACGGTCAGCTCTCTGCCATCAAGATTTTGTTCATAAGCCGGTGAGAAGCTGCAACAATCACTCCGCTGACGGAACCCTCAAATTTGCAGCAATGTAAGTATGTATTATTGTTAATTTACATTTTTCTCTTTCGTATTTTCGTTAACATAACGATCCATAACACTGGTGGATACTGATATTACAAAATGGTCAGTAGACGTGACCTTTCAAAGAAATCGAACGTTTTTCCGTTGCCATG
The DNA here is from genome assembly GCA_964017185.1 of Rugalucina vietnamica. Lineage (NCBI taxonomy): Eukaryota > Metazoa > Mollusca > Bivalvia > Lucinida > Lucinidae > Rugalucina > Rugalucina vietnamica. The sequence goes on from OZ024873.1 coordinate 2,015,715, forward strand.
CAAATAAAATATTCATCTGAGCTGCCTTTGCGGATATACTGTTTATACAATCAGTAGCAAGTAAAGGGACTATTTATTCCTTTATTATGCCGGTATTTTGCGGAATTGCATTCATGAGTCCATGAAAAAAAAAAAAAAAAAAAAATCAAATTCTTTAAATATATTCACAGTTAAATAGATCTATTATAATTTACGTTTCAGATTTAACGTCATAGTGATACGCAACCGACGTCACACAAACATCAGTAAACAAACGGTGTAACTGGCTGACGTTGACGTAGCTCCGCCCTTTAGCACAGCCTAAATCACGTGGCTTCGAAGGTGCATTCATGGAAGTATGAACACGCATGAAACCTGCCAAAAATTTCCGCGAGGGCGTATGGCATTATACAAAGATAGATAGATAGAAAATCTAAAGGTTCATCTAAGGTAGTTTTAGAAAAATATAAATAATATACTTCCATGAATGTACATTCTAAGCCACATGATCAAGGCCGCGTCGGTCACATAAAGCGAAAATGGGACGTTTTTGCTGTTCCCACCCTCTGGTAAGACCCATCAAATTGTAAATATCCGGAGAACTACCAATGCTAGGTGAACTTAAAAGAAAAGCTGAAACATAAATTATGATATTTAATGTAAAAATATTAAGTTGATTCTAATGAATTTGAATTTTTTGCTGTTCATGGACTCGTGAACACATCATATTTCGTGCAAACGACCAAATATAAAAATCAAAATGTACAACTAAAATGCTGTAAAATTTCTACTGTATGTTTATAATGGGATGGGAAAAGAAAAAAAACAACGGGAAAATGGTATGAAATATGGTGTGAAATACGGATGAAAGTCAAATTCTTTTGTTTTTCTCCAACTGTGTGTACGCATGTGTTTCGTTCCGGTTTTTATACATCTGGCGGGAAAATTAAACCTCGGCGCGAAAATTAAATCTCTTCTATTGATTGACTGAAAATTTATATCAGTCGTATTTTCAACCAATCAACAGCCGCGAAACATTATTCTTGGAAATCTTGCTGAGAAGCAGATGACACATTGCGACAAGAAAGAGAAGAACAAGAAAGACAGAAGAAGAAACAGAAAAAATGTCCCAGCAATGTTATGCATTAATGTCGTGGACAACCGACCACGACAGGGTTTCCATCCACCACTTAAAACATATATTTTCGCCAAAGAAGCCCTGGAACTCCTATAAAATTGGTGACACAGGCAAGGCGGTGTATCCCGGGGTTCCAGGCCTATGGGACTTTGAAATCCTGGCCACTGGGGGTTTGTGAAATTTTGAATTTATTGAAGTTACAGTGTTCTTTTTTGTCCTTTTGGCTAGTCTCTGATTTACCGGGTGCATTTTATTTTAATATACATGAAGCAGCCCAGTACTGGGTAAATTGGGCTGGGATCAATCAGGTGATTTATCTTCATCATTCTATTTTCAGATTTACTAACCAGCAGTTGACACTGTACAACGATAAAGACATAGTGGGGGCTCTAGACAGTAGTGGGGCTCTAGAGGATTATTTTTATATTTTTTTGTTGTTGTTGTTGTTTTTAACTCAGTTTTTAAATCCCTTTGAAGATTATTTCAGCTCATATGAGACGGGCAAATCAGTAGGTGGGGCGAAAATGGGAGAATTCCTGTTACACACACAAGCAGAACTTGGCTTGTCTCACATGTGTCCCTATGGGGCTCGTACCCACACCATGAGGAAATATTCAAATGGCAACACAGTTATGAGATTTTTATGGAGCAATCTACTCTAACATGGAAGATTAGCTGAACATTGCTAAAGGTGTTAACCTCCTTAAATAATAAAAATGATTATTATTATTAATATTATTTTATTACTATTTACAGACTTTGAAGTTTCACTGTTCCCACTTCCAGCAATGTGGCAGTATGAAAGAGCAAACTTCTTTATGGAAAAGTACATGGCGAAAAGGAGGCGAAAGAAAATATATAGAATACGACTACCTCATTCTCCTTAATACTGTGGACAATGTGGAGTAAAAAAGATCCAACAAATACAAACTTCAAAACAACGTTCCCTGTTCCTACCTACAGCAATGTGGCAGTATGAAAGAGCAAACATCTTTATGGAAAAATACATGGTGACAAGGAGGCGAGAGAAAATATTTTGAATATGATAACCTCATTTTCCTTGATATTGTGGACAATGTGGAGTAAAAAGATTGAACAAATATAAACTACAAAACAAATTTCACCGTTCCCACTTCCAGCCATGTGGTAGCATGGCAGAGAAGACATATCTCTGGAAAAGTACATGGCGTCAAGGAGGCGAGAGAAAATACATTGAGTACGACTACCTCGTTCTCCTTGATGATGTGGACAATGTCATTAAGATAAGACCAGGGTACAGTGACTATCAGAGGTGCTGGGATCTACACATCGGAGATCATAAAGTAGAATGTAATATTTTCATATGATATTTTCATATGTTACTGTGGAAATATACTTCATAAGAGACAATTTAAATGTGTAATTTGTTTATAAAGGATGTAACACAAAAGTGACTGGAGAAGGACCAATCCTGAAGATGGTGATGCCTGTCCTGAATTTGAGGAAGACACGACTATCTCACAAGACTTCAGAACTTAAACCAAAATTTTACCTGATCAACCGTCATTATAACGCCATTCAAGACATAATGGAAGTGTTGTTTTTTGTTTTTGTTCAGCTATCTGCAGATAGCCACCTACTGGTGGGGTCAATGCCTATGGTTACATCACAACCAACATCTTCTTCCGTACACTGGTACAAAAATGGGGCCACTTTTACAAATTAGGCGCCAATTTTAACAGCAATATCTACAATCACAAGTGATGCACCTTTGCCCATAGAAACGGCAGGTGATTCCAAAGCGTCTATCCCACTTCCAGCCATGTGAAATGTGCATGGCGACAAGGAGGCAAGAGGTAATTTACTCATTCTCCTTCATGATGTGGACAATGTGGAGTAAAAAAGATCCAACAAATACAAACTTCAAAACAACCTTCCAGCCATGTGGCAGCATGGCAAAAAAACATCTCTTCGGAAAAGTACATGGTGACAAGGAGGCGAGAGAAAATACATTAAGTACGACTACCTCATTCTCCTTGATGATGTGGACAATGTGGAGTAAAAAGATCCAACCAATACAAACTACAAAACAACTTTCCCTGTTCCTACTTACAGCCATGTGGCAGTATGTCCGAGCAAACATCTTTATGGAAAAATACATGGTGACAAGGAGGCGAGAGAAAATACATTGAGTACGACTACCTCGTTCTCCTCGATGATGTGGACAATGTGGAGTAAAAAGATCGCACAAATACAAACTACAAAACAACTTTCACTGTTCCCACTTCCAGCCATGTGGTAGCATGACAGAGAAAACAGCTTCCTGGAAACATGTATGGCGACAAGGAGGCATTGAGTATGATTACCTCGTTCTCCTTGATGATGTGGACAATGTGGAGTAAGAAGATTAAACAAATACATAGCTAATGTTATACTGTTTAACAGACCTAAACAGTTTATTATATAATTTTCCAAGCTCAATCATTCAGAAATTAGTTAATGTTTATAGTTTTGGTTGCCAATCAAAGCCAATTTTTGTAGGAAGCCTCAAAAGGAAGGGGGAACGAAAGTGTACATAAATAATCCAGGTAACATGACCAAGATGGCCGCCATGCCCATATATGGTAAAAACCTTTAAAAATCTTCTTCTGCAGAACCTCAAGCTCTACAATGTATACATAAATCATGACCCTGGGATGACCTTGACCCATTTTACGACAATGTCAACTTGGGTTGCCAATGCATTTGAATGTGGAAAATTTGTAAAATGTCTTTTATTGGGAAAACATATATGAACTAGAAATAAGTGTTTGTAAAACACTATGCCCCCAACTGTGTGCTTGTCTCTAACCTAGCACAGTTTATATGATTCATTTATTTCAGTATTTTTAATGAAAATCATGTAAGCAAACAGAGTAGACAGGGCACAAATACAAACTTGAGGACTAACAGTGATAACAGATGCACTCTTAAAAATGGAATTAAAATTTCACAGTTCCGTAATTCTGTCAAAATTTGACGGAAAGTCCTCAAAAGTTAATCAGGTGATCTTCTTCTCCGCCCCAATGGGTATTCCGAATATGAATGCTCTAGCTAAAACACTTTTTGAGATATTTTGCACACAAGATTTTCAAATTTTGATTTCAAAGGGACATAACTCAAAAAGTGGACATGACTCAGACATGAAAAAAATTACGGGTCAACTATTTTTACATGAGGAATCTGTAAATGAAATATCAAGACCCTAGCATTCACCGTTTAAAAGTTTCAAATTTCACCGAAAAGTGAAAAAATCAATCAAAATTTCAAAATTCCATGATTTTGTCAAAATTTGGGGTAGAGTTCTCAAAAGTTAATCAGGTGATCTACTCCTCAGCCCCAACTAGTGTACCAAATATCAAGGCTCTAGCTCAAATACTTTTTGAGATATCTTGCACACAAGATTTTCAAATTTTGTTTTCAAAGGGACATAACTAAGAAAAGGGGCATAATTCGGACATGAAAAAAAATACGGGTCAACTATTTTTTCATGAAGAAAGTGCATACGAAATTTCAAAACCATAGCATTCACCGTTCAAAAGTTAACACACACACAGACAGACAGACAGAAGCCGAAAGCAATATGCCCTTCCAACTTTTTCAAAGTTGGGGGGGGCATAAATATGCAAATGGACAAAAGATTTATCTTTATTCTGCATGGCCTTGTCACAGGGCTTTGCACAAGGATATGTATGAATGTATTTGAGTGCATATACCAAATCTCAGGTGAGCGTTTACAGGACCAATGGTCCTCTGGTTATTCACTTTAATACTAGGTTTATAACAGGTATCTTATTACAATGGATTTTTCATTTCAGGTGAAGTATTTTCCCAATTCCCCACTAGTGAAGCTGACAAAGAGCTACAGTGGAAAGACCTCTGCATAACGCTCAATGCAAAGATCCGTAACATCAGAAATGGGAAGTATCTGGCGCTCTAGAACTTCCATTTCTGATAATACCGTCATTGACCGTTAGCTAATGTTCTGATATGAATGGTCAATTTAAAAATGAATATTTATGATGGGTGGTTTGACGGAGGACTCAATTGTTTATGCATAACATAACAATATGACTTGTAACATCACGAAAACATGTTCATGTAATGTATACCCACTTGAACCCCACTTTTATATAGCAAAACTGGGGTATGCAGGGGTATGTCTATTTTTCTTATCATTGCTCCAAAACATAGATTGTGGGTACTCGTTAGAACCGCCTCGTTGAGGCGGTTCTAACGTGTACCCACAATCTATGTTTTGATAAAAAATGTCAAAAATATCAAAATTTTTATGTGAAATTTTCATTTTTTACAGCTGAAAAATACCTCATGCTTATTGCATGGGCAAGTTTTCGTAATGATCATGGACTATGGTAATATACATGAAGCAGCCCAGTACTGTGTAAATTGAGCTGGGATCAATCAGGTGATTTATCTTTATTTTTCTATTTTCAGATTTTCTAACCAGCAGTTGACACTGTACAATGATCAGGACATAGTGGGGGCTCTAGACAATGGTGGGGCTCTGGAGGATTATTTTATATTTTTTTTTGTTGTTGTTTTAAACTCAGTTTTTAAATCCCTTTGAAGATTATTTCAGCTCATATGAGACAGGCAAATCAGTAGGTGGGGTGGATATGGGAGAATTCCTGGTACAACCACAAGCAGAACTTGGCCTGTCTCACATGTGTCCCTATGGGGCTCGTACCCACACCATGAGGAAATATTCAAATGGCAACACAGTTATGAGATTTTTATGGAGCAATCTACTCTAACATGGAAGATTAGCTGAACATTGCTAAAGGTGTTAACCTCCTTAAATAATAAAAATGATTATTATTATTAATATTATTTTATTATTATTAACAGACTTCGAAGTTTCACTGTTCCCTCTTCCAGCAATGTGGCAGTATGAAAGAGCAAACATCTTTATGGAAAAGTACATGGCGACAAGGAGGCGAGAGAAAATATTTTGAATAAAATTACGTCATATTCCTTGATATTGTGGACAATGTGGAGTAAAAAAGATCGAACAAATACAAACTTCAAAACAACTTTAACTGTTCCCACTTCCAGCAATGTGGTAGCATGGCAGAGAAGACATATCTCTGGAAAAATACATGGTGACAAGGAGGCGAGAGAAAATACATAGAATATGACTACCTCATTCTCCTTGCTGATGTGGACAATGTGGAGTAAAAAAGATCCAACAAATACAAACTTCAAAACAACTTTTACTGTTCCCACTTCCAGCCATATGGCAGTATGGTTTCATCCTTATGGAAAAATGCATGGTGACAAGGAGGCAAGAGAAAATATTTTGAATATGATTACCTCGTTCTCCTTGATGATGTGGAAAATGTGGAGTAAAAAAGATTGAACAAATACAAACTTCAAAACAACATTCCCTGTTCCTACTCACAGCCATGTGGCAGTATGAAAGCAAACATCTTTATGGAAAAGTACATCGCGACAAGGAGGCGAGAGAAAATATTTTGAATAAAATAACGTCATTTTCCTTGATATTGTGGACAACATGGAGTAAAAAAGATCCAACAAATACAAACTTCAAAACAACTTCAACTGTTCCCGCTTCCAGCAATGTGGTAGCATGGCAGAGAAGACATCTCGCTGGAAAAGTACATGGCGTCAAGGAGGCGAGAGAAAATATATAGAATACGACTACCTCATTCTCCTTGATATTGTGGACAATGTGGAGTAAAAAAGATCCAACAAATACAAACTTCAAGAACTAATATTTTGATGCCTTTTGATTTTCTTCCTAATATTTTTTTGTATGTGTTAACAGGAAACGAATATGAAAATTTTACGTCCAGCACACTTTAATGTATGGTCATGGAAATATTTGAGCCATGTGGTGAAAAAACCAACATTTTGCATGTGCAAAAACATGCAGATCAGCTTTGCAGTAACGGTAAAGCTGTTCAGGGCATTTGTTTTCGCTACATGTTCAAGACAACTTTTACTGTTCCCACTTCCAGCCATATGGCAGTATGGTTTCATCCTTATGGAAAAATGCATGGTGACAAGAAGGCAAGAGAAAATATTTTGAATATGATTACCTCGTTCTCCTTGATAATGTGGACAATGTGGAGTAAAAAAGATCGGACAAATACAAACTTCAAAACAACTTTCCCTGTTCCTACTTCCATGTGGCAGCATGTCCGAGCAAACATATTTATGGAAAAATACATGGTGACAAGGAGGCAAGAGAAAATATTTTGAGTACGACTACCTTGTTCTCCTTGATGATGTGGACAATGTGGAGTAAAAAGATTGAACAAATATAAACTACAAAACAAATTTCACTGTTCCTACTTACAGCAATGTGGCAGTATGTCCGAGCAAACATCTCTCTGGAAAAGGAGGCTAAAGAATTGAATGTATTGAATATGACTACCTCATTCTCCTTGATGATGTGGACAATGTGCAGTAAAAAGATTGACCAAATACATAGCTAATGTTATACTGTTTAACAGACTTAACAGTTTATTTTATAGATTTCCAGGCTCAATCATTCAGAAATTTGAAGTTAGTTATTGTTTATAAGTTTTGGTTGTTTCACTAGTTTTGGATTAGAATTATTCTCTGTGGATTATTATTATAAATGGTGGACATACATCTTGTGCTCTTTTGGAAACAGGATTGAGGATATCTGTGAACTGACATTTTGAGGGACATGGGTTTATTTAGACACCGGTTTTGTAAGTTGTTTATTTATTTATTTACTTATTTATTCGGTCATTTGTATGTTTAAATTGCATTTATTTGTTTATTTGTTTGATTACAATAGTAAGTTTTAAACTTTGTTGGTTGTTCTTTGCTGGATTAGCCAGATTTGGTATCATTTTTAGGCTTAAAAGTTTCTTTATTTTGTCTAGTTACGCTTGCTCGTAACAAAGTCTCAGACTTTAAATAAAATTTGTCTTAATTATGTCTCCAATACAAACTTCAAAACAAAGTTCCCTATTCCTACTTCCAGCAATGTGACAGCATGTCAGAGCAAACATCCATGGTGACAAGAAGGTGAGAGCGATAAAAAATATTTTGAATATGATTACCTCGTTCTCCTTGATGATGTGGACAATGTGGCTTAAAAAAGATCCAACAAATACAAACTTCAAAAAGACTTTTACTGTTCCTACTTCCAGCAATGTGGTAGCATGTCAGAGCAAACATCTTTATGGAAAAGTACACAGTGACAAGGAGGCGAGAGAATATACATTGAGTATGACTATCTCCTTCTCATTGATGATATGGACAATTATTATTATTATTTGGCGAGAAATATTTACAATGAATATTTTGTTTATAAAGGTGATAAATGTATATAATCATTATGATATGTATTTTGTTTATAAAGTGTATGTAAGTAAAAATGGCAAGGAGACATTATCATGACTGCCTTAAGTACCAGTGGTAACGATGGTCTCACCTGGGTGGTTGGAGACACCACTGGGAAGAAGAAGGGATCTAACCCACACCAGTGAGATGATCAAGTGATTAAACAAATTATTGTTTCATGTTATTTCATCTGTATGTCAGTAGTGTCTTTTTTGATGGGGGCATTCGTTACTATTGTAAAGAAATGCCCAAAATGAAGTGATGGGGGGCAGGCATTACAATTGTAAAGAAATGCCCAAAATGAAGTGATGGGGGCAGGCATTACAATTGTAAAGAAATGCCCAAAATGAAGTGATGGGGGCAGGCATTACAACTGTAAAGAAATGCCCAAAATGAAGTGATGGGGGCAGGCATTACAATTGTAAAGAAATGCCCAAAATGAAGTGATGGGGGCAGGCATTACAATTGTAAAGAAATGCCCAAAATGAAGTGATGGGGGCAGGCATTACAATTGTAAAGAAATGCCCAAAATGAAGTGATAGGGGCAGGCATTACAATTGTAAAGAAATGCCCAAAATGAAGTGATGGGGGCAGGCATTACAATTGTAAAGAAATGCCCAAAATGAAGTGATGGGAGCAGGCATTACAATTGTAAAGAAATGCCCAAAATTATGTGATGGGGGCAGGCATTACAATTGTAAAGAAATGCCCAAAATGATGTGATGGGGGCAGGCATTACAATTGTAAAGAAATGCCCAAAATGAAGTGATGGGGCAGGATTACAATTGTAAAGAAATGCCCAAAATGAATTACAATGTCCAAAATGAATTACAATGTCCAAAATGAATTACAATTGTAAAGAAATGTCCAAAATGAAGTGATGGGGGCAGGCATTACAATTGTAAAGAAATGCCTAAAATGAAGTGATAGGGGCAGGCATTACAATTGTAAAGAAATGCCCAAAATGAAGTGATGGGGGCAGGCATTACAATTGTAAAGAAATGCCCAAAATGAAGTGTAGGGGGCAGGCATTACAATTGTAAAGAAATGCCAAAAATGAAGTGATGGGGGCAGGCATTACAATTGTAAAGAAATGCCCAAAATGAAGTGATGGGGGCAGGCATTACAATTGTAAAGAAATGCCCAAAATGAAGTGATGAGGGCAGGCATTACAATTGTAAAGAAATGCCCAAAATGAAGTGATGGGGGCAGGCATTACATTTGTAAAGATTTGCTGGACGAAATGCAAGTGCTCGAGTGATGTTATGTTGATGAGAAGAGTTTTCGGCTCTTTCTCGAAATAACTGAAAAATGTTGACTGGGACGTTAAACCTCAAACCAAATCAAACCAAAACCTGAATTCCCGAGCCTGTACTTTTGAAAAGTTCATCGACATTATATGTAACCATCTATCAATCTTTTTTTATAGGAGGACTGCTAAAGGAAGCCAAAGGACACCAGCAGTCGGCAGCGGAAAAACTTTTCCTTTCTTGAGGGACAATGTTGAACATTGTCATTTTGAATGATGCTGAAGCTCTTGGGAAACAAGCGAGAAGGGAAGATTATGAGAAAGCATTTCGAGAGATGGAAGAGAAAGGGTGGGAAACAGTAATGGTGGGGAAATCTGTGAAGGGAGGTAAACCGGTAAGAAATGGTTATCCGGACGGTAATTTAGTCCTAGTTATTCCTCCATATATAATAAGTTTGCCTTGGTGGACTCACTGTTGATAATATTGAATTGCTTTTTGTTTTAAAAGTTAGCGTTACCATAGATAGTGTCACCTCTGTCTTGATAAGGTAATGGCTATTTTTCTGCTGGGATCTTATGGCTTTTCTGAGGGTCTAAAGTTGCAATTTTATAGATTTTAGTCGCCCTTAACAAAAGTGTCACAATATTCATGTCCGACGTACATCTATACCACAACAGCGATAATGAAAACAAAGAAACAAAACAAAAAAAAAAAAAAAATGACCTCACCCTTGTCTAATCATCAGTCTCACCATGGACACCAATCGGGCTATTAGTCTCTTGCTTGACTATAGATTGAAGGCCTGTCGTCTTGAGGAGGAAAATGGCCTGTTGGAGGCCGAACTAAACACAGGAAAAGATCAGATAACTAGAAATGCGTGTTTGTAAAACACTATGCCCCCAACTGTACGCTTGTCCCTAAACAGGCAGTTTGTATGATTCATTTATTTCATTCAAATGCAGTCAAATTTAATTACCTGAAGAAGCTGTTCGGTTGTGATTGTTTTGACCTCGATCCAGAAACATAATGTAAGCTTTTTTGCAGGCATGTTAGAAATGAAGTAAAAATTTAAAAATGGAGTAATTTTGTCAAAATTTGACAGAGAGTACCCAAAAGTTAATCAGGTGATCTTCTTCTCAGCCCCAACCAGCATACCAAATATGAAGGCTCTAGCTCAAATACGCTTTGAGATATCTTGCACACAAGATTTTCAAAATTTGTTTTCAGAGGGACATTATTCCAACAAGGGGCATAACACGTACATGAAAAAAATACAGGCCAACTATTTTTTCATGAGGAATCTGTATATGAAATTTCAAAACCCTATCATTCACCGTTCAAAGGTCTCAAATTTCACCGAAAAGTGGAAAAATCAATAAAAATTTCAAAATTCTGTATTTTTGTCAAAATTTGACGAAAAGTTCTCAAAAGTTAATCGGGTCATCTACTTCTCAGCCCCAACAAGTGTACCAAATATGAAGGCTCTAGCTTGGATACTTTTGGAGATATCTTGCACACAAGATTTTCAAATTTTGTTTTCAAAGGGACATAACTCAGAAAAGGGGCATAACTTGGCCATACCAAAAAATACGGGTCAACTATTTTTTCATGAGGAATGTGTATATGAAATTTCAAACCCCTAGCATTCACCATTCAAAAGTTTCAAATTTCACCGAAAAGTGGAAAAATCAATCAAAATTTCAAAATTCCGTATTTTTGTAAAAAATTGACGGAAAGTTCTCAAAAGTTAATCAGGTCATCTATTCCTCGGCCAAACAAGTGTACCAAATATGAAGGCTCTAGCTTAAATACTTTTTGAGATATCTTGCACACAAGATTTTCAAATTTTGTTTTCAAAGGGACATAACTCAGAAAAGGGGCGTAACTCGGACATGAAAAAAAATATGGGTCAACTATTTTTTCATGAGGAATGAGCATATGAAATTTCAAAACCGTAGCATTCACTGTTCAAAAGTTAACAGACGCACAGACAGACAGACAGACAAGCCGAAAGCAATATGCCCTTCCAACTTTTTCAAAGTTGGGGGCATAAAAAATTGACATCAAATCTTCAGATGACACAAAAAACGCTGTATGCGTTGGTGTCAACAATGGCACCATTCCGAAACCAAGTAAGTATCTATTTTATAACCACTTACCCAGTGCCGCTTAAAGATAGATTTTGTAAGCATGCTTTGATTGTGTTGCGGGTTAACCGTTTGAGTTATCATGTTTCATTTTGTTATGCTTCTGTGTTAACATTATGTGCAGTTCTTTTTTTCATAACATCTTTTTAATTGCCTAATTATATTTTTCTTATCAAGCTGACATGTTCGACATGTCGGAGATACGAATTATTAATATAACCAGATAAGATACTTTTCAAAGCCACTCTTTTTCTGATTGCGCCTTTTCCTGATCTTTGCCTACTTGTTCCTTTTCATACAGGATGTTATTGCTATGTGTGGCAAAGGAAGAGTATGGTCATTATAGTCAAACATTTGGATAAACCTGCACAGATCCAGCACATTCTTACAGGCTCACACAAAGATGCCCTGGTCACATAGAGCTTTTTTAACTGAAAAGAAAAAAAGAAAAAATGTCATTATGGAATGTCTCATGGAATGTTTTGTATGAAGTGTCACAGATCCAATAACATGGTCAGTGTTGATAAAGTTGTCAATAATGCTTTTGAAAATAAAAACCCATTTTACCGAAGATAATCAGATTACTTGTTTTGTTTCTTTTTTCAGTGGTGCTTCTTCATAGATTGTTACACCATGGGAATGAAAACTTGATTGAAAATCATCGTTCAAAATCTTTACAGTATAGACATTCTATGAAGAAAAACTTTACACTTAATACTAGTGTAAAAAGTGTTAAAGAGTGATTTTTTTTTTAAAGCTGTTTGTCTTTCTATTGAGGTGTAACGTCCCAGTCAACAATTTTTCAGTCATGTCGGGACTAAGCCATCGCTTCCTGTGTTTTAACCAGTACTCTATAGGGAGTTAATGCGTTCTGTGACAGTCTTTATTAAAGTACTAAAGCTAACACTGTTGCAGTAAGTACTGTCAACTCAACATTTTGCTAAATGTTAAAGGGTAAATACAAATTGTTATAATTGTTAAAATATACTTGTCTAATCGTAACTTCTTTGTTTTAGCAATGCCAGTCTGCGTCTGCGAGGAGTGTGGGAAGAAGTATGGAGACTCAGGGGCATTGTCCCACCATAAGCAGACAGTCCATGAACAAAGGAGACTCGGGGGCATTGTCCCACCATAAGCAGACCGTCCATGAACAAAGGAGACTCGGGGGCATTGTCCCACCACAAGCAGACCGTCCATGAACAAAGGAGACTCGGGGGCATTGTCCCACCACAAGCAGACCGTCCATGAACAAAGGAGACTCGGGGGCATTGTCCCACCACAAGCAGACCGTCCATGAACAAAGGAGACTCGGGGGCATTGTCCCACCACAAGCAGACCGTCCATGAACAAAGGAGACTCGGGGGCATTGTCCCACCACAAGCAGACCGTCCATGAACAAAGGAGACTCGGGGGCATTGTCCCACCACAAGCAGACCGTCCATGAACAAAGGAGACTCGGGGGCATTGTCCCACCACAAGCAGACCGTCCATGAACAAAGGAGACTCGGGGGCAATGTCCCACCACAAGCAGACCGTCCATGAACAAAGGAGACTCAGGGGCATTGTCCCACCACAATCAGACCGTCCATGAACAAAGGAGACTCAGGGGCATTGTCCCACCATAAGCAGATGGACGGACGCCGGCTCGACTACTATACTATAAGCTCACCTTGTGAGCCTTTGGCTCAGGTGAGCTAAAAACATGACTCGAACAGCAAGATGATGAGCTCTTTCTAAGCTACATAGCCATCCGGCTAGTTTCAATCAAAACGAATTATGAAGAGCATAACATGGAGGCAGAATAACAAACAGGGAAGATAAAAAATTATTCACACGGAACATATACGAAAACTTGCCCATGCAATAAACAGAAATTTTTCCGCTTAAAAAATGAAAAGTTTTCAGCTGAAAAATTTTGATATTTTTCTTATTTTTGCTCAAAACATATATTGTGGGTACACGTTAGAACCGCCTCGGCAAGGCGGTTTTACCGAGTACCCACAATCTATGCTTTGGAGCAAAAATAAGAAAATAGGTATACCCCTGCATACCCCAGTTTTGCTATATAAAAGTGGGGTTTGAGGGGGTATACATAACACGGACATGTTTTCGTGATGAGATGTAAAGAAATTACTGAAGGGCTTAAATTGATTGAACAGGGCCATATTCCACGCACACAGTTTGCTGTGACTGAAAAACAAAATAAGAGCTGTCGCAGGACAGCGTGCTCGACTGCTTCTGACTTTGTCAAACATAAGGCCAAACCCGACCAGTAACCCAAAGCATTATGCTCATACATCTTTTTGCCTTGATGCAATAAGGCAAAATCATCACTGAACCATGAAAGTTAACTATAACTACCTAAGATTTAAAGGTCTCACTCATATTGTGAAAGGAGTGTGTTCATATACCAACTGAGTGCCAAGACACAAGGCAAAATCACTGAACCGTGAAAAAAGGTCACACTGACCTATAAGTATTGCAGGGTCAAAGGTCTAGTGATACTTACTCATAATGTGAAAGAAAAATGATCATATACCCAATCAGTGTTGAGATATAAAGCAAAATCACTGAACCATGAAATTAGGTCATAGTGACCTATAAGTATGTTTGGGTTAAAGGTGTGGTCATACTCATTCATAATCAGAAAGAAGTATGAAAAAATACCAACTGAGTGTCGAGATATAAGGCAAAATCACTGAACCATGAAATTAGGTCACAGTGACCCAGGAATACTTTACGGTCAAAGGTCTTGTCATACTCATACATATCGTGAAAGAAGTATGTTCATATACCAATTGAGTGCCGAGATATAAAGGAAAATCACTGAACCGTGAAATTAGGTCATATTGACCTAGGACTACTTTAGGGTCAAAGGTCTTGTCATACGCAAACATACTTTGAAAGAAGTTTGTTCATAAACCATTTGAGTACCGAGATATAAGGCAAAAATCACTGAACCGTGAAATTAGGTCACAGTGACCTGTAAGTATATTGGGGTCAAAGGTCTGGTCATACTCACTCATAATCTGAAAAAAGTATGAAAATATACTAATCGAGTGTCAAGATATAAGGCAAAATCACTGAACTGTGAAATTAGGTCACAGTGACCTAGGACTACTTCAGGGTCAAAGGTCTTGCCATACGCAAACATACTTTGAAAGAAGTTTGTTCATAAACCATTTGAGTATCAAGATATAAGGCAAAATCACTGAACCGTGAAATTAGGTCACAGTGACCTATAAGTATATTGGGGTCAAAGGCCTGGTCGTACTAACTCATAATCTGAAAGAAGTAAGAAAATATACTAATTGAGTGTCAAGATATAAGGCAAAATCACTGAACCATGGAAAGTAGGTCAACCGACCCTTACCGTCATGACACACAAGTCTGTCACAAAGTCAAAAGATGAATGACCAACCATCCTCCTAAGTTGTTTCTATTAAGAAATATAAAGAAAAAAAAATTCGGGGAGTTCTAGATTTTGACCTCTAGCCCCGCCCCCCTGACTCCGACCCAGAGGTCCGATGTCATGGAACCTAAAGTGTATAAAGTATGAATGCTTTATGATAAGTTGTTGTCAAGACATGCCCCCTTGTAAAAGTTACATAGCAGTACATCTATTTTTAGTGTTCTAGTTTTTAACCTCCAGCCCCAGCCCCCAGGCATGGACCCAGGGGCCCGATGCCATGGAATGAAACTCAACCCTACAGGTTACCTATGGTCCGAGTATGAAAGCCCTCTGATAAAAAGTTTTCAAGATATAGACTTCTAGAACACTATATCACAGAAAAGCCATTATTATTAATGGTGTTCTAGATTTTAACCTCTAGCCCCACCCCCTGGCATGGACCCAGGGATCTGATGTCATGGAATGAAAGCCGACCCTACAGGGTGTCAATGGCCCAAGTATCAATGCTTTCTGATGAGTGGTTGTCAAGATATGGACTTCTAGAAAACTTTAACATAAGAATTGCCATTTTTGAAGGTGTTCTAGATTTTAACCTCCAGCCCCACCCCCTGGCCTGGACCCAGGGGCCCGATGCCATGGAATGAAAGCTAACCCTACAGGGTATCTATGGTCCAAGTATGAATGCTTTCTGATGAGTGGTTGTCAAGATATGGACTTCTAGAAAACTTTAACGCAAGTGTGACGCGCACGCGCACACGCACGGGAACGTGGACGACCGCGGTGACTGCAATAGCTCTATGCACTTCGTGCAGTCGAGCTAACAATATGTCTAGTTCAAATAGAAGTTTCTAACTGGTCGATGAGGCATCACAAAAAAAGACAAACAAATAGAGGATCTTACACCAGTGGTTATTTGATATTAATTCTATTAAATATCCCCTTCAAAGTGGACATTTTGTCCTTGAAAATTTTCCTTTTTAGCTCGCCTGTACGAAAGTACAGGAAGAGCTATTGCAGTCACCCCGGCGTCGGCGTTGCTCAAAATGTTAAAGTTTTTGGTTAAAGTTTTTATGAGTCTATATCTCTTGAAGTTGTTGATGGATAAAGTTGATACTTTGCATGTTGGTAGATATTGGTCTGAAGTTTTATGCTGTACCATCATGACCCACCTGGGTGACCAAGTCAGGCGAGCTACGCTGTCCTGCGACAGCTCTTATTGTTACTGGTGTCATTAATATGACATCAAGAATTCTTGTATAAGATTTTAATATATGTGTGATCATAACATATTTATTACAACATGATGGTTTAAAAAACAAAAATGAGTATTAAATTATGTTACTGTGTATGTTGAATGTATTGAAAGTATTGCTTCTCTTTTTTTATTAATTATTTTATATGAACAGTATGGATATTTTTTTTTCATAAACAACATATACATGTATTAAGGTAACTTCTCTCCTTAGCTGTAATCATGCTCTTCATACCTATTTGACAACAACTGCTTCTTTCATATCAAACTGTCCTATGTCTCTACCCAGCAGACATTTGACGTCAGTTGGACGTCAGACTCCGACGTCATAATGACGTTGGAGTTAGGTTGATTTTGAAAGTTTGTTTGACGTCAAAAACAGACGTCAATCTGACGTGCTAAAGCCAACGACGGTTTAACGTCTGAAAGCTGACGTCAATCTGACGTTCTAAAAACGACGTTTGAATTTATGTCATATCAATAGTTTAAGGTGTATATTTTTTCGCATTTTTGAATAACAGTGCATTCAGAAGGGCAGTGATGCACTTTTGATAGTCCCTTTCACTCCTTTGATAGAGTTTTTAGGGACATACAAAATGTTAAAGATATTAATTCAGCCTGATGTTGGTACATCTTATTTAAGCAAAATTTTCTTGCTTTATGGTGCTAAAACCAATAAGACATTAGTGTAAGAAATAAAATTATTCTGAACAAATAATTATTTAAAATGGTGAAATAAATATTTAAATATACAAATTTTATTTTCATATTAATTGAAAGTTCGATAATTTAGTGAAAGACTTTATTTTGATTAATAAATAATTATTTTTTCTACATTAATTAAGCATGAAGGCGAAATATGGGATTTCCCATACAAGACTCAGATATGACTTTTAAGTGGCAAGGTTGAAATTATTATTTGAATTTGATATTATTACATAATATGTGTAAGAAATTATGTCAGTTTAAGGGCAGCTCTGTCGACATATATATATATGAAAATCACGCCAAGGTCTAAATCACGTCTTGATTACGACGTCTAACTGACGAACTAGTTTGACGTCAAAACAACGTCCAATCCAGACGTCCAAAAGACGTCAGGAAATGACGTCTGATAGACGTTGGAAATTGGTTATATGACGTCGCGACCAAAATATAACCAATATCTGACGTCAAACAGACGTCAGGTGCCTGCTGGGTAATCTTAATTTTCATTTAAGTCAGGTTAATTGTTCAAGAAAAACATGTTTTAGTAATGCCACTCTATGTTGCAATCATGTACATGTCTTTTTTATGCACTTTCAGGAACCATCAAGGAAAGAAAGAAGTATGTCTCTGCGAAGGTTTTAACCTTCTGCAGGGACTCGAACAAGACAGATGAAATAAAAAAATATGAAGTAGATATTCAAGTCAGGAGTGGAGGGAAGAACGTTACCCTCAACAACAAACTTAAACATATGGTCCAGCAATTTAAGGACAAAGTGATCAAAGAGTTAAATGAAGGGTGTGAGACAGAGGAAGAAGTCTCTGAAGAATAACTCAGTGAAATCAATGACAATTATTGCTAAATTAGCTGTGCCATAAAAACTGGATTTCTGCCTATGCAAAAACGAAGGTGCAGAACAGCTGTGCAGTTACCTTTGCAGTAACTGCACAGCTGATCTGTGTCTTTGTTTTCCCTATGCACTAGTCATTTGTTACCACCGTCCCCTCCCCCAACTACGGGGAAGGGTGAGGGATAATTGTCCACTAGTGGTGAAAACATGTTAACTAGCCTGTTAGTTAACGTTATGCACCAGTCATTAGCTACTCCTGGCCAGCATGGGTCATAAATTTTTTTTTTTTACTTGAGCATCTTCTCAGCAGTGCTGAGGGCTTCAAATGACTGGTGCAATACTATTAATCACTTGACCACAAAAATAACCACTCATGGTCTTTATTGTATGTTTACTTATATTTCTCTTTTCTTTGACAGCGAAAGGCTGATCAAGAAACCCAAAGTGAGTACCATTTAATTTGTTTGTTTGTTTGTCTGATAAACCCAACAGGTTTCCCTTGAGGCATGAGACAGCGGGGATCATAGCCTGGCTTAACTGTGAATGAAGTCATCATCACAGAAGACAGGGCCCTTGAGGTCCCCCAAAAAGAAACAACCGAACCAGAAAAGGTCGAAGCTGACATGCCCATGTTGGACATGTCAGATATTCAAATTATCAATATAACCAGGCCACTCATTACAGGATGTTATTGCTATGTGTGGCAAAGGCAGAGTATGGTCATTATAGTCAAACATTTCGATAAGCCTGCACAGGTCCGGCACATTCTTACAAGCTCGCACAACAATTCTCTGGTCTCACAGAGCTTTTTTTTATATTAAGTATATTGAGGACAAACCAAACCAAGTGGTAATGTCAATTAACCTTACCAGCATGTGCAATGAAAAGGAAAAAAAGAAAGAAAAAATGGCATTATGGAATGTCTCAGGAACGTTTTATATGAAGTGTCACAGATCCAACTAGAGGACCATTGGTCCTGTAGCTCATCTGAGAGATTATCACATTGTAAGCTCATGAGATTTAAATTAATTGAGAATCGACCAATGAAAGTCTATGCATGGACACTATTGACCCCCGGGGCATGGCCAAATTTGACCCAGGGGCATGACTGGCACAATTTATAATGGGGACTACCAAACATTGCTACATACAAAATATAGAAGCTCTGGGCCTTTTGGTTTCAGAGAAGAAGATTTTTTTAGTTTTTCCCATCGTAAGTCTATGGAGACTATCTACCCCCGGGGCGTGGCCAAATTTGACCCCAGGGGCATGGCTGGCATAATTTATGTAGAGGACCATTAGCCATTGCCACATACAAAACATCAAAGCTGTGTGCCCTGTGGTTTCAGAGAAGAAGATTTTTGAATTTTTTTCCCATAGCAAGTCTATTGAGACTATCAACCTCTGGGGCGTGGCCAAATTTGACCCCAGGGGCATGAATGGCACAATTTATGTAGAGGACCATTAGCCATTGCTACATACCAAATATCAAAGCTGTTGGCCTAATGGTTTCAGAGAAGAAGATTTTTTTAGTTTTTTTCTTATTGTAGGTCTGTAGAGACTATCGACCCCCGGGGCGTGGCCAAATTTGACCCCAGGGGCATGATTGGCATAATTTATGTAGAGGACCATTAGCCATTGCCACATACAAAATATCAAAGCTGTGGGCCCTGTGGTTTCAGAGAAGAAGATTTTTTTAATTTTTTTCCCATAGTAAGTCTATGGAGACTATCAACCCCAGGGGCATGGCCAAATTGGACCCCAGGGGCAAGAATGGCACAATTTATGTAGAGGACCATTAGCCATTGCTACATACCAAATATCAAAGCTGTGGGCCTAGTGGTTTCAGAGAAGAAGATTTTTTTAGTTTTTCCAATTGTAAGTTTATGGAGACTATCGACCCCCGGGGCGTGGCCAAATTTAACCCCAGGGGCATGGCTGGCACAATTTATGTAGAGGACCATTAGCCATTGCCACATACCAAATATCAAAGCTGTGGGCCCTGTGGTTTCAGAGAAGAAGATTTTTGAATTATTTTCCCATAGTAAGTCTATGGAGACTATAGACCCCCGGGGCGTGGCCAAATTTGACCCCAGGGGCATGAATGGCACAATTTATGTATAGGACCATTAGCCATTGCTACATACCAAATATCAAAGCTGTGGGCCTAGTGGTTTCAGAGAAGAAGATTTTTTTAGTTTTTCCCATTGTAAGTCTATGGAGACTATCGACCCCCGGGGCGTGGCCAAATTTGACCCCAGGGGCATGGCTGGCACAATTTATGTAGAGGACCATTAGCCATTGCCACATACAAAATATCAAAGCTGTGGGCCCTGTGGTTTCAGAGAAGAAGATTTTTGATTTTTTTTTCCCCATAGAAAGTCTATGGAGACTATCGACCCCCGGGGCGTGGCCAAATTTGACCCCAGGGGCATGAATGGCACAATTTATGTAGAGGACCATTAGCCATTGCTACATACCAAATATCAAAGCTGTGGGCCTAGTGGTTTTAGAGAAGAAGATTTTTTTAGTTTTTCCCATTGTAAGTCTATGGGACCTATCTGTTGACATGGAAACCACAATTTTGATACAATCTGCTCCAAAACCTAATGCCATCAATCCCCCAACCCAATTATGGTTCACATTAAATTTGATCAAGATCGGCCTACTAGCTTCAGAAATATTCTTCTTTGAAATTGTGGACGGACGACGACGGACGACGACGACGGATGCCTGCCTATCCTATAAGCTCACCTGTGAGCCTTCGGCTCAGGTGAGCTAATAACATGGCCAGTGTTGATAAAGTTGTCAATAATGCTTTTGAAAATAAAAACCCATTTTACTGAAGATAATCAAATTACTTTTGTTTCTTTTTTCAATGGTGCTTCTTCATAGATCGTGACACTATGGGAATAAAAACTTGATTGAAAATCATCATTCAAAATCTTTACAGTATAGACATTCTATGAAGAACAAGTAGCCCAAGGGCAACGATCGCTCACCTGAGGGTCAACAAGTACAGTCACTGGACAAAGTAATTGGGGTTTTTACCATCTATGGGTATGGTGGCCATCTTGGTCATGTGACCTTAAAACCCTACTTACATCAACAGAATAGCTCTTGTCTGGATTGTGTATCCTCTTTTCTGCTATTTTGGTTCACTTGAAAAAATCATCTAACAAGGTCAGGGTCCTATAATGACCCCCAGGGTGGGGCCATATGATCGTATGACCCCAGGGGAAAGATTGGCAGGATTTATGTCGAGCTCCACATGACAATGTTGTATATCAAATATACAAGCTTTGTGTCATGCTGTTGCAGAGAAGATTTTTTCATATATTTCCATTACAAGTCTATGGTAGATAATGACATGCCTGGGGCGTGGCCTGTATGGACCCCAGGGGCACCGTTGGCAGCATTTATAAATGAGAATATTATACATTGGTCCACACAACATATGAAAGCTCTGGGCCATATGGTTCCGGAGAAGAAGATTTTTTTATGTTTTTCCCATGACGCCCCAGGGGCGGGGCCCATATGGACCCCAGGGGCACGGTTGGCAGAATTTATAGCAGGATTTATAAAGAGGACCACTATACATTGCTACACACAAAATATGAAAGCTCTGGGCTTTGTGGTTTCGGAGAAGAAAATTTTTAAATTTTTCCCATGACGCCCCTGGGGCCCGTATGGACCCCAGGGGCACAGTTGGCAGGATTTATAAAGAGGACCACTATACATTGCTACCAATAAAATATGAAAGCTCTGGGCTTGGTGGTTTCGGAGAAGAAAATTTTTAAAGTTTTTCCCATGACGCCCCTGGGGCGGGGCCCGTATGGACCCTAGGGGCACGGTTGGCAGGATTTATAAAGAGGACCACTATACATTGCTACCAACAAAATATGAAAGCTCTGGGCCTTGTGGTTTTGGAGAAGATTTCTTTATGTTTTACCCATGCCCTCCCCCCCCCCCACTTCCCCGGGCGGGGCCCATATGGACCCCAGGGGCACGGTTGGCAGGATTTATAAAGAGGACCACTATACATTGCTACACACAAAATATGAAAGCTCTGGGTCTTGTGGATTCGGAGAAGATTTTTTATGTTTTTCCATGAAGCCCCCGGGGCGGGGCCCGTATGGACCCCAGGGGCACGGTTGGCAGGAAGTCAATGGGAGCTAATGACCCCCGGGGCGGGGCCATTTTTGACCCCAGGGGCACGGTTGGCAGGATTTATAAAGAGGACCACTATACATTGCTACACACAAAATATGAAAGCTCTGGGTCTTGTGGTTTCGGAGAAGATTTTTTTATGTTTTTCCATGATGCTCCCAGGGCGGGGCCCGTATGGACCCCAGGGGCACGGATGGCAGGATTTATAAAGAGGACCACTATACATTGCTACTGACAAAATATGAAAGCTCTGGGCCTTGTGGTTTCGGAGAAGAAGATTTTTTTATGTTTTCCCATTGTAAGCCAAAGGGAGCTAATGACCCCCGGGGCGGGGCCATTTTTGACCCCAGGGGCACGGTTGGCAGGATTTATAAACAGGACCACTATACATTGCTACACACAAAATATGAAAGCTCTGGGCTTTGTGGTTACGGAGAAGAAAATTTTTAAATTTTTCCCATGACGCCCCTGGGGCCCGTATGGACCCCAGGGGCACAGTTGGCAGGATTTATAAAGAGGACCACTATACATTGCTACAAACAATATATGAAAGCTCTGGGCTTTGTGGTTTCGGAGAAGAAAATTTTTTTATGTTTTTCCCATTGTAAGTCAATGGGAGCTAATGACCCCCGGGGCGGGGCCATTTTTGACCCCAGGGGCACGGTTGGCAGGATTTATAAAGAGGACCACTATACATTGCTACTGACAAAATATGAAAGCTCTGGGCCTTGTGGTTTTGGAGAAGAAGATTTTTTTATGCTTTTCCCATTGTAAGTCTATGGGAGCTAATGACCCCCAGGGCGGGGCCATTTTTGACCCCAGGGGCATGATTGGTAGGATTTATATAGAGAAACACTATACATTGCTACATACAAAATATGAAAGCTTTGGGCCTTGTGGTTTTGGAGAAGAAGATTTTTTTTTATGTTTTTCCCATGACACCCCCGGGGCGGGGCCCGTATGGACCCCAGGGGCACGGTAGGCAGGATTTATAAAGAGGACCACTATACATTGCTACATACAAAATATGAAAGCTCTGGGCCTTGTGGTTTCTGAGAAGAAGATTTTGTTATGTTTTTCCCATTGTAAGTCTATGGGAGCTATCTGTTGCCATGGAAACCAGAGTTCTGATCCGATCTGGCCCAAAACCTAACACAACCTTTCACCCTCCTCAATAATTATGCTTTCGATAAAATTTGATCACGATTGGCCTTGTTGTCTTAGTGATATTCAAGTTTGAAAATGTGGACGGACGCACGGACGGACGCCGGCTCGACCACTATACTATAAGCTCACCTTGTGAGCCTTTGGCTCAGGTGAGCTAAAAACTATACACTTAATACTAGTGTAAAATGTGTTAGAGTGATTTTTTAAAGTTGTTTGTCTTTGTATTGAGGTGTAACGTCCCAGTAAACAATTTTTCAGTCATGTCGGGCCATGCAGCATTGTAAATAAAGGTAATGTCCTGGGCTGCTGGGGGATTTTACTGAAAATATTGTGCTGTTAAATTTGTTCCAGGATATACCTTATGTGGTTTCGAAACATAAAACTGGACTAAGAACTTGTCAAATTTCATTCAACATGAAGTTAATATATCCATGCATCGTGCGAGGTTTCCACGTTTACTGAGTCTACTGGGATCCTGTTATCAGTGAGACGTTGACTACGCATCCTGATCCAGACGGCAAACAGTTTGGGGAAGAGCACAGCATTGCTGTGATGAAGGATGGTATAAATTGTGGCCATCAACCTAAAGAAATCTCATGTTTGGCGAAGTTTTTTATCATGCATGGGGGAAAAATAACATGCACGGTAACTGGAAAGGAACGGCGCTCAAAGATGCTCCGCAGAGGCCTCGAAGTCCCGTGCAATTATTCGTTTCAAATGAAAAGCAAATCTGCGGCTGCCATTGTCCCATGCCTCAAAGACAAACTTGCCTGCGTAAGTATCCTACCACAAAAACAAGAACAAAACTGTCCTTTTCAGGACAATCAATTATTCTAAAAGAGAAGCCTTTAAAAGGTCAAATTAGTGGGTCATTAAATCAAGGACTTACAGGGTTTCCTTTCATGATTGTTCGATCATTTTCAGAAGTTTTTGGTAGGCATGTTTTATTAATTCAAACACACGGTTTTTGCGTAGGGCAAAATTTCTAACAGTTCAAACACCAATTTCAATATTCATTTTTTAAGTGTTTGAACTAATTGGTAATTTACCATAGGGGCCTCTTAAGAGGTGGCGAAGGTAGACCAAGCCCCTATCACTCAGTACTTTTCTCTGTGCTGCATGATATAGGGACCTCTGAAGAGGTGAGGAAGGTCAGGATAGTGTTCCTCAGTATGGTGACCCACCTGTGGTTGATCCGTATTCTGACTGGGTGTGTAGAAAATGGCTAGACTTCACTAGTGATGCTGACAATCGATTAGTGTGTTTATCTTAAGTACCAGAAACAGAAGCCAGACGTTTCGATGAAAGTTCTGGTCCTGCAATGACATGTAATACATTTATTTTCATTTTATTTTTTTCAGGTTCATTTAAAATACAACCAGATCCCGCCTACCACAAGTCCCTATCACTCAGATTTTTCTCAGTGCTGGATGATATAGGGGCCTCTGAAGAGGTGAGGAAGCTGAGGATAGAGAGCACGGTGACAATGGAAATATTGGAGACTGTGTACTGGCAGCGTGAGGTGAGTGTTTATTACTTTGGAAGTCTGCCTGACGGTACTATGACTTTCAGGATGAAGTCTGACATGGATAAAGTCTACATCTTCAACAACCTCCCGGTAGTCACTGATTCTTCAGATCATCCAGTACAACCATGCATGTAAGTAAAAAATAAGGGAAGAAATAAACATGGTGGATAAATGAGGGAAGAAATACCTGGTCCTGCAATGACACGTAATACATAAATTTATTTATTTATTTTTTTTTTCAGGTTCATTTAAAATACGACCAGATTCCGCCTACCACAAGCCCCTATCACTCAGGCTCTACTCAGTGCTGGATGATATAGGAGCCTCTGAAGAGGTGAGGAAGCTGAGGATAGAGAGCATGGTGACAATGGAAATATTGGAGACTGTGTACTTGCAGTGTGAGGTGTTTATTACTTTGGAAGTCTGCCTGACGGTACTACGACGTCTGACATGGATAAAGTCTACATCTTCAACAACCTCCCGGTAGTCACTGATTCTTCAGATCATCCAGTACAACCATGCATGTAAGTAAAAAATGAGGGAAGAAATAAACATGGTGGATAAATGAGGGAAGAAATACCTGGTCCTGCAATGACATGTAATACATAGATTTATTTTTTTTTTCAGGTTCATTTAAAATACGACCAGATTCCGCCTACCACAAGCCCCTATCACTCAGGCTCTACTTAGTGCTGGATGATATAGGACTTGCAGTGTGAGGTGTTTATTACTTTGGAAGTCTGCCTGACGGTACTACGACTCTCGGGATGAAGTCTGACGTGGATAAAGTCTACATTCTCAACAACCTCCCGGTAGTCACTGATCCTTCAGATCATCCAGTACAACCCTGCATGTAAGTAAAAAATGAGGGAAATAAACATGGTGGATAAATGAGGGAAGAAATACCTGGTCCTTTAATGACATGTAATACATAAATTTATTTATTTATTTTTAATCAGGTTCATTTAAAATACGACCAGATTCCGCCTACCACAAGCCCCTATCACTCAGGCTCTACTCAGTGCTGGATGATATAGGGGGCCTCTGAAGAGGTGAGGAAGCTGAGGATAGAGAGCACGGTGACAATGGAAATATTGGAGACTGTGTACTGGCAGTGTGAGGTGAGTGTTTATTACTTGGCAGTTGGCCTGACGGTACTACGACTCTCAGGATGACATGGATAAAGTCTACATTCTCAACAACCTCCCGGTAGTCACTGATCCTTCAGATCATCCAGTACAACCCTGCATGTAAGTAAAAAATGAGGGAAGAAATAAACATGGTGGATAAATGAGGGAAGAAATACCTGGTCCTGCAATGACATGTAATACATAAATTTATTTATTTTATTTTTTTTTTTTTTTTCAGGTTCATTTAAAATACAACCAGATTCCGCCTACCACAAGCCCCTATCACTCAGGTTCTACTCAGTGCTGGATGATATAGGGGCCTCTGAAGAGGTGAGGAAGCTGAGGATAGAGAGCACGGTGACAATGGAAATATTGGAGACTGTGTACTGGCAGCGTGAGGTGAGTGTTTATTACTTTGGAAGTCTGCCCGACGGTACTACGACTTTCAGGATGAAGTCTGACATGGATAAAGTCTACATCTTCAACAACCTCCCGGTAGTCACTGATTCTTCAGATCATCCAGTACAACCATGCATGTAAGTAAAAAATGAGGGAAGAAATAAACATGGTGGATAAATGAGGGAAGAAATACCTGGTCCTGCAATGACATGTAATACATAAATTTATTTATTCATTTTTTTTTTTTCAGGTTCATTTAAAATACGACTAGATTTCGCCTACCACAAGTCCCTATCACTCAGATTTTTCTCAGTGCTGGATGATACAGGAGCCTCTGAAGAGGTGAGGAAGCTGAGGATAGAGAGCACGGTGACAATGGAAATATTGGAGACTATGTACTGGCAACGTTAGGTGAGTGTTTACTACTTTGGAAGTCTGCCTGATGGTACTACGACTTTCAGGATGAAGTCTGACATGGATAAAGTCTATATCTTCAACAACCTCCCGGTAGTCACTGATCCTTCAGATCATCCAGTACAACTATAAAATGAGGGAAGAAATAAACATGGTGAATAAATGAGGGAAGAAATACCTGGTCCTGCAATGACATGTAATACATAAATTTATTTATTTATTTTATTTTTTTTTTTCAGGTTCATTTAAAATACGACCAGATTCCGCCTACCACAAGCCCCTATTACTCAGGCTCTACTCAGTGCTGGATAATATAGGGGCCTCTGAAGAGGTGAGGAAGCTGAGGATAGAGAGCACGGTGACAATGGAAATATTGGAGACTGTGTACCTGCAGCCTGAGGTGAGCGTTTATTACTTCGGCAGTCGGCCTGACGGTACTACGACTCTCGGGATGAAGTCTGACATGGATAAAGTCTACATTCTCAACAACCTCCCGGTAGTCACTGATCCTTCAGATCATCCAGTACGACCCTGCATGTAAGTAAAAAAAAATGAGGGAAGAAATAAACATGGAGGATAAATGAGAGAAGAAATAAACATGGAGGATAAATGAGGGAAACAATAAGCATGGTGGATAAAAAACAGGGACTATCAGGGGTGCATGGAGGTTGCAACGGGAAATTATGAATTAGAGAATGACATTTTAATAATTTACTGTGGAAAGATACAAGATGAGTAGATATTTTGTTCTTAATTTGTTTATAAAGGAGGTGACACTAAAGGGACTAGTGAAGGACTGGAGGACACATCACAAATAAGGGCAGTGTGAGCAGGACAGGAGAAATTAGTTCTAACAGTAGCAGTTACAAAGACGATGATGCCTGTCCTTAATTTGAGGAAGACACGAGTATGTATCAAAATATTTGTTTATTATTTATTTAAAATATAGAAATATAATTTAACAACATGATTGAGACCTGAATCAGTCATCGCTGCAATACAATTCATAACTAGCTCTAAGCCTTTACTGCTTAGATCGGCGGAAGAAACTAGTAAGTCCTTAGAACTGTTTATTATTTACTTAAAATGCTACAAAGGGACATAATGATAGTGACCAGTGCCCCAAGTCATCGCTGAAATACAATTCATGACTTGCTCTGTGTCTGTACTGATTAGATCTTCAGAAGAAACTACATGGAGAAAGTACATAGAACTGTTAATTATTTATTTAAAATGCTACAAAGGGACATATTGATAGTGACTAGTGCCTGAGTGCCAGTGGTGACAAACTATCTCACCTTGGTGATCGGAGATGGAAAGAAGGCCCAATGTTGATAGGGCACGAGTGGGAGAATCACTATCAATCCCTAGAACCAATTCTGACGGCTCACTAGAGGATTATTGCAAAACAGGGCGAAGACAGGCAGACCACGTTGTGGTTATCAATATGGCGAAACTTCTAGAAAGGGACATAGTGACCAGTGTCTGAGTACCAGTGGCGACAATATAAATAAAAATTCAGGGTGCAGAGGATATGGTGTCACTAGAAACCTTTATCGAATGCAGGCTGGATGATAACAGTGACAAGATGGTGTGGAGAGGCACCTGGGCTGACAATATTGTCATTTCGGTCATTATTTGTAAGAAGCAGTCTGATCAGCATTATTCCCTATCATGTAGCATAGGTCAACCAGTAAGATCAAACTTTAATTACAATTAATATTTAGAAACCTTCCCAGCAGCCACACTACATTTGAATAAACGTTTAAAAATGCTTGAAGGTTTATAAACCAAATCTTAAGTTAAATACACGTTACAACGTTTTATGAATGTTGATTTTAAGTAGAGTTTGTAAGTTGAGTAAACGTTGATATTTAATATAGGAATGTATTAGCAAAAAATAATTTTATGCTTTAAGAAGAATGCAAGAATATAAAACTGTGCCAAGGTGTCGTCCATGAACAGTACTCTAATTTGTTTTTGTTTTGTTAAAGTTTAACTTCCCAGTCAACAATTTTTCAGTTATGTCTGGATGAAGTCACCGCTTCCTGGGTAGTTAACCAGTACTTTTGACAAAGTGTCTTGCTCAAGGAAACACTAAATTGCGCTCGTTGGGTTCGAACCCAGGACCTCTAGATCCGGAGTCCGGCACTCTATCACTGAGCTACCGCCCTCCCCTAATTCTTTTTTTTTTCTGTACTTATTAAAACATTTTTTTTTTATCTCTTGAGAGCAGTATAATAATCTTGAAACAGCTATTTAACTTATACAAAACTAAAAACCAAAATATAGCTCTGTTCATGAAAATAAGCGTTTTAGTATGGGCAAGTTTGAATCCCATGGGGCAAGTTCAAAACACTCTCAGGTTGCCCCTCGAACAAGTAACTGTATCAGTCTTGTTTCTAGCACTGATTTACTACTTTCATTGCATATTAAAGTACCCTTTCTTGGAAAGGCTACATACTGGCTATGCCAACATTCAACCCTAACTATATATGCTTATATATCGGTTATAATGTTATTCGTTTGAATATTTGTTCTGTATTTAATGTGTATGTAGTAATTTAAATGTTGTCATAATAAATAAATAGAATCATGCGTGTCATAAAACACCAGTCAACTGTCACACGGGAAGGGACGTCCATCAAAGAAGTAGGATTAATTTTGTGTTGTATTTTTTCATTTCAGGAATAAACACCAGGCCCTGAGGTTATAAAATGTATTCATGCTCAACTGAGCTGAGCTTGAAATTTATACTGCTCATAAATGAAGCAATAGCCCAAATAAGTAGAAATTTCATCTTTAGATCAAGAAAGCCTGTAATTTATCCTGCTTATAAATTGTTGGCATTTTAACATTTATGAGCAGAATAAATTTTAGTCTCAGCTGAGCTAAGCATGAAAAGTTTTATAACTTTGGGGTCTGGTGCAACTGCCATGCAGAGGATGATGAGGCCAGATCTGCATTCCAGTAATGGCAGCAAACCATGTGACCATTGCAGGGTAGACAGAGAAAGTGGATATCTTCACATTCAAGACCATCAAGTACACTGTATTAAAGAGTTTTGTCTGGTCATTTCTGGATGCATTATACTCCAGAATAAACACCAGGTGCAACTGTCGTGTAGACTCCGATGAGACAAGTTACGAGAATGACAGACAGCCATGACAGCAAACCATGTTAATGGTGCAGAGTTGATAGTGACATGTAAATGGTATTTGTGGTACATTCTTTGTATACACATAAATCTGAATGTCGAATATGAACAAGTGCAGAATTGATAGTGACATGTAAATGGTATTTGTGGTACATTCAATGTTCACACATAAATCTGAATGTCGAATATGAACAAGTGATGGCAATGAGACTTTGAAAACTTTAATTCAATAAAACTATGTATTTTTATCTTTCTTTCAGATAGATCTTCAGGAGATAAGTATATTGTTTGATTTCATTGATAATAATCGGTGTGAAATTTGAATATTTATATATTTGATTTAAATCTGTTTTATTTTTTTTGTATTACATGATGTCATCAGAATTGGATGAATATGCATGGGTTAGACGACGAATACCGACCGGGTATAACACCGAGCGGCGGGTCATCATCTGATGACAGACCTGGTCATTCCTGAGAACGATAATTTGAACTGCGGCTCCGGCTATCGTTGATGAAGCCCACAACCCACAAAAAGAAAAACAAAAAAACAAAGAGGATGAAACTAGTGAGTCGGGTATGGAAGTTGGATCAGATGATGAATACCGACCGGGTATAACACCAAGCGGCGGGTCGTCAGCTGACGACAGACCTGGTCCTTCCAGAGAACAACAATTTGAACCACGGCACCGAAAGTTGTTGCCGAGCAGGCTACCCAAAATATAGTTTATAAGGCAAAAACATTGTACAATATTTATCACCACTGAAAGACCGCATTTTGCATAAATCTTTTATCATAATATTCATATATAAATAATGTGCACAGTAGGAACATGTATAACATACCACTTGTTGAAATGCTATTTATGAATAGATTCAAATGCCTTGGCGACCTATGTTGACCTTGCCGTAAAATAGGTCAAGGTCATCACAGGGTCATTTTAATATACACATTGTAGTACTTGAGTCATCCATACTTCATGCCAAGTTGCGTTGAAATCGGTTCACTGGTTCTGGAGAAGAAGAATTTTAAAGATTTTTACTATATATGGGTGTGGTGGCCATGTTGGTCATGTGATCTGGATTATTTAAATACACATTGGTTTCCCCTTCCTATAGATGCTTCATATAAAATTTGGCTTTGATTGGCCCAGCGGTTTCAGAGGCGAAGATCTTTGAAATTGTGGACGGACGACTGGACGAGCGCCGGATCATGGCTATCCTATAAGCTCACCTTGTGAACCTAATGGCTCAGGTCACTGTGAGCTAAAAATAGGTATACCCTGCAAATCTCAATCAATAGTAATGCAGAATCATTCGCTTCATTTACTAAAAGCTATATTAAAATTCAAAGGTCCATTAAAAGCCAGCCTGAGGGTGATTGCAGAACAATATATAGTTTCGCAGTATGCTCTATAAAAATGGGGTGTAGGGGGGTATATATGACACGGAAATGTGATCTTGGTGATATTGTTAATGGTGAGGACAGACACAGCCATATTCCAGGAATCTCAATTTATAATTAAAGAAATGAAAGATGTGTTTACCCAGGTAATATAGAAGTACTACAATACCTTCAGCGTAACTGAAGAAAGAGGCATTCTGGATGTACAGTACAAAATCAAGTTATGCACTTTTTAATTTTTATGCCTCCCTGCAATCAACTGTTGCAGTTTCAAGATACTTGGAACTAACATAGACTATCGTCTGGGAGTAGTAAAAGAAAGTTTTTGAATATAAATTGTCCAGACAAACTAATTCAGGCTCTACACCGAATCAGGATAAATGGCCGCTGAGGCCCTAATATTTTCTCATAATGTGAAGTTACCCTTACAAAATAAACAACATCCGACAAATTGCAAAACAAGAACTTGGTTTGATTTATCTGACTTCGCAATGGACAGCGTACATATATTTGTATTGCTAATGAGACATGATAAAATGTTCCTTTGAGCGTGGAAGTCTTTCTGTTTCTTATGCTAATTAGTCATCAATAGTGTTTTCTTGGTGTATACGGTTAAAAAAAAATCCCGCAAAACCACTTTGTGAGCCGTCATGGCATTTCAAACCAATTCGTTCAAAAGGCCAAAAATAGATGATGATGAATACATGTATGTACTCTGCTGAGGATGAGACTTTAATAATTTGAAAACAAGCCAAATTTGCAAGAAGAGATCCTGTTTTGAAGGCCAAAGAATCTGTATGTCAGAAAGAATCAAAGCAATCACAACTGCACTGCAGCAAAGAAAAAATAGCAAATCACCATGAATGTTTTGGAAATCCGCAAATCTGAGAAGTGCTATGGGAAATTATTCATTCCATTGACACAAGCAGTGGCGAGGGCATCAATGTTGACTGGTGTTTCCATTCCTTCCCTTCACAGATTTAAGATCCAGTCCCTCGTAGGAAAGGTTCATCCGCAGAATGACAGATCTGACAAGATTATGTGGATGGACGCAGAGACGCCGGCTTGAGTACCATCCTATAAGCTCCCCATGAGCCTTCAGCTCAGGTAAGCTAATAGATGATAAAGGAAAACTGTATAAGGAATGATTTACAGACATATGGCTTATTGCAAAATGTTTGAAAAAGTCAAATGCTACATATGACAATGGTTCGAGTACCATCCTAAAAGCACCCAATGAGCATTTGGCTCAGGTGAGCTAATAATAGATGATAAAGGCAAAACTGTATAATGAATGATTTACAGATATATAGCTTAATTGCAAAATGTTTTTAAAAAATCAAATGCTACATTTGACAATGTCTCAAAATTTAAACTCAGTTCAGCTAATGTTAAGTAGCGACTTCATGTTTATTTTCGAACATGTCAATTTACACACAGACTTAAGACGCAGGTTCAGTGCCATCCTATAGCTCACCTGTTGAGCCTTTGGCTCAGGTGAGCTTAAAACCTACCCCTGATAGCTTTGTCCATCACCATATACTTGGAAAGTGCAACCACATTGTAACTAACGCCTGTAATATGAATGGTTTCAACATGCAAAAAAAATAATTCAAATCACTTGGCAAACTATACCCTACAAAGTGCAAAGTACTCCAGTCAGTTAATGTAACATTTTACTACCTGACAGGTAATTTTCTATCAACAGATGTATTCATAGGGACCAAATATTGACCTTGTTTTCTATTGGAAGTATTCTAAAATCATGCAGAATTCCAAAATATGAATTTTTACTCAGTACACTCCGAACTGAAACTTCAAGCCATGAGGAATTTTCTGTTGTACAGCCCTGCTTGTGTCAAACCTGGTCCCAAGATTATAAAACTTTTTTCATGCTCAACTCAGCTGAGCATAAAGTTTAAACTGCTCATAACTGACTAAAGAACACAAATATATTGAAAATGAAGGTTTATTATGCCAAAGCCTGTAATTTATCCTGCTAATAAATATTATATAACATTTATGAGCATGATAAATTTTATTCTCAGCTGAGCTGAGCATGATAAGTTTTATAACCTCAGGACCTGGTCCAACCTAGTCAGTTCCCTAAAAAGCAATTACCATATTTGTTCCTATTAGTGCACAGTGCGTTTAACTTTTCAGAATAACTGAAAATTGAAGTAAAAAAAATATGAGCCGCTAGGGCTGAGTATCGCCTACTAAAACCGCATCGCGATATATCGCAGTACGGGAAATGCATATCGCAATGCGTATTGAATATATCGTACAAACAGGAAAGTCAATTTTCAATTTCTTATCGAAGCCAAAATTTGTTGCACTAGAATGGGAATCAATTTTACAACATTTGTAGTACATCTATGACTGATATTATTGTAAACAACATACAAAATTTTTATGCGACGTCAGGTTGTTTTAAAGTGCCGAAATAGATGTATCTTCCAAAAATAACCACATGATTGACAGCTCAACAGGGGAGGCAAATACGCACATGTATTGGACTGGTTTCACGCTAATTACCTGTAAAAATTGGATAGCAGGACCGATTGTAAATACACAGTCTGTGGTTGTACTCGTTTGGATTATTTTGGGTGTTAGTATAAAACCCGGAATGTGTTACGATATACCGGAATCCTTGTATGGGCGTACCGGTATACCGTACCGCGAGCACCGTACCGCAGTATACCGATATATCGGTATATCGTTACACCCCTATGAGCCGCCCCATGGGAAAACCAACAATCTGCATATGCGAAAACAAAGACGCAGATCAGCTTCGCGGTAACCGCGAAGCTGAAGCTTCGCGGTAACCGCGAAGCTGATCAGCGCCTTTGTTTCCGCTAATCGGATAGTATAGTTCCTCTTCCACTTAAATCCAAAATTTCAAGCTTCTAGCTCTTTTCTGTGACTGTACAGGTCAGTTTGTGTCGGACCTGGTCAGAAACCATATTGTTGGTTTTCCCACGAGATGGCTCATATCATAATAATAAGCACACACTAAGCACTTACACACAACACAAACTACTGAATTCATCATGTCAAAAGTT
This sequence comes from Rugalucina vietnamica, assembly GCA_964017185.1. NCBI lineage: Eukaryota > Metazoa > Mollusca > Bivalvia > Lucinida > Lucinidae > Rugalucina > Rugalucina vietnamica. Next base: position 2,050,267 of record OZ024873.1, read on the forward strand.
AATCAATGATTGTAAAATACCAATATGCTAGACAAGGAGTGTGCGCTTATGCCCATGTTTTGCAGAAACAACCAAGGTGTGTACTTATTGTAGCATGTGCGCTAATTAGAACAAATATGGTAATGTTCATGTTGTTCTTTTAAGAAATTTCAGCATTTGCTGTAGGTATTGTATTGCACTGTGGATTAAAAAGTTGAAGTCAAAAACTTTCAGCATTTGAACCAAGCCAGCACTTCCTTGGTATTAGCCAGTACCATTGGGACATTACGAAAACATGCCCATTTGATATACAGTAATTCTTTCAGGTCAAAAATCGATAATTTTCAGCGGAAAATTTTTGATATTTTTCTTATTTTTGCTCAAAACATAGATTGTGGGTACTCGTTAGAACCGCCACAATCTATGTTTTGGAGCAAAAATTAGAAAAATAGGTATACGCCTCCATACCCCAGTTTTGCTATATAAAAGTGGGGTTCAAGGGGGTATTCATTGCACGGACATGTTTTCCTGATGAGTTAATATCAAACCCCAGCCCCAGTGACAAAGGATTGAACCTAGAACCTTTCCATTCGGATCCAAACACACTACCACTAGGCCAACATGCTCCCCACACTCCCAAAGAATTCTCTATGACACTTAATTTTTACTACATTGTTCACTATGAGAGAAAACCAACATGAGAAAACCAATATTTTGCCTATGCGAAAAACAAAGTTGCAGATCAGCTTAGATCAGCTTGCAGTTACTGCGAAGCTGATCAGCGCCTTTGTTTTCACTACATGGATAGTACAATCCCTCAACTTTCTAAATCCAAAATTTTCAGCCTCTATCCATCTTCAGTGCTTGTACAGCTCTGTTTGTGTCGGACCTGGTCAGAAACCACATTGTTGGTTGTACAATGTTGTTCACTATCTTAACACTAACAAACCCTGTACTGAGAATCTCTGCCTGCTGTGTATCTGTATCGTAGATCATCACTTATCCTGAACACCAGATGTGGATTCTCCTATCTAATTTCTTCCACAACTCCACGGCTATCTTCCAAATATGCTTTGTCCACTTTCATGGCCCATGTTTATGCACATTTTCATAGGTTTCACGATCAATTTCACTGACCCAAAATCTCCTGTAGGCTTAGCTGATCAAGGTCTCTGGTATGGATGGGCAGTTGCAGCCCCCTTAATCTGAGCTTTAATGGTACTAGGGGCTTTGTTCATCTGATTCGCTACAAATATGAAATGATAATGTTATGAAACGTTTAGATTGCTGTTTTCATTCAGTTCTAATTAGCGCGCAGTGTGCCTAACTTTTCAGAATAACTGAGTTACGGTTACAAAATGAGCCTACCCATGGGAAAACCAACAATCTGCATAGGCGAAAACAAAGGCGCAGATCAGCTTCGCGGTAACCGCGAAGCTGATCAGCGCCTTTGTTTTCGCTACACGGATAGTACACTTCCTCTTCTTCTTAAATCCGAAATTTCAAGCTTCTAGCTGTCTTCTGTGGCTGTACAGCCCGGTTTGTGACGGACCTGTTCAAAAACCACATTGTTGGTTTTCCCACGAGGCGGCTCAAATACCTCTCTAACTAGTGCCAGGGCTCTCACAACCTTTATTGGGAATGGGGCCAGGGGAACTGGGCATTAAGGAAATTAGCAGCATTTTGACTAAAATTGGGGAAAAAGGTTTATAAGTAAACAAAAATACTTAAGAACAGAAAGCTTTGCCAATCTTAAGGGGCTTCTGACATCATCTTGTTCAATTTCATTGACAGGTGTTATCAGTTGTCTAGTTCCGGGCCATATATTGCGAAAACATGCCCCATGATAGGAAACATACACAATGAGTCTGATTTTCAGGAATTATTTCAATCTAATGTTGTGCCATGTGGCGGCCCTAAAAAGTCTCCCCGTACTTCATCCATAGTGCAGATTATATTTTCTTTTGGTTCTTTGAGATCAGCGAGGGTATTCTGAGACATCGGAAAATTATTATCGGTTTAGATTCTGTTTCTAACTAACCTTTGATATATTTGGTCACATTTAGATTATTACTAGTCTTTGAATCGACTACCCTGTTGAAAGTTGCAAAATTACAGTATTTCTCTTTGGCTCCATGTTGCCACATCTATAGGGTCACTGAAGAGGCTTAAGTAGCCGGAACCGTGGGATGGCCCACCCATTTTCTCATTAATATGTTCACTGCTCTTAAAGGATCTGTTTTATTTTTATCACCTGGTAGTTTGGGTTGTTGCTGTGGCTGTAGGTTGGACTGTGATGGACACTCAGACAGGTTGATGTTCTGCTTGATACCCTTACCACACAGTACAGTACTGACTAGAGTGTTCGTGTCAGCTAGGGAGGTGGTCTGAGGCTGGCTGTTCTTTTGACCTGAAAACAACAGCATAATTATAATTCTTTCTTGTAGCAGTTTTATTCATTTGTTTGATTGCCAAGACCAGGTCATCCAAAAACTTCCACTGTGCTTTAAAAATAATACAAACTTAGAAAGCAGGGCTCATGTTTTGTTCATATTTTGCTTTGCGTCCCAAACTGCGGTCAACAAATTTTAACTCAATATGTCAGGAAAAAGCAAAGTTAATGTGTCTTGCTCAAGATGCAACTTGGTAAAGGTAGGTTTTCCCCACACTTGGTGCCAATATTTAGCTACATAATTTGACTTTTCCCAATGTTTTTGATCAGCCTCAAGAGAAAAACGTTTTTTTTGGCTTGTGCAAAAACAAAGACGCAGATCAACTGTGCAGTGACTGTCCATCTAATCATTACCTTTCTTTCTGTTACACAGACAGTACAATCCCTCTTCTTGTTAAATCCAAAATTTCAAGCTTCTAGCCCTCTTCTGTGACTTCAAAGACTTCTTTGTGTCGGACCTTGTCTGAACCACAACCCTCGCCCCCACCCCACCCCTTTTTCTCACATGGTGGCTCAATTTCATCAGGGAAACACTTTATTATAGTGAAACTGGGGTATACAGAGGTATATATCTTACTTTTGATCCAAAACATAGATTGTGGGTACTCGTTAGAACCACCTGGCCAATTCTAACGTGTACCTACAATCATGTTTTGAGCAAAAATATTAAAAACATTTTTTTTCCCCAATGAAATTTTCATTTTTTTTACAGCTGAAAAAAGCTCTGTATGAGCCGCGACGCGAGAAAACCGGTCTTCGGGGTTTCCGACCAAGTCTGACACAAACCGACATGTACAGTCCCAGAAGCAGCAAAGAAGCTTGAAATTTCGGATTTAATAAGAAGAGAAAGTGTACTATCCGTGTAGCGAAAACAAAGGCGCTAATCAGCTTCGCAGTTACTGCGAAGCTGATCTGCGCCTTTGTTTTCGCATAGGCAAAAATCCGGTTTTCTTGTGACGCGGCTCGTATATTGTAATAAAACCTACTGGCATCATTTTCCCATTCTTCTTTGGCCGAGTTGATGATGTCTAGCAAATTACTGGTGATCTTGTTCAGGTTGTTCAAATGTTTCTGGAAATAAAATGGCAAAATATTTATCAAACTTTTCAATATTTAAGCAACATGATGTGTTAAATATCAACAAGAGGACCAGTGGTCCTGTAAACGCTCACCTGAGAACAGGGATATGCAACCTAAGCTGACATTGCCGTAAAATAGGTCAAGGCCATCCCAGGGTCATGATTTATACAAACTTTGAAGAGCTGTATTCATTGATGCTTCAGGCCAAGTTTCAAAATCAAAGGCCTTCTGGTTCTGAAGAAGAAGATTTATAATGGTTTTTACTATTTATAGCCATGGCGGCCATCTTGGTTATATGACCTGGACCATTTATATTAGCTTTCACTCGCCTTTCCTAACAATGCTTCACATAAAGGTTTGGCTTCGATTGGCCAAGTGGTTTCAGAGAAGAAGATCTTTGAATATTATGGTCATATACATGTATATAGCCTGGGGGGCAGGGGCAGACAACCCCCTGAGGACATTTTTTCCATCAACATAAATTTTCTGTCCATTTGCATATTCCCAGCAAGTTTCCCCCCATTTAATTACATTTTACTAACTTTCCCCATTCAAATGCATGGGCAACCTATGTTGGCCTTGCCATAAAATAGGTCAAGGTCATCCCAGGGTCATGATTTATATAAACATTGTAGAGCTCCTCTCCCTAATGATTCATGCCATCATAGGCCTTCTGATTCAGGAGAAGAAGATTTTTAAAGGTTTTTTGCTATTTATAGCCATGGTGGCCATCTTGGTCATGTGACCTTGACCATTTATATAAACTTTCATACCACAGGGGCAGGTCTGCCCCCACCCCGGGGCAATATACATGTATATTACCATAATATTCAAAGATCTTTTTCTTTTCTCTGAAACTGCTTGGCCAATCAAAGCCAAACGTCTTGTTGAGTATTCTTAGGAAGGGAGAATCCTTTTCTTTCAGAATCATAAATATTCAGTCTGTTAGCCCATTTTCATAAAGTTTTTCCCGTCAAATGACAAACTGACAATTTTCCCCATTCAAATGCATGGGCGACCTATGTTGACCTTTCCGTAAAAAAAGTCAAGGTCATCCCAGTGTCATGATTTATATAAATTTTGTAGAGCTCCTCCCCCTGATGCTTCATGCCAAGTTTCAAAATCATAGGCCTTCTGGTTCTGGAGTAGAAGATCTTTAAAGGTTTTTGCTATTTATAGCCATGGTGGCCATCTTGGTCATGTGACATTGATTATTTATATTCACTTTTATTCCTTCATCCTAAGGATACTACATAAAAATTTGGCTTTGATTGGTTGAGCGGTTATTGAGAAAATTAAGTTTAACATTTAATTTGTAAATGACCTTTGGCCAAGGTCAAGAAATGACCTTGATCTTTAATACTCACATCACTTCATTAGCTCAACATGTTGTCTGTATCTACCAACTTTCAGGTCAAGGGCTACAAAACTTCCTGAAAAATTCAATGTTTTCACTTTTTTCCATTGAAAAGCCTATGTAACCAAAATTGACCTTGCCGTAAGATAGGTCAAGGTCAACCCAAGGTCATGATTTATATAAACTATGATGGACCAGAGTCCCCAATGCTATATACTAAGTTTCATTGAAATCGGTCCACCGGTCCCGGAGAAGATTTTTTATGGTTTTTACCATATATGGGCATGGCGGCCATCTTGGTCATGTGACCTGAATCATTAATATAAACTTTCGTTTCCCCTTCCTAAGGATGCTCAACATGAAGTTTGGCTTTGATTGGCCCAGTGGTTTCAGAGGAGAAGATCTTTGAAATTGTGGACGGACGACGTGGGACGACGGACGGACGACGGAGCATGGCCATCCTATAAGCTCACCTTGTGAGCCTTCGGCTCAGGTGAGCTAAAAACCAACAATGTGGTTTCTGTACAGGTCCGACATAAACCGAACTGCACAAGCACAGAAGATAGCTAGAGGCTGGAAATTTTCGATTTAGAAAGTAGAGGCATTGTAATATCTGTGTAGTGAAAACAAAGGCACTGATCAGCTTCGCAGTTACTGCTAAGCTGATCTGCGGCTTTGTTTTCGTACAGGAAAAAGTCCAGTTTTCCACAAGTTGATAATGTCTAGCAAATTACTGGTGACCTTGTTCAGATTGTTTAAATGTTTCTGAAAATAAAATTGCAGAATATTTATTTAACAAAATCTTCTGAAACATGGATAATATATTCTTTGCAAACAGGACACATCTTCAATTATTCATCGTCAACCCACTATGCAAGACAGTAGGAAAATGTATCAGCAAGTTTCTCATTAAAGCGCTTTTAATGTCACGTCTTTTGATTATTTTTTTTAATTAATTTTGCTTGATTTTCTTTTTTTTTCTGTGACTATTAGTTTGGCAATTCTTCACTTGCTCATGATAGCATTTTATAATATAGAATTGTGTGCCCTTTCTGTGAGTAGTCATGTATTATGTTCAGGCGAGTGGCCACCTTGACCGAAATATCTGCTCATTGTTAGACAGTTACCTTATAATGTTCTCTTTGAATCAGTACCTAATTATTATTTCGGTTGTTGTCCAACATGGGCTGCTTTTAGTGTGATCTTTAGTTCTGATTGCAGCAGTTCCTAGTCACTGCCTTGTTTTAACTTATCTTATAACTCAGAAACTCTTACCTGTGCTAATTCTTGTGTGATTTGGCTGGCTTTGTTGGTCAGTTGCTGTGTCTTCTCTTCCACTTCTGGCTCTGGCTTAGTTCTTAGGTAATCCGGCACAACCTCGTGGTTAAACATCACCACACGGCCTTCTGTCAATTTCTGGAAAGAAAAATGAGCTGCATCATTAGAAAAACAACAATGTGGTTTCCAAACAGGTCTGACACAAACTAAGCTGTACATGGCTAGAGGCTGGAAGTGTTGGATTTAGAAAGTAGAGGAATTGAACTATCCGTGTAGCGAAAATAAAAGCGCTGATGAGCTCCACAGTTACTGCGAAGCTGATCTGTGCCTTTGTTTTTGCATATATTTAGATTATTGGAAATCTCATACGGTGGCTCTAATAAAAGCCAAAATGTTTTAAAAGTGTATATAGATAATCAATGTAACATGTGATGGATGAACATTAACTTTTTTTTTTTTTTTTTTTTTTTCCATCTTTATTTTATACCAAATTACATAAACATGTAAATAAATATACAACAATACAACATTGTACATGCCTCTCTCACTTTCACTCATCCATCTTCAGATATTGTTTCCTATGTATATATCAGACAAAAACAGTGTTTTTAGGGAAATTTTTCTTCATTAATAATATATATATTTAGTTTCCCTTTGATGTGTGTGGTTTCACTTGCTCTCCTGGACTGATCTGGCATCTAAACTATTTTAATCAATAAAATACTTTTTTTAGTAGCTGTTAGGGGATAATTGGCAGCTTGCTGGTTTGGTGCAAAAACATTTTATTTATATTTCTCTTATGACTTGATTTTCATTTTGTTATAGATTAATAATGCTATTTAGTAATGGATTATATAGAGTCCATTCTTCATCAAATTCTGTAAGTTTATTATTATGAAGGGAAATTTCTTTAAGTGTCTTGTACAATATTAGAAATTTTTTCTTAAATACATCAAGGTTTAATATTCGTTGATTGCAACGGGTAAAGTATATGTAATATTTCGCATACATTAATATTATACTTAACGGTTTGGATATATTGTTCTTTCTATCTAAACCAAACATGAACAGCTCTATATTTATCTCACAATATATGTCATAATTTTTTAGCCATCTTAAAAGGTCATTGAGAAAAACTTGTATTTTGTTGCATGTCCAAAAAAGGTGTGTTATAGTTTCCTCATGTGATTGGCAGTAATAACAATTTGAATCTTGTTTTATTTTCATTTTGACAAGAAGATAGTTTGTTACCAGAATATTATGATTAATACTAATTTGGAACCATTGGATTGCTGGATATTTTATAATATCAAAAGGGAATGAGTATATCTTCTTCCATTCATCATCAGTTAAGTGAAGTTTTTCATTCCATGTTTTTTTGCCAGTTGGTTGTTCATCATTCTTATTCAGGATATTGTACATTGCCTGGGCTCCAGTTTTTTGTTGCAGAAAAATTCTAATATGACTAGGTATAAATGGGCATTCTACTTTCTTTACTAATGTGAACATTAACTTGTTTAGGCCTGGCGTCCTTTTAATGGGACACAGGCAAAAGAATAGCCCCAGATGTGACGTCGCATAATGTGGCGTCCCATCTGGTTTATTAATTGATGTTTAACGACGTGTCAACCCTAATGGGTCATTAGCGTCCGTCCCATCTGGGGTAATTCTTTTTGCTTGGAGGAAATTCACCTAAAAACTAAGTGAACCAGAGGCCCATGGGCCATAAAGTTCACCTGATTTAACAGCAATCATTGAATGTAAAATTTATGGCCATTCGACAATTTACAACTGATAAAATTCTGTAATATTCTATCCAATGTCTTTGCAAAAACACCATATTAGAAGTCAAATTAGTCATATAACACATAGAAGACTACTCAATAAACATTTATGTAAAAACAAAATTCAAATATCCGAAATGAGACTGCAGAAATAGCCAATTTCTACTTTTCCCATTATAAGTCTCTGCAAACTGAAAGTAGCCATAGCAATCAGAGTTCTTATCTGACTGGAACAATAAAAAAAAAAAAAAAAAAAAAAAAAAAAAAATTCATATAGCAAGAAATCTGAGGAATAAATTTTCAAAGATTTTTTTTTTTTAAATTTGCCCATTTAGGGGCCCCAGCAACCAAAATCAAAGTAAGGGATTATGATGAAGTTCATCTGCAACATAGAGGACTACTCAATAAACATTTCTGAAAAAAAAAAATCCATTATCTCCTATGAGACTGCAGAAATATACATGTAAAACTTTCACTTTTCTCATTACAAGTCTATGGAAGCTGAAACTTGCCGTAGCAACCAGAGTTATCTGACTGGAACAAAAAATAAGAGCTGTCGCAGGACAGCATAGCTCGCCTGACTTGTGCTTTGCCACTACATCTGTTAAAATCTACGACCCATGACCTTGACCTCAAGGTCACTCAGGTGGGTCATGATGGTACAACATAAAACTTCAGACCAATGCAAAGTATCAACTTGATCAATCTACATGTTCAAGAGAGATAGACTTATAAAAACATTAACCAAAACTTAAACACAAAACTTCCAAGTCCGTGACCCTGACCTCAAGGTCATCAAGGTGAGTTGTGATGTACAGCATAAAACCTGAGACCAATATCTATCAACATGCAAGTATCAACTTTATCAATCAACATGTTCAAGAAATTTAGACTTTAACCAAAAACCAAAAAATTTAACACAAAATTTCTAAGTCTGTGACCTTGACCTAAAGGTAACCCAGGGTAGGTCATGATGGTACTGCATAAAACTTCAGACCAATATCTACCAACATGCAAAGTATCAATTCGATCAATCAACATGGTCAAGAGATATAGACTTACAAAAACTTAAATCAGAAACTTAAACACAAAATTTCTAAGTCTGTGACCTTGACCTCAAGGTCACCGAGAGTGGGTCATGATGGTACTGCATAAAACTTCAGACCAATATCTAGCAACATGCAAAGTATCAACTCAATCCATCAATATGGTCAAGAGATATAGACTTACAAAAACTTTAACCAAACACTTAAACACAAAATTTCTAAGTCCGTGACCTTGACCTCAAGGTCACCCAGGGTGGGTCATGATGGTACTGCATAAAACTTCAGACCAATATCTAGCAACATGCAAAGTATCAACTCAAACTCAATCCATTAATATGGTCAAGAGATATAGACTTACAAAAACTTTAACCAAAAACTTAAACACAAAATTTCTAAGTCCGTGACCTTGACCTCATGTCACCCAGGGTGGGTCATGATGGTACTGCGTAAAACTTCAGACCAATATCTAGCAACATGCAAAGTATCAACTTGATCCATCAACATGGTCAAGAGATATAGACTTATTAAAAACTTAAACCGAAAGTGGACGCGGACGCAAACGTACACATAAACGTAAACGGGGATGACCGAGGTGACTACAATAGCTCTATGCACTTCGTGCAGGCGAGCTAACAACTTTTTTGTAGAGGCTAATGCTAGGAAGATGTATGCAAAGTAATGGCTTCATAATCCAAACAGTTTCTGCAGAGAAGATTTTGTAAGATTATTTTCGAAAATTTACCTTGACCTCAAGGTCACCCAGGGTGGGTCATGATGGTACTGCATAAAACTTCAGACCAATATCTAGCAACATGCAAAGTATCAACTCAATCCATTAATATGGTCAAGAGATATAGACTTACAAAAACTTTAACCAAAAACTTAAACACAAAATTTCTAAGTCTGTGACCTTGACCTCAAGGTCACCCAGGGTGGGTCATGATGGTACTGCGTAAAACTTCAGACCAATATCTAGCAACATGCAAAGTATCAACTTGATCCATCAACATGGTCAAGAGATATAGACTTATTTTAAAAAACTTAAACCGAAAGTGGACGCGGACGCAAACGTACACATAAACGTAAACGGGGATGACCGAGGTGACTACAATAGCTCTATGCACTTCGTGCAGGCGAGCTAACAACTTTTTTGTAGAGGCTAATGCTGGGAAGATGTATGCAAAGTAATGGCTTCATAATCCAAACAGTTTCTGCAGAGAAGATTTTGTAAGATTATTTTCGAAAATTTACCTTTTTTGGGGCCCCAGCAACCAATCAAAATAAGGTATTAGGGCAAAAGTAATATGAAACATAGAGGACTACTAAATAAACATTTCTGCAAATGCAAAATTCAAATATCTCCAATGAGACTGCAGAAATAGCAAATTTTCACACTTCCCATTGTAAGTCTATGGAAACTGAAAGTTGCCATAGCAACCAGAGTTCTTATCTGACTGGACCAAAAAAAACCAGAGGACCACTGGTCCTGAGAACGCTCACCTGAAGCCTGATCCTGCAGTATTAAGTCATCATGAAATGACCTTGACCTTGAATACTCACACACCTTTATTGAATTATCTGCAAAGTTTCAGGTCTCAGGCTGCAATAGTTTCCAAACCCAGTGATTTATGAGAAAACCACAATTTTAATTTTGATATTTAAATGACTTTGGGTCAAGGTCAAGAAATGACCTTGGCCTTCATTAATTACTTACCTTCATTGACTCCATTGGTTGTCTGCATCTAGCAACTTCCAGGTCTCAGACTGCAACAGTTTCCAAAATATCCATTGTTTTTAGCCTTTTCCCATGTAAAAGCCTATGTTTCCAAATTGACCTTGCCGTAAAATAGGTCAAGGTCATCCTATGGTCATCATTTGATCAAACTAGGATGGGCTGGAGTCCCAAATGCTACATACCAAGTTTCACGAAAATTGGCCTGCCGGTTCTGGAGAAGAAAATTTTTGAGTGGTTTTTACCATATATGGGCGTGGCGGCCATCTTGGTAATGTGACCTGGATTTCGCGATCAAACTTTCGTCTCCTCTACCCATGGATGCTCCACATAAAATTTCACTTTGATTGGCCCAGCAGTTTCAGAGGAGAAGATCTTTGAAAAGTGTGTATGGATAACAGACTGGCCAAGGTCAAGAGATGACCTTGACCTACATTAATCACATACCTTCATCTACTCCATTAGTTGTTTGCATCTACCACTTTTCAGGCATCAGGCTGCAATAGTTTTCAAAAAATCCATAGTCTTCACTTTTTCCCATGTAAAAGCCTATGTTTCCAAATTTGACCTTGCCGTAAATTAGGTCAAGGTCATCCAAGGGTCATCATTTTATCAAACTTTGATGGGCTGAAGTCCCCAATGCTACATACTAAGTTTCGTGGAAATCGGCCAACCGGTTCTGGAGAAGAAGATTTTTGAGTGGTTTTTACCATATATGGGCGTGGCAGCCATCTTGGTCATGTGACCTGGATTTCGCGATCAAACTTTTGTCTCCCCTAACCATGGATGCTCCACATAAAATTTCACTTTGATTGGCCCAGCAGTTTCAGAGAAAAAGATCTTTGAAAAGTGTGTATGGACGACAGACTGACCAAGGTCAAGAGATGACCTTGACCTACATTAATCACATACCTTCATCTACTCCATTAGTTGTTTGCATCTACCACTTTTCAGGCATCAGGCTGCAATAGTTTTCAAAAAATCCATAGTTTTCACTTTTTCCCATGTTAAAGCCTATGTTTCCAAAATTGACCTTGCCGTAAATTAGGTCAAGGTCATCCTGGGGTCATCATTTTATCAAACTATGATGGGCTGGAGTCCCAAATGCTACATACCAAGTTTCATGAAAATCGGCCTGCAGGTTCTGGAGAAGAAGATTTTCGAGTGGTTTTTACCATATATGGGCCTGGCAGCCATCTTGGTCATGTGACCTGGATTTCGCAATCAAACTTTCGTCTTCCCTACCCATGGATGCTCCACATAAAATTTCACTTCGATTGGCCCAGCAGTTTCAGAGAAAAAGATCTTTGAAAAGTGTGAATGGACGACAGACTGGCTAAGGTCAAGAGATGACCTTGACCTAAATTAATCACATACCTTCATCTATTCCATTAGTTGTTTGCATCTACCACTTTTCAGGCCTCGGGCTGCAATAGTTTTCAAAAAATCCATAGTTTTCACTTTTTCCCATGTAAAAGCTTATGTTTCCAAATTTGACCTTGCCGTAAAATAGGTCAAGGTCATCCAAGGGTCATCATTTTATCAAACTATGATGGGCTGAAGTCCCTGATGCTACATACCAAGTTTCGTAGAAATCGGCCCACCGGTTCTGGAGAAGAAGATTTTTGAAGGGTTTTTACCATATATGGGCGTGGCGGCCATCTTGGTCATGTGACCTGGATTTCGCGATCAAACTTGAAATACCACTACCCAAGGAGGCTCCACATAAAATTTCAACTAGATCAGCCAAGCGGTTTCAGAGAAGAAGATCTTTGAAATTGTGGACGACGACGACGACGGACGGACGACGGACGGACGACGGATCATTGCCATCCTATAAGCTCACCTTGTGAGCCTTCGGCTCAGGTGAGCTAAAAACAACAACTTTTTTGTAGAGGCTAATGCCAGGAACATGAATGCAAAGTATCAGCTCCATAAAGCAAACAGTTTCTGCGAAGAAGATTTTTAAAGATTTCTTTCAAAAAATTTCCCTTTTTTTGGGCCCCAGCAACCAATCAAAATAAGCGAAGGTCATCTGAAACCTAGAGCACTACTCAATAAACATTTCTCTAAAAAATTCTAATATCTCCAATAAGAAGCAAAGATTTGCAATTTCCACTTTTTTCCATTTTAAGTCTATGGGATGTATAAGATGCCATGGCAACCAGAGTTCTTATCCGATCTGAACAACCAGAGGACCATTGGTCCTGAGACACTCACCTGAAGCCTGATCTTGGAGCATTTAGTCATCATGAAATGACCGTGACCTTGAATACTCACACACCTTTATTGGCTTCATTAGTTGTCTGCATCTGCCAAGTTTCAGGTCTCAGGCTGCAATAGTTTCCAAAATATCCATTATTCTTGTCTTTTTCTATATATATAAAAGCCTATGTTTCCAAAATTGACCTTGTCATAAAAAGGTCAAGTTTATCCAAAGGTCATCATTTTAGCAAACTACCATGGGCTGGAGTCCCCGGAGCTACATACCAAGTTTCGTGTGAAGCGGCCTACTAGTTCTGGAGAAGAAGATTTTTAAAGGGTTTTTGCCATATACGGACATGGCCGCCAGCTTCTTCATGTGACCAAGATATCGTGAACAAGATTTCAATGCCACTACACCAGCAGGCTTCACATAAAATTTCAACTTGATTGGCCAAGGGGTTTCGGAGAAGATCTTTGAAATTGTGGCTTAATTTTGACATTTCAGTGACCTTGGGTCAAGGACAAGAAATGACATTGACCTTGATTAATTACATACCTTCATTTGACTCCATTAGTTGTCTGCATCTAGCAACTTTCAAGTCTCAGACGGCAATAGTTTCCAAAATATCCATTGTTTTCACCTTTTCCCATGTAAAAGTCTATGCTTCCAAAATTGACTTTGCTGTAAAATAGGTCAAGGTCATCCCAGGGTCATCATTTTAGCAAACTATGATGGGCTGGTGTCCCCAATACTACATACAAAGTTTCATGGAAATCGGCACACCCATTTATCATATGTGGGCATGGCGGCCATCTTGGTCATGCAATCAAGATATCGCGAACAAAATTTCAATTCCACTACCCAAGGAGGCTCCTCATAAAATTTCAACCTGATCGGTCAAGCAGTTTCAAAGAAGAAGATCGTTGAAGTTGTGACTTCATTTTGATATTTCAATGACCTTGAGTCAAGGATAAGAAATGACCTTGACCTTAATTAACTACTTACCTTCATTGACTTCATTAGTTGACTTCATTAGTTGCTACATACCAAGTTTCATGGAAATCGGCCCACCGGTTCTGGAGAAAAAGATTTTTGAAGTGTTTTTACCATATATGGGCATGGCGGCCATCTTGGTCATGTGACCAAGATTCTGTGAACAAACTTTCATTCCCCCTACCCATGGAGGCTCCACATAAAATTTCAACTTAATTGGCCAAGCGGTTTCAGAGAAGATCTTTGAAATTGTGGACGACGACAGACGCCGAAGGACGGACAGATGCCAGATCATGGGTATACTATAAGCTCACCTGTAAGCCTTCGGCTCAGGTGAGCTAAAAAACAACATTTTTGGTTCCCCCCTCCTGTGGATGCTTTATGCCAAATATCAAAAGTTTTGGCCTCACAGCTTCAGAGGAGAAGTCGTTTGAAAATGTTGACGGATGGATGGACGCCGGATACCTGCCTATCCTATAAGCTCACCTTTGAGCCTTGGGCTCAGGTGAGCTAATAAAAATCTAAAATCACACCTGATGTCCCTAAAAATGAAAGTGGACTCACCCAATCGATAATGATGGGATAATCCATTCGTCAAATATGGGTTAATAAACAATGTTGCATCAGCTTTGAGTGCATGAAGATATTGTCTTAAAATTTTTTAAATGTACATCACATTAAAATTCCCCATTAATGTGCTTCTGTATTGAACCTAGTTTGGGCCCAACCGTTGGAAATCTTAGCAGATAAACTGCATTCCAACTTGGAAATATGAGGCTTAACCTCTAATATTATTTTCAAGTCCACGTACTATACAGTATATTAATACTGAACCAAAGCCCTATCAACATGATCAATATGGACTTGGAGACTCTGTTCATGGGTAAGTCTCAAAACCACAGATTACCAATATTCAGTGCACTTATTTTTCACCACAAACTTACCTCAAGTTCTTGATCTCTTTCAGGGGAGAGTACCAGAGGTAACAACAGGTGATTGCGGAGTGCTGGAACTTTCTCATTCTTCAGTACACGACCTAGAGAGTTTAGCTGACCTGATAGCAGCGCGAAGTTATCTAGCACACTGGGCCTACAAGATGTAATAAAATTTTTGTCATTTTACTATTTTAGGAGAGAAATGAGTTAGGTCTGTTCAATGGATAACAGCAGACCTGTGCTAGCTAACAAGATTGCTTGGACTTGCTTATTCTTATTGTAAAGCACATGACCCAGTGTTCTTTCAACTTCAGCTTGCCTAACAAGAGGGCAAAGTTATAAAGCACACTTGGCCTGTGACAAATTTTATTGTGGAGCCCACTGGCGCAATGTTAAGTATACAGCTCTGGTCCCAGAGGTCCCAGGTTTGATTCTCAAAGGGGGTGTGGTTTGTTGTGGCCTTGAGCAAGTCACATTCCCACAGCTCCTGAGGCAATGGTCAGAATTTCAGAAATTGACCGACTCAGTACACAGCAGTAAAAAAATGGTGTGATTTGGGAAAAAATTAGCCCAATTTGGGAAAAAAGTAGTGCAATTTTAGCCAAATTGGAAAAGTTTACCTTTTAAATTTGGATTTTTCTGGTAATTGGAAATGTTTCAGGTTGACTGGGAATGTATAGAGAAAAAGGCCTGAGCTAAACAAATTAGGCCAAAAATAAAAATTTGTTTGTTTGCCCTCTCCCTACCTACTCACCCAAAAAGGGGCCTACTCAAAAAATTTTATTGCCCTTTCTGCAGGTTTTTTTTTTTTTTAATTTTTCTGTCAAGATAAATTGTTTTCCTTAGAAAGTAATGTGTTTTCATTTAAACCATGACCCTACTCACTGATTGGATATTTTGTTCTTAACTTCTTATGTTCAAGCACTACAAAACATAAAATGCAACTGTAATTGTGAGTAGCTTTGACAAAATTGTAGCTAATTCCTTTGACCAAAAATAACGCAAGAATACAAGATTTCATAAAAATAAAAAATAAAAAATAAGCCTACCTACCTACCCAGCTTTTCTAGACAGGGTAGGGAGAGGGCAAACAGAAATAATTTTAAATGTGGCCTTATCTGCTGCAGCCTCTCTCTGTTCCTCAGTCATCAGGAAAACATGTCCGTGCAATGAATACCCCCTTAAACCCCACTTTTATATAGTAAAAATGGGGTATGCAGGGGTATACCTATTTTTCTTATTTTTGCTCCAAAACATAGATTGTGGGTACTCGTTAGAACCGCCTCGGCGAGGCGGTTCTAACGTGTACCCACAATCTATGTTTTGAGCAAAAATAAGAAAAATATAAAAAAAAATCCTCTGAAAATTATCGATTTTTGACCTGAAAGAATTTCTGTATATCATATGGTAGTGATGGGCCGATGATCGATTATAATCGATAGTCAGTTGGTTTGGGCTTCCGATAGAGACAATCGATAGTAAAATGCAGCAATCGATTGTAATCGGTTTCAGTACTCTGGAAGTAGAAAATTTTACTTTATGCATTTTATATTTGCCAATTTTTAGGTTAGCTAAAAATTTCAAAGTATGAGGTAGATGTCACACATCACTATGTTCTAGAAGTCTTAAGTTGGCATATATAGCTCCATTGGAGAAATTTCTTTTTTTTTTTATTTTCTTCAGAATATCAGAACAGTATACTGTATATGTAGGTAAAATTTTCTAAATGCATTACATCTTATGTTCATGTAAGTGGCATTGTTCCAAATAGATATTCACAACTGACAGAGACTTAAGGGTGCTCTCAGTCTGCTCATAAACATATGGGCAATTGCACAATATACAGCTGGTTGAACCGATTGCACAATCGATAGCTAGTTGGTTTAGTCCTTCCGATTATAAACCGATAATCGATAGCAATTTCAAACCGATTGCCCAACACTATCATATGGGCATGTTTTTGTAATGGTTGCAACAAATAATAGGTCCTAGCAGACAAGCAAAGGACAGGTGTCTGTCTGACTGCAACTTCTTGAGACAATTACAGTCTTCGCGAAATCTTTTTTTCAGTTGCAGGACAGCTGTCTGGCAGACCAAGTTTCTGCTGGACAAAACCCAATTTTGTAGGATAGTTCTATACGTTGTGGAAATTTTTGCCAGTCATTTGTCTGACAGAATAAAATATTTTGTCAGTCATAGTGAATATTCGCTGGTTTTGACCGACAGACCGGCACTTTTCTCAAAGACTAGACAAAAGCTTATTTTGCAGCACAGTGCATATTGACATTGTAAATTTTAGCCATTCAGCCAAACATTTGTCTAACAAAGATCTTGGCCGAGCTATTTATCTTACCAACTCATTGTTTCATATTCATGTTCCAACTTCATCAGGAAAGCTGCTATGGAATTCTTCAGTTCTGATACCCGCTGGATGAGAGCATCTACTGATAATTCAAGCTGTTTCTCCTCCTTCTGAAAATGACATAGAATGTCTCACAAAAGCAAGTATCAAAGCAATGTGGGGGGGGGGGGGAGAATTTTTTTAAGCTGAAAGTGAATCCTGAAATATGGAAATTGAGGAAAGAACAAAAGCTGAAAAGTAAATTACAGAGAAAATATTGCAAATGTTAAATTTAATGACTGTGCTTAAATGTTCACACCTAGCATGAACACTTTGAAAGAAAAAGGCCTTTTTGCTTGTCATCGCACACTGAAAGTGCCCTTTTGACATGTTGCCAAGCGCTAAAAAATGCCGTTTTTATGACGGAGGAAACACTAGGTGCCAAAAAAGACCCAAACTGCCGAATGCAGAATTATTCAAACTGGACATTCCTGAAAAAATAATTAATTACTTAAGATCCTCCATCATCCTTATGTCCTTTTCCACTTTTGTTTTGGAATTTCCAGTATTATACAGCCCCTGGAAAAACGTTTGGAAAGAACATAGGTTTTTTTTTTTTAACTTTCCAATGGATTTTCCCATTCGGCCATTTTGATTCCGCCCTCAAAAAAAATTAATATACTTGTATCTAAACGAATAAACAACAAAAACCTGCAGTTATGTCACCATTAGATTTCCATACATACGTATGAAACATTTTGCTGATTTATTGATTTTTCTTTCACACTAACTCTATTATACTTATATGTCCTTTTTCACTTTTGTTTGGAAATTCCACAGTATTTTACAGCCCCTGGAAAAACCTTTGGAAAGAACATAGGTTTTTTTTGAACTTTCCAATGGATTTTCCCATTCGGCCATTTTGATTCCTCCCTCAAAAAAAATTAATATACAAGTTTGCATCTACGTGAATAAACAACAAAAACCTGCAGTTGCATCACCATTAGAGTTCCATTAGAAATCCAAATCATGGCATACGTATGAAACATTTTGCCGATTTATTGTTGTTTTTTTTTCACACAAACTTATTTTTTATTGTCCACGTATATGTCTGGTACGAACCCATTTGGGGCGAATGTGATGAAAATAAAAACACGTAATTCGAGCCACTGGGTGCATGTTCACCGAGAAAAGCAATGAAGAAAAGGAAATACATTGTAAAGGACGCAATTATACCTGCATTTTACCATAAATTATTCGATAAACACAGAATTACGCCTTCCAATTTCCGCGCCAGTCAGATGCGTACCAGCAACTCTCGAGCTCTCGCGAAAAGGTCAAGGACAGAGCTTGCCTCTCGTTTTGCACGCTATTCAGAAATGAAGCAGGGAACCACGCTAAGTAGGTCAACTTTTCAGTCGCCATTTTCTGTGTGTAGATTTATTTTCCGGGTAGGTTCAAGGCGATATTTCGTCGTAAAATGTATATTACAGCGAACGTATTTAGCTGAATTCGAAAACGCATGGTTTCATTACGTCCTTTAACCAATATTTCAGCCAGAATGAGCCGTGAGAAGCCTGCTTTCTTCCGATTGGTGGGCGGTCAGTGAATGGATCAAATGATTGGGTGTCATTTCTGTCCAAATTATTGGACCACGCTGAAATCTGTCATCCACTGGAATTCAAGATACATGTGAATGAGCAAATGATAGTAAATAATGTAGTAATTGGTTAATCAATCACTTTTTAAACAGAGTTAAAGAATTGATCATTGGAACAATGAAAATTTCGAAGTAGACTAGCCACAAGAACAAGTTTTTACTTTTTAAAAAACTCAAAAGCCAAGATTTTAAGTAAAATTTCTTTGATCATAGAGAAAGTTTTGACTATCTCGGATCCAGTAAACACCGGATAAGTAACTACGGTATATGTATGGTACATGTGATACCTCCCTCATCATCAGGGAGACTCCAGGAAATGAGCCGTAAAATTGGTAAAAATTCTTCTCAAATGTACCACTTTTTCAACAAAAAATCAAAACCTCCCTGAAATGAATCAGGATTTTTCCTATATATTCTATACATTTTTTAAAAATCTCCCTGAAGTGGAACAAAAATCTCCCTGATTCCTCTTTCAGACTCATCACATGTATGCCCCGTCTCGGCTAGGTTGTCAAACCTGTACGAAAATGTACAGCAATACTTCAACAATACTTTAGCTGTAAAGTAAAGCAAGATTCTTGGCAGGAAATTGTCTTTTTCAAGCTATAATGACAACAATACTTCAGCTATAATCTTAGGTAAAATATTTAAATTAGCAAGAATCTTGTCAAAAAATGTTGCAATAATTCTAGCCAAAATATTGCCAGGATTCTTGCTGTGGAAAATTATGGCCATAATTAATGCTCAAATTATTGCAATATTTTTTCAAAAAGTATGGCAATATTTTTTCAGAAAGTTTAGCAAAACTTTTTCAGAAAATATTGCAATAATTTGCTCATACATGTATGTGTATATTGATATTCACACAAAGACCTTGACATTTAATATTTCAAATTTTCAACACACTTCATAGCATATAGAAGAAGACATGTAACAGAACATGAAGCATGCTAATTTAGGGAGATAACAGATAAGTTTCCAAAGCAACATCTTATCTAAAGATGACCAGTCTTAGCCAGTTTGTTGAATAAAATTGGTGCCCAACTCCAAACACGCTAAAATTTAAAATTTGTTTGCCAGTGTAGGTAGGTGGGGTATTATAAACATTAAATCAATATAAAATTTGAAATTGTTAATTGAAATTGCTTTTTAAAAACATGCATAAAACACACTAACCTTTATATATCCATTTCATGCAAAATGTTGTTAACTTTTTCTTCAAATTATAGAAAATTTAAGCTTATTTAACTTGGAGCACATTTCTTCAGTCCTTAGATTTAAACAGCATGTGTATTTACTGTGTGTTACTCCAAAACTATGATGCAACAGGAAGTTATTACTCAGCACTTTTTCCTCTGTTTTATGGCAATATTTTCAGTGGTAGTTTTTCTCCCAAATTCTTGCTTAACTTTTGTTCAAATTATTACAATATTTTTACTCATTTTATTGCAATATATTATTATTGTTGTAATATTGCTATAAAATCAAATTTTAGCAAGAATCTTGTTGACATATTGCAATAGTATAGCTGTAGTATTGTAGTATTTTTCGTACGGGAAGCTACAACTGTTCCAAGTTTATAAGCTCATTTAATTATTTGAGCAAATATCCAAGCTATTCTTTCATACCTCGCGGGTGTGTCAGGTGGTTTTTCCCTGGGTACTCCGGTTTTCGCCCCACCTACCGATTGATTCGTCTCGATATGAGTGAAAAAGCTTGAAAGGGACGTAAAACTGAATCAAAAAAAAAAAAAAAAATATTCTTTCATAAAGCAATAGTTTAATATATTAACTTTAACACAGTATCATTTTATTTCTGGAGATGTCAGTATGTTCTGTACAGATCGTCTAGAATGCTAGGTATCCAATAATGAATTTCACTGTTTTCAGCGTTTTTGATAGAAAAATACCACTGTAACCAGATTGCGGTGAAAATGAAGCTTGAAACTCTGTTATTATTCATAAAATTTTATAAATTAATTTTGACCAACCATGAATAAAACCTCTTATTACAACCTTAGGACTGTCACCTTAACTCATTTTAAATGAAACTTATGTGTTTTGTGATACTTAAAATCAAGCAGAGACAACATATATTAATTGTGGTAGTGCGGCTAGCGAAGAACATGTACGTTGATCTACGTTGTATATAGTGTATATAGTATATAGGGCAGACCTGTGATAATTGTAATTGTAATGTAATTGTAATGAATTACATTTTTAAAGTAATGCAAAGTAATTTGTAATGGGTCAGTTTTTTTCATTACATAATTGTAATGTAATGCATTACAACTCAAAATTGGTCTGTAATGGCAATTACATTTCAATTACTTTTGAATTACATTTCCATTTGGCCATTTTTCTGCATACATTTCTACAAATAAAAATGCTTTGTCGCTTCATCTTGCTATCTTTCTTCTGATACTGAGTTCATGTCTTCTATTTCCATTTATAATGCCTCATTTGTTGAGTCAAAATGTCCTTGTACACATTTTTACCAGTAAATTAGTCTTCTGTCAATATAGTCCTATCTTTTAAATGTGTTATGGTACATGCATCAAGAATCAGCTTGACTGCTTCCAAAGGATCTATCTTTTTCATCTATGTGCAGTTTACTGAACATAAACTGTTTCTTATTACTTTTAATCATTATGCATGGTGCAGAAAAAAGAACAAATTGCTAGCTTTCATATTGAATGGTCAATCCTCCAATTATTTCAAATATCAAGGTTTGCACTGCCAGCAAACATCAATGATTGTTTACTGTTACAATTCAGTGAATTCACATAAACTGGACAACAAAAGAGAACCTATGATTTCTTCAATACAAAAGGTAAATGTGCAAAACATACCCTGGGGGATTACAAAAACTTGATTTGTCAGTGTTAGCTCAAGTGATATCTTTTAATGCTTGACAAAAGAGTGATAAAAACTTTGAAACACTAATGATGATAAAATGCAACAGTGAGATAAGAACTTTGATAATGAAGAGATGAAACAGTGAGACTGAAAATTGAATTCAAGTTTTCAAATGTGATGCTAGTGACAGACACCAACTGTAAAGCCAGTCAGCCATGGACCATGGCTATTGTTTAAAATGGAGTACTTTAATCACTTTGCTATTTTAAAAATGCATTGTATTAATTAATGTAATAATGTATGCATGTTATAAACAATTTTAAGTTTATATGAATAAATTTCTCAACATCTCAAATGGCTTGAAGTAATTGTAATGTAATGCATTACTTTGCAATGTAATTGTAATGTAATACATTACATTATCAAATCAGCTGTAATTGTAATTGTAATGTAATGCAATGATTTTGAAAATAATTGTTATGTAATGAATTACATTTCAAAGTAATTGAACACAGGTCTGATATAGGGTGCATTTATAATTGGGGTCAGTGTATTCTTTGGACCAAATCCACTTGGACCGCTGGACTTGGACCAGTCCAAGTAAATATCAGATGGACCAAACAGGGTATTCCTTGGACCAGGTAATCCTTGGACCGACCAGTCATTTGGAAGTAATATACACATGTTAAAATCAGATGGACCAAACAGGGTATTCCTTGGACCAAATATACCTGTTGGACCAGTCATTATGTCTCCCCCCGACAGGGTCGGGAGACATATTGTTTTTCCCCGTGCATCTGTCCGTCCGTCTGTCCGTGCGTGCGTCCATCCATCTGTCTGTCCGTCACAAATCGTGTCCGCTTTATAACTTGAAAACCGTTAAAGATTTTTCAATGAAACTTGGTGCACTTGTAAACCACGACGAGACGATGTGTCATGCACAAGAACCATAACTCTAGCTTGAGTATTTTTGGAGTTATTTCCCTTTGATTATTTTCGATACAATTTCGTGTCCGCTGTATAACTTGAAAACCGTTAAAGATTTCTCAATGAAACTTGGTACACTTGTAGACCACGACGAGACGATGTGTCATGCACAAGAACCATAACTCTGGCTTGAGTATTTTTGGAGTTATTTCCCTTTGATTATTTTCGATACAATTTCGTGTCCGCTGTATAACTTGAAAACCGTTAAAGATTTTTCAATAAAACTTGGTACACTTATTGAGCATGATCAGACGATGTGTCATGCACAAGAACCATAACTCTGGCTTGAGTATTTTATGAGTTATTTCCCTTTGATTATTTTCCATACAATTTTGTGTCCGCTGTATAACTTGAAAACGGTTAAAGATTTTTCAATGAAACTTGGTACACTTGTAAACCTCGATGAGACGATGTGTCATGCACAAGAACCATAACTCTAGCTTAAGTATTTTTGTAGTTATTTCCCTTTGATTATTTTCGATACAATTTCGTGTCCGCACTATAACTTGAAAACCATTTATGATTTTTCAATAAAACTTAATACACTTATTAGCTCGACTGCACGAAGTGCATAGAGCTATTGCAGTCACACCGGTCGTCCACGTTCCCGTTCCCGTGCGCGTTCCCGTGCGTGTGCGCGTGCGCGTCACACTTGCGTTAAAGTTTTCTAGAAGTCCATATCTTGACAACCACTCATCAGAAAGCATTCATACTTGGACCATAGATACCCTGTAGGGTTAGCTTTCATTCCATGGCATCGGGCCCCTGGGTCCAGGCCAGGGGGTGGGGCTGCAGGTTAAAATCTAGAACACCTTCAAAAATGGCAATTCTTATGTTAAATTTTTCTAGAAGTCCATATCTTGACAACCACTTATCAGAAAGCATTGATACTTGGGCCATTGACACCCTGTAGGGTCGGCTTTCATTCCATGGCATCAGATCCCTGGGTCCATGCCAGTGGGTGGGGCTAGAGGTTAAAATCTAGAACACCATTAATAATAATGGCTTTTCTGTGATATAGTATTCTAGAAGTCTATATCTTGAAAACTTTTTATCAGAGGGCTTTCATACTCGGACCATAGGTACCCTGTAGGGTTGAGTTTCATTCCATGGCATCGGGCCCCTGGGTCCATGCCTGGGGGGTGGGGCTGGAGGTTAAAAACTAGAACACTAAAAATAGATGTACTGCTGTGTAACTTTTACAAGGAGGCATATCTTGACAACAACTTATCATAAAGCATTCATACTTCATACACTTTAGGTTCCATGACATCGGACCTCTGGTTCGGAGTCAGGGGGCGCGGGGCTTGAGGTCAAAATCTACAACTCCCCGAATTTTTTTTCTTTTTATTTCTTAATAGAAACAACTTAGGAGGATGGTTGGTCATTCATCTTTTGACTTTGTGACACTGACTTGTGTGTCATGACGGTAAGGGTCGGTTGACCTACTTTCCATGGTTCAGTGATTTTGCCTTATATCTTGACACTCAATTAGTATATTTTCTTACTTCTTTCAGATTATGAGTTAGTACGACCAGGCCTTTGATCCCAATATACTTATAGGTCACTGTGACCTAATTTCACGGTTCAGTGATTTTGCCTTATACCTTGACACTCAATTAGTATATTTTCATACTTTTTTCAGATTATGAGTAATTATGACCAGACCTTTGACCCCAATATACTTATAGGTCACTGTGACCTAATTTCACGGTTCAGTGATTTTGCCTTATATCTCCGTACTCAAATGGTTTATGAACAAACTTCTTTCAAAGTATGTTTGCGTATGGCAAGACCTTGGACCCTGAAGTAGTCCTAGGTCACTGTGACCAAATTTCACGGTTCAGTGATTATGCCTTATATCTTGACACTCGATTAGTATATTTTCATACTTTTTTCAGATTATGAGTGAGTATGACCAGACCTTTGACCCCAATATACTTACATGTCACTGTGACCTAATTTCACGGTTCAGTGATTTTTGCCTTATATCTCGGTACTCAAATGGTTTATGAACAAACTTCTTTCCAAGTATGTTTGCGTATGACAAGACCTTTGACCCTGAAGTAGTCCTAGGTCACTGTGACCTAATTTCACGGTTCAGTGATTTTGCCTTATATCTTGACACTCAATAAGTATATTTTCATACTTTTTTCAGATTATGAGTGAGTATGACCAGACCTTTGACCCCAATATACTTATAGGTCACTGTGACCTAATTTCACGGTTCAGTGACTTTGCCTTATATCTCGGCACTCAAGTGGTTTATGAACAAACTTCTTTCACACTATGTTTGCGTATGACAAGACCTTTGACCCTAAAGTAGTCCTAGGTCAATATGACCTAATTTCACGGTTCAGTGATTATCCTTTATATCTCGGCACTCAATTGGTATATGAACATACTTCTTTCACGATATGTATGAGTATGACAAGACCTTTGACCGTAAAGTATTCCTGGGTCACTGTGACCTAATTTCATGGTTCAGTGATTTTGCCTTATATCTCGACACTCAGTTGGTATTTTTTCATACTTCTTTCTGATTATGAATATGTATGACCACACCTTTAACCCAAACATACTTATAGGTCACTATGACCTAATTTCATGGTTCAGTGATTTTGCTTTATATCTCAACACTGAATGGGTATATGATCATTTTTCTTTCACATTATGAGTAAGTATCACTAGACCTTTGACCCTGAAATACTTATAGGTCAGTGTGACCTTTTTTCACGGTTCAGTGATTTTGCCTTGTGTCTTGGCACACAGTTGGTATATGAACACACTTCTTTCACAATATGAGTGAGACCTTTAAATCTTAGGTAGTTATATTTAACTTTCATGGTTCAGTGATTTTGCCTTATTGCATCAAGGCAAAAAGATGTATGAGCATAATGCTTTGGGTTACTGGTCGGGTTTGGCCTTATGTTTGACAAAGTCAGAAGCAGTCGAGCACGCTGTCCTGCGACAGCTCTTATTATGCATGATCAGACAATGTGTCATGCACAAGAACCATAACTCTGGCTTGAGTATTTTATGAGTTATTTCCCTTTGATTATTTTCCATACAATTTTGTGTCCGCTCTATAACTCGAAAACCGTAAGAGATATTTCAATGAAACTTGGTACACTTATAAAGCACGATGAGATGATGTGTCTTGCAAAAGAACCATAACTCTTGCTTGCATATCTTTGGAGAAATTTCCCTTTGATTATTTTCCATGCAATTTCGTGTCCACTCGATCTATAACTTGAAAACCGTAAGAGAAATTACAGTGAAACTTGGTACACTTATAAAGCACGATGAGACGATGTGTCATGCACAAGAATTATAACTCTTGCTTTCATATCGTTGTAGTTATTTCCCTTTGATTATTTTTTCATACAATTTCATGTCCACTCTATAACTTGAAAACCATAAGAAATATTTCAATGAAACTTGGTACACTTATAAAGCACGATGAGATGATGTGTCATGCTTAAGAACCATAACTCTTGCTTGCATATCTTTGGAGTTATTTCCCTTTGATTTTTTTTTTCATACAATTTTGTGTCTGCTCTATAGCTCAAAAACCATTAGAGATTTTTCAGTGAAACATGGTACACTTATAAAGCATGATGAGACGAATAGTCATGCACAAGAATCATTACTCTTGCTTTCATATCTTTGGAGTTATTTCCCTTTGATTATTTTCCATACAATTTCGTGCCCACTCTATAACTTGAAAACCGTAAGAGATATTTCAATGAAACTTGGTACACTTATAAAACAGAATGACAGGATATGTGATGCACAAGAACTATAACTCTTGCTTGCATATTTTGGACATGCACGTAGAAAGGGGGGAGACATAGAAAGGGGGGAGACATCAGTTTTCACATAGAAAACAAATTCTAGTCTTATTTTGTGTTCAAAACATGGCTTATGAGTGTACCTTATGTAAGGTGCAACAGAGCCAAAGCCACAGCAAACCCTGTCGGTGGAAAAGCATGCTCACCCACCAAGGGTGGTTTACTGCGCTATATACCCAACCCTTACTCGATTCACAAAGTCTGGAGTTTGAAATTTGCACATTTCCAAGGGAGGCTATCCCGTCACATTACTTCCCCCTCCGAGAAGACTCGCCCCGAGTCTTGGCCTGGGGACTACATGGGTAAGGCAGCCCCAGTCTGGCAGTTGTCATTATCCCACCGCTGCCACCAAATGTAACGTGCAACCGAGCCAAAGCCACAGCAAACGCTCTTGGTGGAAAAGCATGCTCACCCACCAAGGGTGGTTTACTGCGCTATATACCCAACACTTACTCGATTCACAAAGTCTCGAGTTTGAAATTTGCACATTTCCAAGGGAGGCTATCCCATCACACTTAGAACCCATCGTCGAGGCGGTTCTAACGAGTACCAACAATCAATATTTTGGATCAAAAATAAGAAAAAAAATATTTATCCCTGTACTCTCCAGTTTTATTTTATTCACAGACATGTTATCGTAATGATTGAGACAAATCAATAAAATCATAATGTGTTTCATTACAGATAGAGCTTGATAATCCTAAACCCATAGAATGACAGACCCGACCTTCAACCCCGGGGGCCAGCAGACAGCACTGTCCACAGAGGCCACACAGATGTTGAACAGTTTCTGGCCAGATGTCTCGGCCAACATCAGGAATTTAAAACCGGTAAGATCATGTTTTAGAACAGGCGCTGAGGTTATAATTTTTTATTTATTTTTTTTTCATGCTCAGCTTAGCTAAGACTAAAAGGGCCTTTAATCCTGCTCATAAATGTTAAAATGCAGGATAAATTACAGGCTTTGGCAATATGAACCTGAACTTTCAACCAATTTCGGTCTTTTCAGTACTTAAGAGCAGTTTAAATTTCATGCTCAGCTGGGTTGAGCATGAAAAAAGTTTTATAACCTCGGACCCGGAGGGGGAGGCAGATGATCTGACTGTTCCCAATAAATGCTCAAGTTGATTATTTGAAAATCGTGCTCAAGTGATACAAGCAATTATTAATTAACTTATTAGTATATAGTACTTATACAGAGAATTTGGTCTGTGTCATACTGATGTTTCTTTTTTCGTAGTCTATACTGGATTTCACCTCGACCTAATACAGCTGACTTCGCACTAATACGGCTGACCTCGTATCTATATGGATTGACCTGCTATCTATATGGAAATCCCAACACCTGATTGGTCAAAATTCACGTGCAGGGTCACGCGCCGCGTTGAATGTGTTGAAACAAAAACAATGGCGGCGATTCAGCCGATCGAGCGAAATAGTGAACAAACAAGCAAAAATCATGTCAGCATCTTTGAAAAGAATGTCAGACATGGGCGCTAAGAATGGCGAAGGTATGCTTGAGGTGCTAGCGGATGATATGGGTCGATATGGACTTTTGACATTTAATTAATAAAAATCTCATTATTAATAACCTAGACTAAGATTTGACCACCTCGCCTCATTAAATGAGCCGCCTGATGAGAACACCAACAATCTGCATATGCGAAATCAAAGACGCAGATCAGCACCTTTGTTTTCGCTACACAGATATTACACTTCCACTTCTACTTAAATCTGAAATTTTAAGGTTCTAGCCTGCTTGTGTGACTACAGTTTGATTTGTGTCAGACCTGTTCGGAAACCAAATACATGTATGTTTCAGGATCACTTTAAGACCCAGGAGCTGCCTTTGGCCAGGATAAAGAAGATTATGAAGCTGGATGAGGATGTTAAGGTATGGGAACATGTTTGTGCCATAATTTACATTAATTCATATAAGCCTGGCACCCCTTTTATGGGACATAGGCAAACAGAATAGCCCCAGATGTGACGCCGCAGAACGCGGCGTCCCATCTGGGGCTGTTCTGTTTGCTTAGCGAAAATTCATCGAAAAGTGGGATAAAAATTAAAAATCAATCTAAACACCCCTAAAAATGAAAGTGTACTCATCCAATTGATAATGATGGGAAAATCCATTCGTCAAATATGGGTTAACTATTTTGCTGTCAGATTTGCAGACAAAATGGTGTGTTTCTCCCTTTCCACCTGGTCCTTAACCCATATTTGATGAATGGATTTTCCCATCACTATCATTTGGGTGAGTCCACTTTCATTTTTAGGGGCATCAGGAGTGATTTTTAAATTTTATTCAATTTTTCTATGAATATTCTCTAAGCAAACAGAATAGCCCCAGATGGGACGCCGAGTTCTGCGGTGTCACATCTGGGGCTATGCTGTTTGCCTATGTCCCACAAAAAGGACGCTAGGCTTATATGAGTTAAAGATGCTCAAGTTTAATACAGTCAAAAGTTAAAAAGTCTCTGTGAAATGATATTTCAGACCAGGCTTGGTTACCAAGCCAGTTGTGATACAACAAGCTTAAACGCTGATCTGTCTGGTAAAAAAATATAAAAAAAAAAAAGAAAAAAAAAAAAAAAAAAAAATGGGCTGAATTATTTTGATATAATACTGTACATAGACCTACAGAATTGATTATGAGAAAACTTGAAAGCCTATTCAATATATTTATGTGAACCACTTTATGTAAGCCACTTTTGAACATGCAGTGGCTATGAGACAAATTCAGAAATGCAAGATAATGGCTTTGCATATTTGTCTACTAAGTCTGATAAGCTACTCTTAGTTATAGATGAGTTTCTGACCTTCCTTCCTGAGGAAATGATGACACACATAAGATTTTGGGTTTGCCAAGGCATTCATAAATGAGCCGCCTGATGGGAAAACCAACAATCTGCATAGGCGAAAACAAAGACGCAGATCAGCTTCGCGGTAACCGCGAAGCTGATCAGCGCCTTTGTTTTCGCTACTCGGATAGTACAGTTCCTCTTCTACTTAAATCCGAAATTTCAAGCTTCTAGCTCTTCTCTGTGCTTGTACAGGCCGGTTTGTGTCGGACCTGTTCGGAAACCACATTGTTGGTTTTCCCACGAGGCGGCTCAAATGTTTTCACCAAGAACAAAGTCTAAATTACATGTAATTGTTACATCTTTTTTAGATGATCAGCGCTGAAGCCCCTGTGTTGTTTGCCAAGGCAGCTGAGATTTTTATCAGTGAGTTGTCGCTGAGAGCTTGGATACACACGGAGGACAACAAACGAAGAACATTACAGGTGCCAGTTGTGAAGCTGTGTCATTATGTCCCCCCAACCGAAGGTGGGGGACATATTGTTTTTGGTGCGGTTCCCGTCGGCGTCGGCGTCCGCGTCGGCGTCCGCGTCGGCGTCCGCGTAGCTTCTTTCTTACGCGATATCTTTTGAACCAGTGGATGGATTTTGACCAAACTTGCATAGATACATGGTTGGGAGGGGGGAAAGAGTTGATTAGATTTTGGTGACCTTGACCTCATTTTCAAGGTCACCAGCCCATGAAAACTGATCAAATTAGGTTTTCTGACGCAATATCTTCTGAACAAATGAATGGATTTTGAGCAAACTTGCACAAGAGCATTGTTGGGAGGAGGCTCAGAGTTGATTAGATTTTGGTGACCTTGACCTAATTTTCAAGGTCACCAGCCTATGAAAACTGATCAAATTAGGTTTTCCGACGCGATATCTTCTGAACAAATGAATGGATTTTGACTAAACTTGCACAAGGGCATTGTTGGGAGGAGGCTCAGAGTTGATTAGATTTCGGTGACCTTGACCTAATTTTCAAGGTCACGAGTCCATAAAAACTGTTGAAATTAGTCTTTCCAATGCAATATCTTGTAAACCTATTGATGGATTTTGACCAAACTTGCACAGAAGCATTGTTGGGAGGAGGCTCAGAGTTGATTAGATTTTGGTGACCTTGACCGAATTTTCAAGGTCACGAGTCCATAAAAAATGTTGAAATTAGTCTTTCCAACGCGATAACTTGTAAACCAATAGATGGATTTTGACCAAACTTGCACAGAAGCATTGTTGCAAGAAGGCTCAGAGTTGATTAGATTTTGGTGACCTTGATCTAATTTTCAAGGTCACGAGTCCATAAAAAATGTTGAAATTAGTCTTTCCAATGCAGTATCTTGTAAACCAATCAATGGATTTTGACCAAACTTGCACAGAAGCATTGTTGGGAGGAGGCTCAGAGTTGATTATATTTTGGTGACCTTGACCTAATAATCAAGGTCACAAGTCCATAAAA
Source organism: Rugalucina vietnamica (assembly GCA_964017185.1). Classification (NCBI taxonomy): domain Eukaryota; kingdom Metazoa; phylum Mollusca; class Bivalvia; order Lucinida; family Lucinidae; genus Rugalucina; species Rugalucina vietnamica. Next base: position 2,081,113 of record OZ024873.1, read on the forward strand.
AATGTTAAAATTAGTCTTTCCAACGCGATAACTTGTAAACAAATGGATGGATTTTGACCAAACTTGTACAGAAGCATTGTTGCGAGAAGGCGCAGAGTCGGCTAGATTTTGGTGACCTTGACCTAATTTTCAAGGTCACAAGTCCATAAAAAATTTTGAAATTAGTCTTTCCAACGCAGTATCTTGTAAATCAATTGACGGATTTTGACCAAACTTGCACAGAAGCATTGTTGGGAGGAGGCTCAGAGTTGATTAGATTTTGGTGATCTTGACCTAATTTTCAAGGTCACGAGTCCATAAAAAATGTTGAAATTAATCTTTCCAACTCGATAACTTGTAAACCAATTGATGGATTTTGACCAAACTTGCACAGAAGCATTGTTGCGAGAAGGCTCAGAGTTGATTAGATTTCGGTGACCTTGACCTAATTTTCAAGGTCACGAGTCCATAAAAAAATGTTGAAATTAGTCTTTTCACTGCAATATCTTGTAAACCAGTTGATGGATTTTGACCAAACTTGCACAGAAGCATTGTTTGGAGGAGGCTCAAAGTTGATTAGATTTTGATGACCTTGACCTAATTTCCAAGGTCACGGGTCCATAAAAACTGTTGAAATTAGTTTTTCCGATACGATATCTTGTAAACTAATTGATGGATTTTGACCAAACTTGCTCAGAAGCATTGTTGTGAGGAGGTTCAGAGTTTATAAGAATTTGGTGATTGTGACCCAATTTTAGACAGGGTCCAAAACAAGTTTAAACTATCACACCTTACATGGTGTCTTCCCTAGAAAAACTTCATATCACAAGGTAACTACACTTCAATTACTAAACGGTTGGGGGGACATAGTTTTCCTCAGAAAACATTGTTTTAATTAGAAAACTGGATTTTTGCCTGTGCAAAAACAAAGCTGCTGATCAGCCGTGCAGTACAAGGATAGACTGGATAGTACAATGCCCCTTCTTAAATCAGAAATTTCAAGCTTCTAGCCATCTTCTTTGGTGGCACAGGCCGGTTTGTGTTTGACAGGGTCAGAAATCCAGAAACCTGTTTTTCTTGTGTCACAGCTCATTTTACAGTTATGTGATTAAAAGAATCTATGATGGGGTTGAGGCCGAGACAAGGAAATCTCAGTCAAGTTTTCAGATTATTCAAGTCTCATCCGAGGCTCTGCCGAGGATGAGACTCGAATAATCTGAAAACGAGCCTGAGATTTCCTTGTTGAGGCTTCAACACCATCATTGATTATTTTTCTCACCCACCTTTTAAAACGTTTTGACTCTGAATAGACTTCAAGTTCTGTTCGGGCAGCCATTTTGTTTGGACATAAAACAATATGCAAATTAGCCAGTGAAACAAATAAAAATAATTTTGTATTTGCACTCACCTTACAAAAATATTAAATCATCATTTGGTTTTATTCACAAAATTCCCGGCAAAATTAAATTTTTAGATTTTTATGAGAGCAGCAGACTACAATTGAGTCCTCCGTCAAACCACCCATCATTAATATTCATTTTTATATTAACCATTCAAATCAGCACATTAGCTAACGGTCAATGACGGTTAGACAACACGTGGGTTAGACAAACAAACCAACACGTGCTTTTTACAGGTAAATATAGGTGCAAAAACACAATGTTTGTCTAAGGAAATAGGGGTGGGCGTGGCTATACCTTGCTGGCGGAGGAGTCAATTACTCTTGATATCTTCCTGAAATTAACATCAGCTAGGCTTTTTTTGTCTCTGACCGTTGACACCTAGCTCATCACTTCCTTATATGGAAGTAAGCATGAGGTGTACATTTCTATTAGCTAAATACAGAAATGATTGACATTTTGAGACAGCTAAAATTGTACTAGTACTGAGACAGAAATATCCCAGACAGGCACACAAAGGGATATGCTTGTCTGGTGGGTGAGAAAAATGAAACATGCTGAGAGGATAGTGATCAGTCACAATGAGCCGCCTCATGGGAAAACAAACAATCTGCATATGCGAAAACAAAGGCACAGAAGCTGATCAGCGCCTTTGTTTTCGCTATTCGGATAGTGTAATTCCTCTACTGTCTAAATCCAAAATTTCCATCCTCTAGCTATCTTCTGTGCTTGTACAGCTCAGTTTGTGTCGAACCTGTTCGGAAACCACATTGTTGGTTTTCCCACGAGGCGGCTCACAGTGACGGCTAGAAGTTTCTTTCTTCAGGACTTAAATATCTTTTGACTTTATAACTCTCTTTCTATGATCTTAATGAGTTCCTGATTGGAATCTTGGTGGTGAAACTTGAACAGTGTCACAGGAAAAATTTTAGTCTGGTCTGACATAAATCAGGCTTTACAGGCACAGAAAATGACTAGAGGCTTAAAGTTTGCAAAAATTTTGTTACTTATCAATTGCTTGGCAACTGATAGTTTTGCATTTGTAAAAAACAGTTTTCTTGTGAGTCGTAAGTGACCCATTTTATGCCTAATTTCAGAGAAATGATATTGCCATGGCCATCACTAAGTTCGACCAGTTTGACTTTCTCATTGATATCGTACCGAGAGAAGAATTAAAACCAGCCAAGAGACAGGTATGTAGGCAGTATGTCAGATACAGACAGGCCAATATTACCCAGAGACAACCGATGAGACCGAAGAAAACCAATGCTAATAATATAAGACTGTAGTATGCAAATACCTGTCTAGGAAAAGCTTTCCATGACTCATTCTGATGTACATATCCATGTAATGTATAAATATTCTGAAGCCGTAACAATCAGAAAAAGAAGAAAAAACCAATCAGTGGAAAAAAATGATAATTTTGATATTTTTTGCTCAAAACATAGATTGCAGAGGCAGTTCTAACGAGTACGCACAAGCTCTGTTTTGGATCAAAAATAAGAAAAATAGGTATAACAATGCAAAACCCAGTTTCACTATGTAAAAGAGAGGTTAGGGGGTATACATACTTTTCATGGCCATGCTTTCCATGGCTCATTCTGATATATTTACATTTTTCTAAAACCTCCTGAGATGAACCATTAGACGTTCATCTGTGTTCATACTTCCATGAACAACATTGTGTCACGCGACGTGACGTTATCCAAACTTGACGTCAAAAAACATGAATCTCGCCAATCTGATTGGACGTTGTAAATGTCGACGCCGTTCCGCTGTTTGAACACACACTGTGTGCAGATTCTCTGTTTGCTGGTAAATGTGACCGCCTTGGTGATTTTTCAACAAGCGATAGAGAGAAATGAATGTAAATATAAGCAATGAGTTTAATTTTTCTGTTGTTCATGGAGCTATGAACCGCAGTGGGTCGCTAGCAAAGCTTACATGAGCCCCTTCGGGGTTCATTCACTTTGCACGCGACCCACTGCGGTTCATAGCTCCATGAACACCAGAAAAATGAAATTCATTTCTTAAGTACATGTACTAATGGACTTGGTCATTCTGATGTACCTGTACTAATGGACTTGGTCATTCTGATGTACATGTACTAATGGACTTGGTCATTCTGATGTACATGTACTAATGGACTTGGTCATTCTGATGTACATGTACTTATGGACTTGGTCATTCTGATGTACATGTACTAATGGACTTGGTCATTCTGATGTACATGTACTAATGGACTCGGTCATTCTGATGTACATTTACTAATGGACTTGGTCATTCTGATGTACATGTACTAATGGACTTGGTCATTCTGATGTACATGTACTAATGGACTTGGTCATTCTGATCAATGGAATCGCAGGCAGCTTTTTGTATACTACGATCTTATATGAGCTTTCGCATGGGAAAACCAACAATTTGGGTTTCCAACCAGGTCTGACACAAACCTGCCTGTGCAGTCTCAGAAAAAAGCTAGATTCTTGAAGTTTTGGATGTAAGTAGAAGAGGAATTGTACTCTCCGAGCAGGGAAAACAAAGGGCCAGATCAGCTGTGCAGTTCATATAAAGTTCACTGCACAACTGATCTTTGCCTTTGGTTCACATATACAGATTGTTGCTTTTCTGATATGATCCTTGTTGGGTTGTACTCAGCCACGTTGGTTGTTTCTTGATAAATGATGGGAATAGAACTTGGCCAAAGATTCTGGTCACTTTGACAGAATTTGTCAGAAGATTTTTGCCATGATGTGCTTGATGAGGCTTTGGATTTAATTTTAGTGTATCAACATAATGATTATGGAAAAATACAATGCATCATGATTACAACAAAGGTGTATTTAATGCCCATGTTACAGTTGCTGCACATGTCTAAATGAAGGATTGTATACAGATTTTAAAAGTAGGAGCAAATAGGCATATTTGAGCATATAGGCCAAGACTGAATGGTCTAGGGGAGATAACCAGTTTGAAAATTATAAATGTTGCTCTTTTGTTCTTAGGTCATGTTTGAAGTTAGAAAAGTCAGTCAGATCAAGGTCTACACTAACCCCGGCACTTTGTGTCATAGAAAGACACAGAGTTACCAGAAATGTCATGTCAATAAAAGAGGAATTCTGTACAAATGGTTGGGCCAACCTAGGTCTGCACTATTGAATGCCACTTTGTTCTGTCTGTATTTTAAGGCTCTTTCTATGACCTTGTATGAGGTTATTGTTTTCAATTTCAGGATTTCTGCACAGCAGAACGTTTTGCGTTTTTAAACTTTTACTTTTGAAGCCCTGCTTGGATTTCAGGATGAAGTAAGGACCTCAGTGCTTCCCGATCAAATCCAGTACTATCTACAGTTGGCCCAGCAACAGGCACAACAGAACGCGGCTACAGGGGGTACTACTAACACGGCACAATCACAGGCCACAACACAGATCACCAATACTGTGATACCGCAACAGGCTGCGCAAATACAACTCCCAGGTAATGTTTGGCTTAAATTTATCTAAAGAAGGTTTAATAACAGGCTCAATAAAATGTGGTACTACTAACATGACACAAACAAAGGCTTCAATTTATCACTAATATTGTGATGCCGTAACAGGCCGCACAAATACAACTCCCAGGTATTGTATGCTATATTGTGCATTCACGTACAAAGTAAGAATTCAGAAATGAAAAAAGAATGTGAGAAAAAAAGGTATAATTCATAGCAATATATCGTATACAGTATATGAATTTTCACTGATCACCAGTTATGAATTACACACAGAAACTACGAGCTTCTTGGACTTGTAGTTCTGTATACCACCTTTAGATCTAAAAATGTCCAACGTTTGTGATACATGTTAAAATATGCTGAGAGCTCAATACAAATAAGCCATCAGAGATCTCGAGGACGCCAAATTCGGCGTCCTGGGACGAGAAAACTCGTGCTCGGACGCCTAATTCTGCCAAGAGATGATTCCCGGGACGCAAGGTTTTTTCGCCGTGAGACGTCCCAAAATTACCATCTTTATCTTGGCTTTGTTGTTTATTAGCTCCAAGAATCAGTTATCTCCAATCAAGATAAGGATTACTCAAATTAACAGTGCTGTCCAAATGCAAATTAGACATGCTATGAAGTTTCACGCCTCCGGCGTCTGATCAATGTGACGGTCGCATTGTAAACACATGTCTTTGTCTAAACATGTTACGGTTGATCGGTCAGCTACAATAAAACAATTAAGTCTTAAACAGTCATAAAATCTTGTGAAATCAGAGCGATTTTCATTTAAAGATCAATTAAATTACATAATCAATTAAAAAAAGCTAAACTTTTATACTTTTGGACCGATTTTTGAAATGTCATTAGTTTTCGCGACTTTAGAATTATTGGAAAAATCGTGATTATTTGTGTAGCGTGTCGAGCGAGCGTAACCGACTGGCTAGACTACTGACAACAAAACTTATGCATGGTCGACCATTGAATGCGACCATGACTTTACTCATTTAAACAAATACTGCCACCACACAATAATCATATAGCAAAATTGACCTAAGAAATGAAATAGGTCACTCAAATCGACTTCAACCAATACTAAGTTAAATAAGACCCTTCGAAAGGTCTGACAGGCATGAACGATACCAAGAGCACCGCCTTGGAACGGTTAGTAATACAATTACTAGGGGGCTTAAACCGGTTTTATGGGATCCCAACCCTCGCCCTAGGTCTTGATAAGGTTCATGGCCCTTTATTAACAATCATAACTGAATGTTTATAACGATATAAGAACGTTCCACTGGTCTTTCAGACCAGTCCAGACCACTCTGACTTGAAACTACCCAAGCGTTGTAGAGACATCATAACCATATATATCATTCATCCCATCTATGTTACTTTCATGAGGCTAAACCCGCACTAGGACCACTGTCCGCCATCACTGTCCTCTGAGACCACTGTTTCAGAGCTGAGACCACTGTCTCTATGACACCTGGACCACTGTCCAAACACTGCACTGAGAGATATACAGGACAACTGCGACCCAGGCAGCTTTGGCCTAAAGTCCCAGCTGTTTACCCCTGTATAACTCTCCTTCACAGCCTCCTCTTTAAACCGCGTCTGGAGCACCCCAGACCTACCCAACGAAACCTCCCTAAAACCTCAAACCACCCAGGATAGTTCAACAAAGTTATCAAGCCTCAGACCACCCAAATTGCAATAGTACTGAGAACACTATCTCAGTTGCTGAAATCACTATTTCAACTTTTACTGGACCACTATCCAGTTCACCACACTTGGGAATACCCAGAACAGATACGACCCAGGCAGCTAATATTTTTGTATTTACTGTTCACTCCACCTGGCGATCTAGCACCTATGGTCATGTACAGTTTTAATACTTATATATTTTGGCCTAAAGTCCTATCTGTTGACTCCAGTTATTCCCTACAAATTATTTAATTTTAATGTTGCTTCTTTGGCGGTCAGCTTACAACTAACCAAAACTGTGCGAACTCGTGCTTTTATAGTGGTGGAGCACGCGCCATCTAGCGGCGTCGTGTGCAAACGGACGTTCCTTGCACAACGGTCCATATACCTAGTAATGAGCGTCTTCCAACTGTAAGCGTCTAGCAAACGGGAAATTGATCAAAAATTAGATTTCTACTTTCGTTTTCAACCGAAAAAGATAAATACAACCACAACACTAGGACATACTTTTGCAAAACCATGGGGTTAGATTCTGAAATCGCCACATTACCCCCTCCTTAGTCAAAATTCGTCCCGAATTTAAAATATAATCCACCGAAAATAGTCAAAATAAAGGCCAAACCAGTTTCGAAAAGTACATGTTCCGCACCATTCAATTGAGCATAAGTCTTAATCATAAAAAAAATGCCAAAGCATTTGAACAATATAACCATTTCGAGAAAAAGGCCATTTGACATATGGCTTTTGCAATAGCCCGAAAGAATAAATTTTTAGACAAACGAAGATGTGACTTTGCATCTTTAACCAAAATTTAGTTATAAAATGAAGAAATGAAGGTCCCAGATAATAACGAACTCATCCGATATCCTCCCTAAATCTGATACTATGTGGGTAAGGCAACCCCTGTCCAGCAGTTGTCATTATCCCACCGCTGCCACCAATTTTGTAGCGTGTCGAGCGAGCGTAACCGACTGGCTAGACTACTGACAACAAAACTTATGCATGGTCGACCATTGAATGCGACCATGACTTTACTCATTTAAACAAATACTGCCACCACACAATAATCATATAGCAAAATTGACCTAAGAAATGAAATAGGTCACTCAAATCGACTTCAACCAATACTAAGTTAAATAAGACCCTTCGAAAGGTCTGACAGGCATGAACGATACCAAGAGCACCGCCTTGGAACGGTTAGTAATACAATTACTAGGGGGCTTAAACCGGTTTTATGGGATCCCAACCCTCGCCCTAGGTCTTGATAAGGTTCATGGCCCTTTATTAACAATCATAACTGAATGTTTATAACGATATAAGAACGTTCCACTGGTCTTTCAGACCAGTCCAGACCACTCTGACTTGAAACTACCCAAGCGTTGTAGAGACATCATAACCATATATATCATTCATCCCATCTATGTTACTTTCATGAGGCTAAACCCGCACTAGGACCACTGTCCGCCATCACTGTCCTCTGAGACCACTGTTTCAGAGCTGAGACCACTGTCTCTATGACACCTGGACCACTGTCCAAACACTGCACTGAGAGATATACAGGACAACTGCGACCCAGGCAGCTTTGGCCTAAAGTCCCAGCTGTTTACCCCTGTATAACTCTCCTTCACAGCCTCCTCTTTAAACCGCGTCTGGAGCACCCCAGACCTACCCAACGAAACCTCCCTAAAACCTCAAACCACCCAGGATAGTTCAACAAAGTTATCAAGCCTCAGACCACCCAAATTGCAATAGTACTGAGAACACTATCTCAGTTGCTGAAATCACTATTTCAACTTTTACTGGACCACTATCCAGTTCACCACACTTGGGAATACCCAGAACAGATACGACCCAGGCAGCTAATATTTTTGTATTTACTGTTCACTCCACCTGGCGATCTAGCACCTATGGTCATGTACAGTTTTAATACTTATATATTTTGGCCTAAAGTCCTATCTGTTGACTCCAGTTATTCCCTACAAATTATTTAATTTTAATGTTGCTTCTTTGGCGGTCAGCTTACAACTAACCAAAACTGTGCGAACTCGTGCTTTTATAGTGGTGGAGCACGCGCCATCTAGCGGCGTTGTGTGCAAACGGACGTTCCTTGCACAACGGTCCATATACCTAGTAATGAGCGTCTTCCAACTGTAAGCGTCTAGCAAACGGGAAATTGATCAAAAATTAGATTTCTACTTTCGTTTTCAACCGAAAAAGATAAATACAACCACAACACTAGGACATACTTTTGCAAAACCATGGGGTTAGATTCTGAAATCGCCACATTTGTTTGTTCTTGTTGCCTCTCAATCATAATTTGTTGGTAAAACTTTGTTTAAAGTGTTCAAAAGAGGTTTAGTGTCCATATTTTAGTAATGAAGAATGCAAGCCAATCTTATCATTCTTACCAAATTGACAGTAGGAAATCCAGCCTTTGAGGGGTCACCCCTCATTGACCACAAACTCATTACTGAACAGGCGTAGTAAATGATATACACCTAACATTAGATGTCACAGAAAGGCTTTGTCTACAAAAGGAGCTAATTTTGGAGTGCATTACACAAATTTCTTGGTCTTACCTAGTAGAGTAGACCTTTCCCCCCCATGTACCTAACCAGTGTAACCACTAAGAATGTTTAATTTAACCAATTCTACAATTGATAGCATGTCATTTTATACCATCAGGTGAGAGTAAGGTTTTGACAAATGCCGTGGTCAATAGTATTGTCTTAAGAAATAGAAACCCCAAACCCTGTTTATAAAGAGGTAAAATAATTATGATTTTTTTGGTCGAAAAAATTAGGATTGTAATTGAGTTTCTATAGTGGGACTCCTAAATTTTGTCTGGGACTCCTACTTTTTTTTAGAGGAGTCCCGGACTCCTGTTTTCAAAATCCTAGTGAGATCCCTGAGCCATGTCATGAGGAAACCAAGAATGTGGTTTTGGAACAGGTCTCATGAACCGAGCTGTACAAGCACAGAAGACAGCTAGAGACTGCAAATTTTGGATTTAGAAAGTAGAGGAATTGTACTGTGTAGCGAAAACAAAGGCGCTGATCAGCTTCGCAGTTACTGCGAAGCTGATCTGCACCTTTGTTTTCGCATATGCAGATTGTTGGTTTTCTCATGAGGTGGCTCATTTGTAGGAGGACAGATTCTTCAGCAACCGTTCCAGATTCAGACTGCACAGTCAACCACTGCTACTGCTACCGTAAGTTTATGAATTACATGTACATGTGATCTTTATGAACATGGTGCATCATACCCTTTATGCATACTGAAGCTAAATATTATTTACCCTCACAAAAAGACTGAGAATGTCAGTCTGATATTCAGATGTATACACTTGAAACAATGAGAAGGGCTATTTAGGATTATTTACTGTACACAAACATTTATGGAGAAAAAAACAAAAACATTTTGAAGCCTGTTAAGAAGAGGCAACCAAGTTATTGTTTCTACATCACAATATGGCCTGCAAAAACATGTAAATTTATGTGATGTAACTTGTATATGCTGAAAGCTCAAATGTATTATTGTGGCTTTCAGACACCAGCTCCAGCCCAGCAGGTTATAACAGTCCCAACGCCACAACAGACCACAGCACAACCACAAGTCCAACAGGTTCAACAGGTAGGACAGAACCCTTCCCCTCCCCCTTCCCCTCTCCCACCCCCAGCCCCGGTCCAGCAGGTTATAACAGTCCAAACCCCACAACAGACCACAGCACAACCACAGGCTGTCCAACAGGTGAGATAGATTATAGATGAAAAATACAGGTTGATTTCACCATATCATGAATAAAGAAAAAGAGAAGAAATAAATACATCTCACCTTTTATCAACAAAAGACAACTTTGAATACATTTCCCTGGTAGTTGAAAAAAACATCATGCTGCAAAACAGCTTGGAGCACAATGGCTTAGTAATGTAGGTGTGTAGGACTGAATCTAGAGGTTCTGGGTTTGAAACTGACCTTAAGCTAAGTTGTGTCTTTGGGCAGGACTCATTTTTCTCACCCATCAGACAAGCATATCCCTTTGTGTGCCTGTTTGAGATCTATCTCAGTACTAGTAAATGAGCCACCTCATGAGAAACCCAACAATCTGCATATGCGAAAACAAAGATGCAGATCAGCTTCGCGGTAACCGCGAAGCTGATCAGCGCCTTTGTTTTCGCTACTCGGATAGTACAATTCCTCCTCTACGTAACCCCAAAATTTCAAGCTTCTAGCCTGCTTCTATAGCTGTACAGGCCGGTTTGTGTCAGACCTGTTCGGAAACCACATTGTTGGTTTTCCCACGAGGCGGCTCAAATTTTAGCTGTCACACAATGCCAATCTTTTCTGTAGTTAGCCAATAGAAATGTACAGCTTTATGTGTACTTCCATATAAGGAAGTGATAAGCTGGGTGTCAACTGTCAGTGACAAAAATAACCATGCAGGTGTTAATCTCAGGAAGTTTACAGGAGTAATTGTAGTCTGCTGCTTTGATAAAATCTCAAAATTTAATTTTGCTGAGAATTTTATCCACAAAACAAAATGCTGATTGAATATTTTTGTAAGGTTTGTGCATATACAAAATTATTTTTATTTTTTCACTGGTTAATTTGCATATTGTTTCATGTAAAAACAAAATGGCTGCCTGAACAGCACATGAAGCCTATTCAGAGTTAAAATGGTATATAGTGATGAGTGAAAAATATATTCAAAGATGGTGTTGAGGCCTCAAAAAGGCAATATCAGGCTCGTTTTCATATAATTCGAGTCTCATCCTCGACAGAGCCTCGAATGAGACTTGAATAATCTGAAAACTTGCCTGACATTTTCTTGTCTCGGCCTCAACCCCATCATAGATTCTTTTTATCTCATATTACTCATACTAAACATCTCATATTACTCATACTAAACATCTCATATTACTCATACTAAACATCTCATATTACTCATACTAAACATCTCATATTACTCATACTAAACAGAAAGTGTTGGCTCTTTCCCAACATGGCTGAAAAAATGTTGACTGAGATTTACAACATAAACAAGCAAATGCAAAGCAGCGATCAAAGGGACAAAGTGTTTACACCTATACTACACATTCATGTGAGATTCTTTAATTGTTGCATAATTGTGTGTTAAATAAATTTACTTTCCCTGTAGGTCCAGCAAGTTCAACAGATCCAACAGCCACAACAACAACAAACACAAGTTTTCCAGCAAGTTTTAACACCATCCGGAGAAGTTCAAAATGTTCCCGTAAGTTGACTGGTCATAATTATTGAAGGTTTTGGTGATAGAGTTTTAATCGCTAAAACTTGTCTTGTAATTGACCTGTGTCTAATGCAATAGTTGAATAGGAAAATGCAGATAAGCCTCCGCATCTTGGCCGGTATGTGTATTCATCCAGTCTAGTGTACAGTGCATCCTTGCTATGATAATGTTTTATTTTTGCTACATTTTAGCAGTAGATAAAAGGTGCTAGGTTGTTGCCTAGCATATACATGTTCAATTTGTGAAAATTTGGTCATGAAAATCTATGTCCATTTTTCACTGATTCATATGTGCTGGTAATCTGCCTCCAGTCATTGTGGTTAGGATAACTGGTGGGACGGTATAGCCTCCCTTGGAAAAATATGTTGGTGCAACGTATTAGCGGCATATTGAGTGCTTGTTATATGCAAATTTCAAACTCGAAACTTGGTGAAGCGAGTAAGTGTTGGGTATATAGTGCAGTAAACCACCCTTGGTGGATGATCATGCTTTTCCACTGACGGGGTTTGCTGTGGCTTGGCTCGGCTGTTTGTTACATTTGGTAGCAGCGGTGGGATAATGACAACTGCCAGACCGGGATTGCCTTACCCATGAAGTTCCCAGGCCAAGACTCGGAATGAGTCTTCTCGGAGGGGGAAGTAATGTGACGGGATAGCCTTCCTTGGAAAAATATGTTGGTGCAATGTATTAGTATATTGAGTGCTTGTAATATGCAAATTTCAAACTCGAAACTTGGTGAAGCGAGTAAGTGTTGGGTATATAGTGCAGTTAACCACCCTTGGTGGATGAGCATGCTTTTCCACTGACGGGATTTGCTGTGGCTCGGCTTGACTGTTTGTTACACTGGCTATCACCTCAGCTGTGGTCCATAGACATAAAGCAAAAAACTAATAAATTGACCGCCACATGAAATTTGAATCTTTGATCTATTACAATATCATAATCAGTAACATAGTTTGAATTTTCTATATGAATAATTTCAGATCCAGCTGACCGCAGCCCAGTTACAAGCAATCCAGATGCAATTACAGGGGAAAGGCAATCAGCCAATCATAATACAGACCCCCGCCACACAGACACAGGCCGTCACACAGGCTGATCAGAATAATACATTTGCCAATCAGGTATAATGATTTGAGCCGCGACGCAAGAAAACCGGTCTTCGGGGTTTCCGACCAGGTCCGACACAAACCGGCCTGTACAAGCTCAGAAAAGAGCTAGAAGCTTGAAATTTCGGATTTAAGTAGAAGAGGAATTGTACTATCCGAGTAGCGAAAACAAAGGCGCTGATCAGCTTCGCGGTTACCGCGAAGCTGATCTGCGCCTTTGTTTTCGCCTAGGCAAAAATCCGGTTTTCTCATGACGCGGCTCATTTTATACCGGTAGTGAATATCTCCCCACTGATGACTGTCAATCAATTAAGGATTGAAATTCAGATTTTAGCTTTCACTGGATGATGAAAAACATTAGGCTGTTTTAATGTCTGTGAAGCCCCGAGAAGACATTAAAACAGCTAATGTTTTTCATCATCCAGTGAAAGCTAAAATCTGAATTTCAATACTTATATTTACATTTTATATTATCAATCAAGTATCAGTTTTTTAATTGTGCATATCACCGCTCATTATCATGTTATTTGACATTAAATCCGACTTAACATAATTTTGGAACAGCCAAAACGTCAATTTTTCGCGCCTAACGTCATGGCGATACGCGACCGACGTCACGACAACAAGAGTAAACAAACAACGTCACTGGGTGGTTTTGACGTCGCCCCACCCATAGGCGTGGCCTCTAGATCACATGACATAATGTTTTTCATTGGGAAATGAAGAACACCAAGAAAGATACTTTCATCTAGGGCGATTGCAATAAAAATGTAAATATTGATATTTAAACATTTTTTTTCAAATCGTCTGTTTAATCCCCTGCAGAGTATGCATATCTGCTCATAAGAGCATGTTTATTTATAGCCGTGTCCTTGTCTTCACTGTTTGATGTCAGACTTGTTTACAAGTATAACAGGCCATGATTCTTACAAAGCCACAGATGATTCAAGATTTCAAGATTTTATTTTCGACTGAAACTCCAATCGGAGTATAAGTTAAGATTTATCAACACAAAGAACACATAACAACTGAGGAAAGTTGCAATCTTTGGTATTGAAAGGCAATATAGTCCATAGTGGAAAATTAACAGACTATACGAACAGGATCACAACAATAACCAGAAGCTGTTCCTGCCGCAGCAGACATTCTAAAAAGCATCCCCGCTGCAGCAGCCACAACCTCCACCATATCCAAAGTATAAGTTACAGCAGTAATCCCGATCCCTAAGCACTAGATAATACCAAGGTATACAACTGATATATTCGTGGATTAAAATTCAATTTAAAAGTCTCTGGTACCGGATATTAAATGTCCTAGTGGAAATTTATAGCCTAACTTGATTGCTGGATTTATTTTTGGAGTTATTTCCCCTGCATTGAATTTCCTTTATAGACTTCCATTTGTTGTCATGGTGTCTGGGTGGAGATTATAAATGAGACGCCACATGAGAAAATCAACAAACTGCATATGCGAAAACAAAGCTGCAGATCAGCTTCGCAGTAACTGCGAAGCTGATCAGCATCTTTGTTTTCGCTACATGGATAGTACAATTTTTCTTTCTAAATCCAAAAGGATCTCGGAAGAATTCTATTGTGAGGTTGCCCAAGAAATTTTCAAAATCTCAAGTTCCATGCACTGAAATGAAGTTTATTGCGGTCGAAAAATAAGTTTCTGTTGTATTTAGACATATAATGTTGTGTGTGAGTCAAGCAGTGACTTCTATGAAAAATGGACAAACTCTTTGAATTTAACATAGATTCATATAGAAAATAGGAAACTTTTTATAAGACCATGTTCCCCCCCTTGCCCAATCAAAATATTTTGAACACAACCGTATTTTTGTAATTGACATATTATATCGAAATGCCATGTTTGGGCAAGGGGGGGAAGGCTGTCAAAAAGCAACAAAACCGATAAATGGGCTCAGCGCAATTATTTTTAATGTACCAAGGCTATGGAAATATACTGTATATGCATGTTCCACCTGAATGAACAAACTACCTGTCCTATTTTAGCAGGTATACACAAAGTGTACACACTCTGATGCATATAAGTATACTGTGCAAAATATGTTTATCAATTTTTGATGCTTTATGTTTTATTTGAGATATGCCTCTGTGGACTTAAAATCTAATGTCACTTCAGCACCATGCAATGAATGATTTTACCCTAATTTGATGCATGCAAGATATTGTCAGGAGAATTTCCCATAATTATGTCTATAAACATATAGAGTCAATGTTCAAAGTAAAAGTTGCTAAATATATTTTGCATAGTATATTAAAGGTACAGGTATTTGCATTAGTGATGGACAGTGTTATTTATAGTTATCAATCTAATAAAGATGATGCACCTGTTATTCGTACATTAATCGTTTCTACCAAAAACTTTAGTTGCAATAAGCATATTGCTGTATTTTCTTGATAATCTATGGCAAAAAATATGTTTTCTGACAAAATATTTTTTTGAAAAAATCTGACCCCCTCCCCCTTTGACACAGATTTATGTTGCAGGTATGTAACATCAAGAGGTTTCCACCATGTTGTTGCATTTATCAAATGTTATATTTTACTGAGAATGCAACTGATATTCTATACAAATAACGCAGAAGCCGCCAGAGACGCTCAAAATTTAGGCGGGAAACATAGACTTTCTTCCGAGATCCAAATTTCCAGTCTGTAGTCATCTTCTGAGTTTGTGCAGTTCTGTTTGTCAGACCTGTTTGGAAACCACATTGTTGGTTTTCTCATGATGCTGCTCATAAATTTAATTGTCTTTCTATTCTTACTCCCAATTAACAGGGATGCAGTGTTGTCATGGTAACCTTATTGTTTTTTCTATTTTCAGTCCATCTTCCAAGTCCAACAGTTAGCCGGGTCAGGACAACAAGTGTTTATACAAGAAAATGAGGAAACTGAACAAACTTGATAGACAATTCATGAGAGTGAGCCTTGTCTTGGGAATACCTGTCTTGAGTGGTCTGGTCTTGAGGTTATAAAACTGTTTTCATGCTCAACTCAGCTGAGACTGAAATTTAAATTTAAATTGCTTTTAGATACTGAAATAACCAAAGTCAATTGAAACTTAAGGCTTCAATAACCAAAGCAAGTAATTTATCCTGCTAATGAATGTTAAAAGGCATTTTTTACGTTAATGAGCAGGATAAATTTCCGTCTCAGCTGAGTTTATCATGAAAAAAAGTTTTATTACCTTGGGTCCTGGTTTGTTTCTGATCAGGGCAACACGCAAACAATCCTGCTTGCTTGGGTCATGAAAGAAGAGAGATGGTGCAGTTCTTGTATAATGCTGCTTGGCTTCCAAGTGGACGTATAAATTTGAGCCGCCTAATGAGAAAACCAACAATTTGCATATGCGAAAACAAAGACACAAATCAGCTTCGCGGTAACTGCGAAGCTGATCAGTGCCTTTGTTTTCGCTACAAGGATAGTACAATCCCTCTTCTTCTCAAATACAAAATTCCAAGCTTCTAGCTGTCTTCTGTGGCTGTACAGCCCGGTTTGTCATGAATTGTTGGTTTATCACATTGTTGGTTTTCTCATGAGACGCATCATTTATATGTAGTAACATTATTCCTATATAAAAGTATGAACACTGTAAGGTAGCCTGTCTCTATGGGCCTCAAAGAAAGTACACAAAAGGACTGCCCTTTACTACCCTAGCTTTGAGAAGTTAATAACACACCCATGCAATATACAACACTTTTTTTCAAAAGCAAAAATTGAAATTTTTATTGGAAAAATTTTGATTTTTTAAATATTTTCACTCAAAACATACATTATGGGTATTCATGAGAACCGCTCGGCTGAGGCAGTTCTAACGAGTACCCACAACATATGTTTTGAATCAAAATAGGAAAATTATGTTTACCCCTGCAAACCCCAGGGTTTTTTTTTTTTTTTTTTTTTTTAGATAAAAGTGGGGTTTAAGGGGG
The DNA here is from genome assembly GCA_964017185.1 of Rugalucina vietnamica. NCBI lineage: Eukaryota > Metazoa > Mollusca > Bivalvia > Lucinida > Lucinidae > Rugalucina > Rugalucina vietnamica. The sequence continues at coordinate 2,098,007 of OZ024873.1, forward strand.
TATACATTTCACGGACATGTTTTCCTGATTATCACATTGACATTCATTTTCCCCCATTTGCAGAATTGCAGGTTTTTCCATGACAGTGGCTCATTTATTTGGGCTATTTGAAATATTATAGTTGATATTAAAGAAATAGGTTTACAAACGTTATCCTTCATTTCAAAAGAAAGTGATCAGCGAAACAAACATTTTGACACCACATTTATTGAAATTGGTTAAGTGATTTTGAAGATACAAAAGTTTTAAGATTCAACAATGACCGCCTATGGTGGCCGCCATTTTGTTTTGCTAGTCACGTGACCAAAAGGAAAAATGCTTATTTACAGTAGAAGACTTACTTTTTACATTCGAAAACAGTTCAGTATGATGCTATTAGTGAATGAAAAGTATTTCAACAATTTTCATACTTTATTATTCATGGAAATGGCAGATATTTATAATTCCAGGATTGTGAGGGAGTGACGTCATACCCTCACAGCCTCGTTCTGGATTTGGGCCATCAAATTTTCAAACCGCTATAATTTTCTTATACCTTGGTTGATTTTCATGAAATTTGTTGCAAACTGTTCAGCTACATAAAGGCTTTATGAAAACGCACACACAATAGTTTGTGGGCCTATTCCTTTAACTACTCTGCAATATGTCGAAGGAGAACTTTATTTGTAGCGAGCAGTTTCAAAGAAAGGCAAAAGTGCATTCAAATATTTGGATATTATGTTTAAAGATCTGTTCAAAGGGCTTTCAAATATTTGGATATTGTTTAAAGATCTGTTCAAAGGGCCTTTATAGTTCAAATTTTGATTTTTTTCCGAAATGTATAAGCACCAGTTCTCAGCTTTTGTAATTTTTCTGAAATCATTACGAAAACATGCCCATGCAATATACAGTGATTTTTAAAGTTGTAAAAAATGAAAATTTTCAGCAGAAAAATTTTGATATTTTTCTTATTTTTGCTCAAAACTTAGATTGTGGGTACACGTTAGAACCACCTCGCCGAGGCGGTTCTAACAAGTACCCACAATCTATGTTTTGGAGCAAAAATAAGACAAATAGGTATACCCCTGTGTACCCCAGTTTTGCTATATAAAAGTGGGGTTCGAGGGGGTATACATTTCACGGATGTGTTTTCCTGATGAATAGAAATAAACAGCACATATGTGACTGTTTAAAGTTAAGAATCAATGTGTTTCCTTTTTCTGATAACCTCGTGCCATGAGGAAAAAAACTACATTTTCATGATTGCCTAGCAGGACAGACAAAAACAGGGTTGTACAACCATGAAATACTGTATAGAGCTTGAAATGTCATATTTTGATAGTAAAGATATGAGAAAACCGGGTGTTTTCCTATGCAAAAACAAAGGCGCAGATCAGCTGTGCAGTAATGCACAGCTGATCAGCGCCTTTGTTTTCGCTACACAGATAGTACAATTCTTCTACCTAAATCAGACTTTTCAAAATTCTAGCCATCTTCTGTAGTTGTACAGGCCCGTTTGTGTGAGACCTGGTCGGAAACCCTGAAGACCCATTTTCTCAGGTTGCGGCTCATATTACACTATGTAGAAGATAATACCACAGGGTGCTAATTAGTTGTGCACATGCAAAGAGCATGCTTTCTCACAACACAGCTCATTTTATGCTGAAATTTTCTTAAAGTTCAAATTCGGGGGTTTTGAGATGTTGATAGGGTTATTTATGATTTTGAATCTCCTCTGTGAATTGTACATGTATTGTATATGATTTTTTTTAAATAATTTGTGTATATAATGGAAATACACAACTATTTCTGTAGTATATGTTTTGTTTTTATATACCCATTGATATTGTTGTGTTCGAGCCTATGATTGGTGAATGGGGATGGAGGAATGCGTGTGGGGAAAGTTGGAAATAAAAGAAAGATTTAAAAACAAAGTTATTACTTTAAAAATAACGGTGTCGAGCTCTTTCCCAATTAGGTGATCATCTAGCTAACCACAGCACATGAAAACACCCATGTAATATACAGATTTTGTAAAGTGGTAAAGTCCTAAGGAGTAGCCACTATCTATGTTTTGGAGCAAAAATAAGAAAAATAGGTATACCCCTGCAAGCCCCAGTTAGCTATATAAATGTGGGGTATAAGGGGGTATACATTTCATGGACATGTGAGCCGCATCGTGAGAAAACCGGATTTTTGCCTATGCGAAAACAAAGGCGCAGATCAGCTTCGCGGTAACCGCGAAGCTGATCAGCGCCTTTGTTTTCGCTACTCGGATAGTAAAATTCCTCTTCTACTTAAATCCGAAATTTCAAGCTTCTAGCTCTTTTCTGTGCTTGTACAGGTCGGTTTGTGTCAGACCTGGTCGGAAATCCCGAAGACCGGTTTTCTCGCGTCGCGGCTCATGTTATCCTGATGATAAAGTTTTCTGGTGTTTAATAATGATACATGTATTTTACACAGATATTTTCTAATTGTCTTGGTTTGGATTAAAAACTTACCTAGTTTGTCGCAAAATGTGCTGCAAAAGGTTTGAAAATCTAAGTTGTTGCTTTATGTCCCAGTCAACAGCTATGGTCATGTTGGGACATGGCTTCCATTTTATGGGACTTCTACCAAATATTGGGATGGCATCATCGTGGCATGACATCCAAAATGTGCATTGATTATAGCCACACAAGTAAACCAGTTAAGCTTATATGCTTAGATGATTTGACTAAACCTTTTTTCCTGAGCTAGCTGAGATCCTTTAAGTGGTTAAGCAGTAATCAGTTGGTCGGACAGTAGTTTATAAGCTTTGCCTAGATGTATTGCCTTCTACATGTACTTCTCTGGGGTGGCAAGAAAGTTTTTTAAAAATGGAAACAATTTTAAATAGGTACAAAAACAAATATCAGATTTTTTTTTTTTTTTTTTTTTTTTTTTTTTCTTAGCTCACCTGAGCCGTTAGGCTCACAAGGTGAGCTTATAGGATGGCCATGATCCGGCATCCGTCCGTCGTCGTCCACCATTTTCAAAGATCTTCTCCTCTGAAACCCCTTGGCCAATCAAAGCCAAATTTTATATGAAGCATCTATGGGAAGGGGGAACCAATGTATTTATAAATAATCCAGATCACATGACCAAGATGGCCACCATGCCCATATATATGGTAAAAACCCTTCAAAATTCTTCTCCGGAACCACTGGACAGATTTCAACGAAACTTGGCATGAAGCATCGTGGACTGGAGTACTACAATGTGTTTATAAATTATGACCTTTGGATGACCTTGACATATTTTACGGCAAGGTCAACGTAGGTTGCCCATGCATTTAAATGGGGAAAGTTGTTAAAATGTTATTTGAAAGGAAAAACTTGCAAGAAATGGGCAAATAGACCGAAGAAATGTGATTCTGAAAAAAATTTGGACCCCAGGGGTTGGTCTTCTCCCTCCCCGGGGCAATGTACATGTATATAACAATAATATTCAAAGATCTTCTTCTCTAAAAGCACTTGGCCATTCAGAGCCAAATTTTATAGGAAGCATCTATATGAAGGGGGAATCAATGTGTTTATAAATAATCCAGATCACATGATCAAGATGGCCGCCATGCCCATATATGGTAAAAACCCTTCAAAATTCTTCTTCTCCGGAACCACTGGACCGATTTTGGCATGAAGCATCGGGGAATTAAGGACTACAATGTGTTTATAAGTTATGACCTTTGGATGACCTTGACCTATTTTACGGCAAGGTCAGCATAACTTGCCCATGCATTTGAATGGGGAAAATTGTTAAAATGTCATTTGAAAGGAAAAAACTTGCAGGAAATGGGCAAACGGACTGAAAATATGTGATTCTGAAAAACTGAAAAAAAATTGGACCCCAGGGGTTGGTCTGCCCCCACCCTGGGGCAATATACAAGTATATTACTAATATTTAAAGATATATACAGCAAATCTCAGGGGAGCGTTTACAGGACCATTGGTCCTCTGTTTTTTTTAAATATCAGTATCTGTTCATGATCAGCCTAAACTCATGACTAACTGAGACTCACCATACTCAAGCAATCAGTCTAAAAATTGAGTTTCCAGTATAATGGATTATCTCCCATGCCAGTGCAAAAGCAGTTTGGCCATAAAACTTGGCCTGTGCATTTTCTGTGTACTCCAAATCCAGGTCCACTGAAGGTTCTGCCAGACTACATGCCAAGTTTTGTTGAAATCTGTCCACTGATTCCAGAGAAGAAGATTTTTGACTGAGTGTTTTTACTGTAAATGGGCATGAAAACGGGTCCATCTGCAGCCTCTTGTTATATTGGCATTTATTTAGATAGATACGGGAGGAAATCTTGATTTTCTGAATCAAAAATTCTGTCAAAAATGACCCCCACCTTCTAAAACTTAAAGCCATTACAAGAATATGTAAAACGTTCAAACCGAGTTTAAAATTTGTTGAGTGCACAGGACATCCGGCTTTCATAAAAACACATATTTACAGTCATGACTTCCGTATTTTCAAGAGCCTATTACCATCCAATAATAGCCAATTAGCTTATGGGGAGCACGGTGGCGTAGTGGTAGAGCATCGGACTCCAGAGGCCCTGGTGTGTAAGGTGGCACCGTGTTGTAACTTTGAGCAAGGCACATTAACTCCCTACAGTACTGGTTAAACCAAGGAGTTTCAAGACATATAGAAACTCCTTGGTTAAACACACGAAGCGTTGGCTCCGTCCAGACATGACTGAAAAATTGTTGACGGGGACAATACAAAATAAATAGAATGCATAGCAACGGGGGTCCTGAGCATCAATACAAACAAACAATTAGCTTCTATCAATTGATCATATTTGAATGAGTCGCGATCAATGCCATTTACTTCATTTTTCTTATTATTTCACTAAAGTCGCAGCAAACATTTGGAATAACTTAATTAGTTACATATATATTTGTCTGATGGAACATGCAGTATGAGAAGGTACAAGTAGGCAAAGATCAGGAAAAGGCGCAATCAGAAAAAGATTCCCACTCCAAAACCCGAGGTGGGAAAAAACCAAACTAACAATCAGGGCCCAGTTGTTCAAAATTAACAACATCGTTAGTTTACGATTCGTTAAAATTTCAAACATGAATATTACAAATACACTGTTATTGTTTATTGATAAAATGTGAGAATCCTTTGCAATGCAAAGGATTCTCACATTTTATCAACAAAAAATAACAGTGTATTTGTTACTTTAGCTGATATTTGCTTATACTGCTCTCACATATACCGAATTTGCCTTGCGAATGCCCTTCCGAATGCAGTTTTTCGCAAATTCGCATTAATCGCTAGAAATTCGGTAGCATTCGGTAGCATTTGCAAGCATTCGTAAGCATTCGGTGAAAATTTCAACTTGTTGCGAAAATTAGGAGCATGCTCCTAAAATTCGGAAGGAAAACAAATTCTTAACGTATTCGTAAAAGAATCGTAAACAATTCTGATTGATCGCAAGACATTTGTAACGATGGCAAGGCATTCGTAAGGATTCGGTAGCATTACATTCTATTGAGTTTCGATGTCCGTAAAGAATCGCTAGGGAATCGTAATACTTTCACATTCAAGACTAAGTTTTTAGCATAGTTTATTTATTCTGGTGCTATCCTTCAAGTTTATTTATTCTGGTGCTAGATCCTTCAAGTAAAAGCCATTATTGATGGCGTTGATCTTTAAGCAATTCATAAATGTACATGTATGTCTGACAAATAAAAGCCTCATGAAATTTTGATTTGCACAGTAAAATTGTCTTTCCTTATTATGTAAATCGCAATTTGAGAGAAACAGCAAAGTGGTGTGTGTTCCGAGAGTAGACTTTGATCAGTAATGATATAATTTTTCCATGTCCCGTGGCATTGCGGGCGATTTCGATTTACATTGATATTGTTTGCTATTTTGCTTGCGAATAAGTGACAAATGAAAACAATTCCGCAAGCATTCGCAACGCAGTCGCTTCATTCGTAAGGTGTTTGCAAGGCGTTCGCATTATTTGTAACGGCATTTGTAAGCTTTCATAACATTCGTAATCCATTTTCAAGAATTCGGCTGTGTGGATGGCAATCAATCGCAACATTCTTAAAACATTTGTAAGGATCTGCGAGCATTCTTAACGTTTTCGCGAATACATCGTTTTCTACAAGCCCCGCCCCGTCCATTCGCATCATATTCGGTAATTTCAGCGCGATTTTCAAAATTTAGCATTCGCAAGGGATATTCGGTATATGTGAGAGCAGCATTAACAAATTTATGTCTTAACGATATCGTTAAGCTAACAATGCTTTGAACAACTGGGTCCAGGTACTTATACCATGAAACATGAGCAGCTATTTTCCCAATAGGTGGCCACTCAGTTACCTTAACTAAAAATATGATAACACACATAAGGCGCCAACAGCACAAAAAATGAGAGCTGTTTTTAAGTTTCAATAGTATTGTGAGTTTGACGTTTCACCAGTAAACTATTCTGAATCTGAGTTTAGCGAATCATTCTCATAAATGTTTGAATAGACCCAGCATTAAGACGGATGAAATGCGATCGTCGATGTAAGAGATCTTTTAACTTTTGCTTGTGAACATGTAAACCTTTTGTATTTCGTACTTTCTGGCGTGTCAAATGACAGCATTTGAAGTAAGTTTATACAATTTTCCTGCTTTTAATGTTAGATCATGAGTGTCTATTCTTGTCTAATGCAATTATTATATACTTAAGGAATAAAGAAACGCAACAAACACTGTGGGGTATTGTAGATTGGCTTTGTAATGCAAGCTTGTCGTCTATCCGATCTTATTACATGAAAGCAGTATCTAAACGTCAAAATACAGCAGGTTTAGTCACTATTTCCGTTATGTATGCTTGATGGCGTGCGCATAACCTCACTGACCCACCGAGGCACACGCTAGAAAAATGATCAGTTAAAGTAAACTTTGAACCAAACACAATTTTATTGATTCCAAAACTGTTAAAAGTGATTGCAGATGCATTCATTGACCCATTGGTAGCATTAGATTATGTTTGGGACGTTTAACGTCACCAACGTCAATTACAAAACAAACGCTAGGAGTCCCAATTTTACAGTACATGTGACGTCACTGTTGCTTGAAAAGCATGTCGTGTCGTCTCTCGGTTCGATAGATATCGTATAAGCTCAAAAGACCCACATTAAATAATCCAAATGACGTTAATCGCTCATTATTCATTATTGTGCACTTTTGCATACCATGTGCCAACTTTAAAGCAACATGGGATGGCATTCAAGTAAGCGATTACGCCAATCTTTATTGCAAATTATCAAGTCGACGTCAGATTACCAAACATGCACAATATTTGGCATATTCACCTTCTCCCCAACGTTTACGTCATAATTTGCATTTTTCATGGCTTTTGACGTTTTGACGTCAATTTTGTCAATAAAATGACGTTTTCACATTTCATCACATGCCACAAGTAGTCTGCAAGACATACCTAAAAGAGATTTTATTATAACGTCAAATACATACGTGACAACTGAAATTTTATGTGTTGCGTATTTTAATTCCTTAAGTATACGTTTTAATGAAGACATGATCACGTAAACCTACTCTGTTAATAGCTATATCACGGCGTATTCTCTTCAAATTGCTAAACGATAGACAAACATACAAATTCAGAAAATTTATGGCCTCTGCCTTTTGTTCTTTTGAGGCTGATATGTAACCCACTTGTGGAATTAAACAAGAACTAGTCCTGCATGCACAAGGAAAGCAATTTTATCTCCTTAAATGCTGGTCTCATATGAAAAAACAACAACAGCCGATTTCCATGTTTTTATTTTTTAGCTTTTCAGTGATGTTGTTTGCTACCTACCTACCTACCTAGTACTTTATTAAACTTTATAAACAATGAATTGAGTACGAGTTGACCATTATTAGTGCGAATGACCAAAATGAGTACGAATTGACTCAATTACGTATTGGCTCCGTACCTAAACACCTAAACTCGTATTCAAGCAATTATTCTTGAAAAAAAAAATGAATTTCCATCAAATTGAAATAACTCCCAGGTTAAAGCAAAATCAGTTCGTCCATAAAACTCGGCTGGAGCGGAGGCTGGCGTAGTGGTAGTGTAGGTCTTTGGTCCCAGAGGTGTCAGGCTCGATCTTCAGTCGGGGTGTCATCTTTTGTGGCCTTGAACAAGTCACATTTCCACAGTTCCATCTCAGAGAGTTCCATGAGGTAATCAACTCAACACAACTAAAAAAGCTGATTTTAAAATTGAACAAACTAATAAGAAGCAGGCAATAAAAAAAAACATTTTACAAAGATCACAGTACTTGGAAGTTTCTTGGAAAGCAAGGCTGCCGCAGCGTCGTATGTCATATTCTGCGATCTGCTTGTGGGACGCAACACCTGCGAAATGATACGGCCAAAAATCGCAAGGCTTATGCGGAACAATCTTTATAAATGATCTGTATTTGCAATGTGAAGAGTATTGGAGATAGTCTTCTTCTTGATACATGTATGTCTTTATTATAAATGTTGAGGTGCTGGAGAAATACCTTGACACTTTGAGTAACTTAACCCTGTTCGACGTTCTGGCAGACAGAGACGTCTAAACAGGAAACTGGAATGCAAACATGATACGGGATGACAAAAGCAGCTACATTGCCGTCCCCGATTTCGCACTGTCCTCAGATGCGCAAACGCCCACTTTCAATCTTAATTAACACGCCTTACCTTCCAAAAAATGTTTCTGTTTTTTATCATAACCTATACTCAACACCAAAAGCAATTTTACACTTTTCATTTCTAAATATATTTTATTCGTTTTGAATTGTAACAAAGTATCTATTGAAGTGTGTCTCAGACTCCAACACGTGTCCGAGCATAATGCATGTAAAGCGGTCGATGTAACTTGCGAGTTATCTGTGCTTTCATTAAAAGCATAAAATTGGCATTTTTTTTTCATCAAATCAAAGGTAGACAGAAGATTTGAACACACTGTGCCAAGGACCACTTATTGTCTTTCAAAAATACTGCCTGGACATCTTCGCTCCAACGTTTGGTTAGGTTTTTTGCAGGCTGTTAAAATTACTCTGCATCGAAATTAACTCCCTTTGAAATAAACCAATAGTAAACTTAATCATTTCTGAAAGTTTTTCCTTTATTCGCATCGAACTTTTTTTTTTGCATTGCAAATCGTTGGTACCTCAATTGAACACTGGCCGATGAAACAAATCACATCGGTTCGAAAGAAAAACGGCAAACGATGTGTAATGGGATTTTCCATTAAAACCATAATGATTGTTAATGTCGCAAAATGGGCATTGGACCTGAAAATTTGAACTAAAATAAGCAATACAATAACATCTCTTAAAGACTAATCTTCAACTTTAAAAATATTAATTGATAAAACTACAGTAACACATAAAAAATGATGTGATTTGGAACTGATAAAAATTTATTTTGACCCCTTACATGTTTGATAATGGCAGCATTCTGTAATTAAAAATCCTTGAAATGTGTATTGACTGGACTTCAATACATATCAAACACTTTATAAATATTAGACTCTACACAACTTTACCAGAAAAAAAAAAACAACAAAAAACAAAAAAAAATATCTACATAAACAGTGTAAAGTTACTTTTTTACTTTTGGCTTTGAGTATATTTTTATCCTCTTTCGATTTTCGAAAATATTTTAACATCTAATACACAACACAGTAGGTTGACGTCAAAATACACAAGTCCATTTTCGTGAGTCAGATTTTTTGATAACCGATGATGATTACTGCTACGACGACTCATGAAATCTCAGAGGGAAGACAAATTTACTAGCTATGTACCCATATTAAAAAAGAAAATGATAACTTGTAAATGCTGTTAATTTTTATTCCATTTCAAACATGGGCAGGGTGCGTCCCCAGTTCCGCAAAATGGTTTTCACGTTGATAAATTTTAACCCACACAATGTTTTATGCAAAAATAAGAAAAAAAAAATATCAAACATTTTCATTTTTAGAAATTCAAACTTTCGTAATCATGCAGTCTCCGATCGATCTTTCAGTTTGTGTATTTGCCAGTTTATTAATGCCACAGACGGGGGAAACTTTCGAGAGATGCAGCCACCATTTGAACCGTCTCGTAACAGGTCAGGTACAGTCACAGAAGCAGGCTAAAAACGAAGTGTACTATCCGTGTAGCGAATACAAAAGGCGCTGATAATCCTGATACCGCGAAGCTGATGATTCTTTTTTTTTTTTTTTTTTTTTTTATTTAGTTTTACGTCCCTTTCAAGATTATTTCAGCTCATATGAGACGGGCCAATCAGTAGTTGGGCGAAAACGGGAGAACCCCGAGAAAAACCACCTGGCACACCCGCAAGCAGAACATGTCTCACATGTGGCCAGAGCGGGGCTCTAACCCACACCAGACACAGCGGCGAGATGATCGAGTGATTAAGAAACAGCGCTCTCAACCGATCAGCCACGGGGGCCGCACGAAGCTGATGAAATTGTTCGTTTTCTCATGAGGCGGCTCGTTTCTTGGGGCGGTTCTATTTGCCTATGAGCACCGATGTATTTTGACAAGCATTATGCACACCTGACACGTTAGTTCCGTGATTTATGTATCATCTTTGTATCGAGGTAAGAATTCTTTCTGACTGCGACATTTTCTGGTCATTGCCTACTTTTTGTTTTACCTTTTTGGCTCCGATTATACATGTTCCGGATAATATTGCTTACTTTTTGTTTAAGTGGGCTAGTCGTGTGACAATCGGAAAATATCAAAATCGAAATGTTGGATTGCAAACGAACGCCAAACCTATCGTCATAATAGAGCTCTATGGACGTTTCCAAAAAGCTTTGGAATCTGGTTTGTGATAAAAAAAAATAGTACAGTTGCTTCGTCACCATTGCCAAATAGTTCTGATTGTTTGACCAGGCTGTTTGTAAAGAGAACACAGTGTTTTCAAAGTTTTAATGATTTTTATTTCCATTATTTTTACCCTTTTCTTATCTTGTAAAAATAATTTGATTGTACAAAATAAATTGAGAAAAAACATTCTCACATGAAAACAAAAGTTGTAACATGTAAAATATCATGATTTTGACATAATACTTTAAATTGACTAATCACAATTGCAACAAAAATGACAATGGACCTGATTTGATGTGAACATTATGAACAAATGGGACACCTTGAAACACAATTAACAGCGTTGCATGTCTAACGTGACCACCGTAAAAACAGCGTCACGCAACGCTGCCCAAGTGCTTGTGTCCAAGCTATGAACCGACTTTTGATCCGACGTAAGCGGCCGGATTCACAAGTAACTTTGGCAGAACATAGTCATTGTTTAGAAGCACTTTCTGTGTACAATGGATGGCCCAGATTCATCATACTCCTGCTTGCTGATCCACATCTGTTGGAAAGTGGACAGAGACGCCAAGATGGAACCACCGATCCACACGGAGTACTTTCGCTCCGGTGGTGCAATGATCTTGATCTTCATGGTGGATGGGGCCAGGGCGGTGATTTCTTTCTGCATTCTGTCGGCGATTCCCGGGAACATGGTTGAACCACCTGATAATACGGTGTTAGCGTACAAGTCTTTTCTTATGTCAACGTCACATTTCATGATACTGTTGTATGTGGTTTCGTGAATACCGGCAGATTCCATACCCAGGAAAGATGGCTGGAACATTGCTTCTGGGCATCGGAATCGCTCGTTACCGATCGTAATAACCTGTCCGTCGGGTAATTCGTAGCTCTTTTCCAGAGAGCTTGACTGAGCTGCGGTTTGCATTTCTTGTTCAAAGTCTAAAGCAACATAGCACAACTTTTCCTTAATGTCTCTGACAATTTCTCTCTCGGCTGTGGTAGTGAATGAATATCCACGCTCTGTCAAGATTTTCATGAGATAGTCAGTGAGATCACGACCGGCCAAGTCAAGACGTAAGATAGCGTGGGGAAGGGCGTAGCCTTCATAGATGGGGACAGTGTGAGACACACCATCACCAGAGTCCATGACAATACCTGTGGTACGACCAGAGGCGTACAGTGACAGTACAGCCTGGATAGCGACATACATAGCCGGTGTGTTGAAGGTTTCAAACATGATCTGTGTCATCTTTTCTCTGTTGGCCTTTGGGTTGAGTGGAGCCTCGGTCAACAGGACGGGGTGTTCCTCAGGGGCGACACGAAGTTCGTTGTAGAATGTGTGATGCCAGATCTTTTCCATATCGTCCCAGTTTGTGACAATGCCGTGTTCAATGGGGTACTTGAGAGTGAGGATACCTCTCTTGCTCTGAGCCTCGTCCCCGACATAGCTGTCCTTCTGACCCATACCCACCATCACACCCTAGAAAATAGAAGAACGACACCATATAAATGCTGCGATCTGATTTCAAAATAGCAAATGTGCCTACATTTATAAAAGACCCCACGAAAAGCTTACTATACAACTGTTTCTTTAAACATTCAACTCGATCATTCCTAAAATCTTGTCCAAAATGTTTTGTTATGTAAAAATTATTGTAATAACATATTTGCAATAGGCAATGTAAAATATTTGACAAGGACATTGCTTTTGGCACAATATTATGACTTAAGTTAGACGGCTAGACAGCAACAGATCGATTGTCATGTGTCATCGGAATGTGAGACGCCTTGCAACGGAAAAATGTTAATGACCGGACACGGTCATTATCTTTGGTAATTATGCATCTATTTTGCATATTCCCACCCTGACTTAGCGTGTTTTTGCGAATTTTAAATGAACTCTTCAATCATATTAATAAACATATCAAAATTTAATTGCGCCCTTATATTACATTAAGCTTCAAGATGAAACGAATCAAATCAGAAATCTTCTAAACACACATAAAACGACGCGCAGCCGAGAAATGCCGTTGCGTGGTATTTAAACTGCATGCGGCAGTCTTTTAAAAACTTAAAAAGCAGCATGTACATGTACAATGCCGCACAACCTTTACTCTAAACATCGATTTCGGTCTTAAGAAATAATGCATTTCTTTTTTGTTTTTGGTAAATATAAAATGAGCCGCCCCATGGGAAAACCAACAATCTGCATAGGCGAAAACAAAGACGCAGATCAGCTTCGCGGTAACCGCGAAGCGGATCAGCGCCTTTGTTTTCGCTACTCGGATAGCACAACTAGTACAATTCCTCCTCTACTTAAATCCCAAATTTCAAGCTTCTAGCTCTTTTCTGTGTTTGTACAGGTCGGTTTGTGTCAGACCTGTTCGAAAACCACACTGTTGAATTTTCAACGAGATGGCTCAAATATGAACAAAAATAAAGGTGTACATACCTGATGTCTGGGCCTGCCAACGATAGATGGGAACACAGCTCTGGGAGCGTCATCGCCGGCAAAACCAGCTTTACACATGCCGGATCCATTGTCAATGACTAAAGCGGCAACATCGTCGTCACACATCTTGATTTATTTTATTTATTTCTTATATATAAATTAAAGTTATTCCTTCTCAAGTTGTTCTTACAACTGTTCTGACTGAATGGTGGTTATTCAGATATTTTATATCCTATATCAGATGAGTCGTCTGCCAGTATAGTCACCGCGCATGCGCATAACGGCTCTACGATGATACCATATATGGCAATAAAATAAGAGACTAATGATTCTCTTCTCGGAAGGCCGCGCCTACAATGTGACCTATAAGGAAATCACGTGACATGATCGTACAGGTAAAAATTCAGGTGTGTAAATGACAAAAACAATATATAGAGTAGTTCATCTAGATGTCCACTTTTTATTCACTGCTCATCTGTTTTAAATATTTAATGTATGGTCATCAATAACTCGAAGGTACATATTGCTTCGAGTCAATAATTATCTGAAATAGTGCTAAACCTAGAAGCGGAAACTGAGACTGATTCGGAACTGGGTACATCACTGTAATGGAATCAACCATACTACTAAGTCTACCTGCAGGCGATATTCTGATTGAAACATGACGGTCAACAGCAGCTGTGGTCATGTCGAGACAGCATCTTTTTTTCTTCTCTCTCCTTCATTGCCATAACAGCACCAGGGCTGCAAAAAGGCATGTCCTTGTTGTAGCCATAGCGAATCTGTAGATGGTCCGAATCAAAATATTTTTCAAAAGAATTTTACAAAATTTTTGAAAACGAACTTGGCCACTTGACACATGTTTCATTCCATCGCTCAATGATCGTGGAAAATGACGTCAACATCTTGTTCACGTCAATGGTTCCCTGCTCATATGCAGAAACACGATGGAAAACGTTTTCTTTTACACACGGTTGTCAAAGGTGGTTCTCCGCATTGCCCGAAAATGAAAGGTACCATGTAAGTTATCTTTCGATATTGGTTTGCTGATATTTTTCCAATTATTTTCTGTCATTTCTGACGAAGTTTCCGTCCTCAAATCGAATATTACGGCATATTTATTACTGTGTCATTGTAGTTACACCGAATCACGTGTAACCGCATACTGCATATTAGCGAGTAGTAATATGCAAATTAGAAACTCGAAACTTTGTGATTAGAGTAAGTGTTAGGTATATAGCGCAATAAACCACCCTTGGTGGATGAGCATGCTTTTCCACCGACGGGGTTTGCTGTGGCTTGGCTCGGCTGTTCGTTACATTTGGTGGCAGCGGTGGGATGATGACAACTGCCAGAATGGAGTTGCCTTACCCATGTAGTCCCCAGGCCAAGACTCGGGGCGAGTCTTCTCGGAGGGGGAAGTAATGTAACGGGATAGTCTCCCTTGTAGAATACGTTGGTGCAACGTATTAGCCGCATATTAGCGAGTAGTAATATGCAAATTAGAAACTCGAAACTTTGTGATTCGAGTAAGTGTTAGGTATATAGCGCAATAAACCACCCTTGGTGGATGAGCATGCTTTTCCACCGACGGGGTTTGCTGTGGCTTGGCTCGGCTGTTCGTTACATTATATTGAGACTATATATTGTTTGATGTTTAACTAAAGGTCTGTGTTTTTGTTATAAAACTAAGAGTAAACAATGAAAACATCTGCGATTTTAACAAGCACTATAAAATATTCCGACGTTATTCAGATCTCCCATGGAACATCGTGTGTTCGGTGGGGGTGGGTCTGAGCAAATATGGCTATGGGAAAATGTCACCAAAAAAGGCACATGTTTTGGTCCTCAGAATATTTGATAAGGTGCACTGTATGACTACATGCACAAAATTTGAAGGGTAAAACCATCGGTGGTGATATATAGTCCATGGTTCCAGGCGTTTGTAGACTTGAAGAAAAATGTAATTTTTATCATAAGCTTTTTGCTTTCAAACAATTGGGACCTATCAGAGGCTTTTGGAAGCTGGGGAGAAGGCCCATTTATTTTCAGTGAGTTTGGGAGCACTAGAAAATATTTTACGGGAGCTGGAAAACTGGCAGTCACTTATGGGAGTTTAAAAAGCAGGCAGTAGGGAGTTGAGGAAACATTTATGGAAGCTGGGAAAAATGTCAATTTTGTTTTGAGCAGGGAGCTTGCTGGTACGGCTTCAAAAATCAGAACATGTTTTAGCAGAACATAGTCATTTCCTAATTTATTTCTTCCAGTGGATGTAAAGAAATGTTGCAAAAGAAACCATACTGGTGGCATTTAGTTTATTTTGTTGGTCACATGCAGATAGTGTACTTTTATCGCCAAAAACGTTACCTTTCATATGAACTGATCTATATTTTCAAATTTTGGCCCACCTTTGAAAAACAAAACGTGTCCTCATAGTATTCATAACTATGATTAAAGGAAGAATGAATAAAACCTTTGTCCTCCGTTTGACCTGCCTTATATGGATATGTGGACTGTTTTTCAATCCGCCAAGCCTGGGTATTGTCGCCAAAAACGAATTTTCAAACCGGACAACATGTGCTCTTTAACCCTTATAAATCCAAATAGCGTGGCCTTTTTTTCTCTTAATTCTTTTTAAACCATATTTTAAATATTAAGACATTGTTTTAGCTACGTATGGGTGCACCACAAAAAGAATTCCATTGGTTTATGTTGAATACTAAAAGAAAACTATGTATATCTAAAAGATCATTAACCATTGCTTTGTCTGCAACGTTTTTCGGGCTTTTTGTATATGTTACTTAAGGGGTTAAGCCTGAATTTTCTTTTTAAATCCCTATCAGGTAATTTCATTGTCTGATATTTTGTATGAAAAGTAGCATTCGCCTGCCTTTTTCCTGCCAGCCATTACTACTGGCCTTTCTTCATAGCTTCATTATGTTTTTTTTTCTCAGCCCCCTGCGCTCACCATCTTCCATAAAATACTAGCGTGTCCGGTGTGTAGTTCAAAATTGTTTACAAAGACGACAACAGCTTACACCTTGCTAATACAGCCAAGATTTTGAGGAGCTACATTCAACCAACGCAGTTTATCTTGTAACAAAGTTGTTAACACGACGACAGAAGCAATCTGATTAAAATCCGATGTAAATAAGAAGAAACATCTGGGGCCAGTTAGCTTTAACGTCATCGTTAAGACCTCAACTCGTTTTAAATACATACCTACTACATAAGCAAATACACTGTTATTTGTTGTTGATAAAATGTGAGAATCTTTTGCATTGCAAAGGATTCTCACATTTTATCAACTACAAATAACAGTGTATTTGTAATCATGTATTCAACTTTGAAATTTTAACAAATCATTAACTAACGATGTCGTTAATTTTGAGCAACTGGCGGCCCTGGTTTTAACTTGATCAGATTGCGACAGAAGCTGACTCTCTTAATATCAGTATAACCTGATTGTCATTTTGTTTTTGCCCACCTCGGTTGTGGGGTGGGGCTTCGGTAAAGCATTGCTTAAGCTTACTTTTAATGAAATATTCTGGGTTTCTACAGTGATTTACGTTTTAAGGGGTTAAGTTTCAAAGTGATCCTGTTGTTGCTGTATTGTCTGCAGATCTTTCCTGTCATCTTGCATGAAAATAAAGTTGACATGGAGACTTGGTTGAGACAAAGATTAGGCGAAACCCTATATCACTTATCCGATTTTCCATCGGGTGTCAAATTGCCATCTATCATGTATTAATTTGCTCAAAGTACATAATCATAAGCGTCGTTTATTGTAAATGTTATACGAAAACATTTGGCAAAAGAATAAGCGCCACTGCAAAACCTGTAGGCCTAGTCGCTTAGAGTAATATATGATGGTCTATGATAACGGGAGATGAACTTGGTAATAAAATAATCATTCTGTAGATTTGCTTAAATGGACAGTGTTTACATTGAGAACAAAACGTATTTTATGTTATGTAAATACGATATAATTCCTCCAGATCAAAATGTCGCATGTTTTGACAAGTTCTTATCACCTATGGTCATAAATATTGCAAACCAATGATATATGCTATAATCACCTGTCAATAAAAAATGGCCACCTTTTGATGAAGATGTCAAAGATGTGAATACGGTTAGAGACCATCCGTCATCCTTACACCTGATATATGAGTTTTGTCACGGTAAAGCTTTTCTGTGCGTATATTGTGGCCAAGAAAAATCTCTGCACTGAACCTGGCATCATTCATTGACTTAGTTGGTAGTACAGGGCAAAAACATGTCTATTTTGGTGTGAGGTCGACGATAGCATCATGCAAACGACGTTAACATTTTCTTCGAAAAACATACTGTCATACAGTAAAAGAAAAGTCCAGGGAGTGCTACAATAAAAGATCACAGTAAACTCATTGCTGTCAGACCCCGTTCCAAGTGTTGCACACGGTGATAAATAAAAGCCCTTTTTCATTATAAATTTTCATTTTTATTTTTCTTAGTCGGCTTTTCGCATTTATGTTCACAAAAAATAACACCATTAAGCGCCCAAAAAGTATTTCTTCAAAAGTGCAGTGATACGAAATGCACGAATTTGCAAGCGCATGTCTGTTTGAGGAGATTCAACATTGTAAAAACATATGATTTCCTGCAGAAATGCCCATCTAAGCATAATGGAAGACAGTTGCATTGGTCTAAATCAGCCATTTGGTTTGGGGAACCCATCCGTTGCGGTTTCGTTTACTACACGGAAATTTTGTTTCCTATAATGACTAAATATGATCAAATATGGATCTGTGCAATCTGCAATGTTGGGGTACCTCTAAAATCGCTAATCAGTAAAATTTTGGCCCAAAATTGCTTATCAGTTACAAAAAAAAAAATTGTCGCCAAAATCTCAAATCAGTAAAATTTAGGCCCAAAAATCGCTAATCAGTAAACAAAATGGTAAAATAAGGCTACTCCATTTTGTTTTCTATGTTTAGCGTCCACCCCTGTCAGCAAAACCTACCTACCTATCTGAAAAAAAAAAAAAAAAAAAAAAAAAAAAAAAAAAAAAAAAAAATCTATTTAACTAAGTATAAATAATTTACCGCAAAGAAACACTAAACACAAATAACTGTGGATTATAATGGCCTCAAACTGGCCAATCAGTAGGTGGGCGAAAACGGGAGAACCTCGAGAAAAACCACCTGGCACACCCGCAAGACAGACTTGTCCAGAACTTAAAAACGTCAAAAATTGAAATGAACATTTTTTTTTTTTCAAAGAGGAAGCATATTTATTTGTGTGTGTGTGTGTGTGTGTGTGTGTGTGTTTTCGAAATTTGAGCCCAAAACCAACCCGCCCGCGGATGCTAAACATAGAAAAAAAATGGAATGGCCTAGCCTAATGACAAAAAAATCGTAAATCAGTAATCCCATTGCGACCCTCATACATGTATGGAATGGAATAGTGTAATGATGATCCGTTCCGGGTTTTAGTAAAACCTAATTTTAGTCACGAAAAGTTTTTAAATTTCGCGCCAGTGTAGATTTGACATTTTTACAGGGATTCAATGAAAATGAAGAAGAAAAATATCGAAACTTAAAAATAAACAATTAGCGGACCAATTAAAGAATGCAGGTCATGTGATATCCATATTTGGAACTGAAAGCAGCACGTTCTCGGAAGAAACTGGACCAGCGTTTTTCCTTATAAGGTAATCTTTGGCGGTGACATGCGCAGTAAACGCAAGACTTGGAGGAGGAGAAGCCACGAGTTTCACGAACACGTAAAAACGCTAGATCGAGCAAAATTCAAAATGTGTGACGACGATGTTGCTGCCCTTGTTATTGATAATGGTTCTGGAATGTGCAAGGCTGGTTTCGCCGGCGATGACGCACCAAGAGCAGTGTTTCCATCCATTGTCGGCAGACCAAGACACCAGGTAAAAAAACACGTGCCGGTTCTGGCATCTCACATTAAATGTAAATCAGCGCTTGATTTAGGTAATAGTCTGCACAGTGTGAAGATTTCATTTTAGATCTACTTCGTTGAATCGTTGAATCTATGTCGTAACGACAGAATTGGTCTCTCAGGTAGTGGAGTTCTTCTCTGGTATGTGTGTCTCTTGTATTTTCACGCGTAATTATCTTCTTAGTAATAGTCACACTGTATTTTATTTCGCGTTTGGGAGGTGCACCTTAAAGTCTATTTGTCTGAGTGATGAAGTCACCCAGCATTAAGGAAATATTCTCTCCATGATCTCTTCTAAAGTCAGTTTTAGAACAGCCCAAGAGCATTTCACATGTCAATTCAAATGTGCCAGTTGTATTAAAAATAGCGTTATGTGTTCTGAGTGCCTCTCTTTCATTGAAATATAGTTCACAGTTAAGAAGGTAGTGCTCCACAGATTCAATTTGTCCACATTCACATAAATTACTGTCAGAGATACCTATTTTGAACTGATATTCTTTCAACTTATTGTAACCTAATCTTAGTTTGGCAATGTTCCTATACACAATTGTATTGGGAAAGTCAATTCGGGATTTGTCTCTTACATTTGGTTTATAATTGAACAATGATCTTCCAGTTTCAGATGATTCCCACTGTCTCTGCCACTGTGACAGACCCAACTTACTAGCTGCCTGCTGAATGTCTGCCATAGTTACTATCTCCGTCTCACTCTTCATTTCTGCTGCCTCACTGGACGCCTCTTTGGCTAATCTGTCTGCCTCCTCATTTCCTCTGATGTTAGCATGTCCAGGAGTCCAGGAGATATTTACTGTTATGTTATTATGTTCAAGTCTCTCTATTTTCTGTCTGATTTCTGCTACAGTCTGCTTATGGTGGGTCGGCTGCCATCTCAGTTTCAAAATCCCTATTGCCGATTGACTGTCAGAGAAGATGTGGATGTCTGTAAAATTTGTTCTGTTGATTTCTTCCGTGACATAGTCTATGGTCAGTAGGATTGCAACAAGTTCCCCTAAGAGAATGGAGCTATGACTGGAAACTGGCTTCTTCAGGCAGATTGGTTCATCCTGATTGGGCATGAAGATGCAGGAACCAGCACCACATGGTCCAGGGTTTGGTTGGCAAGAACCATCAGTAAAAGCAATGACTGAGGTCTGGGAGCAGGTATCCAACAGCCCTTGAATGATGGCACGGGATTCAATTTGCTGTTCTTCAGTCCTCGATTTTGATGAGCCCAATCGATCCCAGTATTCTGGTCGTCTCTTGGAAGGTTGTAATGATTCCTCGAAGGAAAACTCTGGCTCAATATTAAAGGTGGTGGTTCCTGTTTCTGAAGAAAGATCTTCAAGCTGTAGTTGAACTTTACCGAAGGGAGATAAAAACTTCTCACTATCAATGTTTTCTTTCCAATAAAGCCAACTCTTCTTAATAGGGACTTGTTCAGATTTGCTGATAATCTTAGCTCCTTCTCTGATTGCCAACTCTTGCCGTCTGATGCTCAGTGGTTTAACTCCCAATTCAACTTCCATAGCCTCTCTTCCGCTTGTAGCATAACAGTCAAGACACAGGGATAGAGCTTTCCTCTGTACCTCTTCTAACATCTTGGCATCAGCTATCTGCCAAACAGGACAGGCATATTCTAAAATTGGACATATCAGAGACTTGTACAACTGAACAAGTTTGAAAGTGCTGATCTTTTCTACATGCTTAATCTGTCTTAAAATTCCAACTGCCTTATTTGCTTTCTGTTCTGTTCTCTTTATGTGGTTCTGGAAGTTCAGAGATTCATCTAGATAAAGTCCTAGAACTTTAGGATTTGGGTTGTATGATATTTCTTTCCCTTTTAAATTAACTTTAAGGGTTAAGCTGACATCATTAGTATTGCCCCTGGAGAAAAGGCATATTTCTGTTTTCTCTGCACTGAGTTTCATTCTCCATTTTAATGTCCATGAAAGTAGTTTGTGGAGTTCTTCTTCTATAATAGCAGCCAATGTATTGGGATCATTTCCTGCCGTCCAGATCGTACCATCGTCCGCAAACTTCACTTTTTGACAGCATATGTCACGGTAGATGTCTTGTAGGAATATGTTGAAGAGGATAGGTGAAATGACCGAACCTTGGGGAAGACCGACATGAGTAGCAAACTCTTCTCCGTGGGTGCCTTTCAGGTAACATCTGGCTGTCCTGTCTGAAAGGAAATTTGATATCCAACTCCAAATATTCCCTCTGATACCCAGCTTGTGCATTTTCACTAGCAGTCCATCCCTCCAAACACTGTCAAATGCCTTTTCCATATCTATAAAAGCTACCAAGGTTGACTCTTTCTTGTTGAAACCGTTGAAAATATCTTGGACAAGTCTCAATAATGCATGAGTTGTGCTATGGAATTTTCTAAAACCTTCTTGTTCCATGTCTATTATTTTGTTATGCTCAATGAAACCATTTAAGCGGACTGTTATAATTCTCTCAAGACATTTACCAAGACAACTAGTCAAACTGATAGGTCTATATGCTGACGCAGAGTTGTAGTTCTTCTTTCCAGATTTCCGTAGAAACTTAACATCTGCCTTTTTCCAATCGGATGGTATATTCCCAGTTTTAAAGGACAAGGCAAAGACTCTGTGAATTGCCTTGACCAGCTCTTCATTGGCCTTCAGAAGTAGATCTGTAAATACTTTGTCTGGTCCTGCAGCTTTTCCTGGCTTCAGGTATTCTAAGGCTGCTTCTGTTTCTTCTAGGCTGATATCTCTATTAATACCAACAGTATCAAATAATTCTTCATGTATATGGTTAGATTTTATGTCCTCTAACTCTTCTTCTATGGTTGCTTTGAAGTCATTATCAAAGTCATTATTTTCAAGGTGTTTACCACTGAAGAATGTGTCCTGTAGAATGTCGCATTTGCCTTGCATGTCAAAAACAGGTTGATTGTCTTTATTAAGTAGTGGCAGAACACTTCCTCCATCCAAGTCTTGATAAGAGGTCAAGGTTTTCAAGCTATGCCACATATCTTTGGGGTTGTCACTTGATGTAATTTTATCGCAAAGTGTGTCAGTCCATGAGTCTTTTTGTGTCTCTTCTTCTTGTTTATATTCTTCCTCAGTCTTCTTGAGGCGATCAAGGTTCTGCTGGGTAGAACGCCTTTTGAAATCTCTCTTCGCCTTGTTCAGTTTCTTTTTTGCCTCCCTCATATTGTCATTCCACCATGGTGGGTGTGTCCTTCTATCATTGTACTTAAATGTTCGTTTAGGTACAGCTGCATCCCTACATTCGTCAAAGGTTTCTTTGAAGGATTTATACATATCTTCAGCTGATTCCCACTTCCTTCTATCTGCTGCTGCGTTCCATTCTCTAAAACGCTCTTCCGTAATTTCATTCCACAACTGCCAATCTGTTTTCCCTATAAGGTACTTCTCTTCCGCTCCACTTGAACTTGGCTCAGAGGATTTGGACAATTCTAACAGGACCGCCAAGTGATCAGACTGGACGTTTTCATATGATAGGGTTTCACATAAGGATATCTTGGGAACTAATTCAGGATTAGTGAGGAAAAGGTCTATTACACTGTCAGAGCTGCGTCTAGTGGGTTTACCATCATTTAGACACACAAAATGTGAATCGTGCAAGAAACATTCCAGCAGTTTGCCACTTTCATTTGATGAACTATTTTGCCATTCTTGACTTTTAGCATTCAGGTCTCCAGTACTGTACTTGAACTGTAAAATTGAAACTTCGCATGCGACCGAAAAATGCGCATGCTCCAGAAGTTTGATATTTGATTGGCTAGTAAAAATAGAAAACGGAAAGCCCTAATCTACTTGCGGTTTTGGCCAGTTTTCAGGGTCCAGTTATTTTCACATTGGAAAGATCAGCAAGCAATGCTTGTTAAGACGGGAACCTTACCAACTTAAATGTTTGTCAATCATTCATTTCATGCTATTAAAAATAACAAATTTGACATTTTTACTGTGTACAGGTTAGATTTTCTGACCATTACCTCGGCTCAGGAGCTGTGGAAATGTGACTTACTCAAGGCCACAATTGGTCTAGTCGAAGATGGAAAACAATCCAGGCCAAAAAATATGACTTTTTGGATGGAAAAGCCTACTGATTTAACAGTTTCAATTTAGATGGATTTTTTCTCGGAGACTTTGAAGGTTTTTCCATCCATGTTCAGTTCACGTTCCACATTGACAACAGTATCATAAAAAATTGATGAAATGATAGGTCGATGATCACAGACGCACATTTAAACAAACCTACAATGATTTTCATTGTTCACCCATAGCACAAAGGGCTAATTTCTGCAACAACTTAGCATCGGTAAATGATCGTAAAACTTTATTTACCAGACATATCCATGGCCTTTTCCCCCTCTGTCATCTTGTTTTTGCTTTTGTTTTTAGCTAGCAGTGACATCACACAACCCCAGCTCCTCTCTGTAGGGATTTAAAACTAGCTATTTTAGAATTCCTTCAGCAACCCACATTTAGAAAATGTACTGAAAGTGAAACAATGAAACTTACTGTGGTGGAAATAAACACCTCCTTTTGGACGGGAAAACATTCCAAACAAGCTTGTATGGAAATCCATCCCGGACTAGACTGACAATGAACAGGGCCGCAGCTGAGGATCAAACCTCTGGGATCACACACCTTAACTTTACTATTGCGCCAGTCCATACGGTACCACTGAAATTCTTTCAGGGATATTCATTTCCAATCGAGCGAGCGTGGTAACCCTAAAAAATTTAACTTTGTGACTTGTCTATTTTTGTGTTCCAACCCTAATCTGTGGCAAAAATTTTGAAAATTTGTACATGTCTAAAAATTATCTTATAATGAACAGGCCTTTTGCATGTAACAAGGATGGTAATCTAAAAACCTTCAAGTTCTTTAATTAAAATTCTAGCAAATCAATGGAGTTATTTTAAATGATACTTTATATGGTCCTAGAATCAATGGAGTTATTTTAAATGATACTTTATATAGTCATAGATACTTTATATACCGGTAGTCCTAGTCCGAGTTGCCAGTCATAAATTTGGTCATAGATACCATAAAATGTTGTATTAAGTTGGTCATAGATACCTTTTATAGTCCTTGTCTGAGTTGTATATTATTAAGGTCATAGATACCATTCCAGTCTTAAATTTTGTCAATTGTTGTATTAAGTTGGTCATAGATACTTTATATTGTCCTAGTCTGAGTTGTATATTATAAGGTCATAGATACCATTCTAGTATTAAGGTCATAGATACCATCCCAGTCGTTAATTTGGTCATAGATAAAACATAAAGTGTTGTATTAAGTTGGTCATAGATACCTTTTATCATCTTAGTCATAGTTGTATATTATTAAGATCATAGATACCATTTTAGTATTGTAGTCATAGATACTATTCCAGTCATTAATTTTGTAATAGATACCATAAAATGTTGTATTAAGTTAATCAGAGATACTTGTTATGCATATTTAAATCGTTTGCTATTTGTATGTTTAGTATTATGTATGTTTGTATGTAGTTGGTAACAATCCTGTTTCTGGATTTTAAAACCAATAAAGATATTTGATTTGATTTGATTTGATTTAAATGAGCCTTTACACAAGAAAACCAACAATTTGGGTTTCCGACCAGGTTCGGCACAAACCAGGCTGTACAGCCACAGAAAATAGCTAGAAGCTCGAGATGAAGAGGCTTCATACTATCTGTGGAGCAGAAACAAAGGCACTGATCAGCTGTGTTAAGTTACTGCACAGCTGATCTGCACCTTTGGTTTTGCATACTAGCAGATTGTTGGTTTTCTTATGCTGCGGCTCATTAATGTGCTTGGACATGATTGTTTAAACGAGTTCTAGAATAGTGTTGGTTTGGTCTATTTTAATTGAAAAATTTTCAATTTTGATTTTTTTTTTTTTTTTTTTTCGGGAAAATAGTTGTACTGCCCTGTTGAATGGTCACTTGCAGATAATTTGAAGTTTATATAATATTCAGGGCTTTTCCTGATCTTTTTGGGAAATTTTTGGTACCGATGAAATTGGGAAAAAATAGCATGATTTGAGGAAAAAGTAACACGATTTTTGGACAAAATAGAGCAATTTTAGCCAAATTGGGAAAGTTTACCTTATGCATGTAAATTTGGATTTTCTGCTACAAATTGGGAATGTATCGTTTTTCAGCCAATCAGGAAAAAATTTGGTACCGGAAACCAGACCCAGTTTTGTTTAGCTAGAGAAAATGCCTTGTTAGCTCACCTAGCCGAAGGCTCACAGGTGAGCTTATAGTATACCCATGCTCCGGCGTCCGTCCGTCCGTCGTTCACAATTTCAAAGATCTTCTCTGAAACCACTTTGCCAATCAAAGCAAAACTTCATGTGGAGCATCATTAGGAAGGGGGAATCAAAGTTTATATAAATGGTCCAGGTCACATGACCAAGATGGCCGCCATGGCTATAAATAGCAAAAACCTTTAAAAATCTTCTTCTCCAGAACCAGAAGGCCTATGATTTTGAAACTTGGCATGAAGCATCAGGCAATGGAGCTCTACAAAGATTATATAAATCATGACCCTGGGATGACCCTGACCTTTTTTACGGCAAGGTCAACTTGGGTTGCCCATGCATTTGAATGGGAAAAAAATAGAAAAATATCATTTAATGGCAAAAATCTTGCTTGGAATGAGCAAATGGACAGAAGATTTATGTTTATGAAAATATTTTGGGCCCAGGGGTTTGTCTGCCCCCGCCCCGGGGCTATATACATGTATGTGACTAAAATATTCAAACATCATCTCCTCTGAAACCACTTGGCCAATCAAAGCCAAACTTTATGTGGAGCATTGTTATGAAGGGGCAATGAAAGTTTATGTAAATGGTCAAGGTCACATGACCAAGATGGCGGCCATGGCTATAAATAGCTAAAAACCTTTAAAAACCTTCTTCTCCAGATCCAGACAGACCTGTCAACTCTCCCGGGTATCCCGTTATTCTAACGGTTTTGACATGGACTTACGACCTCCCGTCCGATTTCAATTTAAAACGCCAAACTAACGGATTTCGGGCTGTCTACCGGTTAATTTTAACATCCGAAACATAAAAGAAAACATATCCCGGTTTTTCCGTATTTACACAAACAAAGTCAAGGTCATTGCAAATATCCGGTCGAGTTCGGGAATTTTCGATCGTTCCGACTTCTATTTTTAGCCTATTTTGGCAAGTCTCGGGTGTATTCGAGGTTCTCCGATCTATTTTAAGCATGAAATCGATGAAAGATAAAACAATCTTTGTGATTGGCCATTAACTTTTTAGGCTGATTTCAGAACCAATCAGATTGCATGTAACAAATGATCGTTGGGAAAACTACAAATATGGCCGCGCCCTTGGTAGAAATAATGTCAAAACTGATTTTTCGATCGAATTTCATCGTTTCTTTGCAGTTTTTGCATCATAGGCTTTATAGAAAATTGCACAAGCGAATTTTCAATACCTAAGGTATGACACCTTCTCAATTTTTCCTTGTTTTATGGGTTTAGTATCGGTAAATGCTAGTGGTATACTCCTTTTTTGCCAATAACAAGTATTGTCTTTTTGAAAAGCTGCAAAAAAATCTCCCTCCTGAAGAAAAAATCTCCCTCCTTGAAATTTTATAGGTCTTAAGGATGTATGACGGTCTTGTTTTCGAACTTCTGCGCACGTCACATGACTTTTGGCACGCGCCTGTATACTGGTTACCGGCAGCCAAACGTTTGCCGAATCAATGAAACAGAAACCGGCTATGGATTTCCCAATGAGCCGCCATTTGCAACCTGACAATCGATACAAATTAGAAACCAGTTGAAAACGGATTATTTCCCCCATTTGAATGGTCATCAAATCACAGACTGTTGGATATTTGGAAATTGAATGGTATGTCATTGATTTGTTACAGTATTTTGCGCAAATTACGGTGTGTGTATGAGCTGAGTACTTTTCAAATGTCTTTTGTCACGTATTTTCGCGAACGTTATTCATTTGGAAGTTTCATCTTTACGAATGGCTAATTGCTGATCAATGCAATGTATCGAGTGAAATTGGACACGGCGTGTGTTACACAGTGCTTATGATTATTTACTCCAAGAGTAAGAGTGATGGGATTTCCACGGGAAACTCAAACTGTACAATTTCAGTCTACTGTCCATACACTGTCTTTAGGAAACTACATTTTCTATATATACTTTCTATATATACTCCAGCACCCTCTCGCGACGATTATGTGCAGGTACCTTGATATCTGGACAGAATTGTCTGAAATGATGCTTAACATCACAGCCAACAGCCAGGGTCATGTCAGGACACGCCTCAGAATATAACCATCCAACTAAGCCAGTAAGGCTTATATGTATGGCTGGTAAGACTTGAAACCACTTTTCCTTGGCAGGCTCAGACCGGAGTGGTTAACAAGTAAGCAAGGCGGCCAGTCAGTAGCGAATAAGCTTTGTCTGGAGGCACAAGCAGCCCATCTATTTCTTCAGGCCCCAACGGGTAGGGGTGTTTCAGAAAAAGGTGATTTTGAAAACACAGTTTCTGACAAATGTTGTTTGGACAGTATGGGTAATAGTACGTGGAGCTCCCTGTTTCTATAGAGTTATAGATTATGTTGTTGCATAAAATGTTGCAGTTCAATATTGATTTTATACTTTGAACTAGAACATGTATGTAGAATGGGTACAAAATTTCTAATAGCAGCTCCTGAGGCATCGTGGTTAAGAGCACTCATATTTCATTACTGTCACCGGGCTTAATCATTCAATTACCTCATTGACATGTCTGGTTTGGGGCACATGTGAGACAAGCCAAGTAATGCCTGTGGGTGTGTCATGTGTTATTTTTCTTGGGGTTCTCGTTTTTTTCGCCCCATCTACTGATTAACTCTCCCCATATATCAGGAAAACATGTCTGTGAAATGTATACCCACTTAAACCCCACTTTTATATAGTAAAACTGGGGTATGCAGGGATATACCTATTTTTCTTATTTTCATTCCAAAACAGATTGTGGGTACTCATTAGAACCAACTTGGGGAGGTGGTTCTAACGTGAACCCACAATGTTTTGAACAAACATATTAAAATTATCCATTTTTTCTTATGAATTTTTCAAATTTTGATGCTGAAAAAAATTCTCTGTATATTATTTTTTAATGTATGAGCTGAAATGGGCACGTTTTTTTTGTCCAGCCCTTTTTGGTTACATCATAAACCATTTCGTGTCCAACTTTTTCCAAAAAATTAACATGCTCTTCTTTTAAAAATATCTATTGCAGTGTCAAGTCAAAGTCATATACTAATGCTTTTTCAAAGAAAAAGCAATACTTACTAGTAGTTTTGAATTTATATGCGATTTAATATTCACAATAATTAGTGATGTAATGCTTGACGACACAATTAAAACAGCGTTGTAGACCAAAGAATTGCCTTTTCCTGATTTCATTTCTAATGTTTATTGAAATCCTTCTGTTATTGAATTTAAAATCTGGACAATTTATTTTAGTTAAAACAAAAATAAAGGATTGACTGTACCTTAAGCATCTGTGATGTAACTGGACAACAAATCACTAAAATTCCTTGTGTCCATGTTACAACACAAATGCTAGCAAATTGTGTCCCAGTTACATCTGAAATGAGAAGGTGTGCAAAACAGGGGGTAAAATTGTTTTTAAAAACGTGTATTATTTAGCAGTAGTGTTCCTTGATATTGTTTTTTAGTTTGAAGACTCTGCACTATGCTTGATTTTACTTGGAACAGGATAAATTCAGTTTATGAAAAATGATGTAACATGACCCCAAAATTGTGGAGTCTTCATTACATCTTTGCTTTAAATGTTGTATTTGAATAGGGTGCCAAATGCAAAAACCCAAAAACAAATGATGACAGACCCAGTTCCTGCAATTCTACTTTCTAGAAAGTTTCAAAGAAATAATCAAACTTTTGTCATCTATAAATTATACAAAAATGCGTTGAAGAGGTAACAGAGACGGCAGATCATTTCTTATAGTGTCTTTGTTAGTCTTAGTACCCCGACTTCTTTTGTATAAAGTGTAGACATTATAGATTGTCAAGGTTAGTTGACTATCTGCATTTTAAGAGATTTTATCATCACTTCATCATGTGTAAAGCATCTTCATTTCGGTTATCCTCCATTGTAAGCAAAGATGTAACTGGACGAGAAAAAAAAAATAAAATTTTGTTGTCCAGTTACATCTTTGCATCTTATCTCAATTTTGTCATGGATTCTAGTCACAATGAGGAAAAAATCATTAAAAAAGGTCTTTTAAGCTGAGGTGAAACTGCTTCCAGTTCAGCAATTTTACCTTAGCCCAAACGTACACGATTTATTTATCTAAAAAGATTAGACACAGTGCGTGACAATGGGTAGGGTAATTCAAGACCCTATTCAGATAAGAATTACCTTCTTAACGATGCATTTCTCTGCAAGATCAATATCTAAATAGATGTAGTAATGAGTATGTCCATTTATTTGAATGCTTCTGCTACACAGAAATCAATGTAAGAAGGTTTTTCTATTGTCCAAGATGTAACACTTTACCTAGCTTATACATGTGTTCTTTCTCCTTCCACCATCCTTATAACAACACAGGTGCTTACAATGCTTAAAAAAAGTTTGGTCGCTTATATCATTACAAATTAATTTAAACAAGTTTTTTTAAGTATTTATAGAACAGTACCTACAATATATTGATTTTTCAAAAGGGCTATGATGTAACATACTGGACACCATTTATACCCCACTTGGTACTATTGATTATTTCTACTCTGTCTCAATGCTATAAGTCTATTTATATATCATGGTGACCTTTCTTACATATTTATCTCCATATTTGAACTGATACTGCATATGTATCCCTATACATGGTGTGCTTTATGCACTTCTGTCTATGATGTAACATGTTGGACACGAAAAGTTACATCACCAATTTCTTTTTTAAAAAATGATTTTACTAACAAAATTACACAACAATAGATAAATTTTATGATTCAGCCTAAGAGAGTAACCTTTAGAAATAAACATATAATTTTGATATTTACCTTAACAGTTTACATTATGTATGTATAAACATATATGGAACCCCCCCTACCAAGGTGGTCCACAAGAATGTCCAAAATAAACACTTTCGTATGTCTATTTCTTGCTCCATGCATGCACTGAACACTAGTTTTGGGGTTTGATGATCCGAGAAGATATTACTTTTTCTTATCCAAACAAATTGTGTATCATATGGTGCACCAGAGGAAAGATGTTTTCACTTTTGATAAATAATTTGGGATGTAACCAAAAATGGCTGGACAAAAAAAACGTGCCCAAATTGTCTTGAATTTTGAAAAGGATGAAATTAAACTGAATCCAAAGTATATATTTAGAATGTGACACAGCCAGGTTTTAATATGAATACAAGTTGAATGTGTTGGAGCCATATATTATTTATTTTTCTGTTCAGTGAGCTATTTTTACTTCAGAAATTTCCTGTACAATGGTGAGGAGGTGAATAGCAAGCCAGATGAATCAGCTGAACAGTTGCAGCATAATTGTACAATGAGGCAGCTAAGGTGAATAAAATTTAAAAACAGTAAAATTAACAACTATTGAATTTAATAACTGTTCCATATTCAAATATGTAGAGAAATAATAACATGCAGAGCAGCAAACCCATCTTGACAGAAATGTTGTTATTGAGGCTAATCGCCCCAGTTAACAATTTTTCAGCCATGTCGGGATAGAGCAAACGCTCTTGGTTTAACCAGTACTGTAGGGAGTTAATGTGTCTTGCGCAAGGACACAACATGACACCTGTGGGGATCGAACACAGGACCCATTGATATGGAGTCTGAGGCCCTACCACTATTCCAGGTATTAAAGCAAATTATTTCGCAACAAGACAGAATAACCAATGCAGGCAAAATCAATTTGCAACATTGGGGAGTACATAACTGTCTAGGAACAACTTAAACCATGGGTTTGAATGCTTACCCTATGGTTAGTTGTTCCCACACAGTAACATCTATGTACATTAGTTATTCTCAGCTGCATTGGTTGTCTCTCGATAACTGATGTGTCACAAGATTTGTCAGATTTTTGTGCATAAGTCTCACTCTATTATAATTACAGCCAAAATGAGTTGCAGCCATAACAGTATCACTGCGAATGGTGCTAGAGAAGAGGTCCTGCATTGGAGGATTGGTAATTGATTTTGTTTGTTGCTTTTCATCTATCTTTTATCGTCTCAGGCAATGTAGGGACAGATATTAAGGTTAACAACATTTTTTTTCTATAGCTAGCCATCTAAAAAGACAGATTTGCCGTTTTGAAAATAACAGCTTTCCTAATCTGGAAAAGTGGAGTATGCCAAATTTGAAGCCATCTTCTAATACTGCAAAGGCCTTATTCTATAAGACCTGGTCAGAAACCCTGAAGACCGATTTTCTCGCAGCGTTTAAAAATGTTAAATCAAAATAGGTCGGGCATGAGAGCTTTGACCATGCCATGCATGCTAGCTTTGACCATGCCATGCATGCTTTACTGGGCCAGACACTTTCATTAACCGCAATACATTGCCAAAACTACTTACGTAAAGGATATTTCATATCTTATTGTATCTTAGCTGGTCACTGTGATACATGAATATTTTTTCTCAAAACAAAATGTGTTTACTTCATTCCATGTATCAATATTTTAGAATATCCCGTTAATGTTAGTTATAATGTGACAAAATATCATTTTCACGTTTTAAGGCTGACAGGGTTGGCATGTGCAACAGGGTCAAAGCTTTTATACCTGGCCACCAGAATAGGTGTAGATACATGTATTCATTTATAATTAGATTGCATGTGATTATTTTTTCAGAATCTGACATTGAATGGAAAGATGTGACAGACAGAGATATATTGGAGAAAGAAAACATCAACAAACTCCTGCCCTGTATATTTCACATTTGTTGTAATTAAAACAATAAAGTGAGCAAAATGAATGGCTTTTGTGATTTAAGACAGAAATTTCCACTGATTTTAGCCATTGCAGTCTTGTCGGTTGGTTATAAATCCCACTCAACAGCTGAGGTCATACAGAGACAAGCTCCCTATATATCAAGTCTCATTTGAGAGGCTGAGAAGCCTGGCATCCATCCCACGATCCTTGGTTTACAAGCTGATTGGCTTTATCACTATGCCAGGGTAGGCTTCCTATTCCAGTATTTGATGGGCATGAAAAAAAGTATCATAACCTTGGGCTGGAAACAAAGCGAAGTCTGTCATTTGATCTTCTTGTGAGAAAAGATAAGAATTACCGTAGCAATGACCAGGAATTGGAAAATCGTCTGAGTATGTTTCAGATTCTATATATTTTACAAATGAGAATGAGCAAAATTTTAAGGAGTCAGAATGGATCCAGTATTTTCTCGCTATGTGGTTATTTCCGACAGTTTGTTTTCAGGAATTCCACAAAAAACTTTATGAAAATAAGACCCTTTCATAGAGCTCAGCAGCCTTTAGTGCTCAAGATGACCTAGGATACCCACGATCTGGTTTTCAGCTCACCTGAGCTTGCTCAGGATGTGAGCTTATAGGAAGTTACTCGAGCCGGTGTCCATCTGTCTGTAGGTCTGTCTGTTAGTCTGTATGCCTGGCCACCCTTTCAAATACAAGTATGTATTTATCGCTGAAACTTGCATTTATTTTAAGATTTCACGATTTGGATAGTAAAAGTTAATGACAAGTTGATTTCCTTGTTGTTTTGACATTAAATATGTCCAAGGTGTAATTATGGCAAAATACCTTTTTTTCATGCTATGGCTCAAAATATAAAGGGTATCTGGCATTAATTTGTTTCACTGATTCATATAGTAAATCAAAACAATAACTGTGTGTGACAATTCTTAGCATAGATTTTTGTCTTTAAAATGACCAAAATAGTTGCTTTAGGGTGAAATTATGGCAAAAAAGCACATTTTGTCATGCCCTGACCCCTTCATTTATTTGGAAACACATAATTATTGTATGTTTTTTACCCAAGTGATAAGTGAAGTTAGTCACATGATCAAGTATTACTATTTTATTGTTTATTTGAATGTTTAAAAATGACCAACCATGTAAATTTATCGTAAAAATTCCAAAAAAGGGTTATAAGAACACCTTTTTCCTTGACATGACCCAAAATCTAATGGTTATCTGGCTTTTATTTTATGACATTTCACAAACTGGAATGGGAATGTTCAACTATGATCAAGTATGACAAGTTTTTATTCATTTTTGTGCTTAATAATTTCCAAAATTGTTATTTTAGGGTGAAATTATGGCAAAAAGGCACTTTTTTCATGCCCTGACCTCTATATTCTTATGGATTTAGGACTATATGCCATTATTTTCTATGTTTTTTGTAAACAGGATGAAAAATTTAATAAGAGGACTTTATTTGATGACTTTCTCATTTTTATTCCTTTAAAATTGCCCACAATGGTAATTTTAAAACAGCAAAACACTGTTAAAAGGGTCCTTTTTTCGTGTCGTGGCCTATATATTAGGGACTATCTGTCGTTATTACTACGTATTTTGCAAATAGGATGAAAGACTTAATAAGAGGACTTTGTTTGATGACTTTCACATTAATTTTATTCATTTAAACTTGCCCACAATGGTAATTTTGATGGAAAATATGGCCAAAAGCCCCCTTTTATCATGCCGTGGCTTCATAAAAAGGCTGGTTACACATGTTTTTTTCATCATATTTTTAAAGAATGTACCTTTATTGGTTGTTGTACAGAGTTTCACAAAATTGACATTATAACATGATACCTAAATTTTGATAAATGTCATAAAAATAGACATTTTCCCATAGGCACTAATGTTAAAATGTCATTTTGGGTACCTTTTCGCGTGCCCCTCCAGCACCCAAACGAATATGGGTACCTATTGATTTTTTAGGTTAATTTGTTTAACCAAGTGTTATACTAGTCAAAAAAGTTCTTTTTAAAAAAATGACATTATTCAGGCAGAGACCTTCATACATCCTTAAAGCGCGCGCGTAAGTTGCATGCTAATTTGGTCGAAACATCGCTGTTTCGCGCAATCTCCCTCTTAGAATTTTCAGGAGGTTGACAGGTCTGGATCCAGAAGGCCTATGATTTTGAAACTTGAAGCATCAGGCAATGAAGCTCTACAAAGTTTATATAAATCATGACCCTTGGATGACCTTGACCTATTTTACGACAAGGTCAACTTAGGTCGCCCGTGCATTTGAATGGGGAAAATTGGTAAAATGTCATTTGAAGTGCAAAACTTGCAGTAAATTGGCAAATGGACTGAATTTTTATGATTTGAAAAAGAAATTGACTCCAGGGGTTGCTCTGACCCTGTCCTGGGGTTATACTTATGTATATTACCATCCTAGTCAAACAAGTTTATTGGTATATTTATTTCTCAGGCCTCAGGTGAGGGTTTACAGGACCATTGGTCCTCTGGTATATTAGAAAATGCCCGTATTTTACTGAAGCCTTTTTTCTCTTTCCAGGGTGTGATGGTAGGTATGGGCCAGAAGGACAGCTATGTCGGGGACGAGGCTCAGAGCAAGAGAGGTATCCTCACCCTCAAGTACCCCATTGAACACGGCATTGTCACAAACTGGGACGACATGGAAAAGATCTGGCATCACACATTCTACAACGAACTTCGTGTCGCCCCTGAGGAACACCCCGTCCTGTTGACCGAGGCCCCGCTCAACCCCAAGGCCAACAGAGAAAAGATGACACAGATCATGTTTGAAACCTTCAACACACCAGCTATGTACGTCGCTATTCAGGCTGTACTGTCACTGTACGCCTCTGGTCGTACCACAGGTATTGTCATGGACTCTGGTGATGGTGTGTCCCACACTGTCCCCATCTATGAAGGCTACGCCCTTCCCCACGCTATCCTACGTCTTGACTTGGCCGGCCGTGATCTCACTGACTACCTCATGAAAATCCTGACAGAGCGTGGATATTCGTTCACTACAACTGCCGAGAGAGAAATTGTTAGGGACATTAAGGAAAAGTTGTGCTATGTTGCTTTGGACTTTGAACAAGAAATGACAACTGCAGCATCATCAAGTTCTCTAGAGAAGAGCTATGAGCTTCCTGACGGGCAGGTCATCACTATTGGTAACGAGAGATTCCGCTGCCCAGAAGCCATGTACCAACCATCTTTCCTAGGTATGGAATCAGCCGGTGTACATGAGACAACCTACAATAGTATCATGAAGTGTGACGTGGACATCAGGAAGGACTTGTATGCCAATACAGTGCTGTCCGGTGGATCAACAATGTATCCAGGCATTGCCGACAGAATGCAGAAAGAAATCACCGCCCTCGCCCCATCCACCATGAAGATCAAGATCATTGCGCCACCAGAGAGAAAGTACTCAGTATGGATTGGTGGCTCCATCCTGGCTTCACTCTCCACTTTCCAACAGATGTGGATCAGCAAACAGGAGTATGATGAATCTGGGCCATCCATTGTACACAGAAAGTGCTTCTAAACAAGAAACAATCTTGTTTGTGGTTGGGTTGAGAATCCTGATGGACCTTGTTAGCAGACAGAAACAGTGAAAAGATCCACAATATCCAAGTCTTATCAAAAGAGAGCAACTATTTGTATGCCTTATAAACCCACAGCAGCCCCGGTGCCGAGGTTATATAACTTTTTTCATGCTCAACTCAGCTGAGCATAAAATTTAAACTGCTCATAAATGACGAAATATCCCAAATAAATTGAAATTTCAGGTTATATCATTCACCAAAGCCTGTAATTTATCCTGCTGATAAAAGTTAAAATTTGGCATTTTATCATTTATGAGCAAGATAAATTTTAGTCTCAGCTGATCTGAGCATGAAAAAAGTTTTATAACCTTGGGACCAGGTCTTTCTTGTGGCCTGTCTTGAGCCACTTGCATGTAGTGAAATAGTGCTATATGAGCCGCCTCATGGGAAAACCAACAATCCGCATAGGTGAAAACAAAGACGCAGATCAGCTTCGCGGTTACCGCGAAGCTGATCAGCGCCTTTGTTTTCGCTACACGGATAGTACAATTCCTCTTCTTTCTAAATCCAAAATTTCCAGTCTCTAGCATTCTTCTGTGCTTGTACAGCCCGGTTTGTGTCAGACCTGTTCGGAAACCACATTGTTGGTTTTCCCACGAGGCGGCTCAAATATAGTTTAGATAAATAAGTTCCAAGACAGACACGGATGATGCAATAGGCTTAAAGCATGCTTTATACATTATGATAAAACACTTAAACTAGAAAGAGGAGTCCACAATCTATTTCAGACACGGTGAAAATATATACGATAATAAACACAAAGTAAAATTTATGTACATGTACATTCGAATGGAAAGTATCAGGTCATTGTCAGAGCTGGCTACTTCCATTTTGCATTTAGAAACAAAAATGTGCAGCGTCATTACACTTGGTATATTAAATTGAACAAAACTTAATTTGAAAATGAAAATGAAAATGATGTGGTATTTGGTTTGAAATAAGTTTACTTGTTTTTTTCTTCTATTTTTGTTTTACATAATTTATGTTTTATTTCATTAATTTTGTTACAGTTTTAAGAAAATTTTCAATTTAGTTTGTTTTGAATAAAGTTCTAGTCAAAATCATGTAACTCTTATCATTGAACATTAAAATTGTCATGCTTATTTTTCAGCTGTTTCAGTTACATGGATCTTTAATACTGAGCTCAAGAATGTTCCATTTGTAATAACTGAAGTGGACATTGGATCAGTCCCAGACCCTGCACAATTCTTACATGAAGATTTGCCTTTTTTGGTCATCAAAAT
Source organism: Rugalucina vietnamica (assembly GCA_964017185.1). Classification (NCBI taxonomy): domain Eukaryota; kingdom Metazoa; phylum Mollusca; class Bivalvia; order Lucinida; family Lucinidae; genus Rugalucina; species Rugalucina vietnamica. The sequence goes on from OZ024873.1 coordinate 2,135,128, forward strand.
ATCCATGCAACTAGTCTTACTATCTGCTTAAGCCTTATTCAAGTAAAGGGTGATAGAAATGTGTACCTTAGTAGTACCAGTAACCTTTGGAGGCTTGCCTAGTAATATAAGTGATGGTCCCAAGATTACTTAACAAAGTAGTAGAAAGTGGCCTTTTTTCGTCATGCCAGGCTGAACGGAGTTAATCCAAGGTTCCACCACAAATTACTTAACAAAAGATCTCCTACAGCATCTATATAGTACGAGCCGCAACACGAGAAAACCGGTCTTTGGGGTTTCCGACCAGGTCCGACACAAACTGGCCTGTACAGTATCAGATGAAAGCTAGAATATTGAAATTTTGGGTATAAGTAGAGAAGTAGTAGTACTATCCCTGTAGTGAAAACATAGGCGCTGATCAGCTGTACAGTTACTGCACAGCTGGTCTGCGCCTTTGTTTTCGCATAGGCAAAAATCCTGTTTTCGCATGATGTGGCTCATATAGTATAATACAGAAATTTTGTTGAAATATTAGGTACATGGAAGGCCTGCGAATTGAAAATGCCCACAATAGAATGAGCAGCATTGGGAGAAAAAAAGTAAGCAATGATCAGGAAATTGTGCTCCAAGTCTCGCCCTAAAAACTGAAAACAATTGATAATCATGCACTGATGCAAAGAGAACATATCATAAGCTTCAAGTGAGCAGCGAGTTCTCTAAAGATGGCCACTCAGGTATGTGAGCTACTGAGCTTAACTTTACATGAATATGCACATATAAGGAACAACTTGTATGAATATGCACATATATAAATATATAAGGAACAACTAAGAGGACATTATTTATAGCCCCGCTTTGAAAAAATGGGGCTATACTGGATTCACCGTCGTTCTGTTCTTCCGTCCATAATTCTGTTGCCACTCATAACTTGAGAACCAGTTGTTAGACTTTAACCAAATTTGGCATATGCATCAATATTGACAATATCTACTTATGTATAAATGCATGTCATTTTCCCCAAATTTGCAGAAGAGTTATTGCCCTTGGATGGCCATATTATTGACGTCAGAATTTACTTTCCCCTCGATATCTTGAGAACCAAAGGACAGAATCTGACCAAATTTTGTATGCACATCAACATTGACATGATCTAGCTTGGGATTGTCGCCTGTGATTTTTCGCAAGATTTTGATCCCCTTGATCGACGTTAGAATTTCGTTTCCGCTCAATATCTTGAGAACGAATTGACAGAATCTGCCCAAATTTTGTGTGAACATCAACATTGACAAGATCTAGCTTGGGATTGTTGCCCGTCATTTTTCGCAAAATTTTGGCAGAGTTACGGCCCTTGATTGACGTCAGAATTTTGTTTCAGTTCAATATCTCGAGAACGAATGGACAGAATCTGACCAAATTTTGTATGCACATCAATATTGACATGATCTAGCTTGGGATTGTCGCCCGTCATTTTTAGCGAAATTTTGGCGGAGTTGCAGCCCTAGATTGACATCAGAATTTTGTTTCCGCTCAATATCTTGAGAACCAATTGACAGAATCTGACCAGATTTTGTATGCACATCAACATTGACAAGATGTTGCCTGTAATTTTTATGCCCCCAACTTTGAAAAAGTTGGAAGGGCATATTGCTTTCGGCTTGTCTGTCTGTCTGTCTGTCTGTGTGTGTGTGTGTGTGTGTGTGTGTGTGTTAACTTTTGAATGGTGAATGCTAGGGTTTTGAAATTTCATATGCACATTCCTCATGAAAAAATAGTTGACCCGTATTTTTTTTCATGTCCGAGTTACACCCCTTTTCTGAGTTATGTCCCTTTGAAAACAAAATTTGAAAATCTTGTGTGCAAGATATCTCAAAAAGTATTTTAGCTAGAGCCTTCATATTTGGTACACTTGTTGGGGCTGAGGAGTAGATGACCTGATTAACTTTTGAGAACTTTCTGTCAAATTTTTACAAAAATACGGAATTTTGAAATTTTGATTGATTTTTCCACTTTTCGGTGAAATTTGAAACTTTTGAATGGTGAATGCTAGGGTTTTGAAATTTCATATACACATTCCTCATGATAAAATAGTTGACCCGTATTTTTTTGTATGGCCAAGTTATGCCCCTTTTTTGAGTTATGTCCCTTTGAAAACAAAATTTGAAAATCTTGTGTGCAAGATATCTCAAAAAGTATTTTAGCTAGAGCCTTCATATTTGGTACACTTGTTGGGGCTGAGGAGTAGATGACCTGATTAGCTTTTGAGAACTTTCCGTCAAATTTTTACAAAAATACGGAATTTTGAAATTTTGATTGATTTTTCCACTTTTCGGTGAAATTTGAAACTTTTGAACGGTGAATGCTAGGGTTTTGAAATTTCATATACACATTCCTCATGATAAAATAGTTGACCCGTATTTTTTTGTATGGCCAAGTTATGCCTCTTTTTTGAGTTATGTCCCTTTGAAAACAAAATTTGAAAATCTTGTGTGCAAGATATCTCAAAAAGTATTGAAGCTAGAGCCTTCATATTTGGTACACTTGTCGGGGCTGAGGAGTAGATGACCTGATTAGCTTTTGAGAACTTTCCGTCAAATTTTTACAAAAATACGGAATTTTGAAATTTTGATTGATTTTTCCACTTTTCGGTGAAATTTGAAACTTTTGAATGGTGAATGCTAGGGTTTTGAAATTTCATAATACACATTCCTCATGATAAAATAGTTGACCCGTATTTTTTTGTATGGCCAAGTTATGCCCCTTTTTTGAGTTATGTCCCTTTGAAAACAAAATTTGAAAATCTTGTGTGCAAGATATCTCAAAAAGTATTGAAGCTAGAGCCTTCATATTTGGTACACTTGTTGGGGCTGAGAAGTAGATCACCTGATCAACTTTTGAGAACTTTCCGTCAAATTTTTACAAAAATACAGAATTTTGAAATTTTGATTGATTTTTCCCTTTTTCGGTGAAATTTAAAACTTTTGAATGGTGAATGATAGGGTTTTGAAATTTCATATACAGATTCCTCATGAAAAAATAGTTGGCCTGTATTTTTTTCATGTACATGTTATTCTCCTTGTTGGAATAATGTCCCTTTGAAAACGAATTTTGAAAATCTTGTGTGCAAGATATCTCAAAACGTATTTGAGCTAGCTAGCTAGAGCCTTCATATTTGGTATGCTGGTTGGGGCTGAGAAGAAGATCACCTGATTAACTTTTGAGGACTGTCTGTCAAATTTTGACAAAATTACTCCATTTTTAAGTTTCTTATTTCATTTCTAACTTGCCTGCAAAAAAGCTTACATTCTGTTTCTGGATCGAGGTCAAAACAGACGCAACCGAACAGCTTCTTCAAGGAAATTAAATTTGACTGCATTCAAATGAAATAAATGAATCATACAAACTGCCAGTTTAGGGACAAGCATACAGTTGGGGGCATAGTGTTTTACAAACACACATTTCTAGTTCACATAATTTTGACGGAGTTACGGCTCTTGATTGACATCAGAATTTCGTTTCTGCTTAATAATTCGAGAACAAATTGACAGAATCTGACCAAAATTCATATACATATCAACATTGACAAGATCTAGCTGGGGATTGTTGCCCGTCATTTTTCGCAAAATTTTGACGGAGTTACGGCCCTTGATTGACGTCAGAATTTCGTTTCCGCTCAATATCTTGAGAACCAATTGACAGAATCTGACCAAAGTTTGTATGCACATCAAAATTGACAAGATCTAGCTTGGGATTTTGCCTGTAATTTTTCACATAATTTTGACGGAGTTGCGGCCCTTGATTAACGTCAGAATTTTGTTTCCTCTCACTATCTCGAGAACAAATTGACAGAATCTGACCAAAATTTATATGCACATCAACATTGACAAGATCTAGCTTGGGATTGTTGCCCGTCATTTTTCACAAAATTTTGACGGAGTTATGGTCCTTGATTGACATCAGAATTTCGTTTCCGCTCAATATCTCGAGAACTAATGGACAATCTTACCAAATTTTGTATGCACATCAACATTGAAATGGTCTAGCTTGGGATTCTTACCTGTCATTTTTCGCAAACTTTTGACGGAGTAATGGCCCTTGATTGACGTCAGAATATAGTTTCCACTCAATATCTTGAGAATGAATTGACAGAATCTGACCGAATTTTGTATGCACATCAACCTTGACAAGATCTAGCTTGGGATTGTTGCCTGTCATGTTTGGCAAACTTTTGACAAGAGTTTTGTTTCTGCTCAATACCTCGAGAATAAATTGTCAGAATCTGACCAATCTTTTTATGTGCATCAACATTAACAAAATCTAGCCCGTCATTGGTTGTCTCACCCTGGCAAAAAGCTCAGAAGCGGGGCTATAGTCAGATCCTCTGACAATTCTAGTTGCAACCAGGTTTGACACACACCAAAAAGCAAAATTTCCCAAATACATTTCATTATACTGCTTGGGGGAAAGACCTGTCATTAGCAAAATGAACACAGAAGGTAAGTTGAGGTAATATACATGACTATTTTTGTCATCCTACAGCTCTTGTAGATGATCGCTGAGGCTTGAAGGTTTTGATGTGGAAGTATTTTGAGATGTGCATTATAATAATTTTGCATAGCTGATCTGGCTTTGCATTTCTAAAAGGGCAGGTTTCTTTTCTGGGTTTGTCCATATGTAGTACATGTAACTAGCTTAATAAAGCTCATTGCAAAACCCAGAAATTCAATGGTATTAAAAGGAAAATTTGAGCTGCATCATGTGAAAACAAACATTTTGCATAAGCTGAAACAAAGGCGCAGATAGCTTCGCAGTAACCATTTTCACTACAAAGATACATGTACTACAATTTCAATACTTTCTAAATCCAAGATTTCTAGCTCTTGTCATCTTCTGTGCTTGTACAGCTCAGATTGTGTTAGACCTGTTCGGAAACCACGTTGTTGGTCTTCTCGTGTCACAGCACATTTGTTGGGGTTGATGATCAATGTCTTCAGTGAACAGCTGAGTCTCGTCGTGACAATTCTTTTTCTAGCCTAAAATTACTTCCTTTTCTAGTCAAAGACAATTTTAAAGGTATTGTGCACATAGAATTCAGAAAATGTAAGAAGTGTGCAAGATGTAAAAGTTTATCTTTGGCCACACATACACACCCAGTCATTGAGTGGTTAACAGAAGAAAAAGACGAGATGTATTAGAATGGAGTCAATGCCTAGGCGTAACCAGAAAAATTTAAAATTATACACACCAAGGGCAAAAAAGCTCATTTTTTATTGAAAAATGACAAAAAACACCATAAATTTAGCCACTTTTAATTTTTTACATTACCTACTGTGCGTAATGGGCGGTACGCCTATGCAATGGACTGGTAAACGCTTAATATCTGACATCCGATTCTGAAATTAATTTGAATGATTTTACAGTTGTTTGAAAAGTTCCCCAAAAGCTGTTCTGTTTTCAATTTGCAACATGATCTTGGTGAATAAGTTTGTAGAGGAGTTTAACATTCTAGTCAACAATTTTTCAGTCATCTAAGGATGCTCAAGGAAACATGGCAGAAGGATTCAAAACTCTGGTCCACATGGGTGCAGGACATTTCGTCTAAAACCATTTCGTCTAAAAGCCATTTCGTCTAAAGGACATTTCGTCTAAAAGACATTTCGTCTAAAGGTCATTTGGTCTAAAGGACATTTCGTCTAATGGACATTTGGTCTAAAGGACATTTCGTCTAATGGACAATTCGTCTAAAAAATCTAGTGGGTGCGACATTTGGTCTAACAAAAGTTAAGAAAAAAAAAAAAAAAAAAAAGAATTTTTAGACCAAATGTCGGACCTTACTGGAAATCAATTTCAGAGATGTGACTTGAAATATTTATTTATCATTTCCGTTTACCTGCAAGCTTATGGTGACAATACATGTATATTGGTATATCTTAACTGGTCATCAAACTGGTAGCTATAATGCATTGTTTAGGATTAGTTTTGGTCCATTGTTGTCTGTTGCAGTTGTTGATTGGTAAACAATAAAAGCATTATATATTTTTTAAATAAAAGATGCTGCTGCAACATCGCTGGAGGGATTGGCTACAATTTGTCATATTAAATAATGAAATTGATATCCAATAAAATGTTGTTCAAAATATTTTCCTTATCATTTATGTTTTAGAGGAGTTTTAGACGAATTTTAGACGAATTTAGACATTTTTAGACGAATTTTAGACGAAATGTCGTATTCGACGAAATGTCCATTAGACGAAATGTCCATTAGACGAAATGTCATTTAGACCAAATGTCATTTAGACCAAATGTCTTTTAGACGAAATGTCCTTTAGACGAAATGGCTTTTAGACGAAATGGTTTTAGACGAAATGTCGTGGACCGGATCCACATTCATCAAACATACATGTGATACCTCATCATCATCCAGGAAAGAGCCTAAAATTGGTAAAAATTCTAAAATGTACCACTTTTTAACACAAATCCAAAAGCTGAAAACTTCTTATATATCTTACATTTTTGTCGCTAAAATGGAACAATCTCACTGTTGAGTCGCTGATTCATCTTTCAAACTCATCAGGTATGGTCAAAACATTTAGGACATACCTTTGCCTTGTATGTGTTACATTAACATTGTTCATTATGAAAACTTGCCCATGCAATAAACAGATAGTTATTGAGCTTTAAAAATTGAAAATTTTCAGTGGAAAAATGTTGATATTTTTCTTATTTTTGCTCCAAAACATAGATTGTGGGTACTCGTTAGAACCGCCTCGCCTTGCCGAGGCGCTTCTAACGAGTACCCACAATCTATGTTTTGGAGCAAAAATAAGAAAAATAGGTATACCCCTGCATACCCCAGTTTTGCTATATAAAAGTGGGGTTCAAGGGGGTATACATTGCACGGACATGTTTTCGTCATGTAGTGATATGATTGAGGAACTTCCTAGGTAAAATCAGACTCTTGTTGTAATCTCTGATGCTCTAATTCTGAACCTAGTTTTGCAACTTTGCATTTATTTTTTTTGTTAACTTTGGTCAATTTAGGTCATGCTATTAAGTGGGATTTGGGCAAAACACGCTTCTGTGTCAATGCAGTTTGCTTTAAAAGAGAAATTTCGTTGAAAAATGAGAAAAAATCACTCCTGGTGTTCCTAAAAATACAAGTGGATGATAATAAGCAACAGGTACATTCATCACAAATGGGTCAAAATCAACACAAATATTGGTCATTCAAGTTTATTTTACATCTATAAAATTACAGAAACAAGATAAAACAGAACTGGCAACAAAAATAATGTATCGAGGTTTTCTTTTACCTTTATGCAATAAAACATGTCAGATCTATGGCATTAAGCTAAAGAAGAGACAGCAGTAATAATAATGATTGTGTAAGAATTATTTTCTAGTAAGTTTAGGTCATTTTTGACCAAAAATCTCATTGAAATTGGCTATCAATTAAGATGAAAACCTCGCCAATTTCAGCTGAATATGCTATTTTCTCTCATGATATTTTGGGAGCCATAATAACCCGATTAAGCACTTAGTAAGATAAACAAAATATGAAAATAAGAGCTGTTGCAGGACAGCGTAGCTCGCCTGACTTGTGCTTTGCCACTAAATTTATCAAAATCTATGACCCATAACCTTGACCTCAAGGTCGCTCAGGTGGGTCGTAAAAGCATAAAATTTCAGACCAATATCTACAAACATGCAAAGTATCAACTTGATCCATCAACATGTTCAAGAGATATAGACTTCTAACAACTTTAATGAAAAAACTTCAACAAAAAATTTCTAAATCTGTGACCTTGACCTCACGGTCACCCAGGGTGGGTCATGATGATACTCCACAAAACTTCAGACCAATATCTTCAAACATGCAAAGTATCAACTTGATCCATCAACATGTTCAAGAGATATAGACTTCTTAAATCTTTAATGAAAAACTTTAACATAAAATTTCGAAGTCCATGACCTTGACCTCAAGGTCACCCAGGGTGGACCACGATGGTACTGCATAAAACTTCAGACCAATATCTACCAACATGCAAAGTATCAACTTGATCCATCCATATGTTCAAGAGATATAGACTTCTAAAAACTTTAATGAAAAACTTTAACATAAAATTTCTAAGTCTGTGAGCTTGACCTCAAGGTCACCCAGGATGGGTCATCTGTGACCTTGACCTCAAGGTCACCCAGGATGGGTCATGATGGTACTGCATAAAACTTCAGACCAATATCTACCAATATGCAAAGCATCAACTTGATACATCTACATGTTCAAGAGATATAGACTTCTAAAAACTTTAACCGAAAGTGTGACGCGGACGTACACGTAAACGCGGACAACCGAGGTGACAACAATAGCTCTGTGCACTTCGTGCAGGCGAGCTAACAAGTTGCAGCATGGGTCACTTAACCTACAATCTTGTCTGTTTTGTCATTTTAAAGTTCCACTAATCAATTTTCATTAAAGTGTCTTGCTCATTTAGACAGTCCTGTGTCAACGGGGTTCGAACTCCTGACTTCTCAGTCTGCAGTCTGATGCACTTAGCAGTCTGATGCACTTAGTCACCAATAGGTCATTGGGCACCTTTCATTTGACTAAAATTTGTTAAAGCTTCATTTAACCTAAAATTTTAAAAGGGTCATGGGATATCTGAAGGCATTTTTAGAAAAAAAAAAGATTTTGATTAAATAAAAAAAGGATTTAATAGTGGAAAGCTAAATACATTTCTGTTGGAGAAAAAAACCTGTGCTAGTCCTTTTATTGCTTGTCAGACTTCAAAAATTAATATATGTTGCAAAGACACAAGCAGCCTCACAGTGCTTAATAAACTTATTTTGGACCCTAAAAGATTTTGCAAATTAGAAACACAATCTCTACATTTTCAAAGTGACTAGATGCAAATCTAATTCTAAGGAAAATAAAATGATAAAACATATGAGCACAATCTTAAGAAAACCTGCCTTTCTCTTTTTTAGTAACCACACAGCTGATCTGCATCTTTGCTTTGCTTTACTGAACAGTGCCAATTCTGAATGGCACTTAGAAAATCTGACATTTCAAGCATCATGCTTTGTTAGTCATACAGATCTGTGTATGTCCCACATGACTGTAACCTATTTGCTCCAAAGACAGGTGTTCTCTTGATGTTTCTCATGATTCAGTGTGTCAACAGTTCACATCTTTTACATTCAACTTGAATCTAAAGTCTTATCATTAGAAAATTAAAGAATCAAATAAGTACTGTAAATTTTGAAATATTCGCGTGACTTTTTAGCTCACCTGAGCCGAAGGCTCACAGGTGAGCTTATAGTATACCCATGATCCGGCGTCCGTCGTCCACAATTTCAAAGATCTTTTTCTCTGAAACCACTTGGCCGATCAAGTTGAAATTTTATGTGTAGCTTCCTTGGGTAGTGGCACTGAAATTTTGTTCGCGATATTTTGGTCACATGACCAAGATGGCCGCCACGCCCATATATGGTAAAAACCCTTCAAAAATCTTCTCCAGAACCGGTGAGCCAATTTCCATGAAACTTGGTATGTAGCATCCAGGACTCCACCCCATCATAATTTGCTAAAATGATGACCCTGGGTTGACCTTGACCTATTTTACGGCAAGGTCAATTTTGGAATCATAGTCTTTTACATGGGAAAAGGCGATAACAATGGATTTTTTGAAAACTATTGCAGCCTGAGTCCTGAAAAGTGGTAGATGCAAACAACTAATGGAGAAGATGAAGGTATGTGATTAATTTAGGTCAAGGTCATCTCTTGACCTTGGCCAGTCTGTTGCAGCGCGCGGTAATTAAGTATGGTAAAAGAGCAGACAAGACCCCTACAAACCCTTGGAAATTCATGAAACCCAAGGAAAGTGTATAGAAAATGCTGAGGAGTCTTGTGTTCCATTGGGATAGGCTATGAACGCACAGATATTAATGACGATTGCAAAAGCGAGGAGGCATAGGGAAGAACCAGTCGGGGTTTGACATAAAAATCAAATTTTTCTCCAAGACAACACCATCCTCTCATTGATCGTAAGATACATTGACGACTGTTGATTTCATAGGATACGAGAGAGACCACGACATGTGCCATATAGTTCTGATTTAGCCACGATGGATCTTTCCTCGTCTGAAATCTAAGTTTGTCGACACGCTCAGGTATGAACGCAAAGTACTTCGTACGTTGTTAGTGTCCATAGTTTGAGCCCTAAATTTTCGGTGGTTTGATGAAAAAGCCCTTAAATGTATATATTGTTGTGTAGAAAAATGTTTTTTCCCACTAGTGTGCACAGTTTTGACTTTCTTCTTTGAAGACAAACAACAAAACAAGAACAGTCCGGGAACTTTCCGACCATACCTTGTAGTTGTATGGAACTTGACTGGAAGACACCTTACAGGTTTCTCATGGCAATATCATGTGCTTCAAATAAAATACAACCATAAGTAGCACCAATAAAAATAAGCCGAGCATCAGAAAACCAACAATCTGCATAAGCGAAACCAAAGGCACAGATCAGCTGTGCAGTAATTACACATCTGATCAGTGCCTTTGTTTTCGCAACATGGATAGTACAATCTCTCTTCAACCTTCTAGCCTGATTTTGTGACTGTACAGGCCGGTTTGTGTCAGACCTGGTAGGAAACAGATGATTGGTTTTCTAATGCAAAGGCTCAGATCAGCTCAACTAAAGCACACTGGTTATCCAGTGACAACTACCGCAGCTGAGAACAACAAACACAGATTAAATCAAAATGATGTGAGCCTTCACACCAGGGAACCAACAATTTGCATATGCGAAAACAAAGATGTAACTGCACAGCTGATCAGCATCTTTGTTTTCGCCACACGGATAGTACTATTCCTCTTCTACTTATATCCAACGTTTGAAGCATCTAGCTTTATGCTGTGACTGTACAGCCTGGTTTGTGACCGACCTGGTCGGAAACCCAAATTGTTGGTTTTCTCATGCACAGGCTCATGTATGACAAGTTGTTACCAAATAGGATAAACTGGTATATATTCCTTCCCTAATGTTTATTCCATCCACATTATTATTCTCAGTTGCTTTGATTGTATCTGAATAACAAATGAGCCGCATCATGAGAAAACCAACATTTTGCATATGTGAAAACAAAGGCGCAGATAAGGGCCCAAGTTTTCGCTATATGGATAGTAGAATCACTTCCTCTACTTCTTAAATCCAAAGTTTCAAGATTCTAGTAATCTTCTGTGGCTGCACAGGTCGGTTGGTGTCAAGCCTGTTTGGAAACCACACTGTTGATTTTCCCACAAGGTGGCTCCAATGTGCAAACTGGCTTGTTTCCAATGGAATGGCACTTCCTTGTCTTCTACGTTGTAAGTAATCGTCTCCACAATGGGCAATTATAAACTGCAATGATCTCCAAAACTGAGACTTGTGTCCAGTCTCTGACCTCCAAAATATGGAGTTGTGTAGTTTCTATGATAAACAGTCTATTGCACAGGTTATCACAGATCACACTGAGTACTAGTGGCCCTGAGTTTCCTCAACATATACCCGTCGACATTCGTATACCCCCAAAGTCATCTCTACGCCTCCTGCCCCCTCCTCCACCAAATCCTCTACCCCCGCCCCTCCCTCCACCCCGACCCCCTCGCCTGTCACCACCCTCTGCTGCCATCCTCTCCTTGTGTGCTGCAAATCTGTCGGCCATGTCTATCAGGCACTGGGGGACTTCCTACAAAATTAAACACAGGATATGTTAAAGGACACATTTTCTCACCCACCAGACAAGCATATCCCTTTGTGTGCCTGTCTGAGATATTTCTGTCTCAGTACTAGTATAATTTTAGCAGTCTCAAAATGTCAATCATTTCTGTATTTAGCTAATAGAAATGTACACCTCATGCTTATTTCCATATAAGGAAGTGATGAGCTAGGTGTCAACTGTCAGAGACAAAAATAGCCTAGCAGGTGTTAATTTCAGGAAGATATCAAGAGTAATTGTAGTCTGCTGCTCTTATAAAAATCTAAAAAAAAAAAAATTTTGCCAGAAATTTGTGAATAAAACAAAATGATGATTTAATATTTTTGTAAGGTGAGTGCAAATACAAAATTATTTTTATTTGTTTCACTGGCTAATTTGCGTATTGTTTTATGTCCAAACATAATGGCTGCCTGAACAGAACTTGAAGCCTATTCAGAGTCAACTGTTTTAAAAGGTGGGTGAGAAAAATGATCGATGATGGTGTTGAAGCTTCAACAAGGAAATCTCAGGCTTGTTTTCAGATTATTCGAATCTCATCTGCATCTGAAAACTTGCCTGAGATTTCCGTGTCTCCGCCTCAACCCCATCATAGATTCTTTTATTCTTAGATTCAGAAATAAGATCAAAAGGCCTAAGCTAAAAATGAAAATAAGACAAGTCTTCCAAAGACAAATTATCCATATTAAGAGTTCATAACTGAACATTTTTCTACTTGAATCAATTGAAGGATTGTATATGAGCTGCTGCATAAGAAAATCAAGAACATGCATAGGCAAAAACAAAGGCACAGGTCAGATTCGCAGTAACTACACTCACCAACACACACCAACCTCATCAATGAGGCATATGCCGAAATCTATGCGGATGATACAACTGCCCATACAGCTCATAAAGATCAAAATGTTGTTGAAGTAAAACTACAGGGTAGTTCAACTGATTTCAAATTTTGGTGCATTGTTCACAAAATGTTTATAAACTTAAACAAAACATCTTCCATGTCCATAGGAAGTAGGCAAAATTTATCCAATTATAATGCATTAAATATTACAATTGATAATGAGGATATCTCAAACGTTGATAACCAAAAACTGCTGGGGATAATCATCGATAAAACGCTCTCCTGGGATAAACAAATCGACTCTGTTTGTCTTAATATTACAAGACGAATAACTCTTTTAAAACTACTATCCAAATATGTGGACATGCCCAATCTCAAACTTTACTATAACTCCTACATTTTACCTATCTTTGACTATGGCTGCATGATTTGGGGACAGTCTTCAACATACAATATCAATAGATTGCTAAAATTACAGAAACGAGCAGCGCGAATTATTCTCCGAGCAGACTTCATGACACCATCAAAAGAAATGTTCCAAGAGCTAGGCTGGCTTACTTTTACAAACAGAGTGGAATATCATATTTGCATTATGGTTTTTAAGTCTCTTAATGGCCAAGCTCCTGAGTATTTATCAAGCCTGCTCACGAAATGTTCTGAAACAAACACCAGAAATTTACGTTCAAGTAAACAGGAAATTTTGAAAGTTCCATTTGCTCGAACGGCATATTATAAAAAATCTTTTTCTGTCACCGGTCCAAAACTATGGAATGCTTTGCCTCTAGAAATTAGAAAATCAACAAGTCTTGCCACTTTCAAAACGTCTGTGAAGAAGTACTATTTAAATAAACAACTTAACGATACATAGAACACGTTGCATGTTTCCGCCACACTATCACTGTCCCATCGACAAATACTAGAAATTAGAACATCAAACAAGTCTAAACATATTGAAAACACCGCGAAGAATTATTTACTAAGCAAATTTACGAGGCATAAAATATGTTGCACGCACATCCAACCACAAAAGCACGTACTTGTAACTGTTATGGCAGTGGTGTGGTGTCTGGACATTGGTTTCCGCCACATTACCGCTGCCCCGACAGGCAAATACACGCAGAATTAATTGTATATCAAACCCTTATTCTCTTCATGTTCTCAAACTTGTTTGGATCTGGCTACATTATTATTATATTGTATTGTTGTCCCAATTTTGATAATTGTATCTGTTATTACACGTTTTGTATTGTTGCGTGCGGTTGCTGGACACAGTCTAGCTGACTGCAAACATAGGGCTGTGAGATTTATTGGAGGTTTTCGGCAGCAACGACCTAGGTAGGGAAACCACCCAGCCAGACAGTTTGCTAATGAGTCTTTCAGCTCTATTTATTTGTGTCTTTCATGCAATGAATGGGACAACTTTTTATGCTTAAGGACACCCAGTATTTTCCGTATCTCAATTAACAAGTAAAAATAAATTTGGTCCCTGTCTTTCGACCACGAGTCAATAAATGTAATGGTTATAGTGAAAAAGGTTTTGGTTAGATAATTTCACTGGTCATACAATAAGCTTATAAAGAAGATGAAATTTACAAGTGCTGTATCTTGCTCTCTCGGTGAATCACATATTACCTTAAATCTGTTATCATAAATATACATGAGTGTCCTTAAGTTGTATTTTCATTTCAAATTCTATGCCTCATTTTAAAGCAATAATTGTACATATTTTTGATAGGTCTCACTGACATCACATTTTGTACATATGTATATAACTATGTTAATATGTTTTACTCTTAAGAGGACCATATGTGAGATTAGTTTATGTACTAAATATGTCATCCTCTTTAAATAAAGACATTATTATTATTATTATTATTATTATTATTATTATTACCTATTCAAGAAATAATGTTCTTTCTCATTAGTGTGAGACGAACGACCAACTACACAGCTGAAGTCAGCGCCTTTGTTTTCGCTACATGGATAATACAATTCCCCTACTTTCTAAATCCAGAATTTCCAGCCTCTAGCCATCTTCTGTGCTTGCACAGCTCAGTTTGTGTCTGACCTGTTCGGAAATCCAGACAGTTTGTTTTCTCACATGATGGCTCAATTATTACCTGATTTGCCTCCACCATAATGTCTATGAGATCTTTGGCATTTCTCCAGTCTCCTCTTGTCAACAGAGTTAATGCTGTACCTGTTCTCCTGTAGTGACAAAGAAAAACAAACCTGGGCACAGTTGTTCAAAACTTTGTTAGCTTAACGTCGTTAAGACCTCAACTTGTTAAGTAAATGTCGACTACATTAGCAAATACACTGTTATTTTTTGTTGACCAGAGGACCAATGGTCCTGTAAACGCTCACCTGAGACCTGAGATATATACCAATAAACTTGTTTGACTAGAATGGTAATATACATGTATATAACCCCAGGGCAGGGTCAGAGCAACCTCTGGAGTCAATTTCTTTTTTGAATCATAAAGATTCAGTCCATTTGCCAATTTACTGCAAGTTCAAATGAATTGTAACAATTTTCCCCATTCAAATGCATGGACAACCTTAGTTGACCTTGCCGTAAAAAAGGTCAAGGTCATTCCAGGGTCATGATTTATACAAACTTTGTAGAGCTCCATTGCCTGGTGCTTCATGCCAAGTTTCAAAATCATAGGCCTTCTGGTTCTGGAGAAGAAGATTTTTAAAGGTTTTTGCTATTTATAGCCATGGCGGCCATCTTGGTCATGTGACCTTGACCATTTATACAAACTTTCATTCACTCTTCCTAAGAATGCTCCACATAAGGTTTGGCTTTGATTGACCAAGCGGTTTCAGAGAAGGAGATCTTTGAATATTATGGTCATACACATACAGGGCGCCCGGTGACTTTTGGTGTCAAAAATATAGGTCAGGTCAAGAGCTTATCAGACAGAGCTTCCAAGTACCTCTATGGGGTATAGATTTCTGGTAGTTCGGCCAACCAAATTTCCATGGCCTTTCATTGGATAAAGGGATCAAAGGTTTGCTGTTTCTCCAGGGTCATTAGCCCCCAGTATTACATCAAAATGCTGGCCCTGCTGAGAGTTTTATCACCATCTGCCACAACAGTAATTAATTTCAACCTGTGTACTGCTACCAGAATCTGTTTTGTAAAGTCATATGCACAAGTGAAAAATAACATGTCTTGAGATTCTGATCAATCTGTTCATATATTTGCTGCCTGTATAGATGTATATCCCATACAGCATATACATGTAATGTATTCATATTCTGAAGTAAAAATGCATAACTAGAGTCTATTGTTGAACAGAGTGCCTTGCATATTAATGCACAAGTTTTCTTGTAAAAGTGCACACTGACAAGAAAATCTGTCTTCAGTTAAAGGATGGTTTAATAGAATTTTAGAGACTAAAAATATGATATACTATCTAGGCAACAGTGAAAGACAAAGACACTGACCAGTCTGCATGAAGGAAACACATCTGACCTATGTCTTTTATTGTCACACATGCAAACAGCAGGTTTTCCCATGAAACAATTAATTTTTTCTCTCTGTCAAATTTTCCAAATATCCTGCATAAGAGGCACAAAACATTCTGCATAATTTTCTCTGTTGTTAGCAATATTTTCCTTGAGACTACTTCATTTTCCTTGATCTAAAAAATATTTTTTTCTTTGATTTAGTATTATTTATTATAAGTACAGGTTATCTCAAGACATGTTGCTGTTTTGCATTTTAACAACACATCCAATGTAAAACTTTTCCAAACTGAAATGTTAGGTATTCTAAGGTAATTATTCAGGGAAGAACCACCATAAAACAGCCAGCCTATCTGATCTTAATGACTTGCCACATTCCTGACTAACTGCCCTGCTTTGATAAAATTGGATATGGTTCCAATAGGTCTTTGAAATCCTGACCAATCAGATAATCCATTGCCGAAAGACCTGAAATTGTACCTGATAGCTCTGTCTAATGTGCTACTTGGTCAGGTTCAAAAATATAGGTTTTAGAGGCCAGAAATATAGGATAAAATAGTATGTATATAGAATGAAGAAAACAAGCTACACCCGTGGAAATAAATCCCTTTACTTTCGTATTTACGATGCATCAACCTAGGTCCATCGATCAGTGTTTATTTTTAACTATCGGATTATAGTAAATATTTGACACTGGTAAGATATTTTTAGACGCGTAGTTTCCTGAATGAATATACAACAGAGTATTTCTCGCAACCTTGAAATAAATATGTCAACATTGCAATTCATGTCATTGTCACGGGAACAGATTGAATATGTCAATATAGGCTTCCGTAAGGTTCGTTACGAAACCCTGTTTATAAATTGTCATATAACCATGATGAAAATAAGATCACTTTTTGATTTGATTTCGAGTTTAACTTCCCACCAACAGCTATAGTCATAAGGAGACGGGACGTCGTTTTATAGTTGGAGAAGCCCGGGATCGAACCTCCGAACCCTGGATTACAAGGCGAGTGACTTAAACACTGCGCCACAGAGGCTTTTAAAAGATGAAAACATTGGGTCCCATAAACCATGATCAGACGGGGTAATCAACCAGGTCAATCAATTATTCTAGCCACAATGTTCATGGACCAACACAGCAGATGCAGGAAGAAGACTGGTGCGGCAAGTCGCTATTTTAGAATGACGGACACCGATATCAATCCAATCGTCCTACAATTCTTTTCGTCAGACTTGGTTATGGCGAATTTCAACGGTCCACCATTCATTTGTAACCACAGCTCCCCCGCCTACGGGGAAGGGTGTCGATTGTAATTTTCAGTGCCCTGCTATAGACTCCCTAGGGGACAAACTGGAGGTCAAAACCGCACTCTTTGCCCTGCCGTTCACGATAGAAATCTCCCTGGGTTGGGGATCTTGATATCAAAACCCCCACTTTACACCGGCTATCCCTCGCCCTTCCACGTAGGTGGGAACGTGCTTACAAATGATTGGTGCATTATGACTATAGTCCTTGCATTGTTTATTGTCATCTTCTCGTGACATGCATTGTCCAGCTTTCCTGGGCCAAGAATTACAATCACCCCCCTTAAAGTTAAGGAAGACCTTTGTTTAGGTGACTTTCAGCATCCAAGAACATGCATCAAAAACGGACTGAAATAGTATACTTATCTGTTTTATTATGTAAATTTCATTTTTTTACACATTTATATATTCATGTAACAGCATTAAATCTTTAACGGTAAAATATCAAGTCAAAATTTGTCACCTTAAAGTTATAATGAATCTTCATTTAAATTGTTATTTTGCGGCTTAAACATCATCCTTTGTGTATTTGCGGTTATTTCACGCAAAAGAAAAAAAAAAATATTTCGAAATTATAATTTTGAAGGCCATTTATTTTTAGACCTGTCAAAATTGGAAATTGATTTCTTAGGTCACGTGACAGGTCAAGCTGTGACGTCAGTTGAGTAATTCAATACCTCAGTCGCCATATTTGATCTATTGAACAAAGGAATTAACCGAGCGTAAAATTGTAAATAAATATTGTTATAGTGTAGAAAAAGTGTGAAAAATGCCTCGCTGTGTTGCCCCAGGATGCCGGAATACGGACGCTGCGCATCTGGGCATGTTTACATTCCCTAAGGATTCGTGTTTGAACTTAAAGTGGAGGACAAACATGCGACGCGCTGTTTCAGTGAAGGAGCCATGGAAGCTGTGGACGAATTCCAGCAGTAGTCGTTTGTGCGGGGCCCATTTTACCGACGAGTGTTTTGTGCCACCCTCCCCAGCCTTCGCCAGGTCCATCGGGTTCGTTCCGAAGTCATACAACCTGAAGAAAGACGCGATACCGACGATCTTTGAGAAGCCTTCGACGCCGAACCGGGAGAAGCCCAGTGCCAAGCCAAGGGGAGCTTTCCAGAAACGACGAAGGAAAGAGGTAAAATATTTAGTATACTCCCCACTTTCTTTGTATATTACAGCTCATTCAACATTCTTTGAGTGTGTTTTCATTCTTCTGTGATCATAGCCTTCGAAAAATTAATGGACCCCCAGGGCTAGCCCTGGATATGACACTCACTCGATAGTGTCCTTGATATGACAGGAACCTTTAGCCCTGAATGCAGGATTATAGTTTTGCTCAGTCCCTGCAGTATTTGTTGTCTTTTTTTTTTACTTCGATCGATTTCTGACCTCAGGAGCTGTGGAAATGTGACTTGCTCACACAATGATGCCATTGCTCACACAATGATGCCATTGCCATTCAGCAAAGGTGCCTTGGCTGGAGATTGAACCCGGGACGGTCCAGGACCTCTGGGACCGGAGTCAACCACTCAACCCCTGCACCAGTCCGTTCCGCAGTATGAGAGTTTGTTAAATAATTTTTTTTTTAATTCCGTTTTACGTCCCTTAATAGTTTTTTTTTTTTTTTTTTAAATTCAGTTTTACGTCCCTTTCAAGATTATTTCAGCTAATGAGTGAAAACAGAAGAACTTGAGAAAAACACCTGGCACATACCCATAAGCAGCACTTGGCTTATCTCACATGTGGCCAGTGCGGGGCTCGAACCCAATCGATTTGTTAACTATGTCACGGGGGCAGAAAAAGAAACTGCCATGATAACATCATAACAGGCTATGTTGTACTCAGTTTCGCATTTTTTGTTAGGTCGTAGTGGTAGACTAGAGCAAAACTCCAAATTTAGGGGTCTTGGGTTTGATCCCTACAGGTACACTGGCAGCGCACACCTGTCTAGAATGACTGCAAAGGCTTGTGACTATGACAGTATGTAAAGAAAGAAAAAAAAGGCTGCACTAGTTAGACACATTTACTCCCCAGAGTAGTGGTTATAACCCAGGAAGCTCTGCCTCCATTTCGACATGACTGAAAAATTGTTGACTGGGATGTTAAACCTCAATACAAACAAACAAACAAACAAACATTTTGTTCATCAGATCATGACATATTCATCACAGTAGCCCAATTACATGTACATGTATCTATCTTCATATACTTAGTTGATCAATTTCTGATCATCATCTCAGGACATGCATGGTACATTTAGGACTCAAAACAATGGTTTCTTGTTTATCGTGAGAGCACTCTGCCAACTGAGCTACCATGGGTGCTTAGTTACAGTTTCCCTTGGTCTCGTACACTCGGCTATTGTTTACAATCTCCATGTGTAATTTGTCAGACCATGGCATTCCGAATGCTAGTTGTTGTTTATTGTTTGTTTTTTTTGCTACAAATGAAGTGATATACGAAAACATGTGTAATACATGTAGAAAACGTGTAATATAGCATTGTGAGAGGTCACAGCTAATTTCCCCCAAGCTTAATCATGCGTTAGATATTTTTTTTCAAATGTGTACTGAGTTTATCAATTTCTGACCACTAGGCATACCAGAGAAGCTTCGCTCAGTGCAAAATCAAATGGTGCCCCGGATGAGGATCGAACCTCCAGGGACTAGAGTCCTACATTCTACCACTGTGCCATGCGGCCAGTCCCCAAGTCTGCTGGGAACGGAAGATACAGTCCGATTTTTGACCGAGCATGAATCCACACTGAGCCACCAATTGTCATAAGGGCAGGTAAAGAATGTGGTCTGACCCCCGCCCCTTTACGGTTGGCATAGCCCTAGATATTTTACCCCTGTGAGACTTAAGTAAAATAGGAAAGCTTGTATTGTCTTTTTTTATGTATGTATATTACAGGCAATCAAAGAACTTCTGGAAGAACATGTTGAAGCCAGCATCGGGGTTGTTGAAACTGTTGCGCCTGAAGACGATTCCAGTAGAGATGATATTGGTTGTACCGCAACTCTAGAAGTCAGTCATGAGCCGGTGGAAGTTCCAGCCATTCCAGTAGATGTTCTAAGCGATATTACCAATGCCAGACCCCAGAAGAAGGTATACCATACATGTTAAATAAAATTTGTGAATATTAAGGGAAACTGAAATTAGGTTACACATTTCTTACAGTCTTGATTTGACTAGTACAGGTAATACTTTTGTATGTGTACGTATATACAGGTACATGTACATGTTTCAGGTGCAGCCTGATGGCTACCTTGTTGGGAAAGAGCAGGTCATCTGTTGTACTTTTTTATCTGTTTTATGTGTTTTTTTTTTCTTTCTCACTTGATGTCTGGTGTGGGATTTTCAATTTGATAGTACTATGGGTCTTCAAGATAATCTTGACAAGATTACATGTACATGTATTCTTACCTTGAAAGAGAAAGTTCAAATATTATAATTAAATTGATTTCAATTCAAGGTAAAATGTTGTCCTTTAATTATTCTCAAGTCAAACTTCTTTCCTTTCCTAGTATGTACAGAAGAAGATTCAAACTCCTCAGCGATGGGCACCAAAGCAGCCGGTGAGAGTAAGAAGTTTTGCGGTGGAAGCCAAGCCAACTATGGTAGACCAGGGTACTCAGTATGACCTATCAGACACCGGGGAGCCTCAGCCAGTCCCAGCAACACCAAAGCCTATGAAGCCTCGGGTTGATGACGACCAGAATCTGGACCAGAGTTTCCTGTCAGACAGCTCTATGGAGGTAGATGACGATGAAGATGACCCAGACTACGAGCCAGACTATGATATGGAAGTATCTGATAGTGAAGAAAGGTTAGTATTTTTTTTCTGTAAGTTCATTGGACAAACCAAATGCACTCGTGTAAAGCTAGCGCAGACTTTAGTAGCACAAAACAGTCCTGGCATTGTTTTTTTTACATTTTGACCGATTAATCCATTTAGATATCCTGCTTGAATAAGTAACACTGTAAATAAACAAAGAATTGTTTGCGACAAAATATTGCGGCTCACCTGTACATAAATTATTGTTTGTAATTGCAATAATAAATACTGCTGTTTGTGACCCAGTGCACAATGTTGAGGATGAATTGTGTTTAACATGTTTAACTTTGTTAAATTTGATCTTTGGAGTTCTGCTTAGTATATACTGTATATAGATATCATCTCAGTGCTTATCTTGGAATATGAGTGATCTGACAATACTAAAGCAGATATTATGTAGACCATTAGCATGATGTGAATAATAAGACATAAACATCAATGTCAGAGTCACAATCCTGGGTTTTGACATACATGTATTAACTCCAGGCAGGTGGTTTAGTTAAATACACATTACAATACAAAGCACTTTATTTTCTCAGTTCACAAAACATGGCAACATGATCTTCATTTAAAAGTATGTAACAACACTACCAACATAGATAATACAATGCCGATGGGCACTTTTTTTTCTTACAGTTAAATAAAACTTTAATTTCATGGGCACCACATTTACAGTTTGATTTTATTCTAATTTTTCAGCACCAACAGAACAGAACTACAAGATAGTGGTGATCCAGAGACCGAGAACAAGTACATCGTGTTCGAGTCTTCATTGAAGGAACTCTTCAAGATATGTGTGTTTTGTGGATATTCGTGTACAGTGTATAGAAAGTTCACAAAGGGGACATTAGTGGAGATAGAAAGTGTGTGTAATAGTGACAATTCCCACAGGAGAACATGGAGAAACCAGCCATCCCATCAAAGACTGCCTCTGGGGAATCTGCTCCTTTCTGCAGCCATTCTATTCAGTGGATCTAGTCCGGTGAAAGTGATAAACACTCTAAAATTCTTGAAAGTCCAGATATTTTGCCTTAGAACATTTTTCCAGATACAGACATGTTATCTTATTCCCGCTGTGGATTACGTTTGGTCCAAAGAGAGAGAAGAGGTTCTGGACAGTATCAGTGGACCAGTGAGTGTTGGTGGTGATGCCCGTTGTTGTTCCCCCGGCCACACAGCGAAGTATGGGAGCTACACCCTAATGGACCTGTCAACCAACAAGATCTTGGACATGCAACTTATCCAGGTAATGCATATTTATCAGTGATACACATTTTTTTTTTTTTTACCGCACCTGCTTATAGCAGGGTGCGATATAGGAGTCCAAATTTCCTTCCATCCATTCATTCGTCTGTCCGTCCGTCAGTCAGTCAACATTTACGTCGAAGTCTGACATTTACGTCAAAGTCTTTTGTTTTCTCTGCACTAGTGATAGCTGTGACTGTGAAACTTTGCATAGTAATTGTCCTTGACATACACTTCAAGCAGGCACCTTGACCCAGTGCCCTTGACATATATTTCACGGTTCATTGACCGTTAATTTTTACGTCGAAGTTAAGTTGAAGTTTGGTTTTCTCAGCATCATTTATGCCATGAGTGTGAAACCTTGCATAGTAATTGTCCTTGACATACCCTTCAAGCACGCACCTTGACCCAGTGCCCTTGACCTATATTTCATGGTCCATTGACTTTATTAATTTTTACGTAGAAGTTTGGTTTTCTCCACATCATTGATAGCTGAGTGTGTGAAACCTTGCATAGTAATTGTCCTTGACATACCCGTCAAGCAGGCACCTTGACCCAGTGCCCTTGACCTATATTTTGAGATCCATTGACTTTGCAAATTTTTACTTCAAAGTTACATTGTACTTCGAAGTTGCTGACCAGCTGTGCATCTGCACAACTTATCTGCGCCTTTGTTTTCTCATATAGTCAACATTCTGGTTTTCTCATGACACAGCTTGTGTATTCATTTTAATGTGAGGGTACAATGAGTCATTAGTGACATCAAAATGAGAAACATAATCACACATTTCATATGATTTTCAGGCCCAAAACCACTGCCAAAAATATGCTGAAACAGCTATGACTTGTTTTCTCATAATTATGTGAATGTTTCAGAGTAACGAGGTGGCCAATTCTAATGCCATGGAATTGGAGGGCCTGAAGCGGTGTCTACAGAACCTATCAGACGACGACATCACAGTCTCCGACATAACCACGGACAGACACCCCCAGGTGAAAAAATTCATCAGGGAGAAGCACCCAGAAGTTCGTCATTGGTTTGATGTGTGGCATGTAGCTAAAGGTATGTTTGAAATAGAATTGGTATTTTGGAAGGTGTAAAAAATTAGCCTTATGGTTTGAGACTCTCAATTGTAAGCTTGCACTTCGGACAGCATATCGTTGATAAAAAAACAAAACAAAGAAAAAACTTGTCCTATGCAGCACCTATGTCAAGCTCTGTCATGCCTGAAATTACCTATGTGTTTATTGCTGTCAATTTAACTGTACTACGCTGACTAATGTCTTTTTGGCAGAATAGAATTTGTTTAAAGGAATTGGCTACTGACAGCCGGCTGTCAATAGCGAAAGTTTGCTACTGACAGCCGGCTGTCAATAGCAAAAGTTTGCTACTGACAGCCGGCTGTCAATAGCAAAAGTTCGCTATTGACAGCCAGCTATATATGTCTTTATATAAGTGGCTTATCTTTATTTTTGTCAGAGGCTTATCTTTATTTTTGTCATCGGTGTACATGTTTATAATGAAGATTAATTTATGATGTAAATTGTTCCAGGTGTGAAGAAGAAGATAGATGCTGTCAGCAAGAGAAAGGGGTGCCAGATGTTAGCTGACTGGTCGCAGAGTATATCCAACCATATGTACTACTGCGCAGCAGAGAGCCATGGTAATGGAGAGCTGCTGAAACAGATGTGGTGTTCCATCTCAAACCATGTGGTCAACATCCATGAGGGACATGGGACCCTCTTCCAGAAGTGTGCCCATGATGAGCTGGATGACAGAGCATGGATAAAGAAAGGTATAATTTGATCAGTAAACTTTGTACATATGTAATTGTTTCTTTAGTACAGATGTCAGCCCCAGTTTGTTTTTAATGGCGATATAGCGTGATTGGTTACTAAATTTGTTCTTCAACAAAGGTGACTTTGCCCTTTAGTGCAACTCCCATTTCCTACAAGTTTATACATGTATGTCTTTATTAATGCTTTAAGCCGTCAAAAAGGTAGAGATCAAAAATCTGTAAATGCTACAATAGGAGAACTTTAACTATTTTGCCTGACATAATATATTGTCTTTCAGAATCCAAGCCACATAAAGAGCTGCGTGATGTCATCAACAGAAAACACCTGCTGAAAGACATCCAGAAGCTGTCCCATGCCGAGCAGACGTATGGGTTGGAGGCCTTCCACAAAGTTTGTTGCCACTTCGCAACAAAATTTGTCCACTTTTTCTACCACAGCATGGAATGCAGGTGAGTTTTTGATGATTTATGCTAATTATTGTTCCATCTTGACATGATTGAAAAATTGTTTCTGGGACGTTGAACCCAAACAATGAAAAATTGTTTCTTGGATGGTAAACCCCAAACATGAAAAATTGTTTCTGGGACGGTAAACCCCAAACATGAAAAACTGTTTTTGGGACGGTAAATCCCAAAACATTTTTTTAATAATAAAAAATTAGACAGAAATGTGCTTACACAGCCATGTAAGAAGTCTTGTACTGTTTGGCTTGATTAAATTAGCTTTCTTTATTTTTTCTATATATGTTAATTTGTGTCTTAAAATTTTTGACATTTTGTCTCTTATTTTGCAGACTGAAGCTAGCATGTCTCCATTACAATGAGAATGCCAACAGAGCACAGAACATGACCAAGTCGGGTGAACCAATGTGGCAGGTTGCAGTTCCAAAGTTTAAGAAAGGCCAGCCGGTAGCAAAAGCAGTGAAAGTAGCAGCTACATATGGTAAGTTGGTGGAAATAAATATTATTCATGCAAATAATTGTCTAAGCAACTAAAACATAACCATCATATATACTTGGTTTAATGTATATAATACCCATGTTAGTAGAAATTTGCATTTGTGCCAAAAAGTTTTTTGTAGGCATTGGCATAAAACCAGCGCAAGAAGACCCAAATCTCCACTTGAAAAACAGGAACTGCTAGTTAAAGTATAGCTCTTTTTTTTAGATTGACACATTGCCCTTCCTTTTAATATATTAAGAGTTGTTTATTTTTTCATCATAATTTTCCGGTCTTAAAGTAAATTTATTGTCTATACATGTTATAAATGTATGATCAGAATGTTTGTTACATTTCAGACTACGTCGCCAAGCTGATGAAAGAAGTGATAGTGAGAAGAGAAGTGCTGCCCACCTACAAGGAGAGCCGAGCCGAGCTTCAGCCTGTGCTTGCCAAGACACCCAAGCCGGTTTGCTCCAAGTATGGACAGTACAACAAGACAGAAGTTGTGTCGGCCCACAAGTCAAGATTTAAGCATCTGGACTAAATATGTGTTGGTGTCGGTAGACGACCCAAGCCTGACTTTGAACTGTGTCTATGAAGTGTTTGAACTGAAATTAGAATTGTGAAAAGGAACCACATCTGTGATACTAGTATGAAGTGTTTAACTAAATTATTAAAAGGAAACAAAAGTTAGAACCATTTGTGTGTTAGCCCTTCAGTATTTCTGTTTTTGTCCATTGTAACGATAGTGGACATAGAAACACAGTCAGTTCCTTACTACATATAAAAAAATATTGTTCTGAATCAAGTTGACGTAAAGTCAATCCATCTAAACATGTTTGATATAACGTATTCGTTCTAATTAGTGCACAGTGTGCTTAACTTTTCAAAATAACAATAAGTTATGGTAACAAAATATCATTCTAATTAGCGCACACTACGAACAAAAATAACATCAAAATGCTGAAATAACCATGTAAAATCTATCAATTTTGATGTCATTTAGTCTTCCAATTATTGCAAAATAGTTTTTGATCATTTACGGTTAATTTTTAATGTGACAAATGAGGTATTTTTGGTGTAAAATAACATTATACTATTCGAGTAGTGTGCGCTTATGCACTTGTTTTTCGGAAACGACCGGGGTGTGCACTTATTGGAGCATGTTCGCTAATTAAAACAAATACGGTATATGCTCATTAGCATCTTTATTGAAGTCCTGACAAGACCTAAGACCATATACTCAGATGAAGACTAGCATGAATATCAAAACAGTCTGTTTAAATTGATACAGCCCTGTTCTGTTATAAGTGGGTTGATTTTGTTTTATATGTCCCACTCAACAACCAAGGTCCATTGAAAGTGGAGTTATCATGGGACTTCAGTATTTGATATTTTTTAATTAAAAATAAAATGGAGAATCCTGGGATCAAATCTGCTACCCCTGGTTTTACCACTACACTACAGAGGCTTCTTTATTTGTTGTTGGGGGTTTAGCAAATTTTGTAATGTTGATCTGTAAACTGCTTCTGCTCAAGATTGCCATGGATGCAGCTGAACATCAAAGGATTTTTGGAAATAACTTTTGCATGTAACAACAACTTAGTTTCTTTGTTCAGGTTTTAATTGTACATTGTATTAAGTAAAATACATGTAGTTTTATCAACATGGAAAAAAATATATATGAGCCGCCGCATAAGAAAACCAACAACATGCATAGGCTAAAACAAAAATGCCAATCAGTGCCTTTATTTTCACTACACTGATAGGACAATTTCTCTTCTACTTATATCCAAATCTTCAAGCGTCTAGCATTTTTTCTGACTGTACAGATTAGTTTTATGTCCGACCTGGTTTGATCGCCAAATTGTTGTTTTTCTTGTGCGAAGGCTGATATAAAATTGATAACTTTTTTTAATCTGGCCTGATATTTATGAGCTGCACAAGTATTCAAGAATGGCGAGCAAGGTGGCATAGTGGTAGACTCTGGAAGCAGACTCAAGTGTTAGCTCTTTTTGACCTGCTATGTTGTCTAGGATGTAAGGCTGCAATTCAAACCATTTAATGTAAACTTTGATATATATGTACACACTTGATGAATATCTAGCTAGCTTCATGTAAACTTGACATGCTCATGTACATAAATATATATATATATTAATGTATATTGGATAAAATCCTATTGAAACATTTATGTTTGTTTAGTTCTAGATAGCTTCACCACAGGGTGGGCCTTCACTTTAAGGAAGCATTGTAATTCTGGGCCCTGGTATTTAAAGGAAACACAGACCCACGCCTTGTTTCCTAAATCGCATTTAAATATTAAGAAAATACAAGTGGTATTTTGTCCGCAAAGGTGCTTTGTTTAACTAAGCACATACAAAAGCACCAGGAAAACGTGGCCGTTCTCGGCGAGGCGATTCTTATGTATACCTACAATGTCTGAAACACAAAGCATGACTTTTAGGGAGAACGGAGTACCTATGTGTAAAGGTCGTATGCTGACCTCCGCGGCGTTCTTGTCTTTGTATAGCACCTGATTGTGAGTTTAGTTTTTCCCATCTCGGGTTGTTAGAGGGGGATTTATTCTGATTTCGCTGTTTCCTGATCATTACCTCTCAATAATATGATATACAAACTGATATTTGAAATCGGACGTGAACAACCCGACATTACAACACCTTTAACATGTATCAAAAGATCAGCAAAACTAAAGCAAATAATCATTAAATGATAAAATCAACTGGACACAGCCTGCGTGGGGTATAAACAAATTATGTATTTAGAAGTCATGATACAATGTTGATGATGAAATTCCGATTTTGTTGCCTACTTCCGATGTCAGACTGACATTTGAAGGACAAACTAGAAATTGGCTGCAAGCAAGGCTTTCAGTATACCCCCCGCAAAATTATCTAAGGCCAATAACTTAAAGGCCTTTAAGTCAAACATGCAGAAAATTTATCAAAAATATCTTTTCAGCTTTATAATCCTTCATGAAAATCCTCCGTATGTCTGACTCATGTCTGTAAGGTATTAAATAATATACTGAAAGCTCAGGGAGTAAAATTATCGTTATTTATCATGAGAAATGGTCAAAAATTGGCTATGCTAAAAAAAGCTGTAAAGCACTAGGACTTGATTTCATAAAGTATGCACTACCAGCCGTATTGTATATTAGCGATGGTTGAAATATGTCTAAGTTGAAAAATGCTGTAAATTTGTCAAAAATTATTTTTTCACCAATAAAATTCTTTATGCACATCTTCAATATGTCTGTAACATGTTTGCAAAGTATTGAAAAGAATTACTGAAAGCCCCAGGAGGAGTTGGATTTCACAAAGTATGTACTATCAACCATAATTGAATATAAGCAGAAATGGTCAAAATTGGCTAAGTTTAAAAAGCTGTAAATTTGTCAAAACTAAAATTTTCAGCATAAAAATTCTTTATGCACATCTTCAATATATCTGGAACAAATCTGCAAAGAATTAAAAAGAAACAATGAAAGCCCTAGGAGGAGTTGATTTCACAAACCATTATTGTATGTAAGCAATAGTCGAAAAATGGCTAAGTTAAAAAATGCTGTAAATTTGTCAAAAATTATTTTTTCAGCATTATAATTCTTCATGCACATCTTAAATATGTCTGTAACATGTCTGCAAAGTACTGAAAAGAAATACTGAAAGCCCTAGGAGGAGTTGATTTCACGAAGTATGTATGTAAGCAATAGTCGAAAAATGGCAAAGTTAAAAAATGCTGTAAATTTGTCAAAAATTATTTTTTCAGCATTACAATTCTTCATGCACATCTTCAATATGTCTGTAACATGCCTGCAAAGTACTGAAAAGAAATACTGAAAGCCCTAGGAGGAGTTGATTTCACAAGTATGTATGTAAGCAATAGTCGAAAAATGGCAAAGTTAAAAAATGCTTTAAATTTGTCAAAAATTATTTTTTCAGCATTATAATTCTTCATGCACATCTTCAATATGTCTGTAACATGTCTGCAAAGTACTGAAAAGAAACACTGAAAGCCCTAGGAGGAGTTGATTTCACAAAGTATGCACTACCAACCATTATTGAATATAAGCAATTATAGAAAATTTGTAAGTTAAAAATGCTGTAAATTTGTCAAAAATGATTTTTTCAGCATGACAATTCTTCATGCACATCTGCAATATATCTGAAACATATCAGCAAAATATTAAAAGGAAACATTGAAAGCTGTAAGAGGAGTTGATTTCACAAAGTATGTACTTTCAGTACTATGGCAAACATGTTATAGGAAGACTTAAAAAGTCCCATAACTCTTGCAATACTGACCCTTTGGCCCCTAAATTCATACCACACATGTATTGTCTGATGGTGCAAGTGTGGTGAAAATTTGAAACAAATCAGGCAAAAGCTACTCAAGTTATTCAGCAAAGATGTCCAAATGTTGACGGAATGACGGAATCACGGAGTCACGGAATCACGGAATGACGGACAGGCTGAAAACAGTATACCCCCCTAAAACTTCGTTTTGCGGGGGGTATAATAAAGGTTTGGCATAGGAGGAGCATTCAGATGTATATAGAGTAAAAGTTCAGTTTCAAATCGCTTTCACTGTTAGTCTTTCATCAGGAAAACATGTCCGTGAAATGTATACCCCCATTAACCCTACTTTTATATAGAAAAACTGGGGTTTGCAGGGATATACCTATTTTTCTTATTTTTGCTCCAAAACATAGATTGTGGGTACTCGTTAGAACCGCCTCGTCGATGCGGTTCTAACGTGTACCCACAATCTATGTTTTGAGCAAAAATAAGAAAAATATCAAAATTTTTCCAATGAAATTTTCAATTTTTGCTTTTGAAAAAGTCTCTATATATTGCATGGGCATGTTTTGTAATGTTTATTTGAGTTAGTGTTTCTTTTACGCAAATTTTGATATACATATACAAAACGCCTGATCATGCGGAATAATAGCATCAGGAACTTAACTACGATTTTTGAAACAATCAAACTTGCTCAATACATGTGAACACATGATAGTCGTATGCACATTGTGCTGGTGACAAGACAGTGTCAAAGAAGTTTGAAAGTATGTCTTCGTTTTCTATGGCTGCCGTGCGCTTTTTATGGCGAAATTCCACGATATAAAGTAGCCACACGTGAAAGCTTTAATAGCATGGGTCTATGCAACTTCGTCTTAACACGCAATATGGGATAGTCTGAAACAGGTGCTGATAAGCTATTTGTGTGCAAAAGCAGATGGTTAGACGTTACAATCGCATCATCTTGACACATATTCATGACAAATTCATTGTTAATACGACAAAGAAGAGACAACTAAGCCAGGTTTAGCACCAGGTCGGTACAGATACAATGGGAGCAAGTGTGCTGTAGACCGAGTCATTTGTAATCCGCAAAAGGTTACTGTCGTGCGAGTATACCGATATGGGTTTCATGTCTCGGTATGTCGACAGCCGACTCACTTGAATTATACTTACTCATTGTATGTCTGTCGATATACTTGTGTAGAGGACTACCTGTATAAAACCTCGGATCAAATAAACATTATTTTGGATCTGATTCAATCCATATCTACACTGCTTGGTAATATCTGAAAATCATGAATGGTTTATGTCGGAAAATTTAGATAACATGAATATTCACTGACGTCACGCACATTTCAGCATCGAGTCCATGGTAAGCTAAATGCAGTCTACAAATCGGACAATGCCAACCGTTGAAGGCAATGTGACTGGTTTTAAATCTAGATTCCGAAACAAATTGCACAATATTTCCAAATTAATCCACTGACCTTGATGCGTTCAAATGAATAAAATGCATATGTCCATTATGATCAATCCAAACTGACATCATATCAGAGCTATTTTGTTGAATCAGTTTGAGACTATCTAGGAAGATCTTATCTTATTCAATTTGAAACTTGATGACACTGAATACACTGGTCAATATCCATTGTTAAATAAAGTCATTCGTACCTGTCGATCGGAGGCAGATTACGAATAGGCCTATACTTAAGCACTCAATGTTTTGCCATCCAGTGATCTATCTCTGCCCTCTTCAGTAAGATTCTGTTGATATCTTTTATTGATGTTTTACGTCCCACCTAAACAGTACGGTCATATTGAGACAGGAGTTCCAGGGCGATTTGAGCATTATTAATTATCATAGTCTAAGAATGCGACAAAATGCAAACTGTCATCGATCCGAAAATAGCTGTCACTCCTGTGGGCGGAGTCAAATAGCTAAAAATAAGCACGTATAAAATATCAAGGTAAATGTAAGGTCGATCAATAGTTTAACTATGATATCGACGGTGTATTAAAAGTAAAGAGTTTTATTTCCACGGGTGTAAATTAATGTTTATCAACCATCAGTCTTCTCTTTTACACACGTGATACATCTGGGAAGCCAACCAGATATATTCCTCTTTCCAAAATAGAAAGACTGAACAAAGAAAAAATTCTTGATAGCTGGAATTCTTGATCTGAAATTCCAAATCAGAGATTTATATATTACATGTACATGTACTTGGAAATTCTGAAATTCCAAATGGGGAGATTATTTTCAAAAGAAGGGAGATCCTCTGAAAAAAAGGAAATATCATATGCTGTTTATCAATAATACAAGAAAGAGAAATGAGTAAACAAGAAGTATTTTGTGGTTTGGGTGAAAGCTTTAATGCTTTCTGAGTTTTAGTGTTCTTGAATTTCTGTAAACATCTTGTGATTCTTGTGACATTGTGAACAGTAAAACAGTATCATTGTCACTATAAAGATCTTTGAAGGAAATTATAATGTAAGCACTTAAAATTAGATTAGAGTCTGTTGTTAATCAGATTATTATCTTCTCATTATGGTGAAATGATATGTTGAATATTTGAGTGTAACACATCATACCATTGTTCAGCTTCATAGTCTTCACAAGACTTAGCCCATACAAGAATTTAAAGATCTCTCCTCTATCTTTTATGGTACTAAATCTTAAAGGACCCCTGACGGTGGTAATGGGAGCCATAATGTATAGCTGCCTCAGATTTTGATAAAAATAAATGTTGGTCAAATGCTTCTGTTTTTGTATGCATGTTTGCTGGTAGTCCATAGTTTATGATATTGGATTGAGGTTCTTGTTTCAAAAGAAGTACTGCCTGATTTTTGGGTTAAAATGGGCATATTTTGTATTAAACATATAGAAAAATAGAAAAGTATTTATTTAACATTGTTCCCCCCCGAGTCCCAAGAAATCCCTTTGCATATGAATGTATTTTCATATTATACATAATATATGTGAATGGCGTTCTGGGACTCGGGGGGGAACAGTACCCTACAGCCCAAAATGTTATCTCAGTACTAGAGCCCAAGTATGTGAAATTGTTTTTAACTTAAAATTAAAAAGAAAATTAAAACAGTGTTTTCTGAGGAAAACTATGTCCCCCCAACCGTTTAGTAATTGAAGTGTAGCTACCTTGTGATATGAAGTTTTTCTAGGGAAGACACCATGTAAGGTCTGATAGTTTAAACTTGTTTTGGACCCTGTCTAAAATTGGGTCACAATCACCAAATCAGGGGTGTCCAAATCATTTTCTTTTGTAGCAACATTTAAAACCCTTGTAGCAAAACCTCAAAATAAAAATTGACCATTTCGACCCCCCCCCCCCCCCCCCAATAAGGGATGGCTGAGATCAGCTGCGCTTTGACTTTTGCCCCCCCCCCCCCCCCCCCCCTAATTGTAACATTTTTTCCAAAAGCTGTTACTTAGTATCTACTGTCCATATATATATTGCATTGAGTTGCTTCCCTTGTAGTAATTTATTTTATATTTTTGCCATTTTCGTTATTTGCTTATAAACTTTTAATAATATGCATAAAACGAACAACGTACTGTTTGTCATAAATTAAAATTGAATCATTCTATCATAATATTTAATACATGTAGCAATATGAATTTTCTAAAAAAAAAATAATAATTTCCAAAACGCAAGTTTATAAATTTCACCATACACATATAGAAAAACTTGTGTGCATGGTTAACAAGTACAGCGAATAGGTAATAAACCAGGGGATCGCAGATCAAAAACAAAAAAATCAACAACAACAAAAATCAACCTCCCATACTCCTGAGACAACAATCCCACAAAAAAAAAAAACAACCTCCTGCAGTACTGGTCTCGCCCAGAAAAAAAAGAATTATTTGCTCTATTTAAAAAAGTAAAGAAAGAATTAAAGATTCACTAGTGAGTTTGACATAAAACATGTATGATGGACTTGATGGTACATGTTTAACCTAAAACTGAATGGCAAAAAAAAAAAAAAAAAAAAAAAAAAAAAAATGCACCACAGGCCTATGAACCAGCAAGTCTCTGTATGAAAATCAAGCATCCACGCTCTCTTTCAATTCCCGCCAAAATGTCATTTTCTGTTTATTCCCGCCAAAATGTCATTTGTGTCAACAAACTTGACCTGAATTGAATTAGGTCAGTTCATTCTCTTACAAAAAAAAAAAAAAGATAAAATACAAACACAGGTAAATTTGCCCAGGGCATGAAGATTAAGTTTATTGTCTAATGTATTCAAGCGTATCGATCGCTTGCTGTTACGTAATGTGTCTGTATCTAGGTGCGAAAACAAGGTGTCAGTGGGGGGTTTATACTGGCTCCCGCATTACGATTAGCAAAATCAATACACTCTATCTGAACCGTTGTACCAGTTTACGATAAACCAGAGGCTCAATACAGGATAAAATACCAAGGCCAGGTAAAGAAATAGCAAAATTGTCACATTTTTTTTTTTTACATAATCGCATGAAATTAGCAAAACCATCATTCACATTTTTTAGAATTCAATTCGCAAAATTTTGCGAAAATGCGACAGATGGACACCCCTGCCAAATTCTTATTAACTCTGAACCTCCTCACAACAATGCTTCTGAGCAAGTTTGGTCAAAATCCATCAATTATTAGTTTACAAGATATCGTATCGGAAAAACTAATTTCAACAGTTTTTATGGACCCGTGACCTTGGAAATTAGGTCAAGGTCATCAAAATCTAATCAACTTTGAGCCTCCTCCAAACAATGCTTCTGTGCAAGTTTGGTCAAAATCCATCAATTGGTTTACAAGATATTGCAGTGAAAAGACTAATTTCAACATTTTTTTATGGACTCGTGACCTTGAAAATTAGGTCAAGGTCACCAAAATCTAACCAACTCTGAGCCTTCTCGCAACAATGCTTCTGTGCAAGTTTGGTCAAAATCCATCAATTGGTTTACAAGTTATCGCGTTGGAAAGATTAATTTCAACATTTTTTATGGACTCGTGACCTTGAAAATTAGGTCAAGATCACCAAAATCTAATCAACTCTGAGCCTCCTCCCAACAATGCTTCTGTGCAAGTTTGGTCAAAATCCGTCAATTGATTTACAAGATACTGCGTTGGAAAGACTAATTTCAACATTTTTTATTGACTTGTGACCTTGAAAATTAGGTCAAGGTCACCAAAATCTAGCCGACTCTGCGCCTTCTCGCAACAATGCTTCTGTACAAGTTTGGTCAAAATCCATCCATTCGTTTACAAGTTATCGCGTTGGAAAGACTAATTTCAACATTTTTTATGGACTCGTGACCTTGATTATTAGGTCAAGGTCACCAAAATATAATCAACTCTGAGCCTCCTCCCAACAATGCTTCTGTGCAAGTTTGGTCAAAATCCATCAATTGGTTTACAAGATACTGCATTGGAAAGACTAATTTCAACATTTTTTATGGACTCGTGACCTTGAAAATTAGATCAAGGTCACCAAAATCTAATCAACTCTGAGCCTTCTTGCAACAATGCTTCTGTGCAAGTTTGGTCAAAATCCATCTATTGGTTTACAAGTTATCGCGTTGGAAAGACTAATTTCAACATTTTTTATGGACTCGTGACCTTGAAAATTAGGTCAAGGTCACCAAAATCTAATCAACTCTGAGCCTCCTCCCAACAATGCTTCTGTGCAAGTTTGGTCAAAATCTATCAATAGGTTTACAAGATATTGCATTGGAAAGACTAATTTCAACAGTTTTTATGGACTTGTGACCTTGAAATTTAGGTCAAGGTCACCAAAATCTAGCCGACTCTGCGCCTTCTCGCAACAATGCTTCTGTACAAGTTTGGTCAAAATCCATCCATTCGTTTACAAGTTATCGCGTTGGAAAGACTAATTTCAACATTTTTTATGGACTCGTGACCTTGATTATTAGGTCAAGGTCACCAAAATATAATCAACTCTGAGCCTCTTCCCAACAATGCTTCTGTGCAAGTTTGGTCAAAATCCATCGATTGGTTTACAAGATACTGCATTGGAAAGACTAATTTCAACATTTTTTATGGACTCGTGACCTTGAAAATTAGATCAAGGTCACCAAAATCTAATCAACTCTGAGCCTTCTTGCAACAATTCTTCTGTGCAAGTTTGGTCAAAATCCATCTATTGGTTTACAAGTTATCGCGTTGGAAAGACTAATTTCAACATTTTTTATGGACTCGTGACCTTGAAAATTAGGTCAAGGTCACCAAAATCTAATCACCTCTGAGCCTCCTCCAAACAATGCTTCTGTGCAATTTTGGTCAAAATCCATCAATAGGTTTACAAGATATTGCATTGGAAAGACTAATTTCAACAGTTTTTATGGACTTGTGACCTTGAAAATTAGGTCAAGGTCACCAAAATCTAGCCGACTCTGCGCCTTCTCGCAACAATGCTTCTGTACAAGTTTGGTCAAAATCCATCCATTAGTTTACAAGTTATCGCGTTGGAAAGACTAATTTCAACATTTTTTATGGACTCGTGACCTTGATTATTAGGTCAAGGTCACCAAAATATAATCAACTCTGAGCCTCCTCCCAACAATGCTTCTGTGCAAGTTTGGTCAAAATCCATCGATTGGTTTACAAGATACTGCATTGGAAAGACTAATTTCAACATTTTTTATGGACTCGTGACCTTGAAAATTAGGTCAAGGTCACCAAAATATAATCAACTCTGAGCCTTCTTGCAACAATGCTTCTGTGCAAGTTTGGTCAAAATCCATCAATAGGTTAACAAGATATTGCATTGGAAAGACTAATTTCAACAGTTTTTATGGACTCGTGACCTTGAAAATTAGGTCAAGGTCACCAAAATCTAATCAACTCTGAGCCTCCTCCCAACAATGCTCTTGTGCAAGTTTGCTCAAAATCCATTCATTTGTTCAGAAGATATCGCGTCAGAAAACCTAATTTGATCAGTTTTCATGGGCTGGTGACCTTGAAAATGAGGTCAAGGTCACCAAAATCTAATCAACTCTTTCCCCCCTCCCAACCATGTATCTATGCAAGTTTGGTCAAAATCCATCCACTGGTTCAAAAGATATCGCGTAAGAAAGAAGCTACGCGGACGCGGACGCCGACGCGGACGCCGACGCCGACGGGAACCGCACCAAAAACAATATGTCCCCCACCTTCGGTTGGGGGGACATAACAAAACAGCAGTTAAGTTGTATGCCATATATAAAGTACAAAAAATAGCTATATACATTTGTTTCCAGAATTAACCCAAATCTGCTTTATTTATAACCACTTTTTATGTTCAATTCCCCAGAAAATGAGGGTACTGTACATTCTGTGGAACAAACTTTTGTAATCGTTCTATACTAATATTGTCCACTTGTTTACACGGCCAATAACCTCTTGCACCACAAACAGTAACATTGGTGGACTGTTTTCCTATTTTTTTTTTTAAATGTATTAACTTCCAAATCAACAACTTTTCAGTCAGGTCGGTACGATGCCACCACTGTCTAGGTATTAGCCAGTACCATGGGAACTTAAAGTGTCTTTGTCATTGGTACAATACAGCGACGTAAAGTTTCAAATCACCAATTTTCCATTCATTCTCATAAAACTACTTGCTTATTATATCACGTTAGGCATCAAAACGAGTCTTTCAGTTCTTTAATAAAAGTGATTCTAAATAGAGGCCCTGGGTTTGATCCAATCGTGGGGAGCCGTGCTGTGCCTGAGACACACTAACCCCCCAGAGTAGTGGGTACAAGAAGTAATACATGGGTCAATCCCAAAATGACTGAAAAACTGTTCATATTAAAGGATGCTCGGCCATAATCTAATCAAATCAAAAATAACTTTTATGATTATAATCACTTCGACACAACCATTATACTGAAACGAGACACATGTAAGACAAGCCAAGTTCTGTTTGCGGGAGTTTTTTCTCTGGGTTCTCATGTTTTCATCCACCTACTCATTGGTCATCCTCATACGAGCTGAAATAATCTTGAAAGGGGCATTAAAGTGAATCAGAAAAATAAACACATTGAAGGCCGTGTTGTAACAGGTTTATACAGGTAAATAAATATTCATGCAAGGTTGCTCAGTTTTGTCACAATGGGCCGTGTCTGGAGAAAATGTTTCTGGTTAAAATCGAACTCTAATCAAGCTGTGCAAGACATAAAAGATGGATTGAAGTTTTGTTAATTAATGACATTCTGAGTAGCTGGCTGGTCATCGCTGATCTGGGTATAAGGTTTTGCATATAACAGATGGCAGGTTTTCTTATGAGTCAACAGTGCCCCTTGTATAATGTTTGGTAGTACTTAGACAATAATATTATACAGGTAACTGCTAAAGGTTTGTACCCAAAATGTTGACGTTGTAATATTTCAATTTTATTTCAATGGCATTATGCATGTTTATCGAACCTTACACAGTGTTGCATGCACAAAATATGATACAATAGTGGAATTAAAGGACTACAAGCAAGGAAAAGCGAAAAATTAAAATTTTCTCACATATGAAATTTTGACCCCCACCCCCGCTAAAATCGCCTTTTTTACACTATATGGAGGAAATAGTCAAAACTTTTAATAGTTATAGGTTCAGTATAAATTGGGCTTTTGCCCTAATCATGAAATACCACCACCAGAACCTTTGAGACATTGTTATGGTATTTTGAAAACGAGGCATAAAACCCCTAAGAACGTCACAGATTCTTCTAAAGAACAGATTTTAATGCCAGAGCAGAACTTGAATATGCCTTTGCTCTTGATGTCAAAGACAACACTTTATTACTTCTTTGAAATTGTACCACCACTAATGAAACAGCAGCATTTTTTTCACTTGCTACACATTCCTGTCTCAGTCCAGAATGACCACAATTAGTATTCTATTCCATTTTTTTTCTCCATATACACAAAGGTTTAATTAAGGTTAGTATGTGATCCAGGGTGTTTGTAAAAAGTGTTTTTTGATTATTATATACAAAAAGTTAAAAACATTATAGTTACATTAAAAGTCAATACACTTGAAAGGAATATTAATTCCTACAGACTGAAATTGAATTACATGCAGTTAGGCATGACATCTTGTTCTATAAAGGGCCTTTATTTCTTGTGTATCCAGAATCCAAAAATATAGGATAATATAGGTATTTTGGAAAAATATAGGATAATATAGGTTTTTATAGGTAAACCTCAAAAATATAGGATAATATAGGTTTTTATAGGTTACTGGGCGCCCTGCACATGTATATAGCCCCAGGGCAGGGGCAGACAACATTCTGGGCCCAAAATATTTTCATAAACATAAATCTTCTGTCCATATGCTCATTCCTAGCAAGTTTTCTGCCATTAATTGACATTTTCGCTTTTTTCCCATTCAAATGCATGGGCGGCCAAAGTTGACCTTGCCGTAAAAAAGGTCAAGGTCATCCCAGGGTCATGATTTATATAAACTTTGTATGGCTCCATTGCCTGTTGCTTGATGCCAATTTTCAAAATCATAGGCCTTCTGTTTCTGGAGAAGAAGATTTTTAAAGGTTTTTGCTATTTATAGCCATGGTGGCCATCTTGGTCATGTGACCTTGACCATTTATATAAACTTTCTTAGCTGCTTCCCAAGGATGCTCCATGTGAAGTTTGGCTTCGATTGGCCAAGCGGTTTTGGAACAGA
The DNA here is from genome assembly GCA_964017185.1 of Rugalucina vietnamica. Classification (NCBI taxonomy): domain Eukaryota; kingdom Metazoa; phylum Mollusca; class Bivalvia; order Lucinida; family Lucinidae; genus Rugalucina; species Rugalucina vietnamica. The sequence goes on from OZ024873.1 coordinate 2,174,311, forward strand.
AGATGTTTCAATAATATGGAAATTTACATGTATATAGCCCCGGGGCAGGGGCAGACAACCCCCAGGGGGCAAAATTTTTCCATAAATATTAATCTTCTGTCCATTTGCCTACTCCTAGTAAGTTTTACCTATTAAATAGTATTTTACCATTTTTTCCCATTCAAACGCATTGGCGACCTAAGTTGACCTTGCCGTTAAATAAGTCAAGGACATCCCAAGGCCTAGGTCATGATTTATATCAACTTTGTAGAGATCCTGTCCCTTATGCTTCACACCAAGTTTCAAGATCATAGGCCTTCTGGTTCTGGAATAGAAGATTTTTAAAGGTTTTTGCTATTTATAGCCATGGCGGCCAGCTTGGTCATGTGACCTGGACCATTTATACAAACTTTCGTTCCCCCTTCCTAAGGATGTTTCACATGAAGTTTGGCTTTGATTGGCCATGTGGTTTCAGAGGAGAAGATCTTTGAAATTGTGGACGACGGACGGACGGACGACGACGGACGGACGCCGGAGCATGGGTATACTAGAAGCTCATCTGTGAGACTTCGGCTCAGGTGAGCTAATAAAATGTGAGAATCCTTTGCATGGCAAAGGATTCTCACATTTTATCAACAGTAATTGAGAAGCTGATCAGCGCCTTTGTTTTCGCTACACGGATAGTACACGGACGACGATGGACGGACGCCGGAGCATGGGTATACTAGAAGCTCACCTGTGAGCCTTCGGCTCAGGTGAGCTAATAAAATGTGAGAATCCTTTGCATGGCAAAGGATTCTCACATTTTATCAACAGTAACTGCGAAGCTGATCAGCAACTTTGTTTTCGCTACACGGATAGTACAATTCCTCTACTTTCTAAATCCAAAATTTCCAGTCTCTAACCATCTTCTGTGACTGTACAGGCTGATTTGTGTCGGACCTGGTTGGAACCCAAATTGTTGGTTTTCTCACGCACATATATGAATTCTTAACATTTTGTCATGCCTCAGTACGTACCCTGCTCTGCCAGTTCTGCCAACCCTGTGGACATATTCCTCCATGTTTCTGGGCATATCATAGTTGAACACATACCTGTAACATAAAAAAACAGAATTACAAGAAAAACTTTTATTTTTTTTCAAATGGAGATCTAAATGATAAATACTAGGAATATTTTACATTCATTCAAATTTTCAACCTTTGACCGTCTTCATGGGGAAAAAATGACTTCTTCAGCTAAAAACATTAAAAGTTTTGGACAATGTCAAAAACACATTTTTGATTAAGCCTGATGAGGTTCTCTCCCTTGTATCATTTTAAACAAGACTCTTATTTTCTATGTGACACAAGCCTGGAGGAGTTGTTTCCCTTGTATCTAATGCAGTAATATGATCGATTGGATAAGAAATCAGGTCCAGAGGTCTTTTTTCATGCTCAACTCAGCTAAGCATAAAATTTAAACTGCTCATAAATGACGAAATAGCCCAAATTAATTGAAATGTCAGATTTAGATCACCAAAGACTGTAATTTATCCTGCTGGTTAAAATGCCAACAATTCAAAGCCCTTAATTTAAGCTACTGATAAATGAGCCGCCTCATGGGAAAACCAACAATCTGCATAGGCGAAAACAGAGGCGCAGATCAGTTTCGCAGTAACTGCGAAGCTGATCAGCGCCTTTGTTTTCGCTACTCGGATAGTACAATTCTTCTTCTACTTAAATCCGAAATTTCAAGCTTCCAGCTCTTTTCTGTGCTTGTACAGGTCGGTTTGTGTCGGACCTGTTCGGAAACCACATTGTTGGTTTTCCTACGAGGTGGCTCAAATGTTAAAATGCTAACAATTGTTGACATTTTAACATTTATTAGCAAGAAAAATTACAGCTTTGGTGATCTATTCTAAACCTGAAATTTCAATTTATTTGGGCTATACTGTCATTTATGATCAGGATAAATTTAAGTCTCAGCTGAGCTGAGTATGAAAAAAGTTTTTATAACAGAATATAGTGGAATATGCTTTTTAGCTCGCCTGTACGAAAGTACAGGAAGAGCTATTGCAGTCACCCCGGCGTCGGCGTCGGCGTTAGTGTCGGCGTCGGCGTTGCTCAAAATGTTAAAGTTTTTGGTTAAAGTTTTTATGAGTCTATATCTCTTGAAGTTGTAGATGGATTAAGTTGATACTTTGCATGTTGGTAGATATTTGTCTGAAGTTTTATGCTGTATCATCATGACCCACCTGGGTGACCTTGAGGTCAAGGTCATGGACTTAGAAATTTTGTGTTAAAGTTTTTGGTTAAAATTTTTATAAGTCTATTATCTCTTGAAGTTGTCGATGATCAAGTTGATACTTTGCATGTTGGTAGATATTGGTCTGAAGTTTTATGCTGTACCATCATGACCCACCTGGGTGACCTTGACGTCAAGGTCACAGACTTAGAAATTGTTTTGTGTTAAAGTTTTTGGTTAAAGTATAAGTCTATATCTCTTGAAGTTATTGATGGATCAAGTTGATACTTTGCATGTTGGTAGATATTGGTCTGAAGTTTTATGCTGTACCATCATGACCCACCTGGGTGACCTTGAGGTCAAGGTCACAGAGTTAAAGTTTTTGGTTAAAGTTTTTTTAAGTCTATATCTCTTGAAGTTGTTGATGGATCAAGTTGATACTTTGCATGTTGGTAGATAGTGATCTGAAGTTGTATGCTGTACCATCATGACCCACCAGAGTGACCTTGAGTTCACGGTCACAGACTTTGAAATTTTATGTTAAAGCTTTTGCTTAAAGTATTTTGAACTGTATATTGCTGGAACAAATGGATGGATCTAGCTGATACTTTGCTGTTAGATATTATTCTTAAGTTTTATGCTGTAGCATCTTAACACACCTGTGGTCAAGGTCACAGACTTAGAAATTTTATGTTATAAGTCTATTTCAAATATGTAGATGGATCAAGTTGAGCTTTGCATGTTGGTAGATATTGTTCCGAAATTTTATGCTGTGCCATCATGACCCACCTGAGTGACATTGAGGTCAATGTCTTGGGTCATAGATTTTAATAGATTTAGTGGCAAAGCACAAGTCAGGCGAGCTACGCTGTCCTGCGACAGCTCTTATTACTAGATAGAATACTCAGTAAGATGATAATTTTCATAATGACATGTCTCAAGTGTTCTGTTCTGTGCTGCATAATAATAAATGCTCTGCCTGAAACTTGAAACAACAGAATACATTTGATAATACCGGACAAACTTACGTAATATCTTTGACGTCTAGACCTCGAGACGCAACGTCGGTAGCCACTAGAATCTTTACGTCACCTGTCTTAAAATCTTCCAGGGCCTGCTCCCTGTCACACTGCTCTCTAGAAAACAGACCATCTCATTACGTGCACATCATGGAAACATCTTTGTGTGGAACTTAACCATCAAACCTATACTTATATAGTAAAATTGAGGTTTGACAGGGTCAAGAGAAAAAAATCAATACTTGATGTAATTATGTAATTTAAAAGTCAAAAATGCTAAATTCTAACAAAAACCAATATAATTAACCATTACTTTATGATAGGCAAGGTAAACATTTGTAAAATTGAAATATTTACTGTCTGAAGTCTGAACACCATCTTTTATTTTTCGAAATCTCACTTTTCTGAAACACCACAAGAAAAATATAACCATGCCATCTTTTTGCAATTCATGAAAATCGGTTCACTAATAAAATAATTATGCCCAAAAATCTTTTTGAATAGGCATTTTGCATGTGCAAGGGAGGTAATCCAAACACCTTTAAACTGAAAATCAAGCTAATCTGTGGAATAATTTTAAGAGTTTGGCGCTCAGGTATGCATACAAAACAATTTTGTTTTGGTTTGGTGCATTTTTAGATGAAAAATAATCAATTTAGATTTTTTCCAGGAAAATAGTTACTTTCCTTGCTGGCAATTTTACAATGGAAAAAGCCCTATTCAAAAATATTTTCTTGCATAAAATTTTTATTTGTCAACCGATTTTCAAATTTTTTGTGTGACTTTTTAAGACTTTTGGAATGCAAAATGGTGACAGGCTCATATTTTTCTTGAGGTCTTTCAGAAAAGTGAGATTTCGAAAAATGCAGTTTCTGAAATATGGTGTTCAGACAGTAGTTCACAAATAGATATTTAATATGAAATTAAAAGAAATTCCCAAGTAATCATGGACAAGTTTCCTGACTGACAAATTTTAGAAGAAATAGTTTGATATCTTTATTATTTTTGCTCAAAACATTGATTGTGGGTACTAGTTAGAACTCCCTTCCCTTCACACTTAAATTGTCAACAAAGGGCAATGTTGATTTCATTTCAACATGAGATAAATTCTCTGTCAGAATTTACCACCTAAAAGGTTATGACATTATAAGACATTCTCTGTCAGAATTTACCACCTAAAAGGTTATGACATTATAAGACATTCTCTGTCAGAATTTACCACCTAAAAGGTTATGACATTATAAGACATTCTCTGTCAGAATTTACCACCTAAAAGGTTATGACATTATAAGACATTCTCTGTCAGAATTTACCACCTAAAAGGTTATGACATTATAAGACATTCTCTGTCAGAATTTACCACCTAAAAGGTTATGACATAATAAGACTCATGGGAAAACCAACAATCTGCATAAGCGAAAACGAAGACGCAGATCAGAACTGCGAAGCTGATCAGCGCCTTTATTTTCGCTACACGGGTAGTACACTTTTTCTTTTTAAATCAGAAATTTCAAGCTTCCAGCCTGCTTCTGTGACTGTACAGCCTGATTTGTGTCGGACCTGTTCGGAAACCACATTGTTGGTTTTCCAATGAGGTGGCTCAAGTTCTTACCTTGCTACTATGCTTTGCACTCGACAACATTACAAGGCCAGCACTGGTACATGCCTGTCATGTTGATGTCTATTATTATCCAGTGTTCAACGTGACTTAATAAAGGCAAATGGGGAACTAGTTTAAGTAACAATTTGAGCCTGTGTGTGAGAAAACCAACAATTTGGGGTTCCGACCAGGTCTGACACAAACTGGGCTGTACAGTTACAGAAGCAGGCTAGAAGCTTGAAATTTCGGAAGATGAAGAGGGATTGACTATCCTTGTAGCGAAAACAAAGGCGCTGATCAGCTTCGCGGTTACCGCGAAGCTGATCTGCGCCTTTGTTTTTCTCCCAAGCATTTTGTTGGTTTTCTTTTGCAGTGGCTCATTTATAAAAGTTCTTACCTATCTCCGTGTATACACTGACAGGTAATGTTGTGCATGGCAAAGTCTGAAGATAGATCATCAGCTCTGGAAATGCAAAAAAATAAAAGAATACACATATGAAATAAATTACAAATATGTGATAAATAATGCATTTTGGATTTTTTCATAGATTGTTCATAATTGAGCTAGGAAGCTTCGACCAGAACCAAACAAGACTTGTTGTTAAATCTCAGCAGACTTAGGACAGGGAATGGGAACTTAACGTAACATTTTGTGATGCTTTCTGCTGTCCATCCTTTCCCACAAAGTGTCTTGGTTGGGATTTTAAATTTAATTGTACATGTATCAATTCTTGTGATTCATATTCTTACCTTATATATCCACAAATATGAGAACTTTATCATGTTCGATTGTTGCAAAAATAAATTCTCTTTCTCCACTCTTGTAACAATGAAAAGTGACTTACGTGACTTTCCTACCCACAAATATGAGAACTTTATCATGTGGCTGCATTTCTTCTCTGATAAATTCAACAACCTGCAGAAAAAAGGGCAAATAAAAATTCACACACAAAGTAGTTTGATATGACCTGCTGATAAACTTATCTCTTTGTTTTACACTGCACATTGACGCAAAAGTCTCCAACATGAAATTATGTATCAAAAATTGCAGACTGAATATTTTTTGCTAATCGGAAGTGTTTTTAAGTTAAATGCCAAGTTCAAACATTGGCATCGTTACAAAATAAGTGTGTGTTTATCATTATGAAAACTTGCCCATGCAATAAACAGAGATTTTTTGAGCTTTAAAAATTGAAAATTTTCAGCTGAAAATTTTTGATATTTTTGCTCAAAACATAGATTGTGGGTACACGTTAGAACCGCCGCGCCGAGGCAGTTCTAACATGTACCCACAATCTATGTTTTGAGCAAAAATAAGAAAAATAGGTATATCTCTGCATACCCCAGTTTTGCTATATTAAAGTGGGGTTGAAGGGGGTATACATTACACGGACATGTTTTCGTGATGATGACAACATTCATATGTCTCAGACAACTCAGTAATAACTTAGCTGTGATGACCTGGACCCAGTTGTTCAAAGCATCGTTAGCTTAATGATATTGTTAAGACATAAACTTGTGAAGCAAATATCAGCTAAAGTAACAAATACACTGTTATTTTTTGTTGAAAAAATGTGAGAATCCTTTGCAGTGCAAAGGATTCTCACATTTTTTCAACAAAAAATAACAGTGTATTTGTAATATTAATGTTTGAAATTTTAACGAAACGTTAACTAATGACGTCGTTAGTTTTGAACAACTGGGCCCATGTTAAGGGGAAGATAACTTACCCTGGATTTCTTCTCATCATCATCCACAATCTCAACCCTCTGGGTCACTGAATGTACAGCCTGAAATAGAAAGCTTATGTATTTAAGCCGTCTCGTGAAGGACAATTACATCATCATCCACAATCTCAACCCTCTGGGTCACTGAATGTACAGCCTGAAATAGAAAGCTTATGTATTTAAGCCGTCTCGTGAAGGACAATTACATCATCATCCACAATCTCAACCCTCTGGGTCACTGAATGTACAGCCTGAAATAGAAAGCTTATGTATTTAAGCCGTCTCGTGAAGGACAATTACATCATCATCCACAATCTCAACCCTCTGGGTCACTGAATGTACAGCCTGAAATAGAAAGCTTATGTATTTGAGCCGTCTTGTGAAGGACAATTACATCATCATCCACAATCTCAACCCTCTGGGTCACTGAATGTACAGCCTGAAATAGAAAGCTTATGTATTTGAGCCGTCTCGTGAAGGACAATTACATCATCATCCACAATCTCAACCCTCTGGGTCACTGAATGTACAGCCTGAAATAGAAAGCTTATGTATTTGAGCCGTCTTGTGAAGGACAATTACATCATCATCCACAATCTCAACCCTCTGGGTCACTGAATGTACAGCCTGAAACAGAAAGCTTATGTATTTGAGCCGTCTCGTGAGAAAACCAACAATGTGGTTTATGAACAGGTCTGACACAAATCAGGCTGTACAGTCACAGAAGCAAGCTAGAAGCTTGAAATTTCAGATTTAAGAAGAAGATCAATAATTATTGTACTATTCGTGTAGCGAAAACAAAGGCGCTGATCAGCTTCGCGGTTAACCGCGAAGCTGATCTGCGTCTTTGTTTTTGCATTTGCAGATTGTTGGTTTTCTCATAAGGCGGCTCATTTATTATTTTGTATGTCTGATAAGACACTATTTATGAGAGAGCTTATCAAAAATATTTTGAACAGCACTTAAGCAAAGTGGTGCCAAAGAGCTTTGAAGATTTATACATGTACATTTATAGATTAATTGCAAGAATATTTTTTTTGTTTCTATAGGTGCTATATATCATTAGTCAACAGCTAAGGTCATGTTGGGATTATCAGTTATACTAGCCACACTGTTATTGGGCAAGCATCCCAGCAATAGTTTACCGAGATTAGTGCTCATTTCTTTCAACTGACAAAAGCTCCTCTTGAATCAGCAGGAGAGGTAGTAAAACGGTTGCTAGCAAGAATATGCTGAAGGACTTGGTGCCCCAATCTGTATATTTTTAAATGACCATTTTTTATTATTTTTTTTGTTTAGTTTAACGTCCCTTTCAAGATTATTTCAGCTTATACTGGCCAATCAGTAGGTGGGGCGAAAACGGGAGAACCCCCGAGAAAAAACACCTGGCACACCCGCAAGCAGAACATGGCTTGTCTCACATGTGGCCAGAGCGGGGCTCGAACCCACACCAAGATACAAGATACAAAAAACTTTATTTACCGTCGTTTTTGTATAACAGAGAACATTAGCTACATGAGCTATTTTCTGACATAACAAATGTAACAGCGGTGAGATGATCGAGCGATTCAGAAACAGCGCTCTTAACCGTTCGGCCACGGGGGTCGCCTTCAATAACCATTATTCTATTTTACACGGTTTGATCACATTTCAATTGTTTACTGAAACAATACTCACTGCTAAGTCTAGACTGCCCACAAACACTTGTATAGGATTCTTGAGGTAGCTTTCTCCTAGACGTCTTACACCTGGTGGCCAAGTAGCGCTGAAATATTTGAGAATTTTCGTCACTAGTCAAAATGTTTTTATTTAAGGATTGAAATTCAGATTTTAGCTTTCACTGGATGATGAAAAACATTAGGCTGTTTTAATGTCTGTGAAGCCCGAAGGGCTTCTCGGAGACATTAAAACAGCTAATGTTTTTCATCATCCAGTGAAAGCTAAAATCTGAATTTCAATACTTATATTTACATTTTATATTATCAATCAAGTGTCAGATTTTAATTGCGCATATCACCGTTCATTTTCATGTTATTTGACATTAAATCCCACTTAACGTAATTTTGGAACAGCCATAACGTCAAATTTTCGCGCCTAACGTCATGGCGATACGCGACCAACGTCACAACAACAAGAGTAAACAAACAACGTCACTGGATGGGTTTTGACGTCGGCCCGCCCATAGGCGTGGCCTCTAGATCACGTGACTTAAATGTTTTTCATTGGGAAATGAAGAAAATCAAGAAAGATACTTTCATCTAGGGCGATTGCAATAAAAATGTAAATATATGTGAAAACAAAGATGCAGATCAGGGGTTGGTAACTCAAAGCCATCTTAAGATCAACTTATGTCCACCTTAAGTGTCTCTTTGCGGTTATGGTGAATAACTGAAAAGGATCTTAAGTTACGGTGATAACTTTGCGGTCAACTCAAGTCCGCCTTAGCGTCATCTTATCTTACACGAAGTGGCACTTTTCATTACAAAAAGTTATGATGGCTAAGAGTTACTGGAATCGCAAGGGCATAAATTTGATGGTGGTCATCTTAAGACCATCGTAAGTATGTCGTAAGTATGGGAACTTACGATGCCTTAGAGTAACTAACCCAAGTACTGTACAGAAGGGTTGTTTCCCAGCAACCACTGTATGTGTCTGTGTGAGTGTGTGTGTGCACAGTTATTCTTGCACACCAGACAGAAATTGCCACACTTTTTGCCTGGGTGATAAAATTGCATCTCACCCAGGTGTTCTCACCCAGGCTAAGTGCGCCAAAAAAATTACGCAAAACCTTGAAATAAACCAGATTTGGGGGGTTGTTGTGCAAGAAAAAGAATCTAATATGGTGTTCTTTTCTAGATGGAAGTTTCCAACCCTCGGGATGACCGTGCTGAGCGGAACCTCGGCGGAGCCTCGGTTCCGCTCAGCACGGTCATCCCTTGGGTTGGAAACTTCCATCTAGAACAGAACCCCATATTAGATTCTTATATTCCACCACTGTGCAGATGCGCATGTGTGTGGTTTACCAGTTACTTGTGCATATTAATTATTCGATTTAGTATGTTCTGGATATTTAAGCCGTCTCGTGAGAAAACCAACAATGTGGTTTCCGAACAGGTCTGACACAAATCAGGCTGTACAGTCACAGAAGCAGGCTAGAAGATTGAAATTTCGGACTTAATTCAAGAAGAGGAAGTGTACTATCCGTGTAGCGAAAAAAAAGGCGCTGATCAGCTTCGCGGTCGCGAAGCTGATCTGCGTCTTTGTTTTCGCATATGTAGATTGTTGGTTTTCTCATGAGGCGGCTCCTTTATTTGAATCATCTTGCCAGTGCAAATATTTGATTAATTTGTCCAGTCACCAATTTCAGTCATGTCATAACTGAGCCCCCATTTTAACTCTTACAATGAAGAGTTAATGTTCCTAGCCTAAAGATACAAACCAGCAGAGAATACAGGTAGATCTCATTATAATGCTATCTTTGGGGTCCATAGAAGCAGACTGAGATAATTATAAGGCCTAAAAAAAATTAGCTGTGTTTCCGCAAACGGTCTGGAAAAAAAATAGGGTAGGTAGGTAGGAAAATCTTTTTATTTTTAGTTTATTTTTAAGCAAAAAAATCCAGGGTAGGTAGAAAAATGTAATTTTTTTATACGCAGTTTTTATCGAAAAAGGTCAAAATGGTCAATGCCCCGCAAAGGTATGAAGGCTATATTCTTCAGCCATGTGAATCGATCAATGGAAAACAGACTGGCATCATATTTCATAAATAAGATTCAGTCCCCTTGCCTCAAATGAGGTTGATGAACTATCAGTCTTGGTCAAAGACATCTACCTGGGCGGCGGCCGCCAGGTGGCCAAGAGGTCCAGCATCAGACTCCGAATGGTGAAGACGTACTGAGTTGGAATCCCATCGGCACTGGGTTTTTTCCTTCAGCAAGAAACCTTCTCTTCCCTTTGTTCTGCTTGACACAGAGAAAACACTGGCTGCATCCCAACATGACTTAAACAGTGTTGACTGCGATGTAAAACCTCAATACAAACAATTTAGGGGATGGATATTTCACCTATTTCATTCAACAATACTCTTGTTGCATGCAACTATTAGTAGAAATGGCCATAAATGACAAACTGATTAGAAATACGCAAATTTATTTCACAAGAAAACAATGCATCAATCCATTTCGATAAATACACACTGTAGGACCCTGACCTTATGGGCAAACCAAAATGGCCGACAGGAGGATAATTAATAAAGACGCAGGCATTTTTCCTGATGTAAATTGAGTTTATTTTCACCTAGGGCAAACTTGAATACATGTGCAGCTCGCTCTGTATCTTGTTTATGTTAATGCAAGCAGTTTTTGTTCAAGGGAGTGGTATGCAGAAAATAAATGACACACAAACGTGTCGTTATTAGAAAGGTACAAGTAGGCAATGATCAGGAAAAGGCGCAATCAGAGACAAATTCCCACTCCAAAAAGTGAGGTGGGAAAAACTAAATTGACAATTAGGTACTTATACTTAAACAAGTAGCCCAAGGGCAACGATCGCTCACCTGAGAGTGAACAAGAACAGTCACTGGACAAAGTTTTTTGTTGTTGTTTTTTACCATATATGGATATGACGGCCATATTGGTCATGTTTCAGGTCTATGACTGCAATAGTTTCCATAGGATCACTGGTCCTGTAAACGCTTACCTGAGACCTAGTTGTCACTTTTTCCCATGTTTCCATATTTGCCTATGTTTTCAAAATTGACCTTGACCTAAATTAATCACATACATGTACCTTCATCTCGTACTCTATTAGTTGTTTTCATCTACCACTTTTCAGGTCTCAGGCTGCAAAAGTTTTCAAAAAATCCAGTTTTCACAGGTAAAAGCCTATGTTTCTGAAATTGACATTGACGTAAAATAGGTCAAGGTCATCCTAGGGTCATCATTTGATCAAACTATGATGGGCTAACGTCCCAAATGCTATACACCAAGTTTCTTAAAAATCAGCGTGCCGGTTCTGGAGAAGATTTTTGAGTGGTTTTTACCATATATGGGCGTGGTGGCCATCTTGGTCATGTGACCTGGATTTTGCGATCAAACTTTCATTCCCCCTATCCATGGATGCTCCACATAAAATTTCACTTTGATTGGCCAATGGTTTCAGAGAAGAAGATCTTTGAAAAGTATGTATGGATGACAGACCAGTCAAGGTCAAGAGATGACCTTGACCTAAATTTATCACATACCTTCATCAACTCCATTATTTGTTTTGTATCTACCACTTTTCAGGTCTCAGGCTGCAAAAGTTTCCAAAAAAATCCATAGTTTTCACTTTTTCCCCATGTAAAAGCCTATGTTTCCAAAATAAACCTTGCCGTAAAATAGGTCAAGGTCATCCTAGGGTCATCATTTTATCAAAATATGATGGACTGGAGTCCCAAATGCTACATACCAAGTTTCGTGAAAATCGGCCTGCCGGTTCTGGAGAAGAAGATTTTTGAAAAGTTTTTACCATATAGGGACGTGGTGGCATTCTTGGTCATGTGACCCAGATTTCGCGATCAAACTTTCTTTTCCCCTACCAATGGATACTCCACATAAAATTTCCCTTTGATTGGCCAAGCTTTTTCAGAGAAACAGATCTTTGAAAAGTGTGTATGGACGACAGACCGGCCAAGGTCAAGAGATGACCTTGACCTAAATTAATCACATACCTTCATCTACTCCGTTAGTAGTTTGCATCTACCACTTTTCAGGTCTCAGGCTGCAATAGTTTTAAAAAAATCCATAATTTTCACTTTTTCCCATGTAAAAGCCAATGTTTCCAAAATAGACCTTGCCGTAAAATAGGTCAAGGTCATCCTATGATCAAACTATGATGGGCTAACGTCCCAATTGCTACATACCAAGTGTCGTGAAAATCGGCCTCCCGGTTCTGGAGAAGATTTTTGAGTGGTTATATGGGCGTAGCGGCCATCTTGGTCATGTGACCTGGATTTTGCAATCAAACTTTCGTTCCCCCTACCCATGGATGCTCCACATAAAATTTCATTTTGATTGGCCAAGCGGTTTCAGAGAAGAAGATCTTTGAAACTGTGGACGCCGGACCGATTGGTATACTATAAGCTCACCTTGTGAGCCTTCGGATCAGGTGAGCTAAAAACATATCGTAAGCCGAGTGAGCAGCTATTTCCAAATAGGCAACCACTCAGTTACTCGAACTTAAATAAAAATATGAAACGTGCATAAGGTTCAAACAGTACAAAATTCGACTCCAAAATATAAAACAAATGGAATATATGTTTCTCACTACCTCTGTTTTTATTGCGAACACTCACTATTCACAATATTCCTTTTACCACACCGTATGACCTAGTGAACCTAGCGGTTTCAGAGGAGAAGATGTTTGAATATTATGGTAATATGCATGTATATTGCCCCGGGGTGGGGGCATATAAGCCCATGGGTCCAACTTTTTTCAGAATCATTAATATTTAGTTCTACTACCCATTTCTTGCAAGATTTTCACCTCAAATGACTTTTAAAAGTTTTCCCCATTTAAATGCATAGGCGACCTATGTTGACAATACATGTATCATAAAATAAGTCAAGGTCACCACAGGGTAATGATTTATATATACATGTACATTGTAGTACTTTAGCCATCAATGCTTCATGCCAAGTTTCTTTGAAATCGGTCCACCAGTTTGGGAGAAGAAGATTTTTGAAGGGTTTTTACCGTATATGGGCATGGTTGGCCATCTTGGTCATGTGACCTAGATTATTTAGATATACACTGATTCCCCCCATTCTACAGATGCTTCACATCAAATTTGGCCTTGATTGGCCAAGCGGTTATCGAGGAGATGTTTGAATATTATGGTAATATACATGTATAATGCCCCGGGGTGGGGGCAGATGAGCCCCTTGGGTCCATTTTTTTTTCAGAATCATAAATATTCAGTCTTACTGCCCATTTCCTGCAAGACTTTCATTTGAAATGACTTTTTAAAAGTTTTCCCCATTCAACATTGGTGACCTATGTTGACCTATGTTGACCTTGCCGTAAAATAGGTCAAGCTCATCACAGGGTCATGATTTATATATACTTCATGCCAGCTTTCATTGAAATCGGTCCACTGGTTCCGGATAAGAAGATTTTTGAAGGGTTTTTACCACATATGGGCATGGTGGCCATCTTGGTCATGTGACCTGGATTATTTATATACACATTGGTTACCCCTTCCTATTGATGCTTCACATAAAATTTGGCTTTGATTGGCCAACCAGTTTCAGAGGAGAAGATGTTTGAACATTAATATGGAGATATACATGTATATTGCCCGGGGTGGGGGCATATGAGCCCCTGGGGTCCAATTTTTTTCAGAATCATTAATATTCAGTCCTACTGCCCATTTCCTGCAAGATTTTCACTTTAAATGACATTTTAAAAGTTTTGCCCATTCAAATGCATTGGCGACCTATGTTGTTGCCATAAAATAGATCAAGGTCACCACAGGGTCATGATTTATATATACAGTGTAGTGCTTGAGCCATCAATGCTTCATGCCGTTTCGTTGAAATCGGTCCACCAGTTCTGGAGAAGAAGATTTTTGAAGGGTTTTTACCATGTATGGGCATGTGACCTGGATTTCTTATATACACATTGGTTCCCCCTTCCTATAGATGCTTCATATAAAATTTGGCTTTGGTTGGTCATGCACTTTCAAAGAAGAAGATCTTTGAAAATGGTGGACGATGGACGGATGATGACGACGGACGGACGACGACGGACGGATGCCGGTTGCCTGCCTATCCTATAAGCTCACCTGTGAGCCGAAGTGAGCCTTTGGCTCAGGTGAGCTAAAAAGCTTTGAAAGAATGAAATGAAAAAAAAATGATTATAATCTAGTTATGCATTTCTCATTTTGATTATAACTCATGAATCACAACATTCAATGCATTCTGGTATTACTACTGCCGAGAGGTTAAGAGCGCTGTTTCTTAAAGGGAAACATTACTTATTGATTCCTGCATATGATTTTCATGAAACTTCACATGCTACAAGATAATTGTATCCTTGCACTAAAATCGAAATAAAAATGGGGGGTCAATGGCCTCATTTCCATGGTATCAGAACTTTTTGGATGTTTCTCGTGCATTTCAGAAAATCGCACTCGTAGCAAACAGGTGTTTTAATACATATAACTGCAAAAACAACTTAAACACACGACAAATGTTATTTTCTTTCATTTTGATACTTTTTGCTCTTAAATTGAGGAGATTACAAGCAAAATTAGCTTTCCCGCTATTTTTTCCAAGCCTGGAAAAAGTACGTAGTTTTGCAGTATCTCCTAAACTACGCATATGATTTTGATTAAATTACAACAATAGATACGAAACAGTGTGACCACTTAAAATTTGAAATAAAAAATGGGGGTTACCGGATTGCATCAGTAGATATAGAGGAAAACCGTTCAATACTCACACCTTTTTCGTTATACCCCAAACTTTGCACTGACGTCGCATATATTTATGCTACGTCATCAACAGCGTAATAACCCTTTTTACATAAAATCAATCTTATACATGCATTGGGGTATATCGATTGTCACAAAACTTCTTTTAAAATAAAAACTAGAATTTGTTTTTTATGTGAAAACTGATGTCTCCCCCCTTTCTACGTGCATGTCCAGAATATGCAAGCAAGAGTTATAGTTCTTGTGCATCACATATCCTGTCATTCTGTTTCATAAGTGTACCAAGTTTCATTGAAATATCTATTACGGTTTTCAAGTTATAGAGCGGGCACGAAATTGTATGGAAAATAATCAAAGGGAAATAACTCCAAAGATATGAAAGCAAGAGTAATGATTCTTGTGCATCATGCTTTATAAGTGTACCATGTTTCATTGAAAAATCTCTAATGGTTTTTGAGTTACGAGGGGGGTTCAGAAAGTTCTGTCATAGGTGTTATAACTTTGTTAATAGACATAATAGGTTGCTGTATTATACCTTGATTGAAAGGGCTACATTTCTCCTTTATAATGATGCCAAAACAATGCACGAAAAGAAATAAATACTTTGAAATAGACGCCTTGAAAGACACCAGGGGTAAACCACTGGCACGTTTTCTTAAATTTGTGAATATTATTTGAAGAAAATCGACTTCGAAAAAATATAATCCATGTAATATATTTTTGAAACATAGATGAATATATCCTGCAAAAATCAAAATCATTCAGCTGAATTTATTTGAGTTATAGTAAAATGAAATATTGAAATTGGCTTGTTGTACATACATTAAAAATACGGTTTAAATTCAAATGACATTTATTGACATCTACACGTAGTCCAGGGAGCTTAAAATGCATTTTACGATTTAACTGTTTCATCCTATCGTGCTCTATAGTAAACTTATAAAAAAGCAAACACATATAATGGTGCAGCGGTGCCAGAAACGCTATAGGGGTACGTATTTTAATGACGTCATATACATCGCTTTATTATAAAGTCAGCATAGCACCGATAACGGCAATTTTTGTCACATTGCTTTTCTAAATATATTATTACTTATAACTGTAAAGTTGGAGAAAATTTGATCGGAAGTTATAAAGATATAACGCATGAATAGCACACAATAATATTCACAAATTCAAGAAAACGTGCCAGTGGTTTTACCCCAGGTGTCTTTCAAGGCATGTATTTCGAAGTATTTATTTCGTTCGTGCATTGTTTTGGCATCATTATAAAGGAGAAATGTAGCCCTTTCAATCAAGGTGTAATACAGCAACCTATCATGTATATTAACAAAGTTATAACACCTATGACAGAACTTTCTGAACCACCCTCGTATAGAGCAGACACAAAATTGTATGAAAAATAATCAAAGGGAAATAACTCCAAAGATATGCAAGCAAGAGTTATGGTTCTTTAGCATGACACATCATCTCATCGTGCTTTATAAGTGTACCAAGTTTCATTGAAATATTTCTTATGGTTTTCAAGTTATAGAGTGGACATGAAATTGTATGGAAAAATAATCAAAGGGAAATAACTCCAAAGATATGAAAGCATGAGTTATAATTCTTGTGCATGACACATCGTCTCATCGTGCTTTATAAGTGTACCAAGTTTCACTGAAATTTCTCTTACGGTTTTCAAGTTATAGGGTGGACACGAAATTGTATGGAAAATAATCAAAGGGAAATTACTCCAAAGATATGCAAGCAATAGTTATGGTTCTTTAGCACGACACATTATCTCATCGTGCTTTATAAGTGTACCAAGTTTCATTGAAATAATTCTTACGATTTTCGAGTTATAAAGCGGACACAAAATTGTATGGAAAATAATCAAAGAGTTATAAAGCGGACACAAAATTGTATGGAAAATAATCAAAGGGAAATAACTCATAAAATACTCAAGCCAGAGTTATGGTTCTTGTGCATGACACATCGTCTGGTCATGCTCAATAAGTAACCAAGTTTTATTGAAAAATCTTAAACGGTTTTCAAGTTATACAGCGGACACGAAATTGTATCGAAAATAATCAAAGGGAAATAACTCCAAAAATACTCAAGCCAGAGTTATGGTTCTTGTGCATGATACATCGTCTCATCGAGGTCTACAAGTGTACCAAGTTTCATTGAGAAATCTTTAACGGTTTTCAAGTTATACAGCGGACACGAAATTGTATCAAAAATAATCAAAGGGAAATAACTCCAAAAGTACTCAAGCTAGAGTTATGGTTCTTGTGCATGACACATCCTCTCATCGTGGTTTACAAGTGTACCAAGTTTCATTGAAAAATCTTTAACAATTTTCAAGTTATAGAGCGGACATGATTTGTGACGGACAGACAGACGGACGGACAGACGCACAGAAAAAAACAATATGTCTCCCGACCCTGTCAGGGGGAGACATAATGAACAATATGTAAACCCGCTTCACGACTTAATAATGAAGAAACAAACAAAATAAGATTTTACAGCTTGCAACGTCATTGAGGAATCAAAACAAAATGACGTTAAAAGCTACGCGACATGCACATACTTAACGCAGAAGTTGCGCAAACAATGTGCTCATAAACAATAGTAATGTTTACCCTTAATCACTCGTTCATCTCACCGCTGTGTCTGGTGTGGGTTCGAGCCCCGCTCTGGCCACATGCGAGACAAACCAAGTTCTGCTTGTGGGAGTGTCAGGTGGTTCTTCTCGGGGTTCTCCCGTTTTCGCCCACCTACTGATTGGCCCGTTTCATATGGGCTGAAATAATCTTGAAAGGGACATAAAACTGAATTAAAAAAAATCCTATTTTTTACGTTGTAATTCAGTAGAGATTTGCCTATTGTGAAATACCAGTACAATCTGATAGGCCTTCCCATGCTACTCAGTAGACTTATCTAATTTTTACCAGTCTATGGTAAGACCCAAACTATTGATTTAAGCTATGAAACTTGTAACCTTGTCCTACATACAAAGAGGAGAAAATAATACAGGAACAAGTACATGAAGTAAGTTAAGAACTACATTTTTCTATTTAAACTGTATAATACTATTTATAACTATGCCATGTTGTTTATAACATGGTCAACTACAAACAGTCACAATAAATGCAGGAAATAAATGCACAAGGGAGCAAAATACAAAAGATTTAGAATGAGTCATCAGACCTAATAAACTTTTTTCTTGTTGTAATTGGTTTAAGAGGCTTGAAATTTCTGCACTGAGATTCATTTTATCTCCAATCCAATAAACCCCAGGTAGGTAACTACAGTATATGTATGGAAATATGTTGTCTCAGCTAGATTGTCAAAGCTGTAAAAGCTGATAATTGAATTATTTTGAGCAAATATCCAATTCTGACATAAAGCAATACTAATACGAGGATCGGTCAAAAAGTTCTGTCAATCCATATATTTCTCAGTATCTGTCATTGCAAACTATTTTTCAAACACCTGTGATAAAAATTGTTTGTGGCTCTTCATGAATGAAATGTAATAAAATTAATCACTTTTAAAGCGGTGACTCCCTGACACTGGCATGGTTTAAAGAAAATGCAAAAATATACAGTAAAATGATTTCGAAAAAAAGTCATAAGTGCTATATATTGTTCGAATATGAGTGATTATATCCTGCAAAACTCAAACTTCAACTTAATTTAATTGTTTTATAGAACAACGAAATGTTGAAATCGGCCTGTCCTGACATTTTTTCAAACTGCAGTTTAAATTCAAAGAAAAAATGACATCTAAGCATGAACTTCCAAGCTTTAAATGCATTTAACCATTTAACTGTATCATCTTAGTCTGCTCTGAAGTGGAATCACAATAATGTCAGCAATTATAATGACACAGTGGTATTAAACAGTTACAGGCATACATATTCCAATGACGTCATATTTATTGTTTCATTATACAGTCAGAAGCGCACTTGTGACGTTCATTTCTGCCGGATTGCTTTTCTGAATATAACAGAATTTACTACTTAAACTTTGAAAAAAATATGACCAGTAGTTATAAATATACAACACATGAAAGACGCAATATGAGGTTCACAATTTCAAGAAAACATGCCAGTGGTTTTACCCCACCTGTCTTTCAAAACGGATAATTTAAACTATTTATTTCTTTTGGGCATGGGTTTGGTATCATTATAAAGGAGAAATGTTGCCCTTTCTAACAATGTATAATTCAGCAACCTATCATGTCTATTTATCGTAATATAACACCTATGACAGAACTTCCTGACCCACCCTCGTACATTAACTTTAAGACGGTATCATTTTATTTCTGGAGAAATCAGTTTGTTTTGCACAAATCATGTAGAAAGTAAGGTATAAATTTTGCTGTTTTTTGACAGAAAATCACCAGACTTGATAAAAATGAAAGGGAAAACTAAATTTTCATTCATAGAAATTTATAAATTTTGACCAAACATGATAAGAACCTCTTATTAGAGCCTTAGTAGTCATTTTAACCCATTTTAGACAATCTTAATGCATTTCATGATACTTAAAATCAAGCAGAGACTACATAAATAGACATCTGATTTAGTATCATATCCGGGTTATTTTGGATCCCAGATTTTATATGAACCTCAATGTGACAACATGTCCCTTCAGACATTGTGAAGTTATAATAAGAAAACTGCACACAAACTAGAAATTGGCTGCAAGCAAGGCTTTCAGTATACCCCCCGCAAAATTATTTGAAGCTGGCCAATAACTTCCTAAGTCAAACATGCAGAAAATTTGCCAAAGATATTTTTTCAGCATTATAATTCTTCATGTACATCCTCAGCATGCCAGTCACATCTATATGATATTAAAAGAATATAGTAAAGCTTGAGGTTGATTTCACTGTATGCACTATGATCATTGTTTATCATGAGAAATGGTAAAAAATTGACTAAGTTAAATAAAGCTGTAAATTTGTCAAAAATTAACTTTTCAGCATGAAAATTATTCATGCACATCTAAAATATATCTGGAACAAATCTACAAAGAATTTAAAAGAAACGCTGAAAGCCCTAAGAGGAGTTGATTTCACAAAGTATGCACTATCCATCATTATTGTATACATACAATGGTCAAGAAATAACTATGTTGAAAAATGATGTAAATTTGTCTAAAATCACTTTTTCAGTATTATAATTATTCATGCACATCTTCAATATGTGTAGAACACGTCTGCAAAGTATTGAAAAGAAATACTGAAAGCCCTAGGAGGAGTTGATTTCACAAAGTATGCACTATCAACCATTATTGTATATAAGCAATGGTCAAAAAATGGCTATGTTAAAAAATGCTGTAAATTTGTCAGAAATTAATTTTTCAGTATTATAATTCTTCATGCACATCTTCAATATGTGTGGAACATGTCTGCAAAGTATTGAAAAGAAATACTGAAAGCCCTTGTAGGAGTTGATTTCACAAAGTATGCACTACCAACCATTATTGTATATAAGCAATGGTCAAAAATGACTATGTTGAAAAATGCTGTAAATTTGTCAAAAATTATTTTTTCATCATTATAATTCTTCATGCACATCTTCAATATGTGTGGAACATGTCAGCAAAGTATTGGAAAGAAATACTGAAAGCCTTAGGAGAAGTTGATTTCACAAACTATGAACTACCAACCATTATTGTATATAAGCAATGGTCAAAAAATGGCTATGTTGAAAAATGCTGTAAATTTGTCAAAAATTATTTTTTCAGCATTATAATTCTTCATGCACATCTTCAATATGTGTGGAACATGTCTGCAAAGTATTGAAAAGAAATACTGAAAGCCCTAGCAGGAGTTGATTTCACAAACTATGCACTACCAACCATTGTTGAATATGGCAATTATCGAAAATTGGCTAAGTTCAAAATGCTGTAAATTTGTCAAAATTCATTTTTTCAGCATAATACTTCTTCATGCATATCTTCAATATCTCTGGCACATATCTGCAAAGTATCAAAAGAGAATATTGAAAGCTGTAGGAGGAGTTGATTTCACAAAGTATTCACTATTAGCACTATTGCAAACATTCTATGTATAGGTTTAAAAAGTCCCATAACTCTTGCAAAACTGACCCTTTGGCCCCTAAATTCATATCACACATGTGTTGTCTAATGGTGCAGGTGTGTTGAAAATTTGAAGAACATAGAGCAAAAACTACTTAAGTTATTCAGCAAAGATGTCAAAATGATGACGGAATGACGGAATCACGGAATGACGGAATCACGGAATTACGGACAGGCTGAAAACAGTATACCCCCCTAAAACTTCGTTTTGCGGGGGGTATAAATATTTTTTCACCAATAAAATTCTTTATGCACATCTTCAACATGTCTGTAACATGTCTGCAAAGTATTGAAAAGAATTACTGAAAGCCCCAGGAGGAGTTGGATTTCACAAAGTATGTACTATCAACCATAATTGAATATAAGCAGAAATGGTCAAAATTGGCTAAGTTTAAAAAGCTGTAAATTTGTCAAAACTAAAATTTTCAGCATAAAAATTCTTCATGCACATCTTCAATATATCTGGAACAAATCTGCAAAGAATTAAAAAGAAACAATGAAAGCCCTAGGAGGAGTTGATTTCACAAAGTATGCACTTCCATCCATTATTGTATGTAAGCAATAGTCGAAAAATGGCTAAGTTTAAAAATGCTGTAAATTTGTCAAAAACTATTTTTTCAGCATTATAATTCTTCATGCACATCTTCAATATGTCTGTAACATGTCTGCAAAGTACTGAAAAGAAATACTGAAAGCCCTAGGAGGAGTTGATTTCACAAAGTATGTATGTAAGCAATAGTCGAAAAATGCCAAAGTTAAAAAATGCTGTAAATTTGTCAAAAAATATTTTTTCAGCATTATAATTCTTCATGCACATCTTCAATATGTCTATAACATGTCTGCAAAGTACTGAAAAGAAATACTGAAAGCCCTAGGAGGAGTTGATTTCACAACGTATGTATGTAAGCAATAGTCGAAAAATGGCAAAGTTAAAAAATGCTGTAAATTTGTCAAAAATTATTTTTTCAGCATTATAATTCTTCATGCACATCTTCAATATGTCTGTAACATGTCTGCAAAGTACTGAAAAGAAACACTGAAAGCCCTAGGAGGAGTTGATTTCACAAAGTATGCACTACCAACCATTATTGAATATAAGCAATTATAGAAAATTTGCTAAGTTAAAAATGCTGTAAATTTGTCAAAAATGATTTTTTCAGCATCACAATTGTTCATGCACATCTGCAATATATCTGAAACATATCAGCAAAATATTAAAAGGAAACATTGAAAGCTGTAAGAGGAGTTGATTTCACAAAGTATGTACTTTCAGTACTATGGCAAACATGTTATAGGAAGACTTAAAAAGTCCCATAACTCTTGCAATACTGACCCTTTGGCCCCTAAATTCATACCACACATGTATTGTCTGATGGTGCAAGTGTGGTGAAAATTTGAAACAGATCAGGCAAAAGCTACTCAAGTTATTCAGCAAAGATGTCCAAATGTTGACGGAATGACGGAATGACGGAATGACGGAATCACGGAATGACGGAATCACGGAATCACGGACAGGCTGAAAACAGTATACCCCCCTAAAACTTCGTTTTGCGGGGGGTATAACAAGTGTATTAAATATGAGCATGTGTGTGAGAAAACCATCGATTTGGGTTTCGACCAGGTCCGACACAAACCGGGCTATACAGTCACAGAAGATGGTTAGAGGCTGGAAATTTTGGATTTAGAAAGTAGAGGAATTGTTCTGTCAGTGTAGCAAAAACAAAGGCGCTCATCAGTGCGAAGCTGATCTGCGCCATTGTTTCTGTCTATGCAGATTGTTGGTTTTCCTAAGCGGCGGCTCATATAAGATTAATTAATAACAGTATTTGTAAGCTTTTAACATTTATTGGGCTTCCAAATTAAATGAATGAGTTTCAAAACAAAGCTTCTGCTAATATTTGGTGTTATCTGACCTTGCTTTTGTCTATAATGTACTTTAATACCCAACATGTATCTTTAAATGGTGACCATAGCAACCAAATTATCAAAATAATAATAATAAATTTGACAAATTGCCCATATGGATGATACCCTTCCATTAAAACAATCGATATAGGTTCTGACCAAGGCAATTTAACCAAACGCAGCAAGATTAAATGTATGCTCTGCTTGCAGACAGAAATGCATCTTGTAACCTAGACTTATTGCGCACAAAAATCTGTTTGTAGGGTTCATATACAAGCCCGTAGTAAGAATGCTGTATCTTGCAATTCAGTCAAATATGAAGTGTTGTACTTTCCAACTGAAATTCTTTTATTAAAACTCAAAAAAAGTGTCTAAAGGGATATTTTCTCATGTTGTGGCCCATATGTCTAACTTCTCACTGGCATGTGACAGCCTCGCAACAGTAACTGTATTGCAAGAAATCATGAGTCGCAAACTAGTGGTCAACGGTTCTGCATGTGAGAATTTGGCAAATAACTTGAAAGTTTCTATGAAAATCGATAGAAATTATGCTTGCAAAAAGCAAAATTTATTAATCCATCAAAATAAGGTTGTTTTTATATTTTTCTTTAAACCGTCCGGTTATAGTTTTTATTTAGTATTAAATTTTATGCAAACTCCCTTCAAAATTCACCAAACTATCATGTTAGGGTCGATTCACTGAGAGAAAACTGTGTTCCTATCATAAACATTCATTGCCAGCTTGTGGCAAACTAGTCACTAAGTTTGTCATATTCCAGCATTACGAAAACACGCCCATGTGATATGCCGAATTTTCGCAAGTTGTAAAAATTGAAAAAAAAATTCAGTAGAATTTTTTTTATATTTTTGCTCAAAACATAGATCCTGGATACACGTTAAAACCACCTCACCGAGGTGGTTCTAACGAGTACCCACAATCTATGTTTTGGAGCAAAAATAAGAAAAATAGGTATACCCCTCCATACCCCAGTTTTACTATATAAAAGTGGAGTATAAGGGGGTATACATATAAAAGTGGAGTATAAGGGGGTATACATAACACGGAAATGTTTTCCTGATGAGTGAGATATTAGCTTAATGGTGATTCCCTGGGCCCAGTTGTTCAAAACCTCGTTAGCTTAACGCTGTCGTTAAGCTCTCAATTTGTTAACTATATATCAACTTCAAAAGCAAATACACTGTTATTTTTTTGTTGAAAAAATGTGAGAGTTCTTTGCAGTGCAAAGAATTCTCACATTTTTTCAACAAAAAATAACAGTGTATTTGTAATATTGTCATTTGAAATTTTAACAAATCGTTAACTAAGGACATTGTTAATTTTGAACAACTGGGCCCTGATGTTCTTCAGGTTGACCTTGTAGAAAAGAAGAAAAAGATCTACAATGGGAGAAAAGCTTGAAAATCTCCTAAATGGAGAAAAAAGAGGATATGCCCCTTTAAACCCACTTGTCAGCCTCTACACAGATGACGAGAATGTACCCAACACTTTTGACGACGCGGTTGAGAAACTACGAGAGGCTGCCGAGAAGTTAATTGACAGAATAGAAGAAACAGCTACGATGCCTATAGAAAAGTTCACAATTGGTAAATCTTATTCAAGACAGATGAAAAATAGACACTTTGACACAACAAATTTCAAAACTTGGATTAAAAAGGGGCTAAAAGACAGATGGGACAGTGAATACAAAATACAAGGATATAATGGGCTTGTTGCACTAGTAGGTATTACACGAGAAATGCTCCCTTTAGACATAAAGAAAGGAAGACGTAGACATTCACTTCAAGACCAACAACAGTATGCCCTTGCATTGGAGCAACAACTTATCCATTATTTTCTCTTCATGGCCAATGATAGAAGGCTAGGCAATAAGTCTATGGAGCCAGGGGCATATGCCCTAAACCCCTACGCCGGAGTTGTATACCTTGCATTCAAGCTGTATACTATATGTAAGTAACCACCATACTGTCTGTAAACCATCTTCCAGAAACAGCATTTTTCAAAATCTCACTTTTCTAAAAGAACTCCAGAAAAGTATGACCATGTCACCATTTTGCATTCCAAAAGTCTTAAAAAGTACCACAAACACTTTGAAAATCGTTTACAAATAAAAATCTTATGTCAAAAATTAATTTTGAATAGGGCTTTTTGAAGCCTTTTTCCATTGTAAACCAGAGGACCATTGGTCCTGTGAACGCTCACCTGAAGTCTGATCTTGGAGTATTAAGTCATAATGAAATGACCTTGACCTTGAATACTCACACACCTTTATTGACTTCATAAGTTGTCTGCATCTGCAAAGTTTCAGGTCTCAGGCTGCAATAGTTTCCAAACCCAGTGATTTCTGAGAAAACCATAATTTTAATTTTGATATTTAAATGACCTTGGGCCAAGGTCAAGACATGACCTTGGCCTTAAATAATTACTTACCTTCATTGACTCCATAAGTTGTCTGCATCTAGCAACTTTCAGGTCTCAGGCTGCAATAGTTTGTTTTCGCCTTTTCCCATGTGAAAGCCTATGTTTCCAAAATTGACCTTGCCGTAAAATAGTCAAGGTCATCATAGGGTCATCATTTCAACAAACTATGATGGGATGGAGTCCCAAATGCTACATACTAAGTTTCATGAAAATCGGCCTGCCGGTTCTGGAGAAGAAGATTTTTGAAAGGTTTTTACCATATATGGGCGTGGCAGCCATCTTGGTCATGTGACCTGGATTTCGCGATCAAACTTTCATCTCCCCTACCCATGGATGCTCCACATAAAATTTCACTTTGATTTGCCAAGCAGTTTCAGAGAAGATCTTTGAAAAGTGTGTATGGACAACAGACTGGCCAAGGTCAAGAGATGACCTTGACTTATATTAATCAAATACCTTCATTTACTCCATAAGTTGTTTGCATCTACCACTTTTCAGGCCTCAGGCTGCAATAGTTTTCAAAAAATCCATAGTTTTCACTTTTTCCTATGTAAAAGCCTATGTTTCCAAATTTGAACTTGCTGTAAAATAGGTCAAGGTCATCCAAGGGTCATCATTTTAACATACTATGATGGGCTGAGGTCCTCAATGCTACATACCAAGTTTCGTGGAAATCGGCCAGCCAGTTCTGGAGAAGAAGATTTTTGAGTGGTTTTTACCATATATGGGCGTGGTGGCCATCTTGGTCATGTGACCTAGATTTCGCGATCAAACTTTCGTCTCCCCTACCCATGGATGCTCCACATAAAATTTCACTTTGATTGGTCGCGCAGTTTCAGAGAAGAAGATCTTTGAAAAGTGTGTATGGACAACAGACTGGCAAAGGTCAAGAGATGACCTTGACCTATATTAATCATATACCTTCATCTACTCCATTAGTTGTTTGCATCTACCACTTTTCAGGCCTAAGGCTGCAACAGATTTAAAAAAATTCCATAGTTTTCACTTTTTCCTATGTAAAAGCATATGTTTCCAAATTTGACCTTGCCGTAAAATAGGTCAAGGTCATCCAAGGGTCATCATTTTATCAAACTATGATGGGCTGAGGTCCTTGATGCTACATACCAAGTTTCGTGAAAATCGGCCCACCGGTTCTGGAGAAGAAGATTTTTGAGTGGTTTTTACCATATATGGGCGTGGCGGCCATCTTGGTCATGTGACCTAGATTTCGGGATCAAACTTTCGTCTCCCCTACCCATGGATGCTCCACATAAAATTTCACTTTGATTGGCCAAGCAGTTTCAGAGAAGAAGATCTTTGAAAAGTGTGTATGGACAACAGACTGGCCAAGGTCAAGAGATGACCTTGACCTATATTAATCACATACCTTCATCTACTCCATTAGTTGTTTGCATCTACCACTTTTCAGGCCTCAGGCTGCAATAGTTTTCAAAAATCCATAGTTTTCACTTTTTCCCATGTAAAAGCCTATGTTTCCAAATTTGACCTTGCCGTAAAATAGGTCAAGGTCATCCAAGGGTCATCATTTTATCAAACTATGATGGGCTGAAGTCCCCAATGCTACATGCCAAGTTTCGTGGAAATCGGCCCACCGGTTCTGGAGAAGAAGATTTTTGAAGGGTTTTTACCATATATGGGCGTGGCGGCCATCTTGGTCATGTGACCTGGATTTCGCGATCAAACTTGAAATGCCACTACCCAAGGAGGCTCCACATAAAATTTCAACTAGATCGGCCAAGCGGTTTCAGAGAAGAAGATCTTTGAAATTGTGGACGACGACGGACGGACGGACGCCGGATCATGGCTATCCTATTAGCTCACCTTGTGAGCCTTCGGCTCAGGTGAGCTAAAAACTTAAACACAAAATTTCTAAGTCTGTGACCTTGACCTCAAGGTCACCAAGAGTGGGTCATGATAGTACTGCATAAAACTTCAGACCAATATCTAGCAACATGCAAAGTATCAACTCAATCCATCAATAAGGTCAAGAGATATAGACTTACAAAAACTTTAACCAAAAACTTAAACCCAAAATTTCTAAGTCCGTGACCTTGACCTCAAGGCACCCAGGGTGGGTCATGATGGTACTGCGTAAAACTTCAGACCAATATCTAGCAACATGCAAAGTATCAACTCAATCCATCTATATGGTCAAGAGCTATAGACCTACAAAAACATTAACCAAAAACTTAAACACAAAATTTCTAAGTCTGTGACCTTGACCTCAAGGTCACCCAGGGTGGGTCATGATGGTACTGCGCAAAACTTCAGACCAATATCTAGCAACATGCAAAGTATCAACTTGATCCATCTATATGATCAAGAGCTATAGACTTACAAAAACATTAACCAAAAACTTAAACACAAAATGTCACCCAGGGTGGGTCATGATGGTACTGCGTAAAACTTCAGACCAATATCTAGCAACATGCAAAGTATCAACTTGATCCATCAACATGGTCAAGAGATATAGACTTATAAAAAACTTTAACCGAAAGTGCGACGCGGACGCGCACGTAAACGTAAACGCGCACGACCGAGATGACTACAATAGCTCTATGCACTTCGTGCAGGAGAGCTAATAACGCCAAATCGCACGCGCTGACATAAACATCTGGAATTTGACGTACCAGTTGGAATTTGACGAGCCATATGTACGGTGTGATATTTTTCTTGTGTTGTTTCAGAAAAGAGAGATTTTGAAAAATGCAGTTTCTGAAAGATGGTCTACACGCAATAGCTTTATTTCTTGCTCACTGTCCAAATTAAACTGTATAAGGGTTCTCAGTTCATATCTTAACGGTTTCTTTCCCCTAGTAGGCTACGTACTACCAAGATTGATGCCTAGTTTTACATTTAGCTTGCCATTAGCTTACAGAGTCCATAAATTAAAAAAAAACAAAACACAAAAACCTGAACACTACAACACTCCTCCCTTGTATAAAGTTAAA
Source organism: Rugalucina vietnamica (assembly GCA_964017185.1). NCBI lineage: Eukaryota > Metazoa > Mollusca > Bivalvia > Lucinida > Lucinidae > Rugalucina > Rugalucina vietnamica. The sequence goes on from OZ024873.1 coordinate 2,202,753, forward strand.
ACCAGGCTACTCAGAGGAATATACCGTTAAAACCAGGCTACTCAGAGGAATATACCGTTAAAACCAGGCTACTCAGAGGAATATACCGTTAAAACCAGTCTACTCAGAGGAATATACCGTGTCTGTTCTGTTAGCGCATAGTGCACTTAACATTTCAAAGTATCTTTAAGTAAAGGTTATAAATATCTTTCTAATTAGCGCACAGTCTACAAACGATAACAACACATAATCTGTTGAAATAACCAAGACTATAAGAATCTTACATGAGTGTCAGGTATGGATAGACAAATCTGTCCCGAGGGTCACATTTTGGCATCACGAGGCTCGCCGAGTGATGTCAAACTGTGACCTGAGGGACAGATTTGTCTACACGAATGACGGATTCTTTTTCTTGCACGTCGTAATGCGGCGAAGCTTGATTTTTATACTATTTACCTAGAAAAATGCTACAATCGCGGCGTCCGCCATTTAGAATTAAGACGTTTTGACGTCATCGTGACGTGTGCGCTTAGCAACAAAATTATGTGACGTCCTATACAACCAATGTTAAAAAAGAACACTCGAACGCAGGGTGCGACCGGGGTGAGATAACGAGGGTGAGATAAGAATTTCTCACATGGGGTAAAACGTAGGATTTCTCTATCTGGTGTGCAAGAAAACAATATCCATGATGATGTCATTAAATTGTTCCAATCATTGCAAAATAGTGTTTGATCATTTAAGGTTAAGTTTTAATACAACTGAACTAATACAGTTTTATGTAAAAAAAAAAATGTGCAGAATACCGTTACGCTGTTTGAGCAATGTAAGCCTATGCACATAATTTTCTGAAATGACCAGGGTGTGTGCTTATTGCAGCGTGTGCGCTAATTAGAACAAATATGGTATATTCTGAATTTGATATGGCAGTGAATATCTTTCAGGCGAAGTCTGGCAGCAGTTTGAAGATTCATTTGAGTTGGAAAAAGAGCCATATGACACTATCTTTGTCATAACCACTGACAACATCCAGGCATCCGAGTCAGAGAGGAAGAAAAAGATAATTGGCGGTAGAAAAGCTGAAGATCGTGTCCTTACATACCTGAAATCAGATGATCTTAAAGGAATGAAACTCAAACTTTTTGTTAACAATGTACCCAGTGAGCAATTTGCCATGGATCTTGTGAAGGTTCTACCAGAAAATGAAATTTCTGTCATTATAGCAAGAGACATTGATGCATCAAATGAAACTGTTGAAATACTATCCAATAATGGTTGTATTGTGAGAGAATTTACTGCTGAGGATGACTGGAATGATCTGGGAACGGCACTTTACCACCCTGAAGATGGTCTAACACTTCAGAAAGGAAAAGAAAATGATAAGTTAAGAATGCACCTGAAGAAGCCATCAGGTAACATAATAACAATAATAACTAAAATTTGTTTCTATGTGAAAACTGATGTCTCCCCCCTTTCTATGTGCATGTCCAAAATATGCAAGCAAGAGTTATAGTTCTTGTGCATCACATATCCTGTCATTCTGTTTTATAAGTGTACCAACTTTCATTGAAATATCTCTTTTATGTTTTTCAAGTTATAGAGGGGGCACGAAAGTGTTTGGAAAATAATCAAAGGGAAATAACTCCAAAGATATGAAAGCAAGAGTAATGATTCTTGTGCATCATGCTTTATAAGTGTACCATGTTTCATTGAAAAATCTCTAATGGTTTTTGAGTTATAGAGCAGACAAGAAATTGAATGAAAAATAATCAATGGGAAATAACTCCAAAGATATGCAAGCAAGAGTTATGGTTCTTTAGCATGACACATCATCTCATCGTGCTTTATAAATGTACCAAGTTTCATTGAAATATTTCTTATGGTTTTCAAGTTATAGAGTGGACATGAAATTGTATGGAAAAATAATCAAAGGGAAATAACTCCAAAGATATGAAAGCAAGAGTTATAATTCTTGTGCATGACACATCGTCTCATCATGCTTTATAAGTGTACCAAGTTTCACTGAAATTTCTCTTACGGTTTTCAAGTTATAGGGTGGACACGAAATTGTATGGAAAATAATCAAAGGGAAATTACTCCAAAGATATGCAAACAAGAGTTATGGTTCTTTAGCACGACACATAATCTCATCGTGCTTTATAAGTGTACCAAGTTTCATTGAAATAACTCTTACGATTTTCGCGTTATAAAGCGGACACGAAATTGTATGGAAAATAATCAAAGGGAAATAACTCATAAAATACTCAAGCCAGAGTTATGGTTCTTGTGCATGACACATCGTCTGATCATGCTCAATAAGTGTACCAAGTTTTATTGAAAAATCTTAAACGGTTTTCAAGTTATACAACGGACACGAAATTGTATCGAAAATAATCAAAGGTAAATAACTCCAAAAATACTCAAGCCAGAGTTATGGTTCTTGTGCATGACTCATCGTCTCGTCGTGGTCTACAAGTGTACCAAGTTTCATTGAAAAATCTTTAACGGTTTTCAAGTTATACAGCGGACACGAAATTGTATCGAAAATAATCAAAGGGAAATAACTCCAAAAATACTCAAGCTAGAGTTATGGTTCTTGTGCATGACACATCGTCTTGTGCTGGTTTACAAGTGTACCAAGTTTCATTGAAAAATCTTTAACGGTTTTCAATTTATAGAGCGGACACGAAATTGTATGGAAAATAATCAAAGGTAAATAACTCATAAAATACTCAAGCCAGAGTTATAGTTCTTGTGCATGACACATCGTCTGATCATGCTCAATAAGTGTACCAAGTTTTATTGAAAAATCTTAAATGGTTTTCAAGTTATATAGCGGACACGAAATTGTATCGAAAATAATCAAAGGGAAATAACTCCAAAAATACTCAAGCCAGAGTTATGGTTCTTGTGCATGACACATCTTCTCGTCGTGGTCTACAAGTGTACCAAGTTTCATTGAAAAATCTTTAACGGTTTTCAAGTTATACAGCGGACACAAAATTGTATCAAAAATAATCAAAGGGAAATAACTCCAAAAATACTCAAGCTAGAGTTATGGTTCTTGTGCATGACAAATCGTCTCGTCGTGGTTTACAAGTGTACCAAGTTTCATTGAAAAATCTTAAACGGTTTTCAAGGACAGACGGACGGACGGACAGACAGACGGACTGACGCACAGGGAAAAACAATATGACTCCCGACCCTGTCGGGGGGAGACATAATAATAATAATAATAATAATAATAATAATAATAATAATAATAATAATAATAACAATAATAATAATATCTTTTTCAGCCAATCAATGCACCGTCTGAATCAACAATACTACTTGTAACTATATAAACTATTAATGACCACCATGCAGTCTCTGCGAAAAGTGCTGGTCTGCCGTACAAAACCATACAAAACCAGCAAAACTTCATTATGTCCAGCAGAAAATTTCATGCTGTAAGACAAATGTCCAGCAAAACTTACAATATTACAATGTTACTATAAAGACACTGTCCTGCAAAATAAGCTTTTGTCCATCTGCCAGATTGATGAGTTATTCACATGCTTCAGAGAAGACTTATCTAATCTTTGATCGGATATGAGATATGAAATTGCCAGGACATCTGGGAAACATGTCCATGAAAAGTATACCACCCTGAACCCCACTTTTATATAGAAAAACTGGGGTTTGCAGTTATTTTTCTTATTTTTGCTCAAAACATAGATTGTGGGTACACGTTAAAATCGCCTCGCATTTTTGCTCTAAAACATAGATTGTGGGTACTCGTTAGAACCGCCTCGCAGAGGTGATTGTAACGTGTACCCACAATCTATGTTTTGAGCGAAAATAAGAAAAATATCATTTTTTTTTTCTACTGAAAATTTTCATTTGTAACAATTTAAAAAATCTTTGTATACTGCATGGGCATGTTTTCATAATGGACTAATTCTAAAATATATCAGTTAAGAGTTTTAGGTGTATTTTTTTTTTTTTTTTTACTTTACAGACGAGGTCCTAGAAATCTTTGAAGATTCAATGCTCGAAGAAAAAGACAAACAATGGATTGCTTCAGAATCGTGTGATCAAGCTTTCGTAATCAACTACATTAGTGGTATGGAAATAATAACTGGCAGGATTGTTGAAAAGAGAGTGATCCATTTCTTTAAGAATCGAAAAGGAGATCTGGGACAGACCATCAAGCTATACATAAACTACCCACCTAAGGAAACTTATGTTAAGCATCTAGCTAAAACTATCAAAGAAGATGGAGAGATAGCATTGGCCTCACTCTGTATCGGTAGTGATGAGGACATTGATGATATGCTTATTGACACTGATGCTCTCACCGTTGAAATGAGAACCATTACAATACAGGATTGGCATGAATTGGAAAACCTTTTATCATGGGAATGAACTACAATGGAAGAAAAGCTTGAAACTCTCCTAAATGGAGAAAAGAGAGGATACACCCCTTTAGACCCACTCGTCAGCCTCTACACAGATGAGAATGTTACCAACACTTTTGACGAGGCGAGAGACTGCGAGAGGCTGCCGAGAAGTTAATGGACAGCATAGAAGAAACAGCTACGATGCCTATAGAAAAGTTCACCATTGGTAAATGAGCCTGTGCATGAGAAAACCAACAATTTGGGTTCCGACCAGGTCTGACACAAACCAGGCTGTACAGTCACAGAAGATGGCTAGAAGCTTGAAATTTTGGATTTAAGAAGAAGAGGGACTGTACTATCCGTGTAGCGAAAACAAAGGCGCTGATCAGCTTCGCGGTTACCGCGAAGCTGATCTGCGCCTTTGTTTTCGCCTAGGCAAAAATCTGGTTTTCTCACGATGCGGCTCAAATCTTATTCAAGACAGATGAAAAATAGACACTTTGACCCTTTGGCTCAGGTGACTGAGCTGAGCTAAAACTATTTGAAATCATGCATCGAAAAGTTTTGTTTCAACGGTTCTGTATTTGAAAGTCACCCTCAGTTCAAAGCGAAAGTAGGGGTTGCTCGATTTAACAGCATTATTTAAAGAGGACGTAATCCCGGGCACTGCTGACACGAATAAGAACCGAATGTGCATCTTATTAAAGAAATTGACGGATAGCTGTCACACCTAATGAGTGACTTTACGTGAGAGTTTAAAATCCTCTGTCCGTATTACCCGCCTGTCCGTATTTACCCGACATGTACTATCTCTATCTTTATATAGTGTGTCGTTCAATTTCTGATCATCATCTCAAGTGTTGTTTGAATTTAGCAAAGCGGGGAGAAACATTTGGGATGGGCCATTAAAACTATTTACAAGAAGCTAAACAGACGCATACTAAAATGTATACCTTTGAACACTAAAACTAAATAAGAACATTGAATTCTTCGGCAGTATTTGAAAGGGAGACTATTCCATAATGGTATAGCTCTTTAAGTTGGGTGCTGGGGTCAGATATTTATCTTTGTCAAGGGACACGGCACACGAGTGAATCCTGTAAAAGAAAGTTAATGATGACATCACCCTGTGGTCCTCCATAGATGGCCACTCGAGTTCGTCTAGCATATTGCCGACGCTATTTTGGTCCCTCCATTGCCTGCAGGTCCACCTGGCTGCTGTCTTAGATGCACTTTCTCCACCATCTCTGTATCAGTATCATTATAGGGATGCCCAATGGAAGCTGTATACACGAGCTGTGGATGAACCAATGTTTTGTATGCATCTCCCTTTGTATGCCGAGGTGAGAAAGCCAAATTTCGCGGAAGAAAACACAAAGAAGACCAACAAAACCCGCGACACGAAATGTTTGGGTCGGACTAAATAAAATGCTGGGTCGGATGTTGTAATTTTTATTTTTTCATTTTAAAAAATAAATATAAAAATAAATATAAAAAATAGCAGAGTCTGCGGCTCGAGACAGAGCCGGTCGGGTTAGTGGAAACACAGCATTTTTTTTTTACGCTTAAGTGAAATTGTGTTATAATGAGGTTACTTACAATATACATATAGCAAATTTATCAATTTGGGAGCTATGACATGGCCGTGTTAAATTGAAAACCGCATTATGAAGCGCGTCGTAATGAAGATGAAGTGTACCAAAAGTTGAGCCGCCTCATGAGAAAACCAACAATCTGCATATGCGAAACCAAAGACGCAGATCAGCTTCGCAGTTATCAGTGTCTTTGTTTTCGCCACACAGATAGTACAATTCCTCTACTTTCTGAATCTGAAATTTCAAGCTTCTAGCCTGCTTCTGTAACAGCAGCCTAATTTGTGTCGGACCTGTTCGGAAACCACATTGATGGTTTTCCCACTAGGCGGCTCAGTTTACCTTGTCATGACAGTCTGTCTATCAGGGCGGATATCTAGTAGAATCTTTTTGATTTCTGGCTCAAACCCCATATCTAACATTCGGTCTGCTTCATCTAGCACCTGTTGAAATTTACAGACACTATACCATTACGAAAACTTGCCCATGCAATATACAGAGATTTTTTTCAACTGTAAAAATTGAAAATTTCATCAGAAAATTTTTGATATTTTTCTTATTTTTGCTCAAAACATAGATTGTGGGTACACACGAGTACCCACAATCTATGTTTTTAGCAAAAATAAGAAAAATAGGTATACCCCTGAAAACCCCAGTTTTACTATATAAAAGTGGGGTTTAAGGGGGTAAATATTGCACGGACATGTTTTCCTCATGCTATCATCAATTTTTAAAATGGTTAAAAGACACTGCCGAAAATCAATGTTACAGTGAATGTAACATACAGACAAAGCTGTCTCTCAAGGGTTACGTTAAGGTAAAGAACCATAAAAATGCTGATCCATAGAATTTTTTTATTTTTTGATATTTTCGAGAAAACATTTATATCTATCGATTCGTGTAATAAAAAAACATGGTTACCAGGTTGGTTTTCCTGCAAATCGCTCCCCTAAAATGGCTAAAAATGCCGTTATTTGTACGTGACGTAATGGGAAAGTAATAAAAACGCGTCGCTTTTTGCACATGAGCGCCGTTTACAAGAGAACTAATCCATAGAATATTTTTAAAAACTAAATATTGTCTCGTTTTTAAATTGTGAGTCAAAAAGTTAAATAAAAGTCCTTGACTACCAGGTTGGTTTGGACGCTATTTGTCAACAAATGAAGACAGGTAAGCTAAAAATCTTAATTTTCCGTAAGTGACGTTGACGTCATAAGGATGGCGCAGTTTGACATTTCGGGCGTGTTTCATAAATGTTCGGTATTTGGTTTATTAGAATGAGCTTTAAGTGGAAAATTTAAGACCATTAACGCGTGCTTGTATCTCAATGAGTAATTTTCAACTCAATGACCTTTCAACAGTCATATCACGTACGGTGAATGGTTCAAATCCGGCCTAAGTTCAACAGTATGTATAGAGGTACTGTTAAAAATCTTTGACCCTAAATTTTAATCAAACGCGTTTGTTTGTTTGAATTGATGCTTATTATCCCAATCAACAGCTATGATCATGCCGGGACGTTGCCTCCATTTTATGGGACTTTTACCTAAAATTAGGATGGATGGTTTGACTTGAAATCACTTTTCCTGGGCAGGCTCACACCTGAGCGGTTAACCAGTAATCAGATGGCATTCAATCAAACATTTTCAATTATTCAACATAAATATCATTTCATCAAACGCGCAATTTTATGCATGCGATGTAATGTCTGTCTTTCTGTACAAACCATTGCTTGTAAAGTATATAATGTGTCTGTTATAGTTTTAATATTTCCCTTGCGTGACTAATTACAAACGAATGTGTGGCAAAAAAAAACAAAAAAAAAAAAAAAAAAAAACGGGAGATTCCCGAGAAATGAGAAAATCCATGCGGCACACCCGCAAGCAGAATTTGGCCAGTATCACATGCCTGATGTGGGGCTCGAACCAACACCAGACACAGCGGTGAGAAGATCGAATGGTGAAGCGCGTAAATGAAATCAGCGCTCGACCATCGACCATGGGTCACTGGATACAGTATGAAATCAGCACTCTTAACCTCTCGACCCTCAGCCATGGGTCACTGGATATAGTTTTGTCAGAGGATTAATGTTTAATATAATACATTAGGTCTGTTTTTCCTACATGCATTTCGTTTAAAGTATAGAAGCCGTTAATTTCATTTCAAAAGTGTCTCTCTTTTCTGTACCTTTAAACTAATATGCAAGCCCCTGTATCATAAAACCAACAATATGATTATGCGAAACCAAAGGCGCAGATTAGCTGTGCAGTAACTGAACAGCTGATCAGCACCGTTGTTTTTGTTACTCTGATATTACAATTTCTCTCCTACTTACAGCTGTAATTCCAAAATTTAAAGATAATCCTGCTTCTGTGGCTGTACAATCTGGATTGTGTCAGACCTGGTCGGAAACCCCGATTGTTGGTGACACCATGAATAAATAAATAAATAAATAAATAAATAAATAAATAAATAAATAAATAAATAAATAAAATTTGATAAATAAAAGAATTTGATAAATAAAATAATTATCAGGCGACTGAATAGAATGAATAAATAAAAGATAATAATGAGGCTTTGGCGGGTTCGATCCTCGAGTCCCGCACATCACCTTCCACACGATAAAGCCGTCGGAAATGAATGGGTGTGCGTAATATAAACTTATATCAGATTTCTGGAAATTCTATAAATTCATTATTGTCTTTGTGTCACCAGTTTTATAGGCCTACTATAATCCGAAAGCACACGCTCGTAATCTTAAATTAAGAAATATGCATAAAATTGGAAACGGCATTCGACTGTCGCCGTTACTTTTTTCTGGACCTTTCTTTTCTCTCTCATTGTAATGCGTATGCTCGTAAATTCTCAATAAAATCGACCCGTTTCTTTGCTTCTGTCGATATTTACCTTGTGTTCTTACCGCACACATACAGCCGACATCATCTTGAAAACGACGTCATTGGCGCGACGTTATGGCATTTCGTCCATCGCGACGCACGGACTTTTAAGCGCCACGGTTTTTATGGTTCTTTACCTTAAATACTGTTTGACACCTATTCAACCAATGTTGAACAGAAGCACACAAACATAGGGTCCAACATATTTCCAACCCTTATCAAAACTCAGATTTCCAACACATGTTAATATTATTTCTAATTTTAAATTTAGGAAAGCTAAGGAGGTTCTGTATTAAAGATCAGACACATATTAAGTAAGACCTCTTCAGACCAACAAGTGAAAGCAAAACTGTATGTCAATGAGGCCACAAGAACCTCGACACAATTAGAAACTAATGCTAAATACTGGGACTTTCAAAAAATGGATAATTTAATCTTGCAATGCTGACATTAGACTTTTATAACATAACATAACATAACATAACATAACATAACATAACATAACATAACATAACATAACATAACATATAACTTTATTAGGCATTAAACATACAATATATGAATATAGCCCACAGAAATACATAATATGTGAACATGATCTTACCAAATAAGTGACAGACTTCACATTCACAATATTGTTCTGTACAAGGTCGTTCAGTCTGCCCGGTGTGGCCACAATTATCTCCACACCTTTGGTTACAACGTTGATCTGTTCTCTTCTGTTACCGCCTCCATACACACAGACACTGTGGATTCAGAAAAATACTGAATAAGAGAGAATACAGAGGTTTTCAGCATTACAACAGAATAACATGTCCGTGTAATATATACCCCCTTAAACCCCACTTTTATACAGTAAAACTGAGGTATGCAGGGATACACCTAATTTTCTTATTTTTACTCCAAAACATAGATTGTGGATATTCGTTAGAACCACCTCGGCGAGGCAGTTCTTACATGCCGAGGCGGTTCTAACATGTACCCACAATCTATGTTTTGAGCAAAAATAAGAAAAATATCAAAATTTTTGACGGAAAATTATCATTTTTCACAGATGGAAAAATTACTGTGTATTGCATGGGCAAGTTTTCGTAATGAAATTTGCTACAATAGTTCAGTCTCAGCCTTTTCCTGTTCAGTACAAAGGGTACTACTCACAGTTCAAAGAAAGTGATATGTCTTTCAACAACTGTATTTTTAGCATATGGACTACTGAAATGAGTATTATCTTAAATGATCTGAAAACTATTAAACATAATGACAATACCTCTTAATTCCTCTATAGTGGAACTTTTTCACCTCCTCCTCTATCTGTAGAGCCAATTCTCTTGTTGGACTCAGGACTAGAACATTTGGACCCCCTCTGTCTTCTCTCGGTCTGTCAACAGGTATAATCATACAGATTAAATAATGTCTTTTTGCAGAATGGATTATTTTATTTTTTTCGTTTTCAATCAATCAATAGGCATGTCCATGACGGTACATCACCTGCGTTTTTGAGGGAGTATTAGTTTAAACATATTTCTTTCGATTGTGCTCTGTCACGTACATTTTTATATATTATATTGTTCATGTTGTAGATCTAAGAGTAAGAGATGCAAACTGTATTCTAAATTTGTGCGGATAGTCTCTCGGTCAATGCCTTTGTTATTCGCTTATACAAAATAGTGCCTGAATATAGTTATTACCATACATGTGGTCATATATGCATAAATTCACATTGGATCATGTTTCACATGTATTGTGTGGCTCAGCCCTAAGATGCTCACATACATACACAATTGTAGTTTATTAGTATTTCACATGGACCATATTTCATATGGATCATACTTCACACACACACACACACACACACACACACACACACACACACACACACATTTACTTAGTTTCTGTAATATCTGTCATTTGAAATTCTTTCCTTGCTTATATTATGTTTTATATGTTATACCATGGCTTTGTTGCTCCTATGTGGGCCGAAAATTCGTAATAAAGATCTTGTATCGATTGTATCTTGTATCGATTGTATCTTGTATCTTGTATTTATTTCATAATTAAGAACAACATACATATACATTGACAGATACAAATAATTAATAGGATTAGCACAAGTACTTATAGAGTTCTTCTCCTAAAGGGAGTATTGGCATCCAAATGTGCTGCAATATATGAGCTGCCTCGTGGGAAAACCAACAATTTGGTTTCCGAACAGGTCCGACACAAACTGGCCTGTACAAGCACAGAAAAGAGCTAGAAGCTTGAAATTTCGGATATAAGTCGAAGAGGAATCATACTATCCGAGTAGCGAAAACAAAGGCGCTGATCAGCTTCGCGGTTACCGCGAAGCTGATCTGCGTCTTCTGTTTTCGCCTATGCAATTTGTTGGTTTTCTCATGAGGCGGCTTATATATAAACTCAAACAAACTATAGCTTTTATTTCTTTGTATTGAGGCTTAACGTCCCAGTCAACAATTTTTCAGTCATGTCGGGAAGAAGCCAACTCTTCCTGGGTTTAACCAATACTGTAGGGAGTTAATGTGTCTTGCTCAAGGACACAACACTGCGACACCTGTGGGGATCGAACCCAGGACCTTTCGATTCGGAGTCCTACGCTCTACCACTACGCCACCGCACTCCCTACTATATCTTTTATGTATGCATGACTCAATATAACCACTTTTTAAAGACAGGCTCTGACTTCTATGCGGTTCACCAGTTCTGGTAACCACAAGAACCTTAATGTTATCATTAACCCATATTTGACAAATAGATTTTCCCATCATTATCAAGTGGATGAGTCCACTTTCATTTTTAGGGGTGCTATGTTCTATTCTATTTTTAGATGAAATTCCTCTATGCAACCAGAATAGCCCCAGATGGGACGCTGCATTCTGCAGCGTCACATCTGGGGCTATGCTGTTTGCCTATGTCCCATAAAAGGGACGCCAGGCTTAAATGAGTTAAGCACATACATGTATAAGCTTTATTGAGAATTTCCTACTTGTTCTACTTTAAAGCTCCTCCTGGGATGCAATGTCATGTAAACGTGTCAAGAACTTTGTCATCCTTCGTTTTAGCTAAATACAAAGTGCATTTACTGTTTCCCAAGTCTGAATTTTCAACCTCTTCCTGTAGCTCTACAGCCCATTTGTTAGTTTGTACTGAGGTTTCATATCCCAATCAACAATTTTTCATTCATGAGGGGATGGAGCCACAGTTCCCTGGGTATTAACCAGTACTCTACAAAGTGAATGTGTCTTGCTCAAATGCACATGGTGGCCCTAGTGGGAATCAAACCCAGGATCTCTTGAATAGTAGTCCAATGCCCTATCTCTGGGCCATTGCCCTCCCCAGCCCAGTTTGTGTCAGACTTGGCCTAAAATACCTTAGACTGGCAGTACCTTAATTAATCTTTTAGCCTATAGGGTATTTACGCACCCCTTTTTCATTCAGTTGCGTATCTGGAATTTTAATTGGGTAAGTTCAATTCTGTTACGTAGGTTGTTCGGAAAGTTCGTGTAATTGTGCCATATCTCTCATAATTTTCATCCATTGTACCGGAAAGTTGTTGTGCGTGAACTTCCACTTATTCTAAACTGTTGATAGGAAAAAGAAAGAAAAGTGACCATAGAAACCGAAAATACAGGTTGTCGTGGCAACGTCATCATCAGTACCCGGAGCAGTCCGAAAAATATCACTTTTTTAAACAAAGTCTGAAAGAAATCAACTTAATTTCTGACTGTTTGCTCATTGCTAGAAAAGCACGGAATCGTCTTGTAATATGTCAACGACATAGCATTGTTTCCTGAAAATTTAAAGTCAATTGGATGTTCCACAAAGAAGTTATGGTCCTTTATTACGAGGGTTGTATGGGGGAACCACGACTTCGAACTGTTTCGTTGCGTTGCAAAAGATTATGAACTTCTGTATTTTCTTCATAAAACACACACAGAAACACTTTTAAAGTTAAATTAGATGGTAAAATAAACTGGAAAACTATGAACAATAGTTCAACATTTATGTACAAATGGATCGCATGTTTTAAGAGTGGAATAAAAGAAACTGGCGGCGATTTTAGAAGCAACCATCCGGCAGTGGAATTGTGTTCCATTCAGAATTGCGAAAAATTGGATGATTCAGCGGAGAATATTAGCAAAATAGACTCAGGGAGCTGTATCACCACATACTGATACTGGTTACGAAAACTTATAACAAAAGAATGGACAGACACATTAAATGCGTAGATATGGTTGGTGTTTATGCTGAGAAAGTGTGATCATCGCCAACTGGATTAAAATAAAATTTGACGTTTTCGCAACGTCATTTTGACGTTGGCGTGCTCCGGGTACCCATACCTCACCTTTTTGTAATGAACATATTTTTATTATGTCTTTGCGAATCATCTTGGTTTTCACAGCATTTATAGAAGACATGTTGAAGTTAAATTAGGTATGTTTCTTTTTGTATTACTATGAATATTAATTGAATGATCAAACAATTTTTCGAACTTTCCGAACGCCCCTCGTACATACTCTATTTTCAATCAATTGGGTAAAATGGAAAACAATTTGGTAAAAATGATGTTCGAGGTGTACTTTCCTTATTTTCATAGCATAAAACTAGAAATGCGTGTTTGTAAAACACTATGCCCCCAACTGTATGCTTGTCCCTAAACCGGTAGCCTGTATGATTCATTTATTTCATTTGAATGATGTGAAATTTAATTTCCTAAAGAAGCTGTTCGGTTGCCTGTGTTTTTGACCTCGATCCAGAAACAGAATGTAAGCTTTTTGCATACAAGTTAGAAATGGAGTAAAAATTTCAAAATGGAGTTATTTTGTCAAAATTTGACGGAAAGTCCTAAAAAATTAATCAGAAGATCTTCTTTTCAGCCCCAACCAGTATACCAAATATGAAGGCTCTAGCTTAAATACTTTTTCAGGTATCTTGCACACAAGATTTTCAAATTTTGTTTTAAAAGGGGCATAACTCCAAAAAGGCGCATAACTTGAACATGAAAAAAGTACGGGTCAACTATTTTTTCATGAGGAATTTGTATATGAAATTTCAAACCCTTGACATTCATATTCAAAAGTTTCAAATTTCACCGAAAAGTGGAAAAATCAATCAAAATTTCAAAATTCCGTATTTTTGTCAAAATTTGACGGAAAGTTCTCAAAAGTTGATCAGGTCATCTACTCATCAGCCCCAACCAGTATATCAAATATGAAGGCTCTAGCTTAAATACTTTTCGAGATATCTTGCACACAAGATTTTCAAATTTTGTTTTCAAAGGGAAATGACTCAGAAAAGGGGCATAACTCAGACAAGAAAAAAAATATGGTTCAACTATTTTTTCATGAGGAATCTGTATATGAAATTTCAAAACCCTAGCATTCACCGTTCAAAAGTTTCAAATTTCACCGAAAAGTGGAACCAGAGGACCAATGGTCCTGTAAACGCTCACCTGAGACCTGAGATATATACCAATAAATTTGTTTGACTAGAATGGTAATATACATGTATATAACCCCAGAGCAACCTCTGGAGGCAATTTCTTTTTTAAATCATAAAGATTCAGTCCATTTGCCAATTTACTGCAAGTTTTGCCCTAACAATTTTCCCCATTCAAATGCGTGGGCAACCTAAGTTGACCTTGCTGTAAAAAAGGTCAAGGTCATCCAAGGGTCATGATTTATACAAACTTTGTAGAGCTCCATTGCCTGATGCTTCATGCCAAGTTTCAAAATCATAGGCCTTCTGGTTCTGGAGAAGAAAATTTTAAAGGTTTTTACTATTTATAGCCATGGCAGCCATCTTGGTCATGTGACCTTGACCATTTATACAAACTTTCATTCACTCTTCCTAAGAATGCTCCACAAAAAGTTTGGCTTTGATTGGCCAAGCGGTTTCAGAGAAGATGTTTGAATATTATGGTCATACACATGTATATAGCCCCAGGGCAGGGGCAGACAACCCTCTGGGTCCAAAATATTTTCATAAATATGAATATTCTGTCCATTTGCTCATTCCTAGCAAGTTTTCTGCCATTAAATGACATTTTTCTATTTTTTCCCCATTCAAATGCATCGGCGGCCTAAGTTGACCTTGCCGTAAAAAGGTCAAGGTCATCCCAGTGTCATGATTTATACAAACTTTGTAGAGCTCCATTGCCTGATGCTTCATGCCAAGTTTCAAAATCATAGGCCTTATGGTTCTGGAGAAGAAGATTTTTAAAGGTTTTTGCTATTTATAGCCATGGCGGCCATCTTGGTCATGTGACCTTGACCATTTATACAACGTTTCATTCACTCTTCCTAAGAATGCTCCACATAAAGTTTGGCTTTGATTGGCCAAGCGGTTTCAGAGAAGAAGATGTTTGAATATTATGGTCATACACATGTATATAGCACTGGAGCAGGGGCAGACAACCCTCTGGGCCCAAAATATTTTCATAAACATGAATATTCTGTCCATTTGCTCATTCCTAGCAAGTTTTCTGCCATTAAATGACATTTTTCTATTTTTTCCCATTCAAATGCATGGGCGGCCTAAGTTGACCTTGCCGTAAAACAGGTCAAGGTCATCCCAGGGTCATGATTTATACAAACTTTGTAGAGCTCCATTGCCTGATGCTTCATGCCAAGTTTCAAAATCATAGGCCTTATGGTTCTGGAGAAGAAGATTTTTAAAGGTTTTTGCTATTTATAGCCATGGCGGCCATCTTGGTCATGTGACCTTGACCATTTATACAAACTTTCATTCACTCTTCCTAAGAATGCTCCACAAAAAGTTTGGCTTTGATTGGCCAAGCGGTTTCAGAGAAGAAGATGTTTGAATATTATGGTCATACACATGGATATAGCACCGGGGCAGGGGCAGACAACCCTCTGGGCCCAAAATATTTTCATAAACATGAATATGCTGTCCATTTGCTCATTCCTAGCAAGTTTTCTGCCATTCAATGACATTTTTCTATTTTTTCCCATTCAAATGCATGGGCGGCCTAAGTTGACCTTGCCGTAAAACAGGTCAAGGTCATCCCAGGGTCATGATTTATACAAACTTTGTAGAGCTCAATTGCCTGATGCTTCATGCCAAGTTTCAAAAACATAGGCCTTCTGGTTCTGGAGAAGAAGATTTTTAAAGGTTTTAGCTATTTATAGCCATGGCGGCCATCTTGGTCATGTGACCTGGACCATTTATACAAACTTTCGTTCCCCCTTCCTAAGGATGCTCCACGTGAAGTTTGGCTTCGATTGGCCTTGTGGTTTCAGAGGAGAAGATCTTTGAAATTGTGAACGACGGACGACGGACGACGGACGACGACGGACGACGACGGACGCCGGAGCATGGGTATACTATAAGCTCACCTGTGAGCCTTCGGCTCAGGTGAGCTAAAAATCAATCAAAATTTCAAAATTCCGTATTTTTGTCAAAATTTGACGGAAAGTTCTCAAAAGTTGATCAGGTCATCTACTCATCAGCCCCAACCAGTATACCAAATATGAAGGCTCTAGCTTAAATACTTTTCGAGATATCTTGCACACAAGATTTTCAAATTTTGTTTTCAAAGGGAAATAACTCAGAAAAGGGGCATAACTCAGACAAGAAAAAAAATACGGGTCAACTATTTTTTCATGAGGAATACACACATGAAATTTCAAATCCCTAACATTCACCATTCAAAAGTTAACACACACACGCACACACACACACACAGACAGACAGACAGACAAGCCGAAAGCAATATGCCCTTCCAACTTTTTCAAAGTTGGGGGCATAATAAAAGGGAAACATTGATTGGTTGAGAGAATTAACTAAAATCGCAGTCAACCAACGAAAAAACAGAAAAGAAATGGCTTCCAATCGATCGATTTACGCATGTCCAATGACATTTTTGTTTAATGTAGACGGCATAAGCCGTTGTGCGGCGCACACCGATAAAAACCGGTACGCAATTGATTTTTCCGGTATTGCGTATCGGCGATTTCTTTTGCGTTTTCTTACGCTACCAGATCGTTATTAACTGCGTTTTTTCATATTTTAATTGGGTAATTACGCAAATACGCAGCCTAATTAAGGTACTGGACTGGTTTGTTTGACACATCTCATTTTATCTAATACCTACACAGGTTGAAGATCAATGTGAATGAAGGCTGGAAGCAGGAACGCCAGAGTTTTACCAGTACCAGTCTGAAAAAGAGATACATTATATAAGATTGAGGTCATTGGATACTCCTAAAAGTTGCTTTTATATCTGTAATTTGAAATATCTTGAGTCCCCAAAGTATCATGCAGTTGTTTTCATTTTCAAAGTTTACAAATATCACTTTATAAGATCCCCGAAAATCATAACTATAGCTGTATTCTTATCACATAACAAAGCAATTGCAAAGTCCATTTTTGTTTGATTAAGTGTTTTTTATGTCTACAAGTGAGATGGTCAGTTATCCTAGCCACAATGCTCTTGTCCAGTTTCCCAAAGGAAGTTTACCAGTTCATAGTGCACATTTTAATATTTCAACACTGACAACTGGTGTTCTTAATTAAAAAGAAGTGAAAGAATGGCCAACAATACATGAGCCTCCTCGTGGGAAAACCAACAATCTGCATAGGCGAAAACAAAGACGCAGATCAGCTTCGCGGTAACCGCGAAGCTGATCAGCGCCTTTGTTTTCGCTACTCGGATAGTACAATTCCTCTTCTACTTAAATCCGAAATTTCAAGCTTCTAGCTCTTTTCTGTGCTTGTACAGGCCGGTTTGTGTCGTACCTGTTCGGAAACCACATTGTTGGTTTTCCCACGAGGCAGCTCATATGGTGTTCTGAATTAAGGAGAAGTGAAAGAATGGCCAACAACACATACCTGTGCAATACCAATGAGATCCTTTCCTTGTAACAATACTGGCCAGGCTTGACACTGTAACAAACAACATTCACAACACATTAACTCCCTACAGTACTGGTTAAACCCAGGAAGCGTTGACTCCGTCCCGACATGACTGAAAAATTGTTGACCGGGACATTAAGCCTCAAAACAAACATTTTAATTAATCAATATTCTTTCAAAGCTTTTCATCACTCTCCCACCTCAGAATAATTTGCAAGCAGTAGAATGATGCAGATGGTACTGCTGCTCTGAGCTACTATTAATGTCAGAGCCAGCTCATGGGAAAACCAACCATGTGGTTTCTGAACAGGTCCGATACAAACCGGGCTGTGCAGTCACAGAAACAGGCTAAAGCTTGAAATTTCACATTTAAGAAGAAGAAGAAGTGTACTGTGTAGCGAAAACAAAGGCGCTGATCAGCTTCGCGGTTACCGCGAAGCTGATCTGCGTCTTTGTTTTCACATATGCAGATTGTTGGTTTTCTCATGAGGTGGCTCAAAATTTTAGAAGAAGAAGATTAATTACATCATTTTGGACAATGCAGACTGACTTTTGGAAAATCAAACACAATTTTAATGCCCTCAGAAAGCTGAGTATTACTACAAATCATGACACTGTGAGCCTTGTATTAAACTTGTAGTATTTCCCGGGGGGGGGGGGGGCACTCCCTGGTAAGCAGTGTACCAATGCGTGATCAAAAAAACGATGAGAAAGGGTACATTTTTTCAAGAAGGGCAGTGCGCAGCGCTGACATCATTTAGGGTAGGCAAAATGTCGTTTTTGTGGAAAAAGGGTATGTTTTTTACAATTCTGCTAAAACGCTGTGAAAAGGGGTGGACCGAGGCGTCCTTGGCCGATATGTTTTGGGCCGAAATGACTAAAATGTCTAAAACCTAAGGGATAAAATATGATTTTCCCTTTCTGTTCAACAATGTGTGTTGCTTCAATAGAAATTATTGTTTCTGCTAATTGAGTAGTTCATACAAATAAAAATGGTTTGTATTAAATCTTGTCTTTTGTACCCTGTTCTCCATAATGCTTGCTATATGTAAGTGCTTGGTATTTATCTACTATATCAAGATTTATTTCAAATATGTATAGAAGCCTAGTGGTGTAGTGGGAAAGCTGCTTGCCTTGTAAACCAGGGCTCAATTCCAGGCTTCTCCAGTTTTTCGTACAAGACTTAAACTAATTTCCTATCGCCATATTACCTTAGCTGTTTAGTGGGACAAAACACAAAATTAACCAACCAACCATTATTTCATATATATTTGTGTCAATTTTCTGTGTACATTTGAACAAATTCAGATGCTGAGGGCAAAGCTTGAAAGCCCTGAAACAATTTAAACCCCAATACTTTATTACTGACAGTTCCAAGGCGATACTTCCTCTGTGGTTAGTCTGTTTCTCGTTTCAGTGATGACAATTTCTTTTGTATGTGCATTTTAAGGTTTACCATCTTTTCTTATTGTACCTGTATGTTGCCTATTTGTAACTTTAGCTATTTCATGTGTTGATTGCATGACCAAATGTTTGTTTATGATCATATCAGTTCCACATTTTTAAGCATTTTAACCCAACAGAGCCAAAGTCTCAAAGGTGATCTTATAGGATAGGCAGGTACCTGGCATCCATCTTCCGTTACTGTAGTCTGTCTATATTTTAAAATTACTTTTCTGAAGTCATCAGGCAGATTGTTTGCATATTACACATATAGCATCTTCACGTGGTTATAAAAGAATTATTGCATTCCAGTGTTTTAGTTGACTACAGTGGAAAGGGGTACTTTTTGACGGGACACAGTGGAAAGGGTCACATTTTAAAGCAAACACAGTGAAAAGGGGGGTCAAATTTTAGATGTCGATCACACTGTTTAGGGTATGTTCAACAATCCTTTGATCACGCATCGGTACACTGCTTACCAGGAAGTGCCCTCCCCGGGTAGTATTTAAGCAAATAATTTAGCAAAAAAAATTAATCTTTAATGAAGTTCAAGGCAACACATCTTTCACTGACCTGTATAGGGGACGGCTTGACAAACCTCTGTTTGTATATTGTCAGTAGTATCTCCGCTGAAATAAATGAGCCGCCTCATGGGAAAACCAACAATCTGCATAGGCGAAAACAAAGGCGCAGATCAGCTTCGCGGTAACCGCGAAGCTGATCAGCGCCTTTGTTTTCGCTACTCGGATAGTACAATTCCTCCTCTACTTAACTCCAAAATTTCAAGCTTCTAGCCTGCTTTTGTAGCTGTACAGGCCGGTTTGTGTCAGACCTGTTCGGAAACCACATTGTTGGTTTTTCCACGAAGTGGCTCAAATTAAAACATTTGAATACATGTACTTTCAATCTCATCATAGTAGGAAATCTAGCTGTGTTGGGTTTTATGCCTGGTTGCCACGGACAATTTTTCTTTGAAGATTATTTGTCACAGAAACTTTGGCCAGGAGTTTGCATTCACACACAGCAAAGAGTACTTATATTACTTAGCTCGCTCACCTTTGTCCCAGATATTTGACAATGAAACTTCCCGCTCACCTTTATTACAGATATTTGACAATGAAACTTTGCCACAGAAT
The DNA here is from genome assembly GCA_964017185.1 of Rugalucina vietnamica. Lineage (NCBI taxonomy): Eukaryota > Metazoa > Mollusca > Bivalvia > Lucinida > Lucinidae > Rugalucina > Rugalucina vietnamica. Next base: position 2,223,077 of record OZ024873.1, read on the forward strand.
TGAATATTTTTCTGCAACAAACCTACTTTGTCAAAGAAAAATTGTCCGCGGAAACCAGGCCTTAGATTCAATTTTATCAATTTCTAAACCTTCTGATCTTACTTTACATTGTACATCAGGTTAGTGTTATAAAGAGGTGGTGTACATAGGCCCCATCAAAATTTAAGGTTATTGACGTCAATGACTTATGATAATGTTAATTAGCCTGTTCAAAAGCTGTGACAGGATTTTATATGGATTTGATGGGGAGAAATGGCTTTACTTGACAAATTGCTTATACATTAGATTATCAAATTCTAAGGTGCTACGCAGATGTGCAAGGTATCATATACTTACGATAATGTTCATAGGCCTGTTCGAATGTTGTTACAGGGTTAGGTATAGACATGTCGCCCTCTTTGGCTAGGTTGGTTACAGTGATGTTGAAGTTGTTCTTCCTGATAATGTAGAATAAAACTTGACAAATCGAAGTGCTTGCCAACAATAACATTTGAGACGCCTCATGAGAAAACCAACAATTTGCATATGCGAAAACAAAGGCGCAGATCAGCTTCGCGTTAACCGCGAATCTGATCAGCGCCTTTGTTTTCGCGACACAGATAGTACACTTCCTCTTCTTCTTAAATCCGAAATTTCAAGCTTCTAGCCTGCTTCTGTAGCTTTCTGTAGCCGGTTTGTGTCAGACATTTCTCATTTCTAAATGGTAAAATCTAACTGGAAAAGAGCTGGTCAACTCATCTTGACTTTAACCCATATTTGACTATGGATTTTCCCACTGTTATCATTTGGGTGAGTCCACTTTCATTTTTGGAGACATCAGGAGTGATTTTAGATTTTTTTTCAATCTTACAATGAAAATTCTCTAAGCAAACAGAATAGCCCCAGATGGGACGCCGCGTTCTGCGGCGTCACATCTGGGGCTATGCTGTTTGCCTATGTCCCATAAAAGGGACGCCAGACTTTAATGAGTTAAAGCATAATGTTTTGTTGCCATGATGGCCTGTTGTGATTTGTCTGTTTTATTCCTGCTTCCCAGCAAGCCGGAATTTTAAATTTAATTGAGTCATCTTCTGGGGTTTTTAATTCTTATGATTGTTACCTACCTGAGCCATGTGGTGAGAAAGCCAGTCTTCTGGGTTTCCGACCAAGTCTGACACAAACTGGCCTGTGCCGTCATAGAAGATGGCTAGTTTGTACAGTTACTGAACAGCTTATCTGTGTCTTTGCTTTTACATAGGCAAAAAGTTTCATTTCTCATGACGCAGCTTACCTAATTTCATCAACTTCAGATTGAGTCATGTTGGCCACCTCAGGAGACTCTATGTAGAAATTCTTTTTTATGTCAGGCAGACCTATCAAATGAAACCGGAAGATCATAGGGAAAATATCATACAAGACATAATCAGAATATTTTTTTCAAAAAAATAATTAAATAAGACTTTGCGTCAAGTTTGGAAATAGAATGGACAGTTACTAAATTGATAAGCAACAGAAACTACAGTAGATACTGTCTTGAAGCATTTCAATTATCAATTTTTGATGCTTAATGTTCCAGTCAGCTTAGGGATGTCCCCTCAAATCTTTGTTGTTTTATGTGCCAGTCAAAGCTATGGTCAAGTCAAGTCAAGTAATATTTATTAAACGTCAGATTTGTTTTACAACAAAATAACACAAGCTCCCAGGAGCTTCTTCTTCCGACTAAGAAAATGTCAGGATGTTATTTGACTTCTACCAAACATTGGGATGTCATGACATGTAAAATGTCTTTCTAAGTAAATAGCCAAAGCCTGTATGTAAGGATGGTTTGACTAAACTACTTTTCCTTGGCAGGTTCAAACCCTTTAAGGGGTTTTACTAGTAATCAGGAGGGCAGTCATTCAGTTATAAGCTGTCCCTGGAGGCACAAGGAGCCCACCTATTTCTAATGGCCCCGAATTCCCTTCGTGTTACACTGTTCTTTGTGTGACTTCCACATGTATCCAACTTTTAAACTGTTATGGCATGTGTGACTCTGAAAGGACTAAATTCACATACATGTAGATGCATAAAAACTTTTTTTTGTTTTTAAGCTATTTCTTTTCTCTTTCACATCAGGTCAAGTAAGTGCACACTTTTTTAATAAACATTTTGAATGCTTGATTGTTTGTTGTTTTATCCAACAAGGTCAGTACAGTATTACCGGCAAATTTCTTCCTTTCATTTGCCTCCCTATCTGCCATGATCTGTCCCCAGTTGATCTTGGGTTTGGGTGGCTCCACATAGGGCTCACCATTGGTCAAGGATGTATCTGCAATGAGTTACAAAACATGCTCATGAAAAAATATATATATAGAAATTTTTACAGCTGTTTGAGAATTTGCATTTGATTTTTTACATATATATTTTTCTTATTTTTAAATAAAGCCTTGATGAGGTGGTTCTAACAAGTACCCACTATAATAAAGCCTTGATGAGGCGGTTCTAACAAGTACCCACTATCTATATTTTGAAGCAAAATTCAAACAAATATAGACTCCTGCTACATGAAAATCATAGGACTCTTTAAAATTCCAAGATTTCAAAACTCTTGCCATCTTCTTTCTTTGACAGCCTCGTCATCATATGTGTACAAACCCAAAAGGCACATTGGCTCACGACACAATTTGTTTTGATAATCTGACTGTAGTACTAGGTTTAGTACACACTTATTATGCCTTGCAGTACAAGCCAGCTTTTACAGCGATAGGATAGAGAGTTGGATTAGCATGCAAGAGGTCCTGGTTCCATCCTCAGCCCGGGCAAAGGGTGATTAGCATTTTTTCACCTGTTACAGTTCACTACTTACCTCTCATTGAAGTGGTTACTCTGTCGACTGGACTGGTCAGTTCCTCAATCAGTTCCTTGGCTTTGTTTTGAGCCTCAGAGCTTCCATAGATCTCTACTGTCGTCTCACCATATGTATCACTATCTCTCAAAACCTAATTATAACAAGGATCATAGTCACCACACTACATCATAGACTCAGAGCAGAAGATGCACATTTTCATGTGTATTGGTAATGGCATAGCCAGCACAAAAATAAATCTTGATCATTTAATTTTTGTATTGTAGAACTGTATCGAGAATGTTGTAAGTCTGTGGTCTAAGGGCTATAATTTTTTAACAAGCATGTGTCTTTTGGTTTGGTTATAGCTTAAAATTTGTGTCAATGTTTCAGTCATATCAAAACCGAGTCACAGATTCCTGGGTATGGGGAGGTTTAAGTGTCCAGAGTTCTGTACTCTACCACTAGGCCACAGGGATTTCCCTCTGTGTTTTAAATTAGGGGACCAATGTCTCACTACTGGCAGCTTCTGAGGGACATTTTGACAAAATTATTGAGAATTTGGGGACAATTTACCTCAGTAAACAGAAACATATGAGAATTTTGGGGGACATCACTGTCCTATCTAAGGACAGTTTTGTCACTGGAGGCCAAAGGAAACCAGTTAGTTTAGGCCCTGGATAGTTTCGGCCTGAGTCGTTTTGGCCAAATTTGGGGGCGGGTTGTTTCGGCCTTGGAAGGTGGGTTGTTTCAGACAATTTTCTGGGTAAGTCGATTCCGCACAGAGTAATTTTGGCCAAAGTATATGGAAGTGAGTGAGAGAGTGGGTAAAATAGATAGATAGAATCTGTTAATCTAAGAATTAAATATGTAGTCACGGGCATTTGCAAGTGAAAGATTTTCAGTGAAGCCAGTGTGGGTGATCTAATTATATGAGTGATTAGGCCAAAATAAAATATATATGTGGTTCCGGTTCCCCTACCTACCCTAATTTTTTGCCCCAACCCTAAACATTTTATTGGCTTTCTGAGGAAAAATGCTGAAAAAGTGTCTATTTTATAAGGTTTTGGTATATTTTCTTGGTAAAATGTTTCAATAAAATAAAATAATTTTCCTACCTACCTACCCTATTTTTCAAAACCATGTAATAGGAACCACATATATATTTTGTTTTGGCCTTATCAAAGTGTGAAAATGTATGTCTCTAATCTAATATTTAAAGCAATTCTAATCAATAGTAATTGGTAATTAATGTACTCAATTAAATTGTGAAAACGCGTGTTTGTCAATGTAATTTGTCTGCTAAAGTTTGTTTTTGTTTCTAAAATGTTGTTTAGTTAGAGATGAGAAAACATAAGGAAAATTATAAAACTACATGTATTTTGATTGTGCTTGTTTGTTTTATAAACCATGACACAATTATTTAAAATAGAATGAAGATGCCAATTTTTCACCCTTTAATAAACCCAAGTACATGTACCCTTGCAAGACTGACTGCATGGTAGACTAGCCTTGTATAACATAAACATCTTGTATAAAGTATATAATAGGACTGAATAAAAATCAGACAGAAACAACTCGCAAAACTTGGCCAAAATGACCTAGGACCGAATTGACTCAGGCTGAAACAACCTAGGACAAAACGCCTGACACTCAAGGCCAAAATGACTCACGGCCAAAATTACCAGTTACTGGCCAAAACCCATCCCAATAAGTCCGGCGCAAATGTGCCGTGCCAATAACTTGATGCCCTACCTTAATGTTGGCTCCACTGTTGTCTTGTAATTCTCTGATCTTAGATCCTCCTTTACCTGCAATAGAATTGAGCCGTCTCGTTGGAAAACCAAGAATGTGGTTTTCGACCAGGTCCGACACAAACCAGCCTGTACAGTCACAGAAAAGAGCTAGAATCTTGAAATTTCGGATTTAAGTAGAAGAGGAATTGTACTATCCGAGTAGCGAAAACAAAGGCGCTCATCAGCTTCGCGGTTACCGCGAAGCTGATCTGCGTCTTTGTTTTCGCCTATGCAGATTGTTGGTTTTCCCACGAGGCGGCTCATATACATTTGCCTGTCAGGCTGCAACAGTATAATCCATGTTTATTTAATGAAAATCAAGTTAAATCAACACAATACATCTATTAGACATTTTTGAGTTATGTGTTACCTAACCTTAGAAATTTGTAAAATGCTGTGGGCAAAGTAGAGAGTCAATGTCTCCCTAGCTAGGATAACGTCTCTATGTAATTAATACCCCTAACACCCTGACCCCACGAGCCGAGGCCTAACTTCCACCTAAGCTGTATCCATAATCTTACCTGTATCCATAATCTTTATTTTGAGCAAAAATGAGAAAAACATGCTGAGAACATGCTCTTATAAAATGAAGTGCGGTTACCCGAGAAACTAGGTGCTAAGTCGGGTTAGATAAGGAAGTGAGGTTTTGAGGCTTCCTGCTGATAACAGGTGGCTTTGATTCACCTAGTAGTAATTATGGCAATAAAATGCTGCGGTGATCAGAGTCTGATTATCTGTTTGGCCATTAAAAGGTCATCTGATACCACAATCAAAAGATTAAAAAATATATAAATGTTTAGTTTTTAAATCAGACAAAAATTTTGAGGCAATAGCTTTAAAGAGGGGGAAAAGTTAATTGAATTTTGTTTTTCAAATGTTAAATTTGACCAAAAAATAACATTTTTAATATATTGTAGAGGAAAAGAAAATGAGCAAAATACAGTTAAATGTAGCTGGAGACCCTAGGTGTTAATTAGTTCATTTACATAATAGATGCATAACAGCAAGATAAGAATTCCTGTTTACAGATATAAGAGATGTTCTCATCATGTATAAAAAGAAATAAAATAAAAAAAATCTATTTTTACAGTTGTAATAAAAATCTTTAATATACAACGCTGCTGTTTTGAAGTGTTTTCCAGTGGAATACTCATGTATTTAAAAGTGTTATGATCTTTGAAAATATGTCCTCTTTGAAGGCAATAATTTCCTATTTTTAAAAGTCATATATACCGTATATATAATAAAACGAATCTTACGCTAGTGGTTATTTAATATGAAATAGAAAACTCCCCAAGTCTTGTTTACTAAATTTCATATGAAATGACCATTTGTGTAAGATCCTCTATATATTGTATGGGCATGTTTTTTGTAATTGTGTATAACTTTATACCTATAATTCGACCAACAAGAGAACTTTCAACTTGAATTACAATGCGATTGGAACTGTCACCACTTTCATCTTCTTTGTCTCTCCAGTTTGGTCGATTGCTTGACTGACCAAAGCCACCCTCTCTTGACTGACCAAACCCTCCCCCTCTTGATTGACCAAAGCCACGGCCTTGTGACTGACTGAAACCACCACCTCTCCCTCTTCTTGGACCCTCATTTTCATCAAAATTTTCTCTCAAAACTCCACGACCCCTTGGCCCAGGCCTTCTTTCGTTTTCGCCAAACCCAGTTCTGTGGAAAGTTTGTGATCTTATTTGATCTCCATCACCTTGTTCAAAATCCCTTGAATTATTTTGATCTGATGAGTTGTCTTTCCAAAACCCCCTACCCCTAGACCTTTGAGGGGACCGATGATTTTCTATAGGTGCCGAGTTCCATTGAGAATTTTGGCCAGCTGGATTCCACTGGTTGTGTTGAGCAGCCGAAGGATCAATTGGCGAATAGCCAGTCGGTGAATCCCAATCTTCTTCCATTTTTTTCTTAAAAGTGAAAGATGTCACTTTTTTGGTTTTCCCACTCACATGTGAAGAGACAGAATTATGAGAATTTAAATTCGTAAATCTAAATTATAAAATAAGTGCAATATAATTAAATAAATCGAAATATTTTAATATAAAACATATAAATTATTTATATTTTGAATGTCAAATAATTATTAAAAGAAAAAATATCGATTTTTAGAATACGAACATTTTACCAATATTTCAGGATCAGCTTCTTCATTTTTGCTGGTGTCCAGACGCATGAAATTAAGCTGTCGAAAAATATTCAAGCTTCTGGGAGACAGAAAAAAGGAACAAAATGTTGGAAAATGAATTTTCTGGTTGGAATTGCGAATCTGAAGTTAACCTATTCCACGCAATGCGTGGTCATAAGCCTGTTGGTATGATCATTGTTGCTATTTGCATTCGATGTCACAACAAAAACTTTTAAGCTTTATTTAATTATTTTCACTCAAGTCATGTAATTTCGTAGGGACCTATTTTTTCGACAGTGGAAAGTGGTGAATGTGTTGGCTGTAGCTGTAGTCTAGCATATTTCAACATCAGGTCCATCAGTCATTTTGGAATGTGAAATACTCTGCATTTATTGATGTGATCTTACTAAATTAAAAGTAGAAAATATGAAAACAAAATTAAAATTTTCATTTAGGAAGTGCATACATGTGATACATTCTTAGGCCCAAATAGGGAGATTGGACATTTTTGGTAGGGAGATTTAGGTCTGAAATAGGGAGGTTTTTCCTCGACAAAATTATAGCCGATTTAACCCTGGAAAATATTTTCAGCAGTCCAGCATTTTGTCAAATGTTTGCACTTCAATATGCATATACAACTGATTCTCACAAATCTATATAGATGATTACTTAAAATTAGAATTTTATTATAATTATTGAAAGTAATTTAATTCTGGTTGTAAGACATACTTGCTATGAAATGGATAATGATAGCTTCCTTCAATAGTTCATTGATAAAATAAGTAATTGTGAAATTAGTAAATTATTTGAAAAGGATATACATGTATTTTTTTAAAAAAAAAAAAATAATCTAAATTGTGCAAATAAGAAAAAGAGAAGTAAAATAATGCAATAAAAAAAAGAGGTTTGAATGTGAAAAGAGGATAAAAAATCTTTTGATTAAAAAAAAAAAAAAAAAAAAAAAATGCTCCAGCTGGGATTCGAACTCACGACCTCCCGCGTGACAAGCCAACACCTTAACCACTGCACCACTTGGCCATGATGACGTCATGGCACTCCAGGATTTGACCAGACGTAAAAAGCACATGGTTTATGTTAATTGCATACAAATGGATAGCTGTGTATTGTCATTTGTTTACTTCGAGTCTTAGAACAAGTTATTGAAACATGTTGGAATAGTGTTTAATTCGGGGTTTAATTGGAGTAATATTATTGGGATTATTGCTTTTTTGAAGGTAGGTGTTGTTTTTTTTTTATCAAGCTCACAAGACAAACCCCATGATCACCGATCAATCAACTAATGATCCTTACGTAAGCTTACCTGACTACGACAATTACCTAGCACCAAATAGCGTTAATCCAATTGAGTCCTCCGTAAAACCACCCATCATTAATATTTATTTTATATTGACCATTCAAATCTGCACATTAGCTAACGGTCAATGACGGTGACCAACACGTGGCTTAGACAAACAAACCAACACGTGCTTTTTACAGGTAAATACAGGTGCAAAAAAACAATGTTTGTCTAAGGAAATAGGGGTGGGCATGGCTATACCTTGCTGGCGGAGGAGTCAATTACCTGAGGCCAATAATCACACCTGTCACTTCACACTACGAAAATTCGTCGAGTAGCCGCTGTAAACATCCTGCTAAACGATCTTTTTGGGGAAAACTAAAAAAATGGTGGCTTGCGGAAAAACACCATAGGAATTTTTCTTCGTCGGGTTTTAGGTTTTTATATCGTGAGAGCGTTTTAGAGACCAAAATATCGGGAGATTCACGATCAATCGTTAGATATCACATGTATGAGGAAGTGTCTCGGCATCCTGTAACCCTTGGATCTAAAATAACCCGGATAAGGCATTGAAGCAAGTGTCAATTTACTGGGTTCGTGCTAGCGATCGCCATTTTCGCAAATTGCGACATTTCAGAAAATTTGGCGCAAAAAATTAGACATTGGCGAAAAAAATTGGCGATAAAATAGGCCACCTTTTAAGCCCAAAACTACTTATTCAGTGAAAATCGCAACTGATTTACCTGTAAAATTGAGCCTAATTTTCAAGTTAATCCTACTGTCACTGATTGTCAAAACAAACTCAGTCAACCGTTGCAAGTGATTAGAGAATTGAATAGACAACGATCTGTCACTTCTGCTGTTGTTTAGATTCAATTATGCACACAGATTACACGGGGGTAATACAATTGGTACTACCTGTGTTGTCGACCGAGACGATACTGCATATATGGTTGTCGACCGAGAATTCCGGCTTCCGACCGAGTAGTACGGTTGTCGATACACGACATAAGTGTAGTGTGTAGTGGACGGTGATATAATCTAAAGGTAATTTTTACTATTTTTCTGCCCGAACCTGTTGTTAGATATTTTCCTGGCCTACAAAGTGTTCTAGCGAGTTGTTGCGTCGCTAGATTTCTCATGAAAAGATATTTCGTCGTAAAACAGCAGAATGCAGAAAAAATGCAGATTCTTTGTTTTTTAGCCTATCCGATATCTTATGAAGTAATGAAAGATGTGGTATGCATCATTGCAAAGACAAAGACATCAGAATGCGTCGGAAAATGCATTGCTTGTTTATGTTGTAAGGGTGTTTTATTTTTATTGTTACTGCTGTCGATGATATATAAATGTATGCGATACTGTTGTCGATGTAGCCTGATACGGATGTCGACGAGTTACGAAGATTAGGACATGTATTACTATCACGATCAATTCAGTTTTCAAAGCTTTATTCCAGACATTTCGGGCCAGGGTATCGAAATTGAATTATCCACGCCGTCTACAACACAATTATGATGCAATGCGGTCAGCGACAACAGAAACAGGCCTATTTAATCACCAATTTTGGCATTTAACAAGGACTATGTGTTGCAAGCAAGGAGTAAATACGATTAATTAAACGTAAAGCATGCAACAAATACTCTGACCAGAATGGACATGTACCCAGTCTCGTATTTTGCCTCATGGATCTTAGCTGCGGGTCGATTTGTAACGCTGTGTATAGCCATTTGAACTAAAACTAAACCAGATTTTTTTTTTCAAGTATAAAGTACTTTTATTTTTCCAGACCGAAATGTAAAAGTGTATCCAAATCCCAACTAAAGAGAGCTCCCACGAATTGTCAGACATTGGGTCTGAAAGCATCCTAGACCTTTCAAACTTAGCATAGAACGAGAGAGGGTCTCACCTGTCTCTGCAGGTCAAGTAAATGTGTTGTGTTCCGCTGTGCAGAATATCCAGGAAAACCAGCTGTCTACAAACGTTCCAAGGTGAAATAATGCATACTAGTACATCTGCTTTCTATAAACCCCCTGCTTTAATGCCCTCAAGTGCAACCATTCAAGGGCCCAGTGTCAACCAAACCCTACTGCAGTCAACTCTGAAATAGACGCAGTGAGCGCGGCTGGCGCCGTCAACGTCGACACCACTTAAAAAGCTATGCTCTCAGTGCGAAGCATATGTGGCAAAGAGAAATTATATTCGCCATTATAAAAACCACTTTAACATTCAGTTTATATGCAATAAATGTTCTCGTTATTTCGAATGCCAGGAACTACTAGACTCGCATATCATAAACAGGCACACACAGATTCAAAACAAAAAAGCGCCCTCAACGAACTCAATTATCATAGGATGCGTTTCACACTTGAATGGACAGTAAGAACATATATATTCGTACATATTGACGGTTGATCAGGAATCACTAAATCTGAAAAAATAAAATCATCCACTAGGTTATATAAAAATCATTAAATTTGTTGTACATCGGCTTAATAATTGAACCTTTTTAATCTGGTCCTCAAGCAGTTTGTGTTTTAGGCACAAGTTCGCTTGTGTAAAAGAGAGTGGGACTATCTTTGGCACAGGAGATGCATACGAGCGTAAAGTAGTCCATGCTTATATCGGATTTTAATGGTTTTCTCGCCCTCGTGATTATTTAAAGCTGCTCATAATGTCAAACGCCAGTGTGTACAGACAAATGCAGACATTCAGACTCGTGCCAAATTCTCAAAACGAGTGATCTTGCAGTTTATTCAGCAATATGTCCTTAGCAATTACCATCGACAGCCGTACCGTACACATGCTTTAACTATCGACAACCGTATCGGTGGTTATCGACAGCCGTATCATGACTTTTTAAAAACGTTCATAAAATGCACATGGCGTAAAGAAATGGGTGCATTATACTAGTTTTCAATAACTCGGCTATAGAGGAAATATCCGAAGCAGTCTTATTGGTCTAGGAGGTTTTTGACAGCTGCAAGTTTCACAAATACCTTGAAAAATGATGTTTTTAGTATCTTTCATATATTTGTCGTTGTCGCTGTATAACAAAGCACAGAAGAGTATTAGAAATAAAGTTAAATACCTCTTTGACGATCGGCGATGATTAAAAATATATTTTCTCTGGTTTTTGATGTCCTGTTTACTACACACTGAGTTTGTGTCGTGTATCGACAACCGTACTACTCGGTCGGAAGCCGGAATTCTCGGTCGACAACCATATATGCAGTATCGTCTCGGTCGACAACATAGGTAGTACCTATTGTATTACCCCCGTGGATTACACACTCTGAGCACGTTTGATTTTGAACATACGTAGTGGCGACTGCAAAAGAGCGTCACTATGCCTTATGTTCAGAAGAAATTCATTATACATTGTCATGCACGTTTATATAAGTTTTATTTTTAAAGTAGAAAGACTGTTTTTAGCAACAGAATAATTTGTTCAGCTGCACATGATCATCACACATTTTTATTTCTAGACGCATGTTTATTTTGCTCACTTATTTCAGTATACAATTTGTGTATTGTTTCATTTTTAAGGCAATTAATTATTTGGTTAAATTTGCAAACAGCATGATTTTAATTATTTAATAAGTTGTCTCCCTTGTTCATAATGAACAAGTACAAGCTTTTAAAAACATTTTTTTTTTTTACATTTTTTTTTTGGTTCTTCAATATCTCTATTGATTTTTTTTTTCTTCAAAAGATAAAAAAGGAGGAAAATGAATAATTACTGATCAGTACCACTGTGTGAGGTGTTTATTTATTTCTTATAGATCTACATTTCTGAAAAAAAAAAAAAAAAAAAAAAGCCTTAATCAGTTACTCAAACTAAATGTGTACAGGATCATTTTGGTTGGATTCTGGTGCTACAAATAAGACAAGGCTACTGCTTTTCCATGCCAATATGGAGTTCTCTTGTGTTGTAACCGATAAGCAATATAGTGAAGCTATCTTTATGGCGAAAAAAATGGCCAAACTTTGGCGCAAAGTTCAAGAAAATGGCACAAAAAATATCAGATTGGCGAAAGTGGTGGCGAAAGAAAAAAAAATCCTAGCGCGAACCCTGATTTATGTTGTCGCTGCTTGATTTTAACACATTAAGATGGTCTAAAATGAGTTAAAGTGACAACTAAGGCTCTGATAAGAGGTTTTTATCATGTTTGATCAAAATTTATAAGTTACTATGAAGGAAAATAGAGTTTTCTCCATCATATTTATCAAAATCTGGTGATTTTCTATCAAAAAAGCTGGAAACAGTGAAATTTGATACCTTACTTTCTATATGATTTGTGCAGAACATGATGATTTCTCCAGAAATAAAATGATACTGTCTTAAAGGTTATATATTAAGCTATTGTTTTATGAAAAAATATCTTGGATATTTGCTTAAATAATTCAATTATCAGCTTTTAAACTGTATCAGTTACAGCTTTGACAATCTAGCCTAGACCACATATTTCCAATAAATACCATAAATATACCACAGTTTCATATCCGGGGTTTATTGGATCTGAGTGTAACCCGAGTCTTCTCTGGCTGCAAACCCATAAAGGGTTTTAATAGCCGCCAGTCAAAAATAATCGAAGGCTATTTAATGTCAGAGAAGTCTCCGATTAGGCATCCAGTATCCGATCCCTGGCCCCTAGTTCTCTGTGTCCGCTGTCTTCACGAAAAGTGCCGGTCTGTCGGTCAAAAACCAGCAAAATTTCATTCTGACTGACAAAATAGTTTTTTCTGTCAGACTAATGTCAACTTAAGAAACCATTTTTTCTTGACTCATGTCATTGTAGGTGTGAACAGGCATTTCCAGATGGTGTTTATCCTAGAGAAACTGATGGGGACATACAAGAAGCTGTCAGCACAGAACATCTGGGAGTGTCTAGGAGAACTCTATGATTTAAATGCCTTGGTTAGTATTACAATAAAAATTCTTAACATGAGTCAAGTGCTTTTTCTGACCCTTATCATCTTGATGAGTCCATGTATATCACAGTATGGTTTGGATTTTAAATGAGCTGCCGCATGGGAAAACCAACAATCTGCATAGGCGAAAACAAAGGGGCAGATCAGCTTCGCAGTAACTGCGAAGCTGATCAGCGCCTTTGTTTTCGCTGCATGGATAGTACAATTCCTCCTCTACTTTTACCAAAAATTTCAAGCTTCTAGCCTGCTTCTGTGACTGTACAGCACGGTTTGTGTCATACCTGGTCGGAACCCAAATTGTAGGTTTTCTCACGCACAGGCTCAAATTTGATTGTGTCAGTTCCTGAACCATCTATTCTATTACTTTTATCAGGCAGTACTTTTCATCATTTGAGCCACCTCGTGGGAAAGCCAACAATGTGGTTTCCGAACAGGTCTTACACAAACTGGGCTGCACAGTCATAGAAGCAGGCTAGAAGCTTGAAATTTCGGATTTAAGAAGAAGAGGAAGTGTACTATCAGTGTAGCGAAAATAAAGGCACTGATCAGCTGCGCGGTTACCGCGAAGCTGGTCTGCGTCTTTGTTTTCGCATATGCAGATTGTTGATTTTCTCATGAGGCGGCTCAAATGCCAAATTCGGTATAATGAAATGGTGAAATAAAGCAACAGCAGTACTTGTAAAAAAGAACAGAGAGTGACATATGAGCCGCCTCATGGGAAAACCAACAATCTGCATATGCGAAAACAAAGGCGCAGATCAGCTTCGCGGTAACTGCGAAGCTGATCAGCGCCTTTGTTTTCGCTACACGGATAGTACACTTCCTCTTCTTCCTAAATCCTAAATTTCAAGCTTGTAGCCTGCTTCTGTGCTTGTACAGCTCGGTTTGTGTCAGACCTGGTCGGAAACCACATTGTTGGTTTTCCCACGAGGTGGCTCAATTATGATAAAAGGCGAGTGTCTCATTTCTTGCTCTGTTTGTTACAGAATGAATCAGAAATAATACCATTCCCAAATGGTCAATCAGACTTCAGTTTACCCGACACGGCTGACTTTACAGACTTACAGAACAAGGCATTCCCACGACTGATATCTCCCAAGGTATCTGATGAAGGTGGTGAACATAAGGGCAGGGGAGATAGGCAGGATGGAAAACATGAGAAAACTGACACAGGAAAACATGAGAAAACTGACACAGGTTGGTATTTGCATCTTAATCAAGATATAACATACTAGGTTTTCTGTTCACTGCTTAAACAGTATATTTTGAGTTTTGCCTTATGAACAGTGTTATTTGAGCCGCGTCACGACAAAAAATAATTTTTGCCTATGCGATAACGAAGGCGCAGATAAGTGCACAGCTGATCAGTGTCTTTATTTTCACTGTTCGGATAGTACAATCCCTCTCCTTATTACATCTGAAATTTCAAGCTTCTAGGCCTCTTCTGTGTCTCCAAAGTCCAGTTTATGTCAGACCTGGTCACAAACTGCAAAGACTGTTTTTCTCGCATGACGGCTCATTTTATACTAGGATTTGATCTCATGTATGTGGCAATACATGTACTTCAAACCACATGGTCTTCTGATATTGACATCAGAATGTCAAACAAGTGTAATTTCTCTTCATCTGAGCAGTCTTTTATTCTATTTATCTGTAAAGTTTTGGAGGCAAAGCTTGATAGTATAACCAGTATAACATATTGTAAGGTTTTCCAAAAATCTCAATCTTCATTATTTCAGGATCGTCCAAGTTATCCCGGTCCGACAGTCGTCATTCCACAGGAAGCACAGACACACCCGAGATATCTCCAGGGAAACGGAAACGAACACGCCACACCCCATCATCTATGGCCAGTCCAGCCACGCCTGATGGTCCGCCCCCAAAGAGAAGAAGATGATAGTAGCTTGATTGATGTTGGTCAAACTTAACATGTGGATTACGATATGAATTTAACGGCAGGATTGATTGATGTTGGTCTAGGCTTTTACATTTGGATCATGAAATGAACTTGATGGTACATGTAAAAGATGTGAATGCACAATCATATGGAATTGGTGTGATGTTGCAAGACTGAATGAATAATAGGACAATTGCTAAGCAAGACTGGCAGCTCAGTTTTCATTTCTGAGGTGCTCGGTTAAGACAATATTGAAGCCACAGACATAGAAAACCGATTTTCAAGACACAAGTCAGTCTGTACATTCACAAAGGACAGCTAGGCAACTTGAAATTTTGGATTTAAAAAGAAGAGTGATTGTCCTATCCATGTAGAGAAAACAAAGGTGCTGATCATTTGTATAGTTACTGCACAGCTGATCTGCGCTTTTGCTTTCGCATATGCAGAAAACTGGTTTTCTCAAGATGTGGCTCAAATAGTGTTGGTTAAACTAGAAACGTGGATGATGAAATGAATTTGACACTACTTGTGTAGCTTTACATATACATCCAAGTATTCCAACTGGTATCAACAAAATGGAACATTGGGTGTTTTGCAAGACAGAATGACTAATAGGTCATTTGCTCAGCAAGACTGGCAAATCATAGTTCAGTTCTAGACCATATTTCAGGACCCAGTTGTTCAAAGCATCGTTAGCTTAACAATATTGTTAAGACATAAATTTGTTAAGCAAATATCATCTAAAGTAACAAATACACTGTTATTTTTTGTTGAAAAAATGTGAGAATCCTTTGCAGTGCAAAGGATTCTCACATTTTTTCAACAAAAAATAACAAATCCTTTGCAGTGCAAAGGATTCTCACATTTTTTCAACAAAAAATAACAGTGTATTTGTAATATTAATGTTTGAAATTTTTAACGAAACGTTAACTATTAACAACGTCGTTAGTTTTGAACAACTGGGCCCAGTTGTTTTAATTTCAAAAATTGTATGTGCCATGCAAGTCTGACTTAGGGCTTCAATCAAGCTATAGACAAACTCCCGACTGCATATTCACGGGAGGCCAGAAGAACTTCCCTTGAAAGCAGGAGTCAGTTGCTGTCCAATTATGTAAAGCCGGGGTGCTTGTTTAAATACATGAGCCGCCTCGTGGGAAAACCAACAATGTGGTTTCCGAACTGGTCTGACACAAATCAGGCTGTACAGCTACAGAAAAGAGCTAGAAGCTTGAAATTTCGGATTTAAGTAGAAGAGGAATTGTACTATCCGAGTAGCGAAAAGAAAGGCGCTGATCAGCTTCGCGGTTACACCGCGAAGCTGATCTGCGTCTTTGTTTTCGCCTATGCAGATTGTTGATTTTCCCATGTGGCGGCTCACATTATTTCAGCTAGGCTTCCATTTCTTTTTTTTTTTTGATTCAGTTTTACGTCCCTTTCAAGCTTTTTCACTCATATCAAGACGAATCAATCGGTAGGTGGGGCGAAAACCGGAGTACCCGGGGAAAAACCACCTGACACACCCGCAAGCAGAACTTGGCTTGTCTCACATATGAATTCGTGCCCCGTGCGAGGCGCGAACCCACATCGGTGAGATGATCGAATGATCAAGAGCACTGAAGTCAGCGACCTTAACCACTCGGCCACGGGGGCCGCCTTCCATTTCTTGAGTAACATGAACTTGTCGGACATTTGATTCATCTTGTGTCAGAATTTTTGACAATGCTGGAAACTGTTGACAAAATGAAATGATGTTTTTGCTGTTAATATGTCATACATATCAGGATTACTGTAGGTTACATATATACTCAGTGTCAATGAAAAGTTAACCACCACTAGAATTTCGATTTGAAAAAATATAAAATTTCTTTCAAACATTTTAGTTTCAATCATGATTCTGGTCAACAATGTAATGATGTATGACATATGTTATGTATGACAGTTACTTGTTGAAAGATGTGCATTCAGTACTGGTAAACTTCCCAAGAAAGTATGCCCAGGAAAGTATGATGTTATACATATGATGTTTACTTGTTGTCCTTAGCAATTATTTACTTTTAGTGTCCCAGATATTGGACATAAACAGGTTGTTTACTTCAGAATTTTCTAGAAATTTCAAATTGTTCTTTGACGGAAAAGTCCGGAAAAATCTGGAAGAACCAAAGATGTAGAATCTTCTAGAAAATTTTTTTTTTATGTCAAAAGAATATTGTGGAATTTTCTGGAAGGATAATGGCCTCTCTAGAATATTCCAAAACATTAAATTTTGGTAAACAACTTGTTATTTTTAGTTTATGATATCATAGAATTTGCTGGAAGAATCCTGAATGTTCCTCAGTGCTATATAAGGGCTACAAATTTTCATAAGGACAATCTTTGGGTACTGTTACTATTAAGAAGTCAAAATCTATCTTACTGGAATTTAAACTTATTCTTGAATTACTTTGTGATATTCGATTCTGGATTGGGACATAGTGCTATTTTGAAACAAACTTTAATTCTTGGGATCAGAAACTGATACAGACTTGTGTTAAAAAATTCTGTCAGAGGGACATTCAGACATTCTTTAAGGGAATTAACATCTTGAAAGGTATTGTACATTCATTTTTGTTTGATTGTATATATGCTTTTGATTGTTTCACATGTAATTACTGGTTAAATCACTTCTAAATAGATTTGTTAAATTTTAAACAAAGCTTGTTGCTGGCTAACCAACTTGTTGGTTTCCTTAATCTTCTAGTTACGCCTGGCACGTAACACATAAAACAGTTCAACTAGTCCTGGAACTATGGTGCACGTGATAACACGTGCAATTTGTGATTTTTGAAAACTAGAAAGCTCTATTTTTACATCATGCCTTCTCATGTCTCTAATACCCTATGACATTGAAACGCCACCAAATTGGTCTAAATTTTTCCATTGGCTGGCGGAATAGAGGACTAAATTTTCGGGTAGTATCCAAATTTTGCATTTCTCTATACATTTCAATTGAAGCTTCTGACATTTGTCCAAGAATGTGTATAGTCTATTCGGCTGTGTTGAGCACCATTTTCAATAGCAAAGATGGATGGCATCTTATGCCATGAAAATAAATGCTGAAGTATCAGCAGTAGTCTCTTCAGAATGAATCAAATATTGTCATATGTTAATTGAATCTGATTTACTGGTAACTTGATTGATGCTAAGTATACATAAAATCTTGCAGAAGATATTGAATAAATCTTCAAAAATTAGAGCCTTAATATTAAATGAGCCGCCTCATGGGAAAACCAAAAATCTACATAGGTGGAAACAAAGACGCAGATCAGCTTCGCGGTAAACGCGAAGCTGATCAGCGCCTTTGTTTTCGCTACTCGGATAGTACAATTCCTCTTCTTTCTAATTCCAAAATTTCCAGTCTTTAGCCATCTTCTGTGCTTGTACAGCCTGGTTTGTGTCGGACCTGTTCGGAAACCACATTGTTGGTTTTCCCACGAGGCGGCTCAAATCTTTCACCTCTACTGTGTACCAATATTCCACCTGGTGAAGAAGCAATGTGATCTGCTTCATGGCTGTGCATTCAACACACTTTCTCAAGTCCCATAAATTTAAAGATATTATGAGTCATGGCTGAGCATCCAGTCCAACAAATACATCCTTGAAATGTATGAAACAGCGTTTCATCATCATGATCATCATATCTGTTTTGTAGTCCTTTGTCCTCATCTGAGGTTGGACTTGTCTCCTTCTCACTGGGTGCTTCCTTCGTCCCAATATAAAAAGGTTTTGTTTGACTTTTACTATAGGTCCCGATAGGATTTGGTTTTGTTTGATTGAGGTACAAGATTTTTTTCTACAATAATTCCTAGAATTTGGTCAAAGATTTGATTTGATTCTAATTTATGACGTCACTGAAAGAATTTTAAGTCGTAATATAGCGCTTTGAATGCAATTTTATGGTAAAATCTAATTTGATTCGTTTAAAAAAGATATAAATTCAGCAGATTATATAATTGTCGACTCCGTTTTGTGGAGATTTACTGTGTTAAAGAAGTAGAACAAAATCCGGTACCAAAAAGTCAAACAAAACCTTTTTATATGGGGACCAAGGAAGCACCCAGTGCTTCTTAGACGACGCTTGATCGATCAGCAGTATCCGTTCCAAGCTTCTTTTTGTCGTCCAACAATTACTACATCCCATGGTTTCCTTGGCTCGCCAAATTTTTTGATCGACTACATTTGTCCTGAAAAATTGTCACTGGACCAAGATACTTGGATAGTGACCAACAATCAATGTCACATAAGTACAAGTATTATTTTCTAGCATTCCTTACCAGTTTAAGGCTTTTTGATTACAAATGCAACATGCTTGCCTATCTGTTGAATGTTTCATTCCAAAAAATATGTTAAGTGGCAAATTGTAAAATCTTGCCCAGTTCCTGTCAAGAATTGGGCCAGGACCTGACCAACTGCCCTTATTGGGCTTTCTCATTCAGTCAACAGAAGATCACCATGAATGCATATTGCAATTAAGCTTGCCAACATTATTTTCTAACCTGGTTTTGGCATGGTTTAATTGTAAAACAAGCATGGAATCCATTTATTTACATTTTATATTTTTTTACATTGATGAGTCTATTTACATTACAACAATATTATCTAACAATATAAATATTATTTTACATGTATGGGACACATGATGTGAATATTCAACAAGAAACAACACACATACATATAAAACCCAAATTAAAAGTAACTAATTGTAAAGAATTTTCTTGGGTTATAAAATCATAAAGGACATCTATGCCTTAGATGTAAGAAGTCCCTAAATCTCAGATTTGGGAGGACGAAATTTTCATGTTATGACTATGGGGCTGAATTTTGCATTTATAGGAGAAGAAGTATATACACTTTCGTTTTCAAAACAGTTTGGCTGATTTAACAGAATCCAGACAATGCAACTAAATATTTTCACAACCCACCCCATCTTTGGCAAAAATGAACCATTAGACTTTGAACTGATTTGCATTTGTTTGTCAGCAGCACTTTTTAAGCAAACAAATATGGGCTTGTTTGTCATATGAATGCAGAACATTATCCACACATTGATTGTTTATTGTTTTGTAATTTTAAGTTTATTTTGAAAGAAATGTTAGCTTAGTGCTTAAGATCTTTAATTTACAGTCTTATAGTTTATTTCTATGTGTGTTCCCCCCCGGGACCCAGCATGCCCTTTCGTCAGTTTGTGTGTTTTTCACATTCACACCTCATATCAAAGTGGCATCCTGGGTCTAGGGGGGGAACAGGGTCAGCAAGGCGAAAATATATAATTTCCTGAAATTTTCCATGAACTAAAATAAGCACAGTTGTTATGGACAATTTTAAAGACATCAACTGTAGAATTGTAAACATTCATGGTCATATTTCTTGTCAAACTGGTGTCAGGGTGGGTATATTTAGGTTATGTAGATGTATTTATAGAGATACAGTACAGGTCCAAATGTAAATTTGCTTTCAATCTATCGTATTGCATTAATGCTTAGAAATGTGACTTCCAAAACTAATGTTAAAATTGACATAAATTATGTCACTGACAATCAAAATATGCAAGAACACAATAATAATAAAGAACTAGGCATTTTCGTCTTTTAAAGTGCCATTATTTGTCAATTGGGGAGTATCCCAATCTAAGGCATAGATGTCCTTATATTTATGGTCTTTCATTGTTTAACCATTTTAAAAGTGACAAAACTGGATTTGAAAGAAGTGTGCTACATACAGAAACTAGCTTTTGATAAACAGCCTAGGAAAAGATCCTGAACATCTTTAATCTACACATTTTGTTTGCTGCCTTGAAACAACAATATTATTATATATGCATCTAGTTTTCATTTTAACAAATTTCTCCATAGATCAGCAGGCTGTTCTTTGTTCCTCAGAGAAATGCTCATTCAGTTGAGTTAGCTATGACACAGTGATATGAAAGCGCGATGGAAATCAATATGGACTTTTGTGTGTTAAATAATGATTCACAATATAGAGGATTTTCTGAAATAACCTGACAAATGTCAAAAGGTTATATTATCTTTTTTATAAGGAGAGCACGGTGGTGTAGTGGTAAATCATCGGACTCCAAATCCAGAGGTCATGAGTTTGATCCAACTAGTGGCACCGTGTTGTGTCCTTGAACAAAGAACATGGACTCCCTACAGTGCTGGTTAAACCCAGGAAGACGTGGCTCCTTCCCGACATTACTGAAAAATTGTTGATTGGGCCACTAAACCTCAATACAAACACTTTTTTTTTATGTTAACAATGAAGGGAAAGATAATTGAGCCGCATCATGAGAAAACCGGATTTTTGCCTAGGCGAAAACAAAGGCGCAGATCAGCTTCGCGGTAACCGCGAAGCTGATCAGCGCCTTTGTTTTCGCTACTCGGTAGTACAATTCCTCTTCTACTTAAATCCGAAATTTCAAGCTTCTAGCTCTTTTCTGAGCTTGTACAGGCCGGTTTGTGTCAGACCTGGTTGGAAACCCCGAAGACCGGTTTTCTCGCGTCGCGGCTCAATTAAGGTCGGATTACAACAATATAGCCAGCAAACAACAATGGCACTTATAAAACTAGGTTGATATGCAGGCATTTTTGCGATTGTTGTCCGAGAAGGCAAAGACCAAACAATTTCAAAAGGTGTTGCATTTCCCTAATATCAGCATTTACACGGCTAACAAACCTTTAAAAGCGTAACCGCGGTTAAGAAAAGAAATCCGATTCACGTCCTTCCGGTTTCGCAGCAGATGACCAACAAATGGTAAACAAACTTTTGCAGCTCGTGTTTGCGAGTAAAATATTTTGATTTGAAGACAGATATTATAATTTTCTCAATGCTATTTTATTAGTTAGACATTGCTATATTTGGACCCAAAAGGATTTCCAGAAACTTTTCTTTTTAATCATGATTTTTATTCCCTTCCCCAAAACACATGTTGGGATTGCATTGTACACGATGAAAATGTAGGTCAGTCGCAGGGATATTTTTAGATTTCCGCTCATGAAGTCCATATTAACGGAAAGCAATACAGCGTGCAGATGATTTTAACATTGTGTGAGGTCTATTGACAGTTTCGTTGCCTCTGGCCACTGCATTCTATGCATATGTGGTTAAAAGCTGTGTCAACATTTCGGTTACGAATTTAATCATTAGAATGATAGCAATATAATCATTATCAAACACGTATTAAAATTTTTGTTTTTGTTTTAATTTTACGCTGAAGTTTTAATTGTCACATTCTCTCGTCCCCTCTTAATAGGTGCTAACTCAAATTGGTGTGATATTTGCAGTGAAAATGTTTGATTGAAAATAATACAAACTGTCTATGCAATACATATAATATAATAGTTCACATGCATGATACTCCTGTTCATGAAGACGATTTTACAGCATTCTGTATACTTTAATTTGTTTTTTCCTGGTTTTATGTCATTCAAAACGCTTTACAGGGAAAATAAATACCATAACTTGATCCGTTTGAGGTTTTCAAATGTATCTTGAAATATATCCTTCATATTTAAATGATTAAATGCGTAACCACCTTTTCCTTCCCTTTAAATCGGTAATGCCAGGCAATAACACAACGGAATACTGGCACAGACATCAGTTGCAATTTAGTTAATATATATCTGTAAATTTGTCGTGAAACAATCACTTAAATTTGATATTTACCAGCAAATGGTCCAATTTTTAGTTGTATTTTGCCGACTTTGGCCGTTTTGTAACAACAGGTTCGAAGAAGGGAATACATAACATAAAGACCATCAAATTATTTTGCGAGCTACTTTGGTGCTGACTTATACTAGTAAATGAGTGACAAAATAGCATTCATATATAATCGATATATTTCTGTACTAAAATATAATCAGCAATCGACCCTAGTAGTGTATGTTTTGTTTACCTTTTCTTGGCCTTCATATGCGTAACCGGAAGGGCGTGAATCGGATTTTCTTTCTTAACCGGTGGTTACGCATTTAAAGGTTTGTTAGCCGTGATTTATATTGCAAAATTAACATGAAAAGCATCGTGAGAAAACCAAGATATTGCATAGGCGAAAACAAAGGCACAGTCTGCTGTGCAGTAACTGCAGACTGATCAACACCTTTGTTTTCGCTACAAAGATAGTACAATTTCTCCACTTTCTAAATCCAAAATTTCTAGTCTCTAGCCATCTCCTGCGCTTGTACAGCTCAGTTTGTGTCGAACCTGTTTAAAAACAACATTGTTGGTTTTCTCATGATGTGGCTCATATGTTATCATATCTCATCATACATGCTTTTGAATAAGAAAAATATGCATACTGGATGGTAAACAGCATGGTCTTTGAAACATTCTAAAATCCTAAAATTATGAACACATAAAATGATCCTAAATTACAAAGTCGAGTATTGAATGCAAAAGAATCATCCTTAGTAATTTATTAATAACAGGCGAGAGTTGCATAAGGCTAACGCTTTTTCATAGCGCTTTATTATGTTCTGTTCATTCTATGCAACGGTTCACTACATTAGAGTGCTTTTCAAAATGGCAGTGCTTATCGACGATAACAAAAACGTGAAGAAGACACTGTATTTCCCTGTTTAGAAGGCAAATAAATGCAAATTTGATGCAAAGAAATTTGTTTTCTGGGCTGAACAGACACATTTTCAGTAGAATTTTATTCTTTCAGTCAAAATACATGTGGTTGAAATATTGACAACACCATTTTGTTTTCTTTGTTCCTTAGCAACAGCAGGCTGCTTTCTGAGAGGCAGCTCCAAGGAACGTTACGTAGCGCTCAGGAGTGCTTTCTTGTTAAGTAACGTTGCATAGCAAATAGTTATGAAGCCCTCGATAGGGCTATGCTTATGCAACTCTCGCCAGATGATGCCCAATCTATCAAACCTAAACATTCTACACGATAATTACACTATGAGAGGGATATTTACCTTACAGTATAAGCAGGTGCAAATGATTTTTGTTCTATCATGACTGTGTAAAAATACAAAGGATTATTGGTGTTTCTGTATTCCAATCTTCATACAAATCTCTTTATCACACCAGAATAATAACCAGTGTGAAAGATAAAATAATTTAACTGTTTTCTATCCTTACTCATCTTTACAAAGATAAGCTTTGCCCTAAGCAAACATACCATATTTTACGCCTTCCAAGGTTAACAGGGGCGCTTGTGCATTTTCATAGAATATCTTATTCATCACCATCTGATGAAATTGAAAATAACACTACTTGACTCATTTAAGCCTGGTGTCCCTTTTGTGGGACATAGGCAAACAGTATAGCCCCAGATGTGACGCCGCAGAATGCGGCGTCCCATCTGGGGCTATACTTTTTGCTTAGAGAATTGAATAAAATTCAAAAATCACTCCTGATGCCCCTAGAAATGAAAGTGGACTCACCCTAAAGATAATGACGGGAAAATCCATTCGTCAAATATGAGTTAAGAAAATCACAGAATGTAAAGTCAATAGCCCCTTATTCCCCCTACTCATGAAAATCACAGTAGTATATAAAGTCAGCCACCCCTAATTCCGACAGTTCCAGTCATGCCCGCATACTGGAATGATTTCTATCACTTGAAATTTCTGCTAAATCTATTCAGGGGGTGTGACATTATCAGTTTTAGTGGTCATATTTTCCTCAACAACATTTTAAGACATTGTTTTGTTTGAGGAATTAACTATATTTTGTGTATTGGCCTGACTGTGGCATATTCTGGAATTGTTTCTAAATTATGAGTGATGTCCGCAAACTGCATTGTCCCTGTCATCACTCACATTTCAGATCAAATTGGCAGGCACTGTCAACACTTAGCACAGGATTGAGTAGTCTCCACATAGTGCAAAAGGTCACATACAGCCACAGTAATGCAAAAAATATTCACAACCCCTCACTTCACCCTAACACGTCATTTCCCTGCTTAGCACTATGAGTGCATAAACCAGTTTGTGTTGGACCTGGTTCGAAGCCCCGAAGATGGACTTTCTCAAGTCACTTCTCAATATTGACAACTAAAACTGATTATATTGCACCCCTTGTAATTTCAGCAAAAGCTTTTATCATTGCCATAGGTTATTAGACAGAGTCTGTCCACTGGGGGCGCCACCCCACCCCTGGCCTACAGGGATACCAGTCTGCATCATGCCACCCGACATCTGGGCTGGCTGTCCAAGACTCATACCAGCCATCTGGTTCTGCATCTAGTGGGGAAGAGAAAGTAAGTCATCGTTTACACAACACACGGCCATTTAATATACAGAGATTTTTTTACAGTTGTCAATATTGGACTTTTTAATTGGAAAATTTTCTATATTCTTCCTTATTTTTCCTTAAAACATAGATTATGTGTCCATATTTGAGCCGCCTCGTGGGAAAACCAACAATGTGGTTTTCGAACAGGTCCCACACAAACCGGCCTGTACAAGCATAGAAAAGAGCTAGAAGCTTGAAATTTCGGATTTAAGTAGACGAATTGTTCTATCTGAGTAGCGAAAACAAAGACGCTGATCAGCTTCGCGGTTACCGCGAAGCTGATCTGCGTCTTTGTTTTCGCCTATGCAGATTGTTGGTTTTCTCATGAGGCGGCTCATATTTTAACTGCCTCAGGTCTTAAAGAATACATGAGCCATGACATGATAAAACAATGTGATTTTCAAAGTACAACACAAACCGAGCTGTACAAGCACAGGAGATGGCTAGAACCTTGAAATGTTGTATTTCAGAAGAAGAGAAATTGTAACTGCGAAGCTGATCAGCACCTTTGATTTCGCATATGCAGATTGTTGGTTTTCTCATGACGTGGCTCATATTTTCCCCTTCATGTTTATCTGCAACATCACATCGGCAAGTGTTGAATACGTCAAAGCGCGATATATTACAAGAGCAGGAAAAACGTTTTTAAATTAGAGCAATATGCCAAAAGGTCTGCCAATAACCCAATACATCAATGGCATTGTAGTTGATCATTCCCCTACCTGTTGGAACTGCATCTGTTGCTGTTGACCATACATATTATTCTGTGGCATTCTCATGCCTTGTTGTTGCTGAGGCATTCCCATACTCCCCTGCATTCCCATCATGCCTTGCTGAGGCATTCCCATGGTTCCTGGGCTCATTCCCATGGGGCCTTGCTGCATTCCCATAGCGCCTTGCTGCATACCCATGGTGCCTTGCTGCATACCCATACCCATCTGATTACCATACATCTGAGGCTAAAAAGACATTTGAGCCTGTGCGTGAGAAAACCAACAATTTGTGTTATGACCAGGTCTGACACAAACCAAACTGTGCTGTTCTCTGTCATTCTTATACTCTTGGAAAAGTTCTTTATACATTTTTATTGTTTTAAGGTTTACCATCTGTGGTCAACAGGTTACAGGCTGTCAGATAGTATCATGTGAGAATGATCAGTTGTCGTAACCAGGTTGTTGCTGGGCACGCCAAGCAACTTGAATGATGCACTATTCATTTGAAACCATGCCCTCCCCCGGCCCGGGGAATTTGACTTTTATCCAACAAAAACACAGCAGGAAAAGTCAGTCTGTAAAAACCATGACTGTTTTTTACAGCACAAAACCCTATCATGCCTGTTTCATACAAATACCAGGTATTCCTGTATAGACCATGCAAAGCACAGTTTCACTGTCCTCCCCAGGGGCTGAGACAGGTGAGCTTATTTACATATGAGCCGCGTCATGAGAAAACGGGTCTTCGGGGTTTCCGACACAAACCGGCCAGTACAGTCTCAGAAGAAAGCTAGAATCTTGAAATTTTAGGTAGAGGAGGAATTGTACTATCCCTGTACATAGGGAAAACAAAGGCAATGATCAGCTGTGCAGCTGTTCTGCACTTTGCACCTTTGGGAAAACAAAGGCAAAAATCCGGTTTTCTCATGACACGGCTCAAATGACTAGTGCATAACTGCTACATCACAGAGGATCCAACCACCTTACCTGTGACATAGGGACTTGGCCCAACTGTCCCATCATCATTGGTTGTTGTTGTTGATACATACCAGCCATACCTTGGTTCTGGGGGACATACATACCACCTACAAGAGATAGGAATAGTTATTAAGTGATGATGTCAGACATTCATAACTTGATTCACTTAAGCCCATATGGTATATATATGAAAAACTTAATCTCAGAGGAGCCCTTGACTATTTGGCGTGTACACATGGGGGAATGTTACCCATGAAATTAGCTCTTTTAAGAATTTGCAGCGTTAATCATTTTACTAGTAGTAAACCTTTGCAAAATTTGTCAGCATGTCACAGTTATGCGACACTAAGACTGTTGTATATGTCAATTTTTACAACTACTGTCTCACTACTACAAATAATTCCTCAGGAAAACTTTGCTGCAATTTCAATTTTTAAAATGTTTCTAATCATCATATAGGATCTTTACAGCTCAATTCAATACATCAGACATATACCACCGGAAAGCATTACAACGCTAAATGGACAGAAAAATGCAAACATTTAACTTATCCATGGTGACAGTTATGAAACTGGGAGTAGATGTGGGTGTGCAAGAGAGAAGAAGCTGCATGTCTGTTGGCCATTTCTAGTTTTAAACATGTCCAAAACTTGCCATTGGTTCAAAAGGGTGTCGTCTGATAAGCACACCTCATAAAGATGATCAGATATATGACATGGTACCAAATAAGGAAAGGAAAAGAAACATAATTAAGCTGATATCAAACAGATTAAACAGAAAATACTTGCCCTTCATTAGGTTCTATTCGCTATCTGGTGATATGTGACTGAGCCTTAATCTTCCAATGAAAACTTAATTTGCAGGTTTATCATAAGAGAACAAGCAAACTTGCATACATGTACATTATACAAATACAGTAAACAAAAGAGATCATGTCAGGACTAAATTATTTACTAGTTAATTACACAAGCTAATTACCATGTATTGGGTCTGGAAGAGGTTTTTTTTCTATGATAGGTGTCTAGTACAACTGCAGTAGCCTAAAGGATAGCGTATTCGCATAGCAATCAAGAGGTTGCAGGTTTGATACCTGGCTGGTACATATGCCTGTCATGTTGGTGACAATGTTCAACCTGACATAATAAATGCAAACCACCCATAGGGGTGCAACATTTTTTTAGTTCTGTTATTTTTGTTATAAAGATTTTTGTCTTGCTCCATGCTGTTAGTCAAGGCTGCATTTATATTACATGGCACTCTGTTGTGATTTTTTAATTCTTTGAAAAAGTAAATGAACCACGTGACAATATCTACCTGTGCAGTTAATTTAGGTTGCATTTATATTTCATGGCACTCAGTTACAATTTTTTTTTTTGAAAAAGGAAATGTGTTATTAATAAGATAACATGCACCATACCACTTTGTCAGCAATATTTTCTTATTATATTACAATCAAAGAATTCTGGACAAGCATACACAAAGTAAAAGCAAAAATAATTTCTAGCTATCTAAAAATAAAGTTTGAATAAATCAAGAAACAGAGTTGTCAGATCTAGAAAAAGCTCCCCAGCATGCAAATTGTATGAATGAAAACAATAGCCCTATACAGGGTGAAAAAAGCAATGGCAGACAAAAAAGGAAAGTTTATGTTTGAGGAAATTATATGTGCTTGGTACCTTGCTGATGCATAGTATTGGGTGCTTGATCTACCCAGTTGTAACTGCCTAAAAAGTTGAGGAAATAAATTGGAATTGAAAAGAACAGCACAAATTAACTCATTTAAGCCTGGCGTCCTTTTTGTGGGACATAGGCAAACAGCATAGCCCCAGATGTGACGCCGCAGAACGCGGCGTCCCATCTGGGGCTATTCTGTTTGCTTAGAGAATTTTAATTGAGGAATGATGTAAAAAATAAAAATCACTCCTAACCCCCCTAAAATGAAAGTGGACTCATCTAATTGATAATGGTGGGTGAATCCATTTGTCAAATATGGGTTAAAGCAGTCTGATCACAGTTTGCTACTGTTTCCTCAGATTCACCCATATTTGAAGAATGAATTCTCCCTTCGTTATCAATTGGATGAGTCCACTTTCATTTTTAGGGGTGTCAGGAGTGATTTTTAAATTTTATTCAGTTTTTCGATGAAAATTCTCTAAGCAAACAGAATAGCCCCAGATGGGACGTCACATTTTGCGGCGTCACATCTGGGGCTATTCTGTTTGCCTATGTCCCATAAAAGGGACGCCAGAGTTAATCTGTCAATGGATGCAGAATCACAAAAAAAGTAAGCTAAGATGAGCATGAAAAGTTTTATAACCTTGGGGCCAGGGCAACACAGTGGCCTAGTGCCAGACTCTAAAGCAAGGTAGGTCCCACAGCAAGACCCTTGAGCTCCCCATATTACTGCTGTGGCTCTACATTGATATCACTGAAAAATTGTTGATTGGGATGTTCCGAGCAAACCAATATGAGCCTGTGTATGAGAAAACCAACAATTTGGGGTTCCGACCAGCTCTGACACCAACCAGGCTGCACAGTCACACAATAAAGCCAGAAGCTTGAAATTTCGGATTTAAGAAGAAGAGGAAGTGTACTATCCTTGTAGTGAAAACAAAGGCGCTGATCAGCTTCGCGGTTACCGAGAAGCTGATCTGCGTCTTTGTTTTCGCCTATGCAAATTGTTGGTTTTCTCATGCACAGGCTCATATAGTATTATCCTTCCTAGAATCATAAAGACGCTCTTTGACAATGCAGAGAGTTCTAAGCACAAATAAGCTCTATATAAACTTACAACAAATACATGTAGCTACATGTATACAACAATTCATGCTTTCTTGTTCGAAGAAAATATGACAGAATAGTCTCGTTATCATCCATACTTTGTGAAGTTGAGGAATATTTTAGCTATTTTCAGGAACTTCTGGGGGAATACACTACTCTATGATATACACAAGCACAGTGAATCACGCTATTTGTTATTTTTTTACAATTGTTAGTCAAGGATTCGTATCATTATATCAGCTGACATTACTAACCTGGAACATTAAATTGTTGTTGTGAAGGTTGGCCCCCATAAAGGGCCAGTATAGAATCTTTCGTAGACTTTGGTCCTTCACTGGTCGATGATGATGATGTACTGTCTTCAAATAAATTGGTTTCTATACTGCCATTAGGAATCTGCAACAAATATATATCAAAGACCATCAAACATACCATATGAGCCACGTCATGAGAAATCAGAGCTTGTAACAGACCTGGTAATTCTGTTTTCTTATAACTTAGTATGAGCTATCTCAGCAAATCTTTCATCCAGATGATAATTACCTGATTACGTTCTGGTTGTGATGTATTCTGACAAGATTGTGAGGCCTGTATTCCCATAAAATCATTGTGTAACCAGAGTTAAAGAAAGCAATAGAGCTAAAGTTCTTGCACAAGTACAAAATGTGCAGCTACCTCACAATCTCTCACTCTCAAAAATTGTGATAATTACCTGGTTAGTTTCTGGTTGTGATGTATTCTGACTAGGCTGTGAGGTCTGTATTCCCATAAAATCATTGAGTAAACTGTTACTTCCAGTATGCTGAGGCGAGCTAGGAGCGTCTGTGGATATAAAGTAACATTCTATGATGAAATTTCGATATTGGTTATAAATACTGAACCACAAACTGCACTATCTATGGTCCCGCTTGAGACAATACTCAGGTCTTCAGAACTTGGCGTCACATCTGGGGCTATACTGTTTGCTTATATCCGATAAAATGGATGCCAGGCTTATATATGTTATAATTAAGATGTTCTTATAAAATAGGACCAAAAGAACCAATGAACCAAAAGAAACATCTGATCATGCATGTTTTAAATCAATTATTTTAAAAATATTCTTTCCTTAAAATTCAGTTTTATGTCCCTTTCAAGATTATTTCAGCTCATATGAGACTGGTAAACATATGAGCCACCTCATGAGAAAACCATCAATCTGCATATGCGAAAACAAAGGCGTAGATCAGCTTCACAGTAACTGCGAAGCTGATCAGCGCCTTTGTTTTCACTACATGGAGAGTACAACTTCTCTACTTTCTAAATCTGAAATTTCCAGTCTCTAGCCATCTTCTGTGCTTGTACAGCGTGGTTTGTGTCGGACCTGTACGGAAACCACATTGTTGAATTTTCTCACGAGGCGGCTCATATTTTAAGACACCATTTTGTATTTGGTTAAATATAGAAACATAGTACTCTAACTCACCAGCCCATACCTATCCTAACCATACAAATCACTTTAACATGCCTTTGTATGCCCTAAAAGGACATGCAAAATTTACCTTTTCTTTTGCAATCTTGACATGCAAAATTTACCTTTTCTTTTGCAGTCTTATTTTAAACCAAAAACAAATTTGAGCATAAAAATATCACCAATACCTTACAACCCCATGCATACTTTGCATATCTAAAAATTATTAAACTTGTAATTAAAAATGCTGCTTGAAGCAAATAGGTCAATTGAAGGTGGCACATGTATGTTTTTTGCAAATCTAAGGTACATAATATGTAAAATAAATCTGTTTTATGATCTTAAGGCTTTTAGAGAAAGATGAAGGCAAAGATTTCAGTATCTGATCAGCTTAATGTGTCTTGCACAAGGACATAATACCATGCCAATACTTTTCAAACCATAGATCTGATCTCAGTGTTAGTGCAAACAGTACACTGTTCAAAAGAATTACTGTAAATTTACATGCTCACATACTTAGAATCATCAAAAAATAACCAGGACAAATGTCAGAAATTGTATTGCCACCTTGGTAATTGACTTATTTGCATGATCGTATGCCCACAATTTTAGGCCAACCTTAAAATACATTTTTGTTTGCTGTTTACTGAAACATAATTCAGCCCCTACCCAAACAATTCTATTTTGACATTTTAAAAAGAAATTTCTTTTTCCTGTTTTCATCAGATATTTTAATAATTTTATAAAAAATAGTGCTATTTACTCAAACAGAGAGCAAATAAAGGCAGAGAAACATGTACCAAACCAGTTAGAAAGGTTGGGGTTGACAAACCAGTTAGAAAGGTTGGGGTTGACAAAAGCAGAACTTTTAAGGTTGGCCTCATTCATTCACCATCCCCATTATGATGAAATATCGGGTTAATAAGTTGTTTTACTCACTCAGATTATTTGTGTCACTGACTACAGTATCTACAACTGGTGGTTGGAATACTACACCAGGTAACAGAAATATAGCTAGCTATTATCATTGTGTGTTTGATTGATATACATGTTATGGTGTATGTAGAAATATAGCTTGCTATCATCGTGTGTTAATTGATAGAATGGTATGTGTACATGATAGTTGTGCTATCCTAAATGAGCCTTCACATGAGAAAACCAACAATTTGGGTTTCTAACCGTTTCTAATCAGGTCTGACACAAACTGGCCTGTACAGTCACAGGATTTAAGTAGATGAGGGATTGCACTACTTATGTAGCGAAAACAAAGGCGCTGATCAGCTTTGCAGTTACTACACAGCTGATCTGCGCCTTTGCTTTCGCACATGCAAATTTGTTGGTTTTCCCATGCAGCGGCTCAAATATCAGTAGACGTAAATTTATGGTGCTCTTTCCAATGTAACTCAGCGCTACATGTAACATATAAGATATACACAGAACATAAGAATATACAACATGTTTCCTAAACACAAAGCTGTTTGCAATTAATCAATGTCTGCTATGTATGTATATAGTGAATTTGCATAAAAAGGTACAAGTAGGCAATGATCAGGAAAAGGGGCAATCAGACAGCAATTCCCACTCCAAAAACCGAGGTGGGAAAAACTCAATTGACAATCAGGTACTTTTACTTAGAAAACATATTGTAAGCCGAGCGAGCAGCTATTTCCCTATTTACAGGCGCCTAACCTCACCCTCATCTTCTGCAGTTGTTCACAACATTTAGTCATTTTGGTCCTCATGGTGAATCTCTAATTAGTCAATGAATCATCAAGGACAAACAAATAAAAACCACCATGATGAATCAAAAATGAGGACTCACATAAAAGCTAAATGTATGATGGTGATAAAGAAACAGAAATCAGAGTACAGGTCAGCCCCATTATCGTGCTAACTTTAAGGTCCATAGAAACTGAGTTAGTTATAAGAGAAATGTGTTATAATGAGGTTACTTACAGTAAACATACTGCAAAACAATGAATTTGGGAGACATAGCTGTGTTCCATTGAAAACCAAAATAGACCTAGGTGTGTTTGAACTGTACTCATAACCAGATTTGTATTCTGTGACGGATTAAGAGACGATAATATTCACGAGGGTGATTCAAGATGCTACCTGTGCTGTTGTCAGAGACATTTGTCGACCATATAAACAGACAAGAGGGTTTTGCATGTAATGGTATATAAACGACTCGACAACAGCAAAGGTAGCACCATCTGAATCACCCCTGTGATGTTACTACTACAGCCTATATATATTTCAGATAATGTACCCACCTAATCCTATCAAGTCTGCAGTACTAGAGCTGACAGGGTGGGGTTTAGCTACGGGGACTTCTGTTTTAGTCTGTGTCTGTGAGGAGTCGCTAGATTTACTGTCTGATTTGTTGACCATTGTCTGGAACTGTGGGGCTGAACTTGACCTTGAGGCCTAAAAACATAAAAATAAATCCTTTCTTGAGATGACTGGGAGTCTGGGGTGGAGGGGCATACCTATGAGAACTTCTTTTATACTTTGTATTTGTGATGAGTCACTGTCAAAACCAATGTCAGTGAAAGGAATCTAACACCCAAACACTAACTCCACAAAGCTAGAACATGTTACCACTGAGCAACAAGACAATAAATAAAAATTTTCCTGTTTACTGAGTATGGTATATTTTCTGTTTCCTTCATATCAGTATTTTCAAGTTCCTTCATTCACATGCAAATATTTTTGCCTCGCCAATAGCCATGAGGGCATATCAAGTCTTTACCAGTCTATCAGCTAGAGCTTAAATGAGCCATCTCATGAGAAAACCAACAATCTGCATATGCGAAAACAAAGGCGCAGATCAACTTCGCGGTTACAAGCTGATCAGCGCCTCTGTTTTCGCTTAACGGATAGTACACTTCCTCTTCTTATTAAATCCAAAATTTCACACTTCCAGCCTGCTTCTGTGACTGTACAGGCCGGTTTGTGTCGGACCTGTTCGAAAACCACATTGTTGGTTTTCCCACGAGGCGGCTCAAATTTGCAAGTATGTTGATGAAAATAAATTTCTTGAGAAAATTTCTTAACTTTCAATTTATTTGACTTCGTATAGAACTTGAAAAACACTTACAGCTGTAATTTGTAGATTAGTCGTTGCCTTGGGTCGGGATTTCTTCCTATCTCTGTCATCTTCTAACAACTGCAACAAAACAAACTCATTACAATACAACCTAATTATAACACTATCTTTGGGGTGCATAGAAGAAGACAGTTATAAGTGAAACTGTGTTATAATGAGTTTACTTACTATAGACATATAGTAAAATAATCAATGTGGGAGCCATGACATGGTCATGTTATAATGAATAGTGATTTATAATGAGGTTTTGTTTTAATGAGGCTGAAGTGTACTGTTAAAGTTACAAATCCAGGTATCTCCTTGTCTCTCATATAAGAGATTTTTTTTCCATTATTATACTACAAAGGTTCTCACACTTTACTTTATAAACAGAATTATAAACCAGAAATCTGGGGAGTTAATGTGTCTTGCTCAATGACACAACACGGGTGGGGGATGGGGGGAGACACATCATGAGGAAACCAGATTTTTGCCTATTCGAAAACAAAGGTGCAGATCAGCTTCGTAGTAACTGTGAAGCTAAAGCTGATCAGCACCTTTGTTTTCACCACTCGGATAGTACAATTTCTCTTCTTCCTAAATCCGAAATTTCAATCTTCTAACCATATTCAGAGACTGCACAGGCCGGTTTGTGTAGGACCAGGTTGGGAACCCAGAAGACCGATTCTGTCACGGCACGGCTCATTTTTGTCTTTGAGTGATACATTTATAAAATAACATGTGTTTGAAAGTTACTGAAATGTATCAAAACAGTTTGATCTGGGATTTAATCTATAAAATTAGCCTGAATAGAGCACATTTAAGCTACAGAAAACTTCTGTAAAAATTAACTGCCACCAAAACTAAACCTAAGGAGAAAGAAAAGGCAAGTAATGCTTATAGGAAACTACATTTTGCATGATACTACATTCAGTGCATGCAGAGTACTTCATGCAAGAATAATGTTATAGCCAATGGCTATATTTCAAGGTTCAATGGATTAACGTACCTGACAGGATGGAGGGAAAGTTTTCACTTTGACTTCCTGGTTATTCACTGAATAAGTTTTGCTTGACTTTCTGATAAATATACACCATTTGTGACAAACTGACTTGTCTGCCCATCATTATCATTTGGGGAGTTGAATTTCATTTTTAAAGGCACCAGGAGTTAGTTATTTTATTTTTTCTTATTTTTCGATTTAATTTGTTTGAAAATTCCTTAAAAGCAGGGCCTTAGATAAGCCGATAAGCCTGCATACCATGTAATTTACGAAATTATTTGAGCAGGAACACATGTATTTGAATCTGAGTGTGTACAATATACGAGAGACAAAATGAATTAAGGATCTCACTATTTTGAAGAGCGTAATTTATGGTTGGGACATATTTTGTTTTGGTTTCTAATTCAAATGCAATGCAAAATGCTGATGGGGTACAAATGAGCTGCATCATGAGAAAACCAGATTTTTGCCATTGCAAAAACAAGAGCGCAGATCAAGCGCCTTTGTTTTCGCTTAAGTCTAGTACAATTTCTTTTCTTCTTAAAGCCAAAATTTCAAGCTTCTAGCCTGCTTCTGTGACTGTACAGGTTGGTTGTGTCAGACCT
Source organism: Rugalucina vietnamica (assembly GCA_964017185.1). Classification (NCBI taxonomy): domain Eukaryota; kingdom Metazoa; phylum Mollusca; class Bivalvia; order Lucinida; family Lucinidae; genus Rugalucina; species Rugalucina vietnamica. The sequence continues at coordinate 2,258,853 of OZ024873.1, forward strand.
GGGTGGAAACCCCGAAGACCGGTTTTCTCACGTCACTGAATAAAATGGTCAAATGGTAACAACTAGTGTGTATCTAGTGATTTCCCTTTGTTTCAGCTCTGACAGTAAATGAGTCCATTCTCTCCCCAAAATAACCAGGCACTACAATAATAGTCAATTTCTTGTAAAGCCGATTGATCAAAACGTGTGAACCATCTCAATTAGTAGATTTATTCTATATACATCTATATTGAAAGTTGAATAATTGGCGATGTTTTGCCAGTTTTTTTCTGTCAGTACTCTAACCCATTAAAGCTTCTTGTTACGCCCTTTTCTTAAAATGATGACATGTGATATTAAGAATATTCTAAGGCCCTGTTAAAACATATAGAATATCCCTAGATGGGGTGCTGCATTTAATGTCCCATAAATTGGATGGTAGGCTTATATTCTTTAAAAGAGAGCTCAATTACAGACAGTTTCTACCCTTAAACCAGAGGACCAATGGTCCTGTAAACGCTCACCTGAAACCCGAGATATACACCAATAAACTTGTTTGACTAGAATGATAATATACATGTATATAACCCCAGGGCCGGGTCAGAGCAACCCCTGGAGTCAATTCCTTTTTGAAAACATAAAACTTTAGTCCATTTGCCAATTTACTACAAGTTTTGCCCTTCAAATGACATTTTAACAATTTTCCCCATTCAAATGCATGGGCGACCTAAGTTGACCTTGCCGTAAAATAGGTCAAGGTCACCCAAGGGTCACGATTTATATAAACTTTGTAGAGCTCCATTGCCTGATGCTTCATGCCAAGTTTCAAAATCATAGGCCTTCTGGTTCTGGAGTAAAAGATTTTTAAAGGTTTTTGCTATTTATAGCCATGGCAGCCATCTTGGTCATGTGACCTTGACCATTTATATATACTTTCATTCCCACTTCCTAACAATACTCCTCATAAAGTTTGGCTTTGATTGGCCAAACAGTTTCAGAGAAGAAGATCTTTGAATATCACTGTAATATACATGTATATTGCCCCGGGATGGGGGCAGACAGACCCCTGGGGTCCAAATTTTTTCAGAATCATCAAAATTAAGTCCATTTGCCCATTTCCTGCAAGGTTTTCCCTACAAATGACATTTTAACACTTTTCCCCATTCAAATGCATGAGCAACCTATGTTGACCTTGCCGTATAATAGGTCAAGGTCATCCCAGGGTCATGATTTATATAAACTTCCTAGAGCTCCAGTCACTGATGCTTCACACCAAGTTTCAAAATCATTGGCCTTCTGGTTCTGGAGAAGAAGATTTTTAAAGGTTTTTTTTCTATTTATAGCCATGGCAGCCATCTTGGTCATGTGACCTTGACCATTTATATAAACTTTCTTTCCCCCTTCCTAAGGATGCTCCATATGCAGTTTGGCTTTGATTGGCCAAGCGGTTTCAGGGGAGAAGATGCTTCATTATTATGAAAATATACATGTATATAGCCCCGGGGCAGGGGCAGACACCCCCCCAGGGGCTAAAATTTTCCATTAACATTAATCTTCTGTCCATTTGCCTATTCCCAGTTAGTTTTACCCATTAAATGGCATTTTACCATTTTTTCCCATTCAAATGCATTGGCGACCTAAGTTGACCTTGCCGTAAAATAGGTCAAGGTCATCCTAGGGTCATGATTTATATAAACTATGATGGGCCCACATCCCCGATGCTACATACCAAGTTTCATGGAAATCGGCCCACTGGTTCTGGAGAAGAAGATTTTTAAAGGTTTTTGCTATTTATAGCCATGGCGGCCATCTTGGTCATGTGACCTGAACCATTTATATAAACTTTCGTTCCCCCTTCCTAAGGATGCTCCACATGAAGTTTGGCTTTGATTGGCCAAGCGGTTTCAGAGGAGAAGATCTTTGAAATTGTGAACGACGGACGGACGACGGACGGCGGAGCATGGGTATACTATAAGCTCACCTGTGAGCCTTCGGCTCAGGTGAGCTAATAAGGATAAAAATACATGTACCTTGATTTTACAAGCAACAGTACCATCACAGAAAACTGTCACCAATACAATATGAGCCACGACGCGAGAAAACAAGTCCTCCAGGTTTCCGACCAGGTCCTACACAAACTGGCCTGTACAGTCACAGAAGAATGCTAGATGCTTGAAATTTTGGATGTAAGTAGAAGAGGAATTGTACTATCCGTGCAGCGAAAACAAAGGTGCTGATCAATCTGTGTCTTTGTTATCGCATAGGCTAGAATCCAGGACCCAGTTGTTCAAAGCATCATTAGCTTAACGATATTGTTAAGACATAAATTTGTTAAAGACAGGGCTGGGGTATAAAAGGCCACACAGGTATACCTGTGCCATTCTTTTTCTGACTGTTGAAGTGTTAACATCTATACAAGCGATTTGATTGGTTGTCAGTTTCAGGCCTCAGTGACTGATAAAATGATTGACAGGTCTTATCTCACCTGGCTATAGGTAGCTGTTTATTGCAACCAATTAAGACACATGGTCAGTTTTATGACCTCTAAAGTTACCCAGCTACCTGTGTGTAAGCTCCGCCCACTTCTAAGACTGGCTACCTGATTATCTTAAAGCTGGAAACCAGACCCCCCGGCATGAAAACCCTGTCTTTAAGCAAATATCAGCAAAAGTAACAAATACATTGTTATTTTTTGTTGAAAAAATGTGAGAATCCTTTGCACTGCAAAGGATTCTCACATTTTTTCAACAAAAAATAACAGTGTATTTGTAATATTAATGTTTGAAATTTTAACAAAACGTTAACTAACGACATTGTTAGTTCCCAGGTTTCTCATAATGTGGGTCATATGCTATACTAATTTACCAAATCAAACTTTGTTATACCAAACAAAAGCCACAACCGAAACACTATAAAACTAATGAGTTAATTTTACACCGACTCACCTCGCTGGCAGTCAGCTAATGGTGAACAAAATCTTGCTGTTAAAATTTGAATGGTTCGCTAGACACAGACCATTAAACCATGCACAGACTTATAAACCATGCACTCTTATGCATCTAGTAGATTTTGCTTGTTTGTATTGAGGCTTTATGTCCAAGTCAACAGCAATGATCAGGTTGGGACATACCCTCCATCTAGCAGAACATATGAGCCGCCTCATGGGAAAACCAACAATCTGCATAGGCGAAAACAAAGACGCAGATCAGCTTCGCGGTAACCGCGAAGCTGATCAGCGCCTTTGTTTTCGCTACTCGGATAGTACAATTCCTCTTCTTCTTAAATCCGAAATTTCAAGCTTCTAGCCTGCTTCTGTGCTTGTACAGGCCGGTTTGTGTCGGACCTGTTCGGAAACCACATTGTTGGTTTTCCCACAAGGCGACTCATATCAGTCAAAGTCCCTTATCGCAGCAGTATCTGTCAATGCTGCAGCATTTTGTTAGTAATTTGCTTCTCTACCATGTGCAACAGGCACTATAATTGAGTCCTCCGTCAAACCACCCATCATTAATATTCATTTTATATTGACCAATCAAATCTGCACATTAGCTAACGGTCAATGACGGTTAGACAACACGTGGGTTAGACAAACAAACCAACACATGCTTTTTACAGGTAAATATAGGTGCAAAAACACAATGTTTGTCTAAGGAAATAGGGGTGGGCGTGGCTATACATTGCTGGCGGAGGAGTCAATTACTACAAGGTGTAATTGTTAGTATAAAATGATCCTTCAAATGAGAAAACAAACAATCTGGGATTTGGACAATATCCTACACAAACCAGCCTGTACAGTCACAGAAGCAGGCTAGAAGCTTGAAATTTGGGATTTTTAAATCTTCCTTAAAAGAAGAAGAGGGATTGTACTATGTAGTGAAAACAAAAACACTGATCAGCTTCGTGGTTACCCTGAAGCTGGTCTGCACCTTTGTTTTCGCATATGCAAATTGTTGGTTTTCAATTACAAATGACCCAAACTAAGATATCAAAACATCAGAAACTTCACGTCATACTGATGATTATTTCATGAACATGTATTTCAATATTTTCCGTGGCCGAGTGGTTAGGAGCGCTGATATTTCATTATCGCACTTAACCATTCGATCATCTCACCGCTGTGTCTGGTGTGGGTTCGAGTCCCGCTCTGGCCACATGTGAGACAAGCCAAGTTCTGCTTGCGGGTGTGTCAGGTGGTTTTTTCTCGGGGTTTTCCCGTTTTTGCCCCGCCTACTGATTGGCTCGTCTCATATGAGCTGAAATAATCTTGAAAAGGGACGTTAAACTGAATAAAAAAAAAAAAAAAAAAAAAAAACTAGAAATGCGTGTTTGTAAAACACTATGCCCCCAACTGTATGCTTGTCCCTAAACTGGCAGCTTGTATGATTCATTTATTTCATTTGAATGAAGTGAAATTTTATTTCCTGAAGCATCTGTTTTGACCTTGATCCAGAAACAGAATGTAAGCTTTTTGCAGATAAATTAGAAATGGAGTAAAAATTTCAAAACGGAGTAATTTTGTCAAAATTTGACGTAAAGTCTTCAAAATGTAATCAGGTGATCTTCTTCTCTGCCCCAACCAGTGTACCAAATATGAAGGCTCTAGCTTAAATACTTTTTGAGATATCTTGCACACAAGATATTCAAATTTTGTTTTAAAAGGGGCATAACTCCAAAAAGGCACATAACTTGAACATAAACAAAAATACGGGTCAACTATATTTTCATAAGGAATCTGTATATGAAATTTCAAAACCCTTACATTCACCGTTCAAAAGTTTCATATTTCACCGAAAAGTGCAAAAATTAATCAAAATTTCAAAATTCTGTATTTTTGTCAAAATTTGACAGAACGTTCTCAAAAGTTAATCAGGTCATCTTCTCCTCAGCCCCAACCAGTATACCAAATATGAAGGCTCTAGCTAAAATACTTTTTGAGATATCTTGCACACAAGATTTTCAAATTTTGTTTTCAAAGGGACATAACTCAGAAAAGGGGCATAACTTGGACATGAAAAAAAATATGGGTCAACTGTTTTTTCATGAGGAATCTGTATATGAAATTTCAAAACCCTAGCATTCACCGTTCAAAAGTTTCAAATTTCACCGAAAAGTGGAAAAATCAATCAAAATTTAAAAATTCTGTATTTTTGTCAAAATTTGACGGAAAGTTCTCAAAAGTTAATCAGGTCATCTACTCATCAGACCCAACGAGAATACCAGATATGAAGGTTCTAGCTTAAATACTTTTCGAGATATCTTGCACACAAGATTTTCAAATTTTGTTTTCAAAGGGAAATAACTCAGAAAAGGGGCATAACTCGGACAAGAAAAAAAATACGGGTCAACTATTTTTTCATGAGGAATACACACATTAAATTTCAAATCCCTATCATGCACCATTCAGAAGTTTAAAAAAAGTGACTAACAGACGCACCCACTCACACATGCACAGTGTTAGAAATAAGCAATTGCCCGATTGCCCGACACGGGTTGAAATTCCGTCGGACAACCTACGTTTGCCTTGCGCTTGCCCGCCGGACAACCTGAAATTTTGGTCCGTTTTCCTTCAATTCCGGTCGTTTTCGGTCATTTCGTTCACTTTTTATCCAGTGCAGTTAAATGCGGTTATTGAATGTATTCGATGTAATGAACATTCTGATTGGGTAGATGTGATTATATTGACCAATCAGTAGCCTCCTTTTTCGTTTCTTTTGGGGAGAAAAAAGTATGGATACCGATATTCGGGCCTCAAAAAGATGAACCAGCCGCTAAATAAACCTGAATGGAGCACTCTGAAGTAAAAAAAAAAAAGTCTCAGTGATCCATCTACCCTTGAGCCATGCATATTTTACGCAAAAAAATATGGCATGGCACTAAAATTTGACCGCAACACCTCAAACTGATGCATCTGTAAAAATGAAAGTAGAAAAGTTTACCATTTCCAGCAATTATTTCGGGCAGAGACACTTGCTTTCAACCCAGTTTTGTTTCATTTTGTTTGTAATACCAAAAACCAGTGGATTTTAACTCGATTTTAACTTTCTTTTTTAGGCATAATCATGTTTTTCAAGTTCAGAATTCACGATCTTTTTTGACAGTCACTGTACCCCACCCACTCTGCACTAGGTTAACAATGCGAAGGAAAACAGTTTCAGTTCTTTGTCAGTTATTATTGACAATATATTTTGGAGTAAATAAAAATTATTAAGTATTTCACACAAGAAAATTGCAATCTAAATAATTTGCAAGTGATTAAGTATTTTGGGTCAAAGCAGATTTTCTATTTATAGAACCACAGTTTTCTAAATACAAGTTTGACTTTTTAAAAAAGGGGCAAGCAAAGGTTTCATGCAAATAATGTTTTAGTTGCACAAAATAGCTTAATGAAAAAAAACCCCAAAACATCAGCTGATCGGTACATCAACCTTTTGAGCTTGAAGTGGATGTAAACACTTGGACAGAAGAATTTTTGAAACTTTCTTTTATTTTATTTTGAAACTGGCTGTCATGTATCTTTGATGGTTATAAATGCTTTGAAAAGTACCAAATATAAGGTTGAAAAAGTAGGGGTATGGTATATTTGTGCAAGTACATTTATAAGTGGATTAAAGATTTTTTATCTGGTAGAAAGCAAAAAGTTATAATCAATGGCAAAACTTCAAAAACAGTAAACAGTCACAAGTGGAATTCCTCAGGTGAGTCCGAGTGTTGTAGAACAAATATTCTTCTTAGATTTTACAAATGCACTCCGCATGGTTGTCATTGTATGCACAAAATTTTGCTGATGATGCTAAAATTTTCAACTGCAGGAATAGAGTGGAACCAAAGTTGCTTTAATAACGTGATCACACTGTCTGAAACATGAATTGCACATCAAATTATTGACACGTTTATTTTTTTTTGGTAAAACAATCGCAAGTTTTGGGGGGCAAGTTGAACTTGACCTCAGGTTGCCCCCCGGGCAAGTTGCTATGCAAGTCTTATTTCTAACACTGCATGCACAGACAGACAGACAGACAAGCCGAAAGCAATATGCCCTTCCAACTTTTTCAAAGTTGGGGGCATAAAAAAATATTTTCCAGTTCTTTTTGATACTGGGAAGATACTCAAAGAACTTCAGACACATCAACAACTGAGCCGCCTCGTGGGAAAACCAACAATGTGGTTTCCAAACAGGTCCGACACAAACCGGCCTGTACAAGCAAAGAAAAGAGATAGAAGCTTGAAATTTCGGATTTAAGTAGAAGAGGAATTGTACTATCCGAGTAGCGAAAACAAAGGCGCTGATCAGCTTCGCGATTACCGCGAAGCTGATCTGCGTCTTTGTTTTCGCCTATGCAGATTGTTGCTTTTCCCATGAGGCGGCTCAACTAGAGTGTCCAATTCAAAATGTAGTAGTTTCATACCTCTTTTGGAACTGTAGGCTTGGGTTGTACCCATTCTTTAGCAATGTATTTCTTGGTCTCGTATTTGGCACGTATGAAGTTTTCTAGGGCACTGGATAGAGTTAAGGAATGTATGCTATGTATACATGTAACTAGTAAAGTACCAAAATAAGCATAAATGAGCCGCCTCATGGGAAAACAAACAATGTGGTTTCCGAACAGGTCTGACACAAATCAGCCTGTACAGTCACAGAAGCAGGCTAGAAGCTTGAAATTTTGGATTTATGAAAAAGAGAAAGTGTACTATCCGTGTAGCAAAAACAAAGGCGCTGATCAGCTTTGCGGTTTCCGCGAAGCTGATCTACGACTTTTTCGTATATGCAGATTTTTGGTTTTCTCATGAGGTAGCTCAAATCTATGCAAATTGAAAGTACATGTATGGTTAAACGTTGGTTAGTTGAGTTATGACTTAATGACCCAGTCAACATTTTTTGTCATCATACGGTGACAAACTCAACACTTGCTTGCTAGCGGGAAGCGTCTTGCTAAACATGACACGGCAGAGGAAGGTCTTGAACCTAAGACCTCATGCTTTGGGTTCAAACACTCTACTAACAAAGCCATTTATAGCAAAAGGCTTCTTTTTCTTCTTTCTCTTCTTTTTACATAAAAATAATCATTAAAAGCATTAAGTTTTTAAAGCAATCAAACAGACGAGAAAATCTTACCTTGCAAGACATAATTACAAAGTTGGAAATACATGTAATTACCAAACCCAGAATTTATTTCAATTGCCTGTCATGTATTATTCAAACTTCTAGCAAAATAAAAGGATACGAGTCTGTCTGCGGTCTTCTGTAGTTGTCTGGTAGATTTGCCTCATACACAGCTCGGGCTCGGCTGTTACCCATTTCTAACATCATCTGAAATTGCATTCTGGGTTTAACACAACCTTTACAAAGCTACAATGGAAATTATAAAGCTTTTAACTGATGCCTTCAATTTGAATAATTCAAGAGGACGGTGTACATATTTTTCGTTTAACAGTTCTGCTTTACATGACCATTTAATTTTTGTGTCTGATTTGTTTCTGATTTTTTCAAGAAAGATGAATTCACAAAAATATATCGCCAAGAAAATGATATACCGGTACTTTACATTATTCCAAAATCTGTGAAAATAGGCATCTGATTGAAGGCAAAATATTGAAATTAAATAGCCCTAAAATAAATTGGGTTGTAACAGTGTTTCATCAACTTACAGCAACTTGATCTGGAGTCCAGGAATCTAGGTTCACCGACTTGACTTTTGATATATGAACACCAAGGTTTCTGTGGATGCCAGCACATCGTATACAAAGAAATATCCCAAGATTCCAGGCAGCCCAGCGTGGTCCTGAAAACATATAGTTCAATATTTGCACCAATTTTTCCATTTAACAAATGGACTTTCCCCATCTTCAATTTTTTTTTTCAATTCAGTTTTACGTCCCTTTCAAGATTATTTCAGCTCATATGAGACAGGCCAATCAGTAGGTGGGGCCAAAAAGGGAGAACCCCCTAGAAAAACCACCTGACACACCCGCAAGCAGAACTTGGCTTGTCTCACATGTGGCCAGAGCGGGGCTCGAACCCACACCAGACACAGCGGTGAGATGATCGAGTGATTAAGAAACAGCGCTCTTAAACGCTCGGCCACGGGGGCCGCCATCTTCAATCTTTGAACAAAGCAACAATCATTTTATTTTAACTTCTTGTTTTATAGAACTTTTATGAGTAAAGAGATTACCCTAGATATGATTGTGATCTTGCCACGACGAGAGCGCATATATAATATTGAACAGGGCTGGAATCTTGCTGTTAATCGACCACCGACTTCCGGTCGTACTTGATTGGATGAGGCAGCTCCGATTGGGTCACACTAAATACCGCTTGCCGGCTCGGGTATGAATGCTCACTTTGAACAGAGCTGCGAGAGTCTTTTCAGTCTGTGGTTATCGCCGTGGGTTTTGACGTGGTCATACAGTGATAATAGTGCTGAGAGATCGCGAGCTTTTTGAAAACACTTATACTTGTACAGTATTATATGCAGGCAGCCATTCTAGGGCTATAATGCTTGTAGGTATGCCCATATATGGGATGGCTATTAATAATTATTAATGTTCAGTTTTTGTCATATGCTTCATAGGCCAGGAACAGTTAGGTAAATAAATCTTTAAAAAAATCAAAATGCATGGACAGTTACTTCAGATATTGTTCTTGTTTGACAACGACCAGTATCCATGAAATTGAAATTTTTGTAATTTCATCAATATACATAATACGTTTCTTCTGAAGGTAACTTCATCTAAATGCCATTTCTGCTAATAACCATTATGTCTAAAACCAACAACCCATTTCATGTTTAGTATAAAAATTGTTTCAATTACATTTTTAAAAGACCTAAATATATGATATCATAAAATTTCTAAAAATCCTTAATTTAGATCAACAGTGGCACTTATTTGTTTATTTTTTTATGAAATAACATCAATATAAGTTATATGAGCCGCATTGTGAGAAAACGGGATTATTGCCTATGCGAAAACAAAGGCGCAGATCAGCTTCGCAGTAACTGCGAAGCTGATCAGCGCCTTTGTTTTCGCTACTCGGATAGTACAATTCCTCTTCTACTTAAATCCGAAATTTCAAGCTTCTAGCTCTTTTCTGAGCTTGTACAGGTCAGTTTGTGTCAGACATTGTCGGAAACCCCGAAGACCGGTTTTCTCGCGTCGCGGCTCATATAACAACCTGAGAGCAACCTGTAATGGAACAAGAAACTGAATGAATCAAAGTAATGATTATGTTATTCTTCTTGAACTCGGGTACATAATTTCATGTATTTGGTGATGTGCAAATTTTAGTGTCTACCAACAAATGTTTCAGGTACACTTTCAGTTGAAGTAAGTGAATTCAACAAGCACCAAGACTTGTTGAGAATGAGAGACCTAGACTCTACCACTCCTGGTCCAACATGCAGGTCTAACGGACTACCTATGGACTGCATTTTACAGGGGCGGTAAAAGAATGTGGCCTCACTCGGAGCCTGACTGTGACTTGATTTTTATTTTATTAAGTTTTACTACCTTTCAAGATTATTTCAGCTAATATGAGATGGGCCAATTGGTAGGTGGGGCAAAAATGGGAGAACCCCGAGAAAAAAACACCTGGCACACCAGCTAGCAGAATTTGGCTTGTCTTACATGTTGACAGTGCAGGGCTCGAACCCACACCAGACACAGTAGTGAGATGATCGAGTGATTAAGAAACAGCACTCTTAACCGCTCGGCCACAGGGGCCGCCTAAGACTGGGACTTGAACCCAGGGCCTCTCGCTTACTGTGTCACTCTGCCAACTAAACTATCAAGCCACTTAAGGACTGGTCATATTTTCCCCTGCTTATCTATCTTCTGATACTGTGTCCATCAATTTCTGATCATTACCTCAAGGTTAAATAAGGCTTGTCACTCAGTCTGCTCAGAACCAACAGGACAGTCACTTTGCTGTTTGCAGCCAGAACACGGACCCAGTTAGAGCACCAAATGCAGGTCTTAAGGGCTACGTCTGCTCACATATTGGTCAAAAGGACCACCTTTGGGGCGGAAAAAGAATGATGCCCGACCGGAACAAACCCAGGGTCTCTAGCTCGCCAATGCGAGTACTGTGCCAAATGAGCTACCAACGAATCTATAAGAATCAGAATAAATTATTGGCAAGATCTCAAATTGACAATACGACAACAGGACCACACATCGACCTGTTACATGAAAAGCCAATGGTGTACCATTGTGTGCCTAAAAAACTACAAAGGACCTTAGATCAATAATGTAAACATCCAGTGGGAGTGAAAAATTGCTCTGTCAAAAGAGAAATTCACCTTTCGCGTCACAATCTACACAGTATTTGTTATCTTCATCTTTTAGCAGATTGGAAAGGGCAGCTTGTAGCTTTTCTTGCTGGGCCTTTTGTCTCTCTTTCTCTGCTCTAGTACTCATTTTAACGGCTTTTAATTTTGGCAGTTTGTTTTGTCACTCCTCTTGATGACAGGAGAACCGTATCACTGCCGGAAATCGAAAATTTTAATACGCCCTGTCACTTATTCTTTTTTTAGTTAGACTTTCTTCTCATTCAAAATATTTCAGACATATTTAGTTTTTATTATCCTAGGTATTTTTATTATTCATATCTACTTTCAACTTTGTTTAGAATAAAAAAATGGATTAATCTTTGGCACTTTATTTAAGTGCAGTAATTAAAAAATTGGCTGTTCTTTGGCCGGATGTTATAGGTCGTTTCGCTCCAATTTATTTCTGCAACTGTAATTTCTTCCTTCTAAGGAGCACCTTGTATTTACGAAAATCGGAATCGTTTACTTGTCAATGTGACATGCCAATATGACAATTGCTCACCAAGGAATGGTTTTCTTTTTTTCTTTACTTTTTTACATCTAAACCTCCGATGAGGAGGTACAAGTAGGCAACGATCAGGAAAAGTCGCAGTCAAAAAGACTCCCACTCCAAAACCGAGGTGGGAAAAAACTTAATCAACAAACAGGTGCTTATACCATGAAAACATATAGGAAGCCGAATGAGCAGCTATTTTCCCAATAGGTGGCCACTCAGTTACCTAAACTTAACTAAAAACATGATAACAGCTTACATGATACATAAGGCGCCAACAGCTTAAAAATTTTAAACACCAAGACACAAACAATAAGAACCACCACAGAAGTATCGCCTTGGACTTCACTTCTTAAACTTCGATGAAGACTTCAGAAGGAATTGTCTATGTCTATGTCCATCAGGAAAACATTTCCGTGCCATGTATACCCCCTTGAACCCCACTTTTATATACCAAATCTGGGGTAGGGAGGGTATACCTATTTTTCTTTTTCTTTTTTTTTTCTTTTCTTTTTCTTTTTTTTCTTTTTTTTTTCAAGTTTTGCTCCAAAACATAGATTGTGGGTACTCGTTAGAACCGCCTCGGCGTGTAGTCACAATCTATGTTTTGAGCAAAAATAAGAAAAATATCAAAAAAATTTCCACCGAAAATTTTCCATTTTTACAACTATGACATGGGCGTGTTTTCGTAATGTCTATGTTGTACGACACTCTGTCCATTGTTGACCATTATGTGTCGGGTGACCAAAAAAAAAGAAAAAAAATGACAAATAAAGGCAGACAGAAGATTATGTAAAGAATAAACAGAAAATATACAAATGTCATAAATAAGTTTTAAATAAGTACACATTAAGCAAGGTATGATAAGACAGAGATGGAAGAAAGAAGAAAGTTTTCCCAGTTGCATTTTTCGCCACTCTGAATAGACCAATCGGCTATTTAAAGGGCATCAGGCCTACCGGCACAGCTCTACCCCTCATCACAAATATTTAGCAACTGGGCCATACCTAACGTTTAGAATGGGAGGTTGGATAGCCCCCGCTTGAAGAGTACCAAATCTAGAACCTCAGCAGTAGATGCTGGGAGATTTTTCCAGAGGGGGATAGTTCTAGGGAAGAAGCTGTTCTTGAAGCAATCACGGGAAGTGGAGATTTGCATGAATTTCTTGTTTTTGCCGATGCTGGTACAGGTGCGTTCAGTTATTAACATACCCCTGTGATACTTAGAAATAAATTGGCAACTTTTCTTGTTTTTGAACAATTGTCACTGACAAGAAATGGACAACTGGATGATTTTTTTAAGTGTTACGTATCTGTGCCTTAATTGATTACATAACATATGGAGCCAAATTTAAAAAAAAAATCTCTGATATACAAGTTTCAAAGATTCCACAAGGAATCGTGCTTAACGGATTGTAGTTATATTTGTAATTTATGAAAGAATAACCAGTTTTCTACTTAGGCTGAAAATTTGGTGTCTTCATGATCACTATTTACAAAGTTCACCCTGATTTTCATTCCTAGTACATTTTAGATTTTCGTGGTAAAGCGGTTGTTACATAGCCATGGGTGACTGCAGAGAGCGTTAAGACATGCTTACATCACGAAGGAACTCACTAGCAAGCTTTGGTTGTAAAACCGTCCTGGTAGAATATAAGTTTTCTTGCAAAATAACACTTAAATGCTTAGTATTATATTGTAGCAACCGCTTTACCACGAAATTCTAAAATGTACAATGAATGAAAATCGAGGTGTAGCTTTGTAAATAATGATCATAACGACACCAAATTTTTAGCCTAAGTACAAAAATGGTTATTCTTTCATAAATTACAAATATAATTACAATCCGTTTACCATGACTCTTTGTGGAATCTTTGAAACCCGAATATCAGCGAATTTTTTGTTAAAATTTGGCTCCATGGTATGTAATCAATTTAGGCATACAACTTCACAAGATCTGGAAGTTTTATATACAGAGTAAATATTTATACTCATATTTAACACTCATATTTAACACATTATATAAATAAGTTCACCCAGTTGTACATTTCAGGCCAGTGACGATTGGTCAAAAACAATGAAAGTTGTCAATTTATTTCTGAATATCGCAGGAGTAAATTAATAACTGGACGCACCTGCGGAACATTGTCAGTTGCAGCTTGCATCTTCTGACATCGAGTGTGTCCATAGAAGTTGGTTTAGCATGTCAGTGATGGAGCTTGTGTTAATCTGCTACATGTAGTTACAAATCGTGTTGCACGTCTTTGAACCATTTCCAGCTTTTTTATGTGCTCCTTTTTGTATGGGTTCCAAACTGTTGCACAGTATTCCAGGTTGGAGCGCACCATCGTCATGTATGTCATTGCTTTAGTCTCATGGCTGCTAATTCGGAGGTTGCGTCTCAAGAACCCAAGCATGCTGTTGGACTTATTCACTCTCCTGTCTACATGAGGTTTCCAATCCAGATTGTTGGTAAGATCAACAACTAGGTATTTAGAGTTGGTCTCGATCTGAAATTGGTGTCCTTTCAACCTGTATGAGAGCATGAGGGTGTCTCTGGATGTGGTCACTTGCATCACGCTACACTTAGTATGGTATTCCATAGCCCAGATGGATTCCCATCTGTCAAGGGCGTGAAGGTCTTCTTGGAGTATCTCACAGTCAGATTTGTTGTTAATCTCTCTGTAGACGATGCAATCATCCGCAAACAGGCGTTCTTTAGACTGGATGTGCTATGGCAGGTCATTAATAGAAATCGAAAGAGGAGTGGACACTTGGGGACCCCGTTGACCACTGTAGGAAGACTCACCCTCGATGAAGACTTGCTGCGTTTGGCCTGACAGGAAGGATTCGATCCACTTGTGCGTGCTGCCCTGATTGCCGTAGTGTCTCAGCTTCTTGAGGCGCTGATGGCGATTGTCCAGTGATTGAGCTAGGTCGTGGTAGAGTTCAATTAGTAGGGTCTCACAGCTTCTTCGGGCACGAAATCCATGTTGGCAGTCTGTCAAGATATCATGTTCATCTAGATGAGACAGGACATTGGAGCCGCGACGTGAGAAAACCGGTCTTCGGGGTTTCCGAACAGGTCCGACACAAACCGGCCTGTGCAAGCTCAGAAAAGAGCTAGAAGCTTGAAATTTCGGATTTAAGTAGAAGAGGAATTGTACTAACCGAGTAGCGAAAACAAAGGCGCTGATCAGCTTCGCGGTTACCGCGAAGCTGATCTGCGCCTTTGTTTTCGCCTAGGCAAAAATCCGGTTTTCTCACGATGCGGCTCAAATTTGCTAATAAGTATATGCTCTTGCAGCTTGCGAAATAGCGATGTAAGGGACACTGGGCAAAAATTACTTGGCTTGTACTTGTCTCCTTTCTTGTAGATAGCAGTGACGTTGGCATTTTTCAAGTCCAATGGTATTTCTTTTGTTAAAATGTTTGTCAGCAAAGGAGCAATTTCATCGGCTAGTTCTTTCAAGATTCTTGCCGGGATGGAATCTGGACCACTCGCCCTGTTCGGGTTGACTGTCCGAAATAATTTTGCGGCACCTTCTGTTGATATGTCAATCTCCTTCATTTGTGGATAGGGTTCCCCGGCTGGTTCTGGGATGCTAGATACATCTTCCTGGGTGTAAACAGACTCATACTTGCGTCCAAGAATGTCTTCTTTATCCTTAGCACCGGAGAAAAGCCTTACATGTTCTTTGAGAGGAGAGATCCCAGTGTTATCTTTCCTGGTATTTCTAATGAAACTCCAGAAACGCTTTAGTTTTGGTATATTCCCATCAACATCCCCTACTTCTATCAGGTTGTCCACATAGTGCCAGTAAGCTTTCCTTTCTTCACGCTGGGCTGCTGCTTTCGCTGCTCTGTAGGCTCTCTCTGTTTTACTGCTTTTGGTCTTTTTCTTCTTTGTAAATAGCTTCTCCTGCTTAGCCAGCAATGTCCTTACGCTGTTAGTAGCTCAAGGCTTCACGCACTTGCTCCCTTCAACATCTTACTCGGTACAAACTTGCCCATTCCAGAAACTATGTTGACCTTGAACTTTGTCCACAGCTGGCCGACATCAGATGTTTTGGCTTGTTCCAGAAAGTCATCTTTAAAGTTTTTAGGTCTTCCCCAAATCCTGCATAATCAGCTTTCCTGTATGTAGACTTTCCTGGCAGGTTTGACAATCTTGTGTGGTCTGAAACTTGATTCCACCATGACAGCATCATGATCTCCCATTCCAGGTATGGTTTCAACACGGTTACATGTAACAAGTGACTGGCTATTTGTGAAAAATAGGTCCAGAACATTTTGTGTTTTCCTGTTGTTCTTCTTGGCTCAGTTACAGTCTGGTCTAGAAAAAAAATCTTTGGCAATGGTCAGAAGCTGTTGTGATTCAGAAGGATGGTTGGTATACGGTTTAACACATTCCGATTCCCAGTCTATTCCTGGCAGGTTGAAATAACCTCCTAGCCATATGTGAGAACCATTTGATATCTGCTGCAGGTTGGTTTCCAGATTGAGTAAATAGTCAGAATCGTCTTCATCTGGTTTACGGTAGAAGGATCCAACATACAGATGGCTCGCCCCGGCAATCTTCACACGTACCCACAGTAGTTCGCATCTCGTTAACTTTAAGTTCCTCGGGCTCATTACTTTGGACCTGGTCAGAAACTAAAGTGAAGACTCCGCCATGACTACCATCTCTGCGATATTTTCTGTAGACTCTGTAATTTGACGGGAAAACCTCTGTGGAGCTAATATATATAGTCTGTCAAGTCAAGACTCACAGCCGATGATAATAACTGGTTTAGTCGACTCAATCATAATTGAGCCACCTCGTGGGAAAACCAACAATGTAGTTTCCGAACAGGTCCGACACAAACCGGCCTGTACGGTCACAGAAGAAAGCTAGAATCGTGGAATTTTGTATATAAGTAGGGGAGGAATTGTACTATCCGAGTAGCGAAAACAATGGCGCTGATCAGCTTCGCGGTTACCGCGAAGCTGATCTGCGTCTTTGTTTTCGCATATGCAGATTGTTGGTTTTCCCATGGGGCGGCTCATATTTTGAAACAGATGTTTTCTTTATGCGCCTCCAATTAACTGACAGTTGATTACGAGGACTTTAATTGGGATGTTTTTCCTAGGATTTGCTGACTGGTGTATGCTATCCTGGACCGGTCTATTTGCTCTGTTGGGCGAGGACGTAGCATTTGGGTTGTCAAAACTGATGTCAGAGGTAGGGCTGTTACTTGAGGGGTCATAGGTTAACAGACTCATAGACTGTAGTTATATCGAAATAAGATGTAGAGAAATTTGGCATTCCGCATTAGGCGCATTCCCAACTGAAATTTTTGAGACCCCTCAAAAAAGTATCTGACATTCTCATACAATCAGAGTGGTCCATTCTTTGCACGTCTCACACATCACTCCGGGTGAAGTCCATTTCACGGCCTTCTGACAGTAACTACAAGGGACAAGCTTTAAGACATAGACAAAAACAATTTATTCAACACGTAACAAAAAAAACTTCGTCAGTGTAAATGTAAAAGTATGGACAGCTCGACTGATTCCATAACTTCTTGTTTGAAAAGTGTTGCGACAAGTCAGTGTCATCAAAAACTATAAAAATTAAAGATCCTAAAAACCTGTATCAAGTGAAGTTTTAACACTGTTAAAAAGACTAATGGGTTAATGCTGGAACACCCAGAACAATTCAGTAACTTAAATATTAAATATAAATATGCAAAGCGTGAGTTACGAAGTCAGCAGTGGGTAGGAGCAATAAGAACTGGTCCCGATAGAGAAATGGGTTGAGCGTCCGCTTCGGGAGCGGTAGGTCGTGGGTTCGATCCCGGGCTACGTTATACCAAAGACGTTTAAAATGGTACCAGGTCAGGGGCGGATCCGGGATTTCTGGAAGGGGTATTCAACTCCATTAAAAGGGGTTTGTTTTCATTTTTTACCTGATTTTCATAAATGTCCAACTGAAACTGAAATAATTTGGCCCCAAGGGGTGCTCAAATTAACCACCAGAAAATCCTCCAAATCCGCCACTGCAGTGGCTACCTTGCTTGGCGCTAATTCACTGGATTATCTTCAACTATAGGCGGATATACTCTTGGGAAGCTGTTTGAGTACACAAAATAGAAATGGAATAATCGGGATATCAGTTCGGATTCACCAAATTAAAAGGACTATTCTAAAACATTATCCCGAATGTGACATTAGATAGTTCTTTATTCACACAACTTGTGTTGGACCATTCCAATCTACTGAATATGTCGAGTCCTCGTTTTTGATTGATCAAGGTGGTTATAATGATTTATTCGTTTGCCCTTGATGATTCATTGACTAACAAGAGATTCACACGAGGACCGAACAACTAACTAAATTTTGCGAACCACTGCAAAAGATGATGGTGATGTTAGGCGTCTGTAAAACCGGTTTAAGCCCCCCCGCCCCAGTAATTTTATATTACTGATCGTTCCAAGGCGATACTTCTGTTGTGGTTCTTTTTGTTTTGCATTTTGGAGTCGAGTTTTTGTGCTGTTTGAGCCTTATGTGCGTTTTCGTATTTTTAGTTAAGTTCGGGTAACTGAGTGGCCGCGTATTGGGGAATAGCTGCTCATTCGTCGTACGTTATGTTTTCTTGCTATAGGTACCTAAATGTCATTTTTGCTTTGTCCCATCCCTTGGTTTGTAGAGTGGGAATTTCTCTCTGATGGCGCCTTTTCCTGATCATTGCCTACTTTTGTCTGTGTATATGCTTTTGGTTCAGCCCAATTGTGCTAAGAATATGAAACATGATTGGTATGAACTATGAGACTATAACCGTTAATTTAATTGAGAGTGATTTATTTACCAACGTCAGAACGAAATTTACCTAGTTTCTTTTCACACTCTGCACAGTACTTGTTAGCTTCATCTTTAGATAGTTTGTCCAGGACAGCTTGTAACTTTTCTTGGTATGCTTTTCGTCTCTCTTCCTCGATTTTTTCCTCTTCAATTTCTTCTTTTGTTCTCAATCTGAGACTTAGTGAGGAAGAAAACGAAACGCGAGGTCTATTACCCCAAAGTGTAGCTGAACACAGATCTACCCCTACTCCGAATACGTTTATGCCAAAGTTAATTGCCATGGAGCAATAATTTGAAAACTACTTATATTCCCATATTTGAGTCATATTTCTTGAGGTATTTACTTGAAATATTGCATGTCTTCAAAGTTTAAAATGAAACTTATAATTATACGCTAGTTGATTTTAGCTAACCAAGTCATGTGGAGAAAATCACATGAAATAATAAACAGTCGAGCACACAAAATCAAGTTATACGAAACTGTGTAGTTTACGTATAATAAAATATTTGTCGTTGCTTGTATCATCAGGCGGTGGCTCACCAATTTTACGAGGTGTGATCAGAAAGTTCTAAGCCTGATACACTTCAAAGCATTCCATAAGACAAAATCCTTGCTATTAAGTCTGTCATTCTGATTAATTGAAAGTAATCTGGAGAGTAAAAAGTATTTGGTCACGCTTGATTGCTTTTGTACGGCAGTTTTGAGAGAGGACAGTGCGTCAAACTTGCAAAATGGAGAAAGCCGGATAAATTGAGAGCGGTGATAAAATATCTTTGTAAGAAGAGGATGACTCCCCAGGAAATTCACTAAAATTTCATTAGAAACACTTGGGAATGAGTCTCCTTCATGTAGCACGGTGAAAAAATGGGCTGCAGAATTTAAGCGGGAGAGAGAGAGAGAGAGAGAGAGCATTGAGGATGATGAAAGGTCTGGCCGCCCAAAAGATGCCACCATTGATGAAAATGTAGAGATCGTACACAACCTGGTTATGTGTGACAGGAGTCGAGACTTGCGAAGTAAAGCCAGCGAAGTCGGCATAAGTTTTGGGGCAGTGCAAACAATTACAACAGATACCTTGGGTATGTCTAAGGTCTCGGCAAAATTGGTACCAAGAATGTTGACTGATGACCTAAAACGGTATCGGCTCGGTATTTCTAGGTATCTTCTGTCTTGCCATGAAGATGACCCCGGTGATTTTATTGACCAAGTTGTAACCCAAGATGAGACATGGGTTCATAACTTTGACCCAGAGTCGAAAATGCAAAGCATGCAATGGAAGCACACTGGCTCACCCCCTCCCAAGAAGTTAAAGAGAGTTTCTTCGGCAGGGAAGGTGATAGCATCAGCCTTTTGGGATAGTCAGGGGGTAATCATGATTGATTATCTTTAACAAGGTCGCACGATAAGTAGTGCATATTATGCAGCAGAAAGCCAGGAAATTGCAAGAAAGAGGAGAGGAAAATTGACTCGAGGTGTTCTGCTCTTGCAGTACAATGCGTCTGCTCATACGTCGCAAGTTGCCATGACTGCTGCGACTGAATGCGGATTGGAAGTCCTTCCTCATCCCCCATATTCTCCTGATATGGCCCCTTCTGACTTCTATCTGTTCCCAAAATTGAAATCCAACCTTCGTGGAACACAGTTTGGATGCAATGAAGGCGTCATATCGGCAGTGGAAGGGATAAGCAAGCTCGAACAGAGATGGACTAAGTGCATTCAGGGATTATATTGAAAATTAATCACCAGATTTCCATTCCTGGTAATCACAAGCACTTGAGGCTTAGAACTTTCTGATCACACCTCGTTCTATGACTTTGATATACCGCTTCACTGAACATAATCCTGATGCCAATCTAATCAATCAGGTTCAGACTCTATGATACACTGAAAAAAAGTTATAAGAGGCCACTTTTCAAACTCATTTTTTGTTTCTAAGCCATGTTCAAAATTGCACGATTTTTTTTGCCAAAAGACGTGTCTTTCAAGTAAGTAAAGTTCCAAAGTGTTAAGAAATAATTTTCTTTTACTAAAGGCGTTTTTGGAGTAAAAATGCA
The DNA here is from genome assembly GCA_964017185.1 of Rugalucina vietnamica. Taxonomy (NCBI): domain Eukaryota; kingdom Metazoa; phylum Mollusca; class Bivalvia; order Lucinida; family Lucinidae; genus Rugalucina; species Rugalucina vietnamica. The sequence goes on from OZ024873.1 coordinate 2,279,552, forward strand.
AAAATCAATGTTTTTAAATAAAAAATTGGATACAGCACACCATTTATTGAAATTAGGAACGGGTGTCATCAAAGGGGTCGTTACGGCTCGGAAAAACATCAAACATTCGAATTTTCTCTACTGGTAGAATTTTTATGCATTTTTAAAAATCGCCAATTTTGAGATGTTTTGGAAAATTCATAAATGTGCCTCTTAAACATGTTGACCCCTGTTAAATTCACTTGATGAGGCCTGGAAATGAGAGATATAACTCGGCTGAACTGTTTTAGACCATTTTCGAGGACCAACAGGTCAAGGCTGCCGCACACTTCCGGTTTCAATGCCAATTTTTAACGAACAAAATAACAAAATTTTTGGACGATTTTTTTAATTTTCAATGTTTATCAGAGTCTAGTATTTGACCTAAATAATCGCTGAAAATTTCAATGCCGTGCTGCTGATAATAACGCAACTGGAGAAGAACAAAGTTGGTATGCAAATTGCATACAAAAGCTGAATTCCTGTTATTCAGGTTGTTGTCTTCTTGCATGTACAAAACAGAAACGAAGATTCTTATTGCAGCAACACTTTTGACTTAATTTTATCTTGCATCATGGCAGTCAGTAGCACTTTCAAATAATTTAAAATGTAAAAACACACCGTCATAATATGACATTTAATTTGATGTTAATAAAGTGTGACTTTTTGAAATAGGGTACCTTTACACATGCTTCGTCTGTGTGAGAAGTATCACGCATTTTGGAATGCAGAAACTCACAGAGCCACTGTTAGACATTGGTTTATTCATATGATAATGAATTTTAATCGATCGTATTTTACTTTCTGAACTAGAAGAAAAAATATGAAGTGGCCTCTTATAACTTTTTTTCAGTGTATTAAATTCAGGAATTTTATTTCTCCATGGACCAGTATAGAGGCCATATATTTTTGCTTTATTTACCTTAGCCCCATATGATTTTTCAAAGGAATCTTGCACTTTATTGAACCCTCGCTAGTTTAAAAAAAATGACTATCGCCAACATGTGCATTGATTTTGACTTCTTTTATATCATTAACTTGCGCTTCTGATACGGGGAGGGGAATGCCTTTAATACTAGTGGTTTTTCGTATTGCACAAGCTAAGGGTTCCGCCTGCAGGAAACAGCAATGGGCTAATCAATGAGCGGCTTATACTGAAATATGAGCTTCTATACCCGTTTGTTAAAATTGACGTTTTTTCGCTTTTAAATACCATATTAATACAAGAGATATATTTTCTACCGAAATTAAATTGACTTAAACATTTTAAAACCCATGAACATTCAACTCTATCAAAGTCCTTTTCGTAATCAAGAAATATAATCTGATAATGACGGAATTTAGATCGTTTTTATCTGAACAAAAAATGAGTTTGCATTATTTATATTTCTGCCTTTCACAAAGCCATTATAGTGTATTATTGACGGAAGAACGTTTTTATCGCTATTTTAATCTTCTATTGAAATGTTTACACAATTGTGTAGAATTGTATAGAAGTTTAAATGTCAAGGATAACATGCATGCCTTCTCGGAATGAAATACAATATACTGCGTCCATGATTTGTATTTTTGGGTAAGACTAAAAGTAAGGTTTAACCGCAATGTATACCGATAGATTTGCTGTCAAAGGATATCCTAAACGCAAAAAAACTGTATTAAATGTTTATGTACTGTAAACTTGGCAGCGATCGTATTAAATGTAAAGTGAAAATGAATGTAGATAGACCTTTGGATTCTGATGAGGTGGATCCATATTGCGAATAAAGTACAATCGGTTAATAAATAACAGAAGTAAATCGGATGAAAGATATGCAGAGTGGGTACAGAACGATTAATTGCACAGCAAAAAATATGCCGCTTATATATATATACACATGGAAATAAGTTAGGGAACACCTGTAATAATGTGACTACCAACTTTGGATTATATATATCCTTCTTTGTAAGAATTATGAAGAATGTTTCGAGAGCTTAACAGATTCTGTAGTATCAAAAGTTGTTTCTATGTGAAAATGATAAGCATCAAACATAAACTGCGGCGGACAGCGGTCATAATTTGTTGCTAGATTTACGGAACGCGCTGATATTCTTTGCGGTCATTCTGTGAACTCGCATTGTCATAATTTTTATTAAGCATCAAGCTGAGAACTTGCCTGTAGATTGGGTATTATTATTTTTTTTTTATTTTCTGACCGACTGTTGGCGGTAGATCCATACTTTTCCGGTGGTAGGTTTCATGATCACGTTTTGTTCTTTGGCTATACATTTTGCAGGTTGTAAACGTTGGGCCAGATATTCGATATGACCCTTTAGGAATTTAAACATGCACGTTCTGGCCATAGCGCCATAGCGGATTTATTCTTTATTTATGACTTTATTTGCAAAAAAATCCAACAATTTTGCCTTCCATAGAAATCAATGCAAACTGCAGATATTGTATGATTAGTTGGTTTGAAGATGAAACATGGATTTTTAGATCCGAGGTCGTTTATTCATTGAGAACGATCAGATGCAACATTTTATTTCTGTTTCGCATTCAAAAGTTGAGTTTTGCGGAGTGCAGCAGCAAAAGGCAAACAACTGGAGTTTTTCATATATGGCACATTGTGTCCTCCGTAGCACAAGGACAAAATGCTGTGAATGTCCATAAATTGGACTGTCGCTAGGCCAAGGTATGAAATATTTCAGTATCGCCAGAAAATAGGGAAAATGGATTTTTTTGAAACATTTCCGAAGAGCTAAAAGTGTTCCCTATCTTATCTCCATGTGTATATATATTTAAGAGTTAAAAGTTGAGCTACAGTAAAAACGTAACTCATAAAATCGTACAAAAGCATTGCACGTATTTGGAACGAAACAACAATGAGCGAAACGACAAATTTCAACAGACTGATAAGGTTAATTGCGAAGATTGGTTCAAATGTTATACGAGAGCTTCTGAATAAATATAGTTCTCCCGAGAACTTTATGGACTATCTTTATCATAACCAAGATTTGCTGAACAAACTCAAATTAAGAGACGACGAAATAGATTTACTTTCAAACAGAGACTTTGAAAAGATGGATATAACGTTTCTATGTAAACTTGCCTCAAACATATTTAAAGACAACATGACACATGATGAAAAAATATACTTGGACAAAATTAAACAGCAAAGAAATTCATTTTTACATTCCGGTATTCTAGAAAGCTGCAGGGTCGACGATGTTGCTTTTCAGAGAAAATGGCAAGAAATCTCTGCCATATTGTTAGATCTGGCACTGGAGGTAGGAGGCGCTGAACGAGGCGCTGATCTTCAACTCAAGATCAAGACTGCTATAGAGGATATAAAAACTAGTTCACTTGAATCTGCAGAGATCAAGGAAATGTTAGTTCAGCTAACAGGCAAGGTTGAGTTGCTGCAAACGAAATTCGAAGAGTTGGATGGTTTGTATTTTATTCTAAAGCGTGTGCTGAACTTTAATTGAAATATGCAAAACGCCAAACGCCTTTTTGGATATTTTATTTCAATTCATTTTTGTTCTCGTTATATTGTATTGGTAATAGAATCATGGAAAAAAAGTATAAGTAGGCAAAGATCAGGAAAAGGCGCAATCAGAAAAAGACTCCCACTCCAAAAACCAAGGTGGGAAAAACCAAACTAACAATCAGGTACTTATACCATGAAAACATTTCGTAAGCCGAATGAGCAGCTATTTTCCCAATAGGTGGCCACTCAGTTACCTTAACTTAACTAAAAATATGCAAACATACATAAGGCGCCAACAGCACAAAACTATTTAAAACACCAAGACATAAAACAAAAAGAACCACCACAGAAGTATCGACTTGGAACGATCAGTAACACAAAGTTACTGGCGGGTTTAAATCGATTTTACACGGCCGTAACCTCACCCTCAGCTTCTGCAGTGGTTCATAACATTTAGTTAGTTCTTCGGTCCTCGTGGTGAATCTCTAACTATAAATGAATCATCAAGAACAAACAAATAAATCATGATAAACATCCTGATGAATCAAAAACCAGGACTCACAGATTCAGTAAGCTGCCCGACGATGGAGATCCCTGGGCGCCAAATAACTTACTAACTCCGGAGCTAAAGAAAAACATCAGTTGGACCCCGGTGGGACAAGCAACAGACAAGAAGCTCCGGCCCCAACCAACTAAAATGAATAGCTTTAAGTCGTGGCCATCATAGAGTCTGACGCCCGACCCACCGGCGTGCAATTAAAGAAGGCAGCATAGTTATCAACCGTGATTGGGTTAAAAACTAAGCATGCAGACTGTCGCATAACATTCAAGTTATAACCTATACGTCTGTAACGTGTTATGATTTTTATTAATTCTTATGAACTTTGTGTAATAAAACAAATCCATAGGTGAAGTATATCCATTGTGTTCCGATTCAAACATACCCGGGGTCATTAATTGCTTTATACTTTTTACAGAAAAGCCACAAGACGTTAGACAGCCCACACAACAAGACTCAATGATAGGTGACGTACTTATTGTTTTGTTTTACAATATAAATCAGACAGCATTTTTCAGTCGGCAGTAATTTTAGCCGAAGTTGCTTGGTGAAAACATATTGTACTATATGGGTTTGATACAAGAATAAGAGAACGTGAACGTTCTATTAAACTTTGATTGGTAAATACAAATACGAAAATATCCAAACCCAAGCGAATGATAAGTTTGACTATGATGAACTAGCAGAAATAAAATATAAGGGTATGATCCTTTTTGAAGCAGTAAAACATTCAAAGGGAGATAGTATGGACTATATTGCGGAATTTCGGGTAATGAACCCTCATCAGTAGCCCTTTTAAAGCCGGCAACGAAAGCCAGACTATAATACTGTAATTTCGAAAATTTTCACGAGAAGTCTATATCAAAGACACATTCCTAAACGGGGTCAAATAATTTAAACATTGCTTAAACATTGCAGAAGTATCTCAAACATAATAGTGTGCTTATTTCAATTTAATTGTGAATTTTTGCATAACGATGCGCTTGCTACACTGTTTCATTTCCTGGTGACGTCCCTTAGATATTGCATTGATAAGATATGAGTCGCCTCGTGAGAAAACCAACACTGCATATGCGAAAACAAAGACGCAGGTCAGCTTCGCGGTAACCGCGAAGCTGATCAGCGCCTTTGTTTTCGCTACACGGATGGTACACTTCCTCTTCTTCTTAAATCTGAAATTTCAAGCCTTTAGCCGTCTTCTGTGCTTGTACAGCCAGGTTTGTATCACACCTGTTCGAAAACCACATTGTTGGTTTTCTCACAAGACGGCTCATATATTGTGTTGAGATCGTGTTTTTCCGTCATAATTATTTCATGTTCGGGAATATCAAATAAATCCAGAGCAAATTGATAAAAATACAATTTATTGGCGGATCCAAAAACAATTTTGATCATAATTACAAAAGCATCAAAACTGTATTTGAACTATATTACTGGAAAATAATTGATTAAAAATGCAGAGCAGATAAGCCCACCGATTTACCATTAACTAACAAAGAAAGCGAAACTAGAGAGAGAAACATCTTCCCATGGGGAGGGTGGGTAAGGGTGTTTTTAAACTATAGTTACGATCTAATTACTTTGCTGGCCACAAAGGATCTGACTAGAGCGCGAACATTAGCGCCAAAAATTCCAGACAGAACACGTGATATATAACACATGATTGGAATTACCTAATCAAAAAGTGCATAAAAATACTTGACCAACGAAAAGCATCGTAACATTTCAGATTTATAAAGCCACGCCTATAATACCTAATATGGAAAACCTCACACGACTAATTAATAGTTATGAAAGTGTTTCATAACTACAGAATTATTTCATGTTCGGGAATATCAAATAAATACAAAGCAAATTGATAAAAATACAATTTATTGGCGGATCCAAAAAACAATTTTGATTATAACTACAAAAGTATCAAAATTGTATTTGAACTATATTACTGGAAAATAATTGATTAAAATGCAGAGCAGATAAGCCCACCAAACCGAAGGTCCGCCAAAACAAACAAACAAAGAAACAAACAAACAAACAAACAAACTATCAAGAAGTCGTGTGAGAACATTCAAATACTGAAAGACGTGTAGTCAAACGAATAAACGTAGCCAGAGAAACCTCTGTACAAGTCACGAAATAAAGAATATTGTATTCGTAATCAGGTCCCCATTGTTTCTGTTTCGACACGAAAACAAAACGTCTCTCTCAGTTCCATTCAAGAATTCATGAATAAATAAAGCTCCATGAATAGTCAAAACACTATAAGCCCACAAGTACTAACGAAATGAACTCTGTGTAACGCAATTTAATATACCCTGAAAAGACGAGGCTGAAGCCTAATCTAATCAGCGTCATGCCGACTTAAAATTCACTTTCGGTGCAGTGAGAAATTCTGATCAGACTTTACCTAAGTCTAGGCTGATCAGAGGAAAGCGGCAAGCACAGAGGTCATTCCGATGTACATGTACACTGGCTGTAACTAAAACACTAGCAAATATAATCTCACATGAAACGCTATATTCCTATGAAACGTTTCAAACAGTTTCAGATCTCAGAACATTCCCTTGTCAAGTCAGTTTCAGAAAATTTAAAACACAGTAAGTTGTATCCACTATGTACAATAAATACCGTTATCCGAATTACATCCGGGCTTCTGTAGATTTCTCGTTCTTCTGCTCAGATCCGACCGGAAGAAGGAACAAGGGAATCAGACATTACTTCCCTTCTAGTTCCACCCGACAACTCAGCTATTAGACGATACTAGCTGACGGAATCGCCAGAAACCACAGAATGTCACCATCTGTGCGACACGAGCTGGGGTCAGTCTGAAACAGAAGAAAGAAAAAACGACAGAAGCAGAACAGAATCAGATACAATATTTAACTGAAGATTATGAATTCTAAAGAATTCATTTTAAATGCGCGACAGTGTTGACAAAAAACCTAGGGAGTCTACGTTGACCCTCCAAATTTAAGTGTAATCCATTATCATTGACGGCAAAATATGACCTAATTGGCTTATTCTTATATAGAAAAATTCTGTAAGTATGCAAAAACTGCAAATGCCTTCTTTTACACATCAACTGTAATTCTGAATTCATTTTCTTTACCCGTCTCTCAGTCGGGTCTTTAGGCAGATCGCATGGCCTTGGAATGATGGCTGAAACTATAATTTTTGTGGAAGACCTGGCCTTAATGATGTTTATAAGGTCATTAAAGTAACTCATAATCTCGTCAATCGAGCGTGAAGACGCGATATTATTCGTACCAACCAAAAGAATAGTATATTTATACTTAATACTAAATAAAATACACAGGTGTGATCCTTTGGAAGCAGTAAAACATTCAAAGGGAGATAGTATGGACTATATTGCGCAATTTCGGGTAAACTAGCCTGTTTACTTGTAATAACATGTTTCATCTGAGAGATATTAATACCCGGAAACGACTGCACCACCGTATTACGGATGCCAGACATGTATTTTGCCATTGAATCGCACAGAATCGTCACTGTCAATGGTCTTCTTGCTACAACAAAATTTAACAATCATTCATAATTCTGGCACACATTTTTTGTGAAACCGAAACTTTCTGTTGAAAATCGTAGCATAAATACTCTTTGTAACAGTCGGAAACCCAATCCCCGTGAAACTGAATAAGTTCAGATTTAACCCTAGATTTGAAAGCCCAGCTTGCGGCTCCGCGCCTGAGCCCATGAGTGCTGAATAAACGTTCATTACGTCCAGTGCAAGCGATGAATTCCCTAAACTTGGTCTGAAACTGTGAATAAAGTTACAGGAATCAACTTGTTTTTTCTGCTACCAGCATGGATACAAAAAGCAGGATCAGATTCGCAAGCTGACACTTTACTAATCATATTATTGTACGCAGTTACAGGACATAGACAAGAATTTGGCATTGCCAGTACCGGAATTTGGCGAGAATGGCCAAACTGACGAGTCTTTGACCATTTGATGTTTACTACTAGCATGTTTTCCAAAACTTGAATATCTTTTCTTAAAAGTTGTTTATTTGGATCAAATTGTTTAACAGATGTTGGTACAAAATTTGATTTACGCGCCATTAGGAAAAACAGAAGAATAATAGACCAACAAACCATATCGAATTCTTGCTGTATATCTACAAAAAGAAACATTTCCTTGAGTATAAAAGGAGTTACTGGCCTTGCCTGTTTAGGCACATGTTGCTTAGAGCGAGCTAGACCCCTTAAAGTAAGTTTTAATTGCATTAGATCTTTGTCGGGATAACTTATATCTAACAGGCTATGCAATGTTTTCACAGCAGATAAATAATTCTGAACAGAATTATCTACTTAGAAATTGTGCATACAAACATAATGTCTTTACCTGTACAGGTAATGGGTTAAGTTTGAAATAAAAACAAAATAACAAAAAACTTTCCCATTGAATACGCAGGTTTTTAAAAGTCCCCTTTCATTGTTTGTTTTACTTCCTTGTTCAAATCAGTCAATGCAGAGTCTGAAATAGAAATATAACTTTAAAAAACAAGGGAAATAAATCTTAATACATAAAATAGTAATGATATAAGCTATTATCACCCTCTGGCTGTAAAACATAACTAATCGTGCGAGAAACGAAAAAGGTCCTCAGTGACACAAAACTCTGATAACTCGTAATTTAAGATTGCAGCAGCGGAATAGAACAGGTCCCTGTATTTAGGATTTTCTTCCCATCTACTTAGAAAATCTGGCAACCTATTTTCCGAACCAGAAACTTCTCTGCCGCGAATTTGAAATTCCCATATGCATGTACAGAAACAAATTTCCCTTAAGCAGGCTTGCATAAAAGAGTTACGAGTGATACCTGTATTCAGAGCTCTACAAGAGTTAGTGTTGTCACAAAACAAAACTATTTTCTTGCCTTTCCAAAATCTGCCCCATAATTTTGCAGCTACCATAATGGACAATAACTCGAGGCAATTAATATGCAAACTTTGATTCAAAATAAAATCAGGGAAAGCTGCATGAAAAAAAAAAATCCCTGTGAAAAACTACCGCAACCGGACAAACAGGCATCACTTGCTGCCAAGTAATCGGGCTCACCCCATTCCTCAAGGTCCATCATCGCAACACCATTAAACCGTGGTAAGAAAACATACCATCATTTCAAATCTTTCTTTATTTGAATAAGTTCTTGAGTTTCTGAATTTTGAATATCTCTCAGCCAGTTTAACAAGCGAGATATAAAAATGCGAGATGGTTTAACGCAGTGAGCCACGAAATTTAGTTTCCCGATAAGTGATTGCAATTGCTTTACAGTTGCAGCCTCAAAATTCAGCCATGCCTCAATCAAACATTTGATTTCCTCAAGCCGTTCTCGTAGTACGGTGCATGAACTTGAATCTTGACGATAAAATGCCCCCATGAGGGGAAAGGACAAACTTGGTCTCAAATGAAAGCTTATTACCTCTTCTACTGATTCCCGGTTGTCGTTGCTTTCTAAAAGTGTAGCGTCATATTAGGAAAAGGGGAGATAACTCCCTACCATAACACAGCAAGTTCCGACAGTAAGGTGTTTCCGTTTGTAAAATCATAGAATTATACACGGGATGACTTAATATTCCTAGTTATATAACACAGACATGTATTTCGCGGCGATTGGTTGCTGTTCAGAATCATTGAATGTCAAGACGATGTTATTACGTAATGTTATGTAATATACCCTTAAAATCGTTGAAAATGAATATTTTCAAGTTAATTTGCGCGATTCATATGTGTACTTTTGAAACAATTTTTTTTTCTAACTTGGAGACAATTTCATAAGCTTTTCAGCCATGTATGCTACGGTTCTGTATTATTTCTATCACTGGAGTTACATCCCTAAGAAGTAGCGCATCCCCGTTCAAAAACTTGCACATTTTTGTGAATTTATAATGGGGGTACACAAAGAAAATGGACCATATCTCAGATGTTTCTTATCCTAGACCACGAATTTTGGTCTCGTTTTAAAGCGGAGACATGTGCCTGATATTGTATGATAAACAATGCAAATGATCTAATTTGCATATTCATGAATTTTAATGAAAACACCAAAACCATAGAAAAAAAACTCACATAAAAACAATAAGTGAGCTAATTTCATACCTAAACTACCATTGTGACACATTGTTATTGCACCAATTATACCACTTGACAAAATTGTTGATGTCATGTATCTATATGAAAATTATATTATTTTTATTTTCATGAATATTAATCAAAATTACAAAATATCAGGAAACCCGATGAAAATTTTAGCCATTGAAGACTTTAGGGTGGAAAATAGGATCTTAGACCCCCTAAGACAAATTTTCATAGCCACCAGTTTGGTCAGAATACCATCAGAATACCAAAAATATGTGGTCTTCAACGCTGAACACATTTCTATGATGTAAATTTCATAGTTTCTCAACCAACCCCTAATGTGATTGTAAAGAATGGGCGTGTACTTAAATAAATACTCATACCCCAGCGACAGCATGCGCTTCACAAATCTGTAGTTTGTCAATAAGTTACTCACGGACATAGAACATTTTACATGAATACATATTTTAATACATGTATAATCAAATCATTGACATTGCATATTCATGAAATTAATAAAACATGATAAAAACAGGTACAATAAGGGGGAATAGTTACCATATTACTTGTACCTGGGATGTTTATGAGCATAGAACACTGAAAGTGGTATCAAGTGAATGCTATGACAATGGTCGATCATCGTCAAGCCTGATATTTCATACTTTTCTGATTTTCATTTTCATGAATATTAATGAAAACTTGCAAATTGGAGAAGAAAAAAAAAAAAAAAAAAAAAAAAAAAAAAAAAAAAAGAAAATAAAAAAAAAAAGAAATAATGAAAAATAGAATAAAATAAACGGAATATCTGCAAAATGATTTGCACCTCAGCATTAAAACCCCTAAAGTGTTCAAATTGGTATCAAACAATTGCCTTAGCAAAATTATATGACTCTTTTTTTTTACAATAGATAAGTCATTTGATTTTTGTTTTTAATTAAATCTGAAGAAATTGGAGAAAAACCGCAGAAAAATTAATGGGGTATACCTATATAACCACACCTATCTTGGCTACTTATATACCTAGAGAGCTAAAATTTAAATAAAATGATTGGTAGGACACTGTCCTATTACCAGATTAAAAGAAATATAAATCGGCTGGCTAACGTATTGTTCAATTATTAATAAAACTTAAGAGTGTTGAGAAAAATCACTGAAAAATGAAATGGTATACCAACAAAATTGCTTATATCCAGCTAGTGAAAACCTTAGATTTTTGTAAATGGTACCAAATGATTGCTAGGAGATTGTGCTATAACCGTGTAATAAAATATGCTGTTTAGCTGAAACATTTGCTGTTCCTATATTAATAAGAAATTTAGATATAAGAGAAATATCACAGAAAAATGAAGGGAAATGCCAACGAAATTGCTTATATCTTACAGCTATCAAATGCCTTAGAGTGTTGAAAATGATACCAAGTAATTGCTAGGACAATGTGCTTTAATCAAGTGAAAAGATATCTAAGCTATTGGATTTTCCTAATGTTCGAATATTAACGAAAACCTTAAATAGAAGAGAAAAATCACAGAAAAATGATGGGGGTATACCAACAAAATCACGAATATATCAGCTACAAAACGCCACAGAGTGTAGAAAATGGTACCAAATGATTGCTAGATCAGTGTACTATATCCATGTAATAAGATAATGTATAAATCATCCGACTTTTTGTTATTCGAATAGTAATCATAACATTAGATATTAAAGAAAAATCATCAAAATAAAGGGTTTATACCAATAAAATCGCTTATATCACAGCTTGCAAAAGTCATAGAGTGTTGTAAATGGCACCAAAAGATTTCTAAGGCAATAAACTATTTCCCTGCAGTCTGGTATATATTTACCATTTTAGATAATGTTTTGTGAACGCTTCGTAAAACTTCATAAAAATAACATAACAGAAAAAAATAAGGTTGAGCTCCAATAAAACCATTTGCACATTCGTTTTTAACTAATTGATGTTGTAAATCTGGCCATATGGCAATGACTAATAGTCGTAGGAATTATTTGATGCACTTTCGAATAATTTGTGGCTATTTGTAACTGATATGCAAGGGATTATGTTGGTATACCCCTTTAACTTTCCGTGAATGTTTGAGGTTCTCATGAAAATTCATGAACATATTAATATAATTAATTGATAAGATTAAATCGGTATAGTACATTGTCGTAGTTATCATTTAAATACAAAGTCTAATTATCTAAGGCTATTACTAGCTAAGATAGGGGTGGTTTTATGAATAAACCGCCTTAATTTTTTTCTGCAATATGTCTCCGATTTCTCAAGATTCTATTCATAGTCATGAAACGAAAGTCAAACGACACATAATTTATGGTGTAGGGTGTATAATATTAGATTAAAATTATTTCGGCACCGATTTCAGCACATCAAAAGTTTTGGTTGCTGAGATACAGGTCATTTTGTAGGTATACCCATTTAATTTTCCATTTTCTTCTCATCAATTTCAATTTTTCATTAATATTCATGAAATTGAAACTCAGGTAAGGTTTATAAATAAGTATAGTATGTATTTGATACTGCTTTCAGTGTTCTATATTGATGTAGAACCAGGTAAAAGTGTCAAATACCTGTATAAATATGGCACTAATTTTAGTAATTTAGTCAATTGTAAAGGGAGAAAGAGCAATTTAGTAAGTACACATCGTCCTTAAGAATCATATTATAGATTGGAAATTATGTAAAACTTGTAACTTGTCATTCCAACAACGTTTTGCTAACAGGGACATATTTTTGTAGTTAGGTGGTCCCTCTGAACAATTTGGTATACATGAGGAATTGTTCTAGAGTTACGGGGTAGATCCTATATCTATCTATATACCACCCCATTCTCTTTAAGGACAGATTTCCCGTTGCTTTCTCTGATAATTTGAAGTTTTGACAAATATTAATAGGTAAGCAAATGTGATAATCTTAGACAGGTCCACGGTATTTGCAAATATGTCAAATAGTACCGTATCAGTGGTGCAATAGCAGTGTGCCACAATAATGGTTTGGGTCTGAAATGTTTGGTTTTTAAAATGCTTTTCTTTCATTATTGATATCTTTATTGATATTTCATGAATATGCATTACATTAATTGCATAATTAACCATTGGATTAGGTTATTAACGGAGATCAGGTTAATGGTAGATTACTAACAGAGGCGATAATATTGATTAAGCATTTTACACTCAAAACACAAAATAAATACAAAAAGGTACAAGTAGGCAAAGATCAGGAAAAGGCGCAATCAGAAAAAGATTCCCACTCCAAAAACCGAGGTGGGAAAAACCCAAACTAACAATCAGGCACTTATACCATGAAACATATCGTAAGCCGAATGAGCAGCTATTTTCCCAATAGGTGGCCACTCAGTTACCTTAACTTAACTAAAGGAATTGTATTTTAAGTGTTATTGTATAAAATTATCTCCCCTATTTACGATATGACGTACACATTCCGGACATGACAATAAGAAGTAACAGAAAGGAGGGACAATAAGCTTTAATTTTACATAATTGTCAGCACTCTGGTGTTATTTTTAGTCGAGGTGCAAGTCATTTTTGTAAGTCTACTGCTTATTTTTTATCTTTTTTCTTCATTTTAATGTTTTCATTAATATTCATGAAGCTAAAATCACGTGATTGTGTACCTGACTATTTGGGCAAAAGTCATCGGCAGAGCATTCATTAGAACATTTCTTTGAAAAAAAAACTATGTCTAACAACAACCCTGGTACATGTGTTTGTGTAGGTATAGCCCCTCAGTTTTTTCCATGATTTATCTCGTATTTGTCTAATATTCATAAATATGCAAATGGCACGATTTCCCTACATGTCCATGACATGACAGAACTTGTCAAATTGTATCAACAGTGCAACAAAAATCACCACGATGGTGATTTTGGTCTTATTTAATTTACATTTTGATTTTGAATGAGTTTATCTTCAATTTTTTATGAATTTATCAATAATCATGAATATGCAAATTAGATAATTTGCATAACGTACCATTTGATAAAAAAAGTATGTCTAAGCTTTAGAATGAGACCAAGTTTAGTTATCTAGGATATTCAACAGTGGAGATATTGACGATTAAGTATTATGCACTCTTCAAAATATTGCATTTTATAACATTTTAGTACAGAGTTATCTCCCCATTTTACAATATGACGCTACACTTTCCAGACACGACGACAACCGGCAAATGAAAGAAGAGATGATAAGCTTTAATTTGAGACCAATTACAACCTTTCCCTACAATGGTGCATTTTTCATTCGATCTAAGCGTCGTACAGGATTCATGCACCGTACTATTGGGTAACAAGCAAAGTCAAAGTTTCTGTATCAAATAAAACTCCTATAAAAACCATTTTAGTTGCCGGGGGACATGCCTTATGCACAGCCTCTTCCAGTCCACAAAATTCCAACACTTTTGCCAGCTCAAGATAAGAATCCCATGCTCGGTCGTGGTAATCTCCACCTGCTAAATCATCTAAGTAATTTTCAATTGAAATGTCCAAAACATGACATATATATTTTACGGCGTTAGTGACCCTCTGTGCAATGAAAGCTGTCATTTTCATTTTCAACCCCATAGATAGGACCTTATCAAAATATATGGAACCATTGAATGAATATCCTACCAGTGAGGCGTCTCCGATATCTATGCCCACCTGTCTGTAAACGTTTGAAGAGTAGACACCCTCTCCCTTTTAACTTAATGATACTGACTAGATCATCTACATTTGGATATGTAAGTGAAATTTTCCTTCCAAGATAAAAATCTTTAGAAACATGATCATTTATGGCGTGACCCTTAGGAAAACTAAGATCTAATATAAATCTGCGCTCGTCACTATCTTTTTTTTTGGAACCGAATTCAAGGGAGATAACATTATATTACAACAGAAAGGATTTTCCTTGAACGGTCCTAAAATGGCCCCATATCGTTTTTCTTTTGACAAATACTCTTGAATCTGCAAGGGAAAACGTTTGGCCCCTCCATGATTTCTTGCAAAAGTATAAGAATCTGGTGAACCACACTGAACATTACCGAAATAACCTAAAGGAAACCCGAATTCCAAAAACTCGCAAATAGATTCATCTTCATAGCCATGTAACATAAAACGGAAGTAGTCAATATTTAAATTGGTTTTCAAAGGAAATCTGCAACCTTCAAAATTGTATCGCCCAGACCGGACGACTTCATCATGTTTCTGAACATAATCTAAATCAGAATCACAAATACTAAATTTAGAATTTTGAATTATAGAACAAGCGTAGTCTTGAAATTCAGCTTCATTTTGGTTATTTGTCCTACTAAAAGAAATATTGCTACACTGTCAATGTTTGTGCGGACACGCAGAAGAATTTTCTGGGTGTTGTAACTGTTTTTTATCAATGCGCCAGCATGTGCGACAAATGTGCTGCACTAGACGAGTTTGGCCCAAAATATTCTTCTGGTGAGAAGCAGAGTTTACTGAGCACTTGTTATTATTGAAATCTTGGCACCACCAAACCTGGCCGGTCTTAGAACTCTCCGTCCCTAATAATTTACCAAATGATTTGCTGAATAGCATGGCATTTTCTATGATAGTAAAACCATCACGCCAAGAGCTAAGACCCATTTCGATACGACGAACCCACGCTGCATAAAATTGCAAAACGCGTTTCCAGTCATGAATATTTGTCAAATAGGCAATCTTTTTCAAAAGCCTTAACCGGCCTTTAAATTCTTTTTGTGAAATATGTTTTGATGTTAGAATTTCACATTCACCGGCTACAAACGTGTTAAACGTGAGATCCTTAGACTGAACATTTCGTGAAACAAATTCATATTGTAACACTGAGTGCGGCCAGGTTTGGGGAAACTTAACTTTATCTGATGCCTTTTTTGACATGCCTGATTTCTTTGATTTCTTAGAATGCTTTTTTCTAGACTTATGCTTAGAGGAAACATCCGAATCATCAGAAGTATCCGAAGAAGAGGAATCGCTAGAGGAAGCTTTATTCTTATACCTTTTCTGCTTTCTAGTATTTGAAGTCTCAAACTGATTAAGAAATTCCAAAGATTCTGATGATTCAGATGATTCAGAAGAGGATTCCTCAGTATCAGAAACCAGCCCTAAATTAGATAAAGCTTTAAGTGCTTTCTTCTTGAGTTTTTCATTTTTTCTGAGATCTGACATAACCAGTTCTTCTTCTTTTTCCTCACCTTCTTCTTCAGCTTCTTTGACTTTCTTCTTGGTCTTGTCCAGTGTCTGCTTCAACCGCTCTAGTCTCTCCTGCTTCCCTCTTATCCTCTTTTGATGAACCAGCTCATTTAGTTGTGCCTCAGCCTCGTGAATGGAACGCTCCAACTGGTCAATACTCCTGTCTAACCGTGTCTCATCGTCTGAAAATGTCACTGTTTTCGGCGTGGAAGTGGCCGTAGAAGTTTTACCATTCACCGCTAAACGCTCCTGTACTTGAAGGGGTGGAGGAAGAGATAAATCGTCTTTCTCAGTGGATTTACCGTCCTTTCCTGGAGATTTATCGCCCTTATTTCTCTCACTGCGCCTCAGATCTTTATCAGAGGCTTTCAGATCCTTATCAGAGGTTTTCTCAGCCTTTTCACCAGGCGGGGCCATGATTACACAAATAGCAGTGGGTCAAATATGAAATAGATAACAGAATACCTGTCTATCGTCAAAATTTCCAGTTCAATAACTACCGTTAAATTTCATTAGAGAACTATAACCAACTCCAAATCTGTCGATCGCTTAACGAATTCTCCACAAAAACACACTCCTACAGTGGTAACACATGTTTGTAAAGTAAGTAATGGAAAAGAAGAAACCCACAGCACAATCTGTTTTTAAACTATAGTTACGATCTAATTACTTTGCTGGCCACAAAGGATCTGACTAGAGCGCGAACATTAGCGCCAAAAATTCCAGACAGAACACGTGATATATAACACATGATTGGAATTAACTAATCAAAAAGTGCATAATAATACTTGACCAACGAAAAGCATCGTAACATTTCAGATTTATAAAGCCACGCCTATAATACCTAATATGGAAAACCTCACACGACTAATTAATAGTTATGAAAGTGTTTAATAACTACAGAATTATTAGTTTCCGTCTTTTTCAGACAAATTTAGAGCACACTATGAGTACAGCACTAAGGTGGACATTCAATTGACGAGAAAGATAAAAGAAGCTCTCGATTGCCTCACAGACGCATTTTCCGTTGTTTTATATGGCCGACCGGGTGAAGGAAAAACATCTTCGGCATTTCTAATGGTCAAGTCGCTGATAAATGAAAATAAAGTCATGTTAGAAAAATGTGCCCTTTTGTCGGAGCCAGATGACATGAAACAAATACGATCAAATGAACTGGATTTGATATTGATTGATGACATGTTTGGGAGACACAATGCAGAAGATGATAAAATTTCAGGATGGCGTAATTACACACAAACCCTACGGGCCTTCGCGGGGAATCAAGATGTCAGGATAATAGTCGCCACACGGACACACATTTATAACGAATGCAAGCACATTATTGACGAAATAGAAGTGTTTGACAAGGCAGTTGAACTAAGCTCGAAAGACCTTTCCGTAGATGAGAAAAGACAGATACTTATATCGCAGCTGAAACATTATTCTAGGAATGTAGATGACGTAAACATCGTACAATGCATAAATCAGAAAGAATCAGATGTTGGATTTCCCTTGTGTGCTCAACAATTCTCGTCCGATTCATCTCTTTATTCGAAAAAGGAGCAATATTTTGGAAGTTCTTACAAAAAGTGTTTGCACAAGAACTTGCGAAATTTACACGCAGTCACCTTTATGACTCTACTATATGTGTTTTACCAAGGGAACTGTCTCAGACAGTCTGAGGTCGACGTAACAAAAATTGATAAAGAGTCTGAAAAAGGCCATATTTTAGTACATATAGCGAGAATCTGTGGCATCGAAATGAAGTTTGTGGCCTTGTTGAAAGCAACAAAGCAGAAGCTTAACACATTAAATGGATCTTATATAAAATGCGTAAATAAGACATTTTCATTTTTACATAGTACTATGTATGAAGCTGTAGCGTTGATCCATGGCCATGAATATCCTGCTGAGGTTATACAACATTGTACTCTCGATTTCCTCTGTCAATGTATCCGTGTTCAGCCTGAAGGACAAGAAAATGAAATGGTTATTGGTACTGATGATTACCAGTATCTAGTTAAGAGATGCATAGATGTGGTCGTGAAACATGAAAGCGGAAAACGCTTGTCAAATCACCCAGTGTTTACATCGAAGGGGTTCGTCGACATATTCTTTGAACTCATTTCAAAAGACGAAACCATAATGAAAAAATTCTTTAGCACCGGAATATCTACTGTCTACTTCGGTATTCATGCATTTCTGTATCACATCATTGAGAATAACAATGGGAGCTCAACATTTGTCGAGAAGTGCCTTGAACATTTGAAATGTAAGCATGATGGAGAGTCGAGTAACGCCGAATCTTGTTGGAAATGTCCAATTAAGTCAGAAGCATTGGTTGGCGCATGTTTTGCTGACCAAATTGATATTTATGATAAACTGATAAAAGGTGGTGCAAGTGTCACTACATTATGTCTGTATAAAGCAACGGAAAACCAGCATATAGGAGCGAATAATCGACGATCTGAAACAAGCCAATATATTTTCGCCAAATGACCAACATATTAAATTCTGTCTCGGACACTGTTTAAAACATAATGACAAAACAGTTTTCAAATTACTAAAAGATGAAGGACTTCGACCTTGTAGTCCATTTTTGTATTTTGTTGTCAAAAACGGGAGTGAAGAATTACTCACTTCGACTATAAAAGAATTACAAGAAAAACAGCAGTTCACAACTGAAGATATTATGGTCACAAGATCGTTGCTCGAGGCGCAAATAAAACAAAAACATGGAATGGTAACCACTTTAGAAAGTGCTGGGGTTGTATTAACAGAAGCAGCTGTTTACTGGACTTTAATGGACCATGGATTTGACGAAATTGGATATGTAATAAATAGTCTTAAAAGAAACGAAACACTTGATGCTGAATCTTTGCGATTAGCATGGGGTGTTGCTAAAGCAATGGAACACGAAGACAAAAGATTTATTGAATACCTTAAAGCAGAAGACTGTGTCGTTTACACTGTCTCTTTGGTTTATGCAATGACAGCAGGCGGCCAAAATTCTGATCAAATTTACGCTGTCATAGAAGATTTGAAGAATCAAAACAGGTGGGATCCGGCGCATCTACATATTTGTTGCGCATATATGCATGCACGCAAAAGATCTGATAAACATTTACAAAACATCTTGGAAGATGAAGGTGTAAGACTTTGTTCCGGGTGCTTTTTGTACGCTTACAACAACTTTTTTCCTGATGAAGTTAACGAAATATTTGAAACTGTGAGTCAAAACCGAGAGTTCGGTCCTGATGACGAATTTTTCAATAGAGCGCTAATTTTTGCTATACAGAAAAACGATCGGCTGTGGCAAGACAAGCTGGCGAAAATAGGCATTCAATTGAACATGGTGTGTTTGATGCATGCAGTTGATCCAGTATTTTATCCATCAACGTTCGAATTGGTGGTAAAGGGTATAAAAGCTAAGAATAACTGGAATTGCAACTGTGATGACGCCTTGCGGTCTCTAAATAAAGCAGTAAAGCGTAGAGACAAGCATGTCTTTGAAAGATTACTTGCTGAGGGACTGCATTGGAAAACACGAAATCTCTGCGTTGCGGTTCAGCACGAGACTGTTTGGGGACTAAAACAAGTAGTAAAATACATGCGGTCTGTGAATCTGTTAGACACTCAAGATGTGGAAATAAAAAATGCCGTTCAGCTGGCAAATTCAATGAAAGATAAAAGAAAATTTAGTCTACTGTTAGCTGAAAAAATAGGAGCTTGAACTGAAACGTTGAACAAACTTTTTTTCACACAAAGTAAATACTGAGCTTATATCTGCATGACGAATTCAGAGATTAGAGCATGTACATACATGACCAAAACTATTATTTAAAACAATACATAAGTTATGTTCTTTTTTAAACACGATATTTATTAATTTTTATGCAATATATGATTTTTGCACACTCTTAGTGTGTGTTCAACGTCAGATACCCGGAGATGCACGAGGTGCAAGGTGCTAAAAGTACAATATGGTACGTCCGTGTGTACGAACGAAAACCACTCGTTTACGGTGGACGGAAAAAAGCACAGGGAAAACAGACACGGAAATAAAGTTACGGAAAAAAGTCACAGGAAAAACGTCACAAAATAAGACTTAAAGAAAATACATATAACCTGTACATACATGAAGCAGAATATAATTTTCATGTTTAAAGTAAGGAATAATGAGAAACTGTCATAATAAAAACTCAATTCCTGCTCTAGAAATTGAAAATAACTAAAACAAAAGACGGGAACCTTGGAATATGAGGCACGGTGGCGCGAGAGAAAAGGGGGAAGAAAATCTATTGATGCCGTGCACTTGAACAAGGGTCTAATAAGCTTCAAGCCGAGAACTGGTTTAGCATTAGCTCCATCCGGGCATGACTGAAAATTGATAATCAGGACGTAAAACATCAACCAAAACAAAATTATTTTTAATAATATTAGTAATAATGAAGATAATAATGTCCATTTCTAACATGATCCGCGTCATGAGAAAACCGGATTTTTGGCTATGCGAAAACAAAGCCGCAGATCAGCTGTGCAGCTGATCAGCGCCTTTGTTCTCGCTACTCGGATAGTACAATTCCTCTTCTACTTATAGCCAAACTTTCAAGACTCTGGTCTGCTTCTGTGGCTGTACAGGTCGATTTGTGTCAGACCTGGTCGGAAACCTCGAAGACCGGTTTTCTCGCGATGCGGCTCAAATGTTTGTGACATATACCGTAGATTGTACAAACAATCTACGGTATACACGTATTTCAGTGCAAAAATAAGAAAAAGAATGTTTTCCCCATTTACACCACAGTTATATGCTATATGAGCCGCGACACGAGAAAACAAACAATGTTGTTTCCGACCAGGTCTGATACAAACCGGTCTAGATCACAGATGACAGCTAGAGGCTGGGAATTTCGGATTTAGAAAGTAGAAGAATTGTATTATCCCTGTAGCAAAAACAAAGGCGCTTATCAGCTTCGCAGTAACTGCGATCCTGATCTGCGCCTCTGTTTTCGCATATGCAAAATGTTGGTTTTCTCAGGACGTGGCTCGTATATAAACGTGGGGCGCAAGGGTGTATGCTTTTATACATGGGCATGCTATCTTGATGGATCAAGATGGGTTGCTTTTGAAAGGAGACTTGATATCAATGATACAACTGAGTGGCATCATGAGGAAACTGGATGTTGCATATCCGAAAACAAAGAAGCAGATATGCAGTGCAGTAACTGAACATCTGATCAGCGACTTTGCTTTCGCTACACGGATAGTACTATTTCTCTTCTTCTTAAATCCGAAATTTCAAGCTTCGTTATCTTCTGTGGCTGTATGTCAGACCAGATCCAGAGGTTACATGTTATAAAAGTTTTCCATGCTCAACTCAGCTGAGACTAAAATTTATACTGCTCATAAAAGTTAAAATGCCAACAATTGGCATTTTAACATTTATGAAAAGGATAAATTACTAGTTTTGGGGTTTTGAACCCGATTTTTTCACCAATTCACCAATATTTCAATATTCATGAGCAGCTGAAATTTTATGCTCAGCTGAGCTGAGCTTTAAAAAAGTTTTATAACCTCTAGACCTGGTCTGACAGAAGACACGTTTTCTCATGGCGCGGCTCAATTATTATCCAGGCACCAGAATGGACACAAGAAGATCTTGACAGTGCCCCACGTGCTTTCGTAAACATGATAACTAGAGTAAACCATGATAATGTGGGAAAGCAAATAGATTTCGGGTCAAGTATAGTATAAGAAAAAAAATAATCCCCGCGTCAGCGCTTTGCTAAAATGTTGTAATTAGGTTAACCTGTCAACCCTCAAAACTGATAGTAACTTACTGAATATGAGAATTATATAC
Organism: Rugalucina vietnamica; assembly: GCA_964017185.1. NCBI lineage: Eukaryota > Metazoa > Mollusca > Bivalvia > Lucinida > Lucinidae > Rugalucina > Rugalucina vietnamica. Next base: position 2,301,773 of record OZ024873.1, read on the forward strand.
CGTCAAATGAGATTCAGGATTGTCAGTACTATGCTGAATGACATACAATTACATGTATATTATAAAGGGGTGTGGGAGAGAGAGGTTCATCTTATCAGGGAACTGTTAACAGCTCCCTGATCTTATTTAACATGGCGGTGATATGGGGATTATGTTTTGGATAATATTGCTTATCATGGCATGTCGTAATGCGGTTAACCTAATTACAACATTTTAGCAAAGCGCTGACGCGGGGATTATTTTTTTCTTATACTATACTTGACCCGAGTTATTTGATGATTCATGTTGAGGGTATCGTATTATACTGTACAATCTAGGTTAAAAACACTTAATTTTTGAACATTTTAATCAAATATCTATGAATTAAGTTTCTTATGGAACTTTAAGCCATTAAATCTGTTGATATAATAACACTATCAAGCATTGACTCTTTCAAAGTTATCGTTCTTGAGAACGAGAGACTTTAGAAAACCAATATTTACCAGGGCGATTTTCTACCTGGTACAATATATTGGATAAATGGAACAGCCGTCGGTATCGATTTTTCAACCAATGGCAATTCTGAGTTTTATCACATGACATTCCGTTCAAGACAGTCGTCAATATTACGACTGTGTTAGAGTCAATATCAAGCAAAATGTGCTTTGAGCACTTGTGGTTCATTTATTTATGTAGATTTCCAATAAGTATTTCGAAGGATACTATTCTAGCAATTGTCTTTCAAAGGTGACTGTTGGTTTATTACTCTGAGAGGCACAGTTATGACAGTGATCATACTACATGTAATGCCGTTACTAGTTAAGTAGATGTAATGTATAAGGTAATAGGCATAAACCTATTTAAACCAAAACTTGGAATTTCTTATTGTTAGACCAGCAGTTTTGCGTCCCGACATGTCCCAAAATTGTTGAATGAGACATTAAGCCTTATAAAGAGCAATGTTAGAAATGCATATTATCATTAAGGTTTGAGAGCTGTCCTTAAAAAGTTTAAATTCCACTTTGTTTAAATCTCACCGTAGCTTCAAAGCACATAATAGCAGATGCAAGTCTGTAAACGGTGACAAAAGGATACGAGAGCTCTACAACATTCCACCAGATCACCTGACCATATATTTCTTGAAAATCACTAGCTTCGGCGTAATTCAGCGCGACTGGTGTTAAGAAATTGTCCACCATCCATTTTTCCGCGTTACACACCCCAATAAAGACGACTATACCTTTTATAAGGGCCTGTTTTGTTTTGCCATGTATATCTTGGCATGCCTTTATGTGTGTCGCCTTTAGTATTAGTATGACCTGGGAGTAGAGTCCGACATAGTGTAAGATGGTTTTTACTAAGAAAAAAACCTTTGTTGTGATACCCTTTTCGTGCTGTCCGCTGACGAATAATTCCATACTGTCTGTTGTTTCAAATAATATCAACAGCAAATGTCCAAATGTTCCAACAAGCAATATAACGTCGATGGTTGTGAACTGTTTGCGTTCAGTTATTTCGCTTCGTGCCAAAATCCATCCAATGAACGCGACTATACATATGTGTACTGTCTGAATCGTTGAATTCCATTCTGTTGCCATGGTGTTATTGTCGGAGAAATACCTTACCACTTGCGCGTCTGGTTCAATGTAATTATTGTACACGTCTGTATAAAGATGTGCGGCAAATATACCTATTGCCATAGCAACAGAGGGGATAAAGGCGTGCTTAGCAACGAAAAGAAATGTTAATTTAATCCTTGATTTTATTCTTCGTCTCATATCGTCTCTGACCGATCCAGGAGGCGTTCCGTCACTTGATACTGACGCGCTACGCGAATGTTGTGAAGCTGCATTTGTAAAATTAGTTAAACCATCTGGTTCTTCTACTTGCCTTGCTTGTCGCGGACGTTTATGAATATTCCAAATCGGAAATATGAAACACAATGACAGCAGGGCATATTCTATCCGGTACTGGTAAGAATATTTGAAGAAATAGAAAATAACATTATCGGGCTTGGCAGTGCTATTCTCGCATTTAAAATATACTGTTTGCTCGCTTATCAAGTCCGTAGAAATATTATTAACAGAAGAGTCTTCAATTTTATTGTACAACGCCATTGTATCCGAAGTGTAAAATGTTGCTAATATAACATCCACGCACAGGGACAGATTTGCTGCCAAAGTCACGGAGTATATGTACTTCAGTAAGCGATATCTAATGACATAAAACCTCCGCTTGAGAAGGAACACAAGCTGCAAGAAACAGAATATGATACATCCAACACTTCTGCACACAGTTAAAGTACAGAAAGCAGTTAACCAGCCTGGTTGATTTTCGAAACAACACAAGTTTTCAATTGCCCGGGCTAATTCAAAAAGCCAGGAAATACAAGGCTTCCTATGCAAAGAGTGATCAGGAATGTTGATCGTGTTGGTATAGAAGTCCACCACGACATAGCTCCACCGTCGACTAATGGGTCTCTTGTAATGTTTCGATGGTTGTCGACATATTCATAATGATTGTCATTGTCCTTCAGGCTTGACAGTATCACAAGTGCAAGTATAGAGAAAAGATACACAATTGTTTCCCATCCGAAGAGCAAAGAATGTGTTGTGTGCGGCTTTAGATCGCTGGATGATGTTATAACAGACGTGATTGCCAGCACAACCGTGACACTGCAGACTGATCCAGTCAATAATAACACATTAACGCGATCCTTCGGCTGAGAGTTGTTGTTGTTTTCCATGATGTGGTTGTAAAAAAGAATAGAAAGTCCACAAAATGATGTTGTCAAATTAAAATCCCAACCCTGGCAGACACCATGTCGGGAAATACCGAGTTACAGCTCCATTGGGAGAGTTTATTAATTAGTCTGAATATTTATTACTAACTAATAAATGAATTTAAAACGAAATTATTACTAACATAATGCATCTTATATGCTCATGTGATAAAATACGGAAGTTAAATTGCGCTATTATATATAAATTAAACATTTAATAGTTCTATGGGGAAATGTGTATTTGAGGTGTCCATGGCTTCAGATGCGCGATGCGTGCAAGATTACATTGTGTGGTCATAATATTTCAATTAGTTGTAAAAAGTGGTGATCTGACTAAGATGCAGACACCGGCCTCAATTTGAAAGTCAAACAATTAACCCATATTTGACGAATGGATTTTTCCATCATTATCATTTGGGTGAGTCCACTTTCATTTTTAGGGGTGGCGGCCCCCGTGGCCGAGCGGTTAAGAGCGCTGTTTCTTAATCACTCGATCATCTCACCACTGTGACTGGTGTGGGTTCGAGCCCCGCTCTGGCCACATGTGAGACAAGCCAAGTTCTGCTTGCGGGTGTGTCAGGTGGTTTTTCTCGGGGTTCTCCCGTTTCCGCCCCACCTACTGATTGGCCCGTCTCATATGAGCTGAAATAATCTTGAAAGGGACGTAAAACTGAATTAAAAAAAAAAAAAAAAAAATTTTTTAGGGGTGTTAGGAGTAATTTTGAATTTTTATTCTATTTTTAGATGAAATTCCTCTAAGCAAACAGAATAGCCACAGATGGGACGCCGCGTTCTGCGGCGTCGCATCTGGGGCTATTCTGTTTGCCTATGTCCCATAAAAGGGACGCCAGGCTTAAATGAGTTAAGCCACATCTTCGCGAGGCAAAGGTAATACTAGTATAACTCACATTATTATTAAGTACAGATTAGATATGGAAAGATAACGCCGAACTAGGTACATCTGATAACGTATAATTGTTTATATGATTGAAAAAAGAAAATCATACATACTCGACAGGACATAGGACATGTAGTTAGATGATTTACAGAAAATAATGACGTAATATTAAGAACATATTGATGCTATATTCATTAGTTGGTACTTGTTTTCAAACCTTATTACCTCATGTTTTTGCATCTAATGATCTATTAAATCTCGGGCTCAATCAAACTTCTAGTACCATTTTAGCTTAGCCTAGCTTCTGCATAATTACACAATTCAAAATGGATATCAACAAAAAGGTACAAGTAGGCAAAGATCAGGAAAAGGCGCAATCAGAAAAAGATTCCCACTCCAAAAACCGAGGTGGGAAAAAACCAAACTAACAATCAGGTACTTATACCATGAAACATATCGTAAGCCGAATGAGCAGCTATTTTCCCAATAGGTGGCCACTCAGTTACCTTAACTTAACTAAAACTATGAAAACATACATAAGGCGCCAACAGCACAAAAATGTTTTATACACCAAGACATAAAACAAAAAGAACCACCACAGAAGTATCGACTTGGAACGATCAGTAACACAAAGTTACTGGCGGGCTTAAACCGGTTTTACATGGCCACAACCTCACCCTCAGCTTCTGCAGTGGTTCATAACATTTAGTTAGTTATTCGGTCCTCGTGGTGAATCTCTAACTAGTCAATGAATCATCAAGAACAAACAAATAAATCATGATAAACATCCTGATGAATCAAAAACCAGGACTCACAGACTGAGTAAGCTGCCCGACGATGGAGATCCCTGGGCGCCGAATAACCTACTAACTCCGGAGCAAAAGAAAAACACCAGTTGGACCGCGGTGGGCCAAGCAACAGACAAGAAGCTCCGGCCCCAACCAACTAAAATGAATAGCTTTATGTCGGGGCCATCATAGAGTCTGACGCCCGACCCACCGGCGTGCAATTAAAGAAGGCAGCATAGTTATCAACCATGATTGGGTTAAAAACTAAGCATGCAGAGTGTCGCATAACATTCAAGTTATAACCTATACGTCTGTAACGTGTTATGATTTTTCTGAACTGAAAAGAAAAATCATTAATTCCTTTAAGTTTCTTAAATTTGTAAACCAAGTCACCATAAAATTCAGGTTCCGAAAGGCCCTCACTTAAAAGCGTCTTTAACCCAACATTATATTTGGAAATCAATTCATAGTGTCTACGATAAAATTTAGAAAATGTTTTTCGAAGTTTATGATACCGATAGCCCTGTTGGAGAAGTTTTGCCGTTAAACATTTATTTCGAGCGTTGAAGTCTGTAACATGATTGCAGACTCTAGCAAACCTAATAAGTTGCGAAATGTATACACCATAAGAAGCACGACGAGGAACGTCACCATCCAAAAAAGGAAAATTCACTATATCAAAATCAAAGTCATCGCGCTTATCATAAATTTTAGAAGAAACAAATCCATTTGCAACAGAAAGATGTAGATCTAAAAAGGGGGCTTCAGTATCTGAGATATTGGCTTTGTTCAACTGAAGTTCAGGTGGATAAATTTGATTGACCATACCTTCAAAATAAGGGTTGTCAATGTTCAAAAGGTCATCGAGGTACCTAGATGTGGAATTAAAAGCCTCGATAACATCAGCTTGATTATCATGGTTAAGAGAATCCATGAAATCTCTTTCGTAGCAGTATAAAAATAAATCAGCTACGAAAAGTAGTTTTTGTCAGATTACGGCGATAGTTTTCTGGCAACCCATTTCAGCGGCAGCAATGCAACGGTTGAGTGGATTTTCAAAATTGTCAAACGTTTCGTGGCAAGTTGGCAGCTCCGGTTTCCTCCACCACATTTGAAAATATAACGCCAACATCCACGTCTTCAAGAACGCCTTTGCTTGAGCTTTCTGTGTAATTCGAGTAAAATAACTAATTTTTAAACTAGGACGATGTACGGCAGCTGGACGGCGTTTGGATGATACTCTCGCAGGGTCACAATCACGGTCGTCACGAACAGCCGTGCGAATAGCCAAGACTGTTTGCGGTTTAACTGTCCGACGACACAATGACGCCGGAAAGTGACAACAAGACAGTCGTGCAAATTTCGAAAATGTCGATAATTCCTATGCATTCATATGTAACGGCCTTGCGGTAAAATTGCGCAAGCTCGAAGTTAGCACGACAGTCTTACGGCAACTGCAGGACAAACACAGAGGAAATTGACATGTAGTTTATCTATCGTTCGTCTGGAGTTTTGTATGAAGATCGAAAGGAAAATGAATATGTTGAAAATCTTATGCGGTAGCCATACGACACAATTTAAGTCATATTTCGGACGGCAAAAACTTCGTAGTCGAAGACAGTTGTACAGCTGCATATTTTTAGTGAAATTGTTATCAATTTCTAGGACGCAAAAGCAAAGGAGTGAAAACTGTCAAACTGCCTGTTAGCTGACAACGTGCGATTTTAAACGCACCCAAAGTAAGATTACGTATATAATGTGTCAATCGTTACAGCAATGACAATTTTTGTCAGTGTTTCCTTTTTGACCAGGATTGTATGATGGCCAGTAACCGCACACGCACCATAGTGTCATAAAATTTGTGTACTATTTAAGCATGATCATTTCCTGCACTGAATACATTGAAAGTCTTCTATGACCTCATTATTCGATATTAAGTACCGGTGCCACTGTTCGCTTAAGATTGCTATATACGATGATCTAAATACATTATTAAATATTACATATTATACAGTTATTTCATATGCAATAGTGCAAAATATTTTCCCCGAGGTGCAGATACCGACGTGGCAGGCTATTGCCCGAGGCGAAACCGAGGGCAATAGCGTGTCCAGTCGGTATCTGCACCGAGGGAAAAATATTTTGCACTATTGCCTGTTTAAGCTTGAAATAACTGTTTTATTACCTAATTACATTTAGTCATGTGACTTGTCATGTGACCAGGCAATAGACAGCTTGCCAGGCAATAGAATTTTTCTATTGCCTGGAACTATGTCCTGTCGTTACCTTTTTACATTGCAGTTTTGTGATATATCATATGATCGGGCAATAGACTGGTCATCAGCCAGGCAATAGAATTTTCTAATGCCTGGTAATATTCCATGGTTTTAACAATAGTTACTGGAATAGATGAAAATAACAAATAGCCATTTCTATACAATGTTAGATGTAATTATGTAATAAATTAAACTTGGTGGGCATTTCTTTGGTCTCGATATGCAACGCAAGAAAACAAAAACACGTTGGAAAACATTTTACAGATTTTGCATACGCAGTCTTTTGTTTACTCAATCGTACGATTGCTTACGATTCAGTGAGACCGACACTTTTTACACTGGATTTGGAAATATTTTGTTTGTAGATAAAATTAATATCCGGTCGCCACCACTGATGTGTTCATATTTACAATTAAGTCTGAGCAACTTGTTGTAAAGTCAAATACTCCCTTTTACAAAACAATACACAAAGATATATATTCACTATGAAACTATGCATACAAAAACAGCAAAAATGCATTTGAAATTATGATATCACATTTTTCCGCTATTTCGTCATAAATGTAGGCTACTTAATTGTATCAATTTCTCAATTTTCGTTTCTCATTTTACTAAATCAACCTTTTTATTGATATTTCCGTGTAATACACTACATATATTTAGTTAAGGCGCCACTGGCTATAATTAATGAGCATGTGCGTCTACCATGTGGTGATTTGTAGTTATTGACGGAAATATAGAAGGTAATATTTCTTCTTTTTTCTTTCAAATGTATTCTTTCTCTCTTTTGTCCTACATAATATTGCTGACTTTATCTTATAATGCAAAGTCATGGAACAGGGCCACGTGTATATCGCAGGCGTGTTGCTTTGGCTGTTATACATGTCAAATGCATTTCTTTTACATTTGATTTTTGTTGGTAAATTTGAAACCACGTCAAGATTGAAAATGTGAACATGAACAAAAGGCATATATTCGTCTGAGCTGTCTGACTGTGTTGTTATATCGCGCCGAGGATTACCCGTTCACATAGGGGCACTACATTTACATGTATGGGATTCAAGCTGATTATCTTTTCAAACTACTGCAAATGTCCAATCAAAAGAACCGGTGTAAAAACAACTATTCATCCAAAATCATTACACTTACATAGATTTATGGTTGTTTGATTTCTATTCTAGTCCCCACAATGCAGTGCTGCCGAGGTTTTCTAGTAGGCTGTTTGGTACTGGCTATCCTTTGTCATGGTGCCACAGGTATTCAAAACGACAACGAAGATAGATACAGATACATATATTTGAGCCTGTGCGTGAGAAAACCAACATTTTGGGTTCCGACCAGGTCCGACACAAACCGGGCTGTAAAGTCACAGAAGATAGTTAGAGGCTGGAAATTTTGGAGTTAGAAAGCAGAGGAATTGTACTATCCGTGTAGCGAAAACAAAGGCGCTGACTTCGCTGATCTGCGCCTTTGTTTTCGCCTATGCAGATTGTTGGTTTCCCCATGCGGTGGCTCATTTATCATAGTCTCACTTTTGTGCATACATTACATTTAACATGACATCATTACAAAATATATTATACTGAACCGATGTAAAGGAATTATGTGAAACTGTAAAAACATAAAGATCATATGCTTGAAGCATATATTAGCACGGCCTTCAAAGTTCTAAATAAAAGGTATCTGGTTACATGTACATATGAATCTTTTTGGCGTTAATGATTTACATTGTCACATTATTGCCACCGTTTTCAGTATTGCATGTTTTCTTAATTTTTAAGTGCACATGCTTATGCGTTCAGATAAATAGAATCCATCATGGGTGTCCAGTGGAGATAGGAAAATCCCAACCCTCGGGTCCACCCGTTTCAGTGGGAAACGAGGCTCGCCGAGTTTCCCACTGGAACGGTGGACCCGAGGGTTGGGATTTTCCTTTCTCCACTGAACACCCATGATCGATTCTTTTTCTTACATACTCCGATTTTATCCTTTTACCGGTAACGTAACCTGGTACCGTGCTTTAACCTTTTTGACGTTGTGCATATTACGGATGTGACGTCAAATGTAAATAAATCGCTGTCAAAGTCAATAGAGATGTAGTTTTTATTTGTTTTTATTTTAAAACGAGCGTGATTCAAGAATACTCGCTGTGAAAAACGTCACTTTTTGTCTAGTTTTGGTGAACGCCATTGCTGCAAGCAGTAGAAACGATCGAATTATATCGGGTGCTTTTCTTATCTTGCATGAGCAACCAAACCAGCAGTGTAAGATCGATTTATCTACCACCACTAAAATACAGGAATTTTTCTATCTTTATGATAGAGGTATGTAAGAAAACAATGGTTGCTTTTATTCCTATCAATTCCAGCCTTTCCTGGCAGTATATTCCTGGCGTCACAGATGATGAAATCCACGCCCTACTTCGCCAAGACCACGCCCCAGGGAACCGCTCTCCGCCGAGTTACATCGGGAATGTTCTTAGCTAAACTTTTCAAAGGGGGCCTGGTATTATTTGGATAATGTCGTATTACTGTACTGAGCGGATGAAAAAGTCCCGAACGTGCCATCAAATAGCCTACTTGGACTCGGAAGACAAAGACATAACTATTTCAGAAACGAGTCGTAACTGTGTTCCAATACATTTATAACTACCGCAAGTACAAATGTAACACATACGAATTCGAAAATTTACCTAAATTATTCTTTTAGTATACACTTGGAATAACATGTAAAAATTTCATTCAATATGAGAAATGCAACATCTTGTTCTTCAATCTGCTTGTTCCTTTGTACATAACGAGAGTTATTTATTTCTTGATTGTTTTGTTCTGCAAATAAATAAATTACCTCAGTTTCAAATGTGTTTTGTTGAGTTTACCTTATAGACACTTAGGGATATAGCAATCTTACTAACAAATCACATCTACAACCATGAGTCTGTTATCAACATCTAATGAATACTCCTCGTACAATTCGAAACAAAAAAAAGATATAAATGCTTATTCATATTTGGCAACATATCACTATATCATATCCACAACATATTTCATATTGCTTGAGCTCGTATACATTGCAACTAATAACAATCTGATCAAGGTCCCTTCCCTTTGAAACTTCATCTACTGCATATCATGTCTTCCGTCAAACAGTCGACGCCGGTACTACTTTCAGTTTGAAAACTTGAAATCTAGGAAAATATGAAACACAGATTTTCTAACAATTTCTCATAAAACAGTATAAGTACACATATTTTCTGCAATAGCAAAAAATCTATAGGGCTGACATCTGTTCTTTTTTCTTTCTTCAACATTAACTTATACGCGTTAAGGTGTCACTTGGTTTATCAAAATCATGAACAATATAATATTTAAACAGGTCCCAACAACTAAAAAACAATTAAAATGCGAATTAGAAGTAAAGGTTTCGCTGAAGATTCCTCAGGCTGACAGCAGTTTTGATTATTTCATGTAATACCTGGATAATGCTTTTTACACAAAGATACCAAAGGAACAGGCCTGAGATTCTACTAAACGCAGAGTATGTGCAATTTTGTAGAGCTAACTATTAAAAAAAAAAGAACCTGAACATACTTGGTGAAATGCGGACACCCTTTCCAAAGAATATACACACTGATCAGGAAGATGATCGTTGAACAAGCGGTGAACACCAGGGTAAACGTAATAACTGAAACAAAAAATATGATTTATTCTATATTTGAGCCGCGTCTTGAGAAAACTAACAATGTGGTTTCACAACAGTTTCAACACAAACCGAGCTGTACAGTCACGAAGGTGGCTAGATGGTAGAACCTTTGGATGTAGAAAGTGGAGGAATTGTACGATCCATGTAGCGAAAACAAAGGCGCTGATCAGCTTCGCAGTTACTGCGAAGCTGATCTGCGTCTTTGTTTTCGCAGATGCAAAATGTTGCTTTACTCATGATGCTGTTCATATGATGATTTATTGTATAATTTATACAACATTTATTATATAGTGGAAAGGCAAACGTAAACAATGACCAGGAACTGGTGCAATCAGAACCAAACCCAGGGGGTACATGACGTCAGAATGACGTCAGATCGACGTCGATGTGACGTCATGACGTCGGATCGACGCCATTCTGACGTCATGTGCCTGCTGGGAAAGTCTCACACTAGACATCGAGGTGGGGAAATCCAACTCGAATGGCAATCAGTCACTGATACAAAATCCGTTTTTAAAAATATCCAGTCTACCGTGGGAAATGATGGCCTATGAACAAAATCCTTTAACTGGGTGTATTTTCAAAACGTCATACGTTTCTTGAAACTTAACAATTACAATAACAGTTTAACCATAAACTCACACATTAGCAAACAAGCGATGTCGCAGAGAACTGTTGAAAAAGTTGCGAGAATACCCACATTGCGAGAATACTCGGGTACTGAGGGAAGCAATTACTGAAGATGATGATGATGAGTTAGTGGTGCTGGAAACGTCAGGATTTTGAGACCTTGAGATTTTTGAGATCTTATTTCATAAATTTGAAAACTTCAGAATAGATTTGTCAAACTTAACAAAAATAAAATGTATCTACCTGTAAGTGACAACAGAGACACTGCTACAAATACCTGGAACCACACTAAACCTGAATTACAAAAGCCTCGTCTATTGTATTCCATCACAAGAAGCAAAAACCATTCTGACACTCTGCTCAAGAGTATATCTTTTGCGTTTCATCAGAACTTGTTTATTTGTAGAACTATGAACGGCAATAAATAATGGTATCTTATAATATACCTATTAAACTTGTAATATTGTTAAACAACAGGCGTTATTATGTTTAATCGAACTAAGATAAACTGACTCCTTTGTTTACTCGATGAAATCGACGCACCCTCAGTGTTAATTTGTATTCATGAACCCAAATAATCAGAAACCTTTCATCTTAGACTCACGTCACAGATTATCCATTATAAACGTGAATGAAATAAAATCTAATGTATTTGACCAATAAGAACAGATATGTTTTTCATTATCATAAGAGTTAATCTGTGACGTGAGTCTATGATGATTTCATTCTCTAACTAGAATTTGTTTTCTGTGTGAAAACTGATGTCTCCCCCCTTTCTACGTGCATGTTCAAAATATGCAAGCAAGAGTTATAGTTCTTGTGCATCACATATCCTGTCATTCTGTTTTATAAGTGTACCAAGTTTCATTGAAATATCTCTTACGGTTTTCAAGTTATAGCGCGGGCACGAAATTGTATGGAAAATAATCAAAGGGAAATAACTCCAAAGAAATGAAAGCAAGAGTAATGATTCTTGTGCATGCCACATCGTCTGATCATGCTTTATAAGTGTACTATGTTTCATTGAAAAATCTCTAATGGTTTTTTAGTTATAGAGCAGACACAAAATTGTATGAAAAATAATCAAAGGGAAATAACTCCAAAGATATGCAAGCGAGAGTTATGGTTCTTAAGCATGGCACATTATCTCATCGTGCTTTATAAGTGTACTAAGTTTCATTGAAATATTTCTAATGGTTTTCAAGTTATAGAGCGGACATGAAACTGTATGGAAAAATAATCAAAGGGAAATAACTCCAAAGATATGAAAGCAAGAGTTATAATTCTTGTGCACGACACATCGTCTCATCGTGCTTTATAAGTGTACCAAGTTTCACTGAAATTTCTCTTACGGTTTTCAAGTTATAGAACGGACACGAAATTGTATGGAACATTATCAAAGGAAAATTACTCCAAAGATATGCAAGCAATAATTATGGTTCTTTAGCATGACACATCATCTCATCGTGCTTTATAAGTGTACTAAGTTTCATTGAAATATCTCTTACGGTTTATGAGTTATAAAGCGGACACGAAATTGTATGGAAAATAATCAAAGGGGAATAACTCATAAAATACTCAAGCCAGGGTTATGGTTCTTGTGCATGACACATTGTCTGATCATGCTTAATAAGTGTTCCAAGTTTTATTGAAAAATCTTATACGGTTTTCAAGTTATAGAGCGGACACGAAATTGTATCGAAAATAATAAAAGGGAAATAACTCCAAAAATACTCAAGCCAGAGTTTTCCTGATCTTTGCCTACTTGTACCTTTTTATGGTTCTTGTGCATGACACATTGACTCGTCGTGGTTTACAAATGTACCAAGTTTCATTGAAAAATCTTTAACGGTTTTCAAGTTATAGAGCGGACACGATTTGTGACGGACAGACAGACAGACAGACGGGCAGACAGACGGACGGACGGACAGACAGACGCACGGGGAAAAACAATATGTCTCCCGACCCTGAAGGAGGAGACATAATTTTACCAATATATCAAGCAAAAATATTTGACACAGCAAAATCATAGAATCTACACTTTGCATAAATACCCATCGTTTGTATCCCCTCATATTACATTTTTTATATTTTATTTTGTGTGTTTTGTTGCTTAAACCCAAAACTGGAGATAGAAGGCATCGCCCTGTGCTGCAGCTTTTCACCACCCAAGTGAATAACTATGACATAATGTAAGGACAATTTTCCTCAACTACTTTTACTGGGCAGACTCAGGTATACTTAAGAAATATATCAGCTCTAGCAGCGAATTGTTGAGTAATAATTCACTGTTTGGAGGTCAGTTGTAAAGCAGATCACGAGCGCGTAGCGCGAGTGATTTATCTGCTTACAACTGACCGACAAACAGTGAATTATTACTCAACAATTCACGCACTAGAGCTGATCTATTTCCATTCTAACACACAATCATGGACGAAAAGACAAATGGAGCCTTCCGTTGCTACCATTTCGACGCCATTGCATTAAAGAAGTCCCGTCAAAAATTAGACTGTTTCACTAACGTCCACATTAGCACTTGTCACGTCTTTTGGGCAAAAATGACGTTACGCCAGTCTGTCGCCGTTGTGCAATATAACACGTTTTCAAATCATTGGCTATATAGGCGCGGTGTGTTAGAATTAGCGGTTTATTCTCTTTGCCTTCGTGTTGTCAAATCTAAAGCGTCACATGGACGGTTCGAACGCACAAAGGTTTGTGCAAAGATATGAAAGCTTATACATCTATCTTTTTTATTATTTCATGCGTAAATAACAATGTTTGAAAGCATTTTTTAATGAAAAGGTTCACAATCATATGATAACTACGACCTTATAACCTACACAAAAAGACATGGATGGTTTACCAACCAGCACCCGGAAAGACGCACAATGAACCAGCCATCAATGTGAATGGTCCAAAACTGAAAGTTGCTGGTATATTCACGTACCCTTGGAAGCACATACTCCAAAGCAGTAGGTTACTGTCATAATTGCAAAAGCCAGTGTGACATTCGGAATGTGTAAATGTATGGGAGCTAAATATAAAAGTGATATGTATGAGTTAAATGAGTGAAATCTGACTGTCAATGATGATGCAATTTGGTGCTCTCAATGACACAATCGTTTCTTATCCGAATAGATCTATATAACTGGAATTGTATATTCTACTTTCATTCGAACTAATTTCGTGGTTTACTTTAGTAAGACAGCACAACCATCACACAATGAACTCTCAGCAGCAATATGTTCATGATATATAAATCAGCTGCATTGTTCTTTACGGTTGCATACATAAAACTATGTGGTCGCAGTTTGAAGATGTTCACCCTTGCCTCTGTGTTCACTCTCCTTTGGCGAGTCTTTATCACTAATATTAAGGTCTATATTGATAGCTTGAGTCATACTCATACCAGGGACAGGTTCTTTTGCAACGCCCACTCGTGATCTTGCATGATGTCTGAAGTTAAAAAAGAAAATCTACATTTACAAACCAAAATGGACAAAAGAAACATAAAATGATGATGGATTGTATAAGAATAAAGTACTCAATGTAGACATAAGTAAATGAAACTTTCGCTATACATCCGTTAATTTAATCCACGGATTAACAAAATTACATATACATGATTTTGAAATGCAATGTTATAAGAAAACGATAATAAAAATTAATAAAAGTACTAACCGTAGACAAAGCCCGGTGATAACAGCTATCAGGAGGATAGCCACTGCAGCAGCTACTGCAATACCAATAATAGCACCCGCTAAAAAATATAACAAAAAGTTTAATTAAGAGAAGTCAGAAAAGTAGAGAAACTGGATGGGTCATAAAACGGTTCATCTATTTGCGCCTCATCACCCGCTACAAACCTGGCCAACATAGAACCAGAGTGGATTACTGTCTTGCAAATGTCAAAGGCCAGTCAAAACAAGTAGCCCTAGGGCAACGATCGCTCACCTGAGAGTCAACAAACACAGTAACTGGACAAAAAAGTAGCTCGGGTTTTTACCATATATGGGCATGGTGGCCATCTTGGTCATGTGACCTGGATTTTCATGTACATGTTAGTTTCCCCTTCATTAGTTGCCTGCTTTATATAAATTTTGGCTTTGATTGGCCAAGCGGTTTCTGAGATGCTTCAATATTATGATAATATAAATGTATATTTTATAATTTATACAGTATTATGGAACTGTCGACTGCATCTATCTACACAATAAATAATTTCTTATTAAATGTAAGAAATCAGATCAAAATCAAATATCCTTCAATTCTTTGTCTAAGTATAGAAAAGCTATGGGCCTTGTGGTTTTGGAGAAGAAGATTTTTTTATGTTTTAACCATTGTAAGTCTATGGGAGCTAATGAGCCCAGGGGTGGAGCCATTTTTGACCCCAAGAACAAAGTTGGCAGGATTTATTAAGAGGACTACCTTAAATTGCTACCCACAAAATATGAAAGCTCTGGGCCTTCTGGTTTCGGAGAAGATTTTTATGTTTTCCCATTGTAAGTCTATGTGTTAGCGTGGAAACCAGAGTTATTATCTGACCTGGATTTAAACCTAATGCGACCTTTCCCCCACCCCAATGATGCTTCTTTATATGAGACGGGCAAATCAGTAGGTGGGGCGAAAACTGGAGAATCCCGAGAAAACCACCTGACACACTGATCGATCCAAGGCGATACTTCTGTGGCGGTTCTTTTTGTTTTATGTCTTGGTGTTTAAAATGTTTTGTGCTGTTGGCGCCTTATGTATGCTTTCATACCAATTGGCAAAATAGCTGCTCATTCGGCTTACGAAATGTTTTCATGGTATAAGTACCTCATTGTTAATTTAGTTTTTTTCCCACCTCGGTTTTTGGGGTGGGAATCTTTTTCTGATTGCGCCTTTTCCTGAACTTTGCCTACTTGTACCTTTTTCTGATCAATTGGCTGACTAGTTGCGGAGATATTTGTATTTAAAAGTGTGAACGGACGGACAGACGCACGCACGGACCTACAGACGGTCGGACGGACGACGGCTCAAATACCATTCTATGAGCTTACCTGGTGAGCCTTCGGCTCAGGTGAGCTAATAAAAGGTGTTATCAATAGAACCAAATAATGTAAAAAGGTACAAGTAGGCAAAGATCAGGAAAAGGCGCAATCAGAAAGAGATTCCCACTCCAAAAACCGAGGTGGGAAAAAACCAAACTAACAATCAGGCACTTATACCATGAAACATATCGTAAGCCGAATGAGCAGCTATTTTCCCAATAGGTGGCCACTCAGTTACCTTAACTTAATTAAAAATATGAAAACATACTTAAGGCGCCAACAGCACACACCAAAAAAATTAAACACCAAGACACAAAACAAAAAGAACCACCACAGAAGCACCGCCCTGGAACGATCAGTAACACAAAGTTACTGGCGGGCTTAAACCGGTTTTACAGGATCCAAACCTCACCCTCAGCTTCTGCAGTGGTTCAGAACATTTAGTAAGTTCTGCGGTCCTCGTGGTGAATCTCTAACTAGTCAATGAATCATCAAGAACAAACAAATAAATCATGATAAACATCCTGATGAATCAAAAACAAGGACTCACAGATTGAGTAAGCTACCCGACGATGGAGATCCCTGGGCGCCGAATAACCTACTAACTCCGGAGCAAAAGAAAAACACCAGTTTAACCCCGGTGGGGTTTTTAAATACTGTTTAAAAATGAACCTAAACCATAATATATAGAGTATGCTCGCTGAAGGTTTGACGTTTTAGAATCGCGGCACCAATTGCTTTTAACGTTTAAATGTATGATAAACTTACTTGAAAGACCATTGCTTGTGTTATTGGTTCCGTCAGATAAAGGAGATGTAGCAGTCGCTATCGTTTTGTTTGATGACATCTTTTGAACAGTCACTGTCGATAGACTAGAAACGTTTGCTTTTGGAAAAACCGTTTGGACGCGTGCTGACGCTAACCCTGGCTTAGAAGTGGAGGTTTTCGTAGCTTTCGTATTTATATTCATCGTTTGATTGGGTGCTGATGTAAAGACTGTTACAGAGAGCGTGCTTGTTATTTTTGCTGAAGGCAAACCTTGAGCGGAAGTCGTATTTGACAGTCGTCCTGAAGTAATCACTTGTTTAGCGCTTGTGCTAGTACTAGAAGACAATGAAGGCTTTGAACTCAAATTTTGTTTAGAAGCCGTCATTTGCGTTGAAGTTAAGCCTGGTTTAGATTCTGCGGTTGCAAGTGGTGTTGAAGTTAAACGTGGTGTCGTAGACTTGGTTGCCTTTTGTGTAGAAGTTACATCTGTTGTAGTAGACGTGAATGACTTTGGTGTGGAAGTTACATCTGTTGTAGTAGACGTGTTTGCCTTTGGCATGGAAGTTACATTTGTTGAAGTAGACAAGATTGCCTTTGGTATCGAAGTTGCATCTATTGTTGTAGACGACGTTGCCTTTTGTGTGGAAGTTACATCTGTTGAACTAGACGTGGTTGTCGTTGGTGTGGAAGTAACATCTGTTGTCGTAGACGTGGTTGCCTTTGGTGTGGAAGTTACGTCTGTTGATGTAGACGTGGTTGCCGTTGGTGTGGAAGTAACATCTGTTGTAGTATACGTGGTTGCCTTTGGTGTGGAAGTTACGTCTGTTGATGTAGACGTGGTTGCCTTTGGTGTGGAAGTAACATCTGTTGTAGAAGACGTGGTTGCCTTTGGTGTGGAAGTTACATCTGTTGTCGTAGACGTGGTTGCCTTTGGTGTGGAAGTAACATCTGTTGTAGAAGACGTGGTTGCCTTTGGTGTGGAAGTTACATCTGTTGTCGTAGAAGTGGTTGTTTTTGGTGTGGAAGTTACATATGTTGTAGTAGACTTGTTTGTCTTTGGTGTGGAAGTTACATATGTTGTAGTAGACTTGTTTGTCTTTGGTGTGGAAGTTACATTAGTCGTAGTAGACGGGGTTGCCTTTGGTGTGGAAGCTAATAGTGTAGTAGACACGCTTGCCTTTGGTGTTGAACTTAATGCTAATTTTGACGAGATTGCCTTTGATGCTAAAGTTAAAGATGGCGTAGACGTGATTGTCTTTGACCTTGCAGTTAATGTTGGTTTGGACACGATTGGTTTTGGTGTTGAACCTGTTGATACTGGTCGGTTTGTTGTTGGTGTTGGACTGGTTATCGTTATGTTTATCGTTCGTGGTTCAGGCCAGTCTGCTCCGCATTCTGCAATCGTGATAAAACACTTTCTGTTAAGTCATACATTTGCAAAGTGATAAAAACATAGTTAATCAAACGTTTGTTTTTACTGAAACGGTTTAGGTGTATACATGTTGCCACTGGTTTGACAAATATGTTTTACTCCTATTCTGATTTTCTAAGTCATAAGTTTCGCAGTAAAACCTTGAAACGACTTCTGTGACTGGCGATTCAAATTTCAATTACATACGTACTGTATTAGAAGCCTCCGTGGTGCAGTGGTTAAGTCACTCGCCTTGTAAACCAGGGGTCGCAGGTTCGATCCCGCGCTTCTCCAGTCCGTCGGATGGGACTATAAACCGAGGTCCCGTCTCCATATGACCTTAGCTGTTGGTGGTTCGTTAAACCCCAATCAACCAACCATACGTACTGTATTCACAAAAGTATCCATGGTCTTCAGTAAAAGTTGCGTTGCAATCGCTTACAGAGTAAACCCATACATTTGTACTGGCTTTATGCAGACCGAAACACCGTCTGTATCCACGGGCCGTGTTGTTCATAGGAAGGATGTACACATGATGCTGTCTATTAATGGTGACATTGTCTGCAACAGTTAGAGATAGGATACTTTTGAGAAGCGTTTTATCGACTTTATTCTCCGTAGATGTAATTCATGTTGAATACAAGCCTTATATGGCTTTTCTATACAGCTTTTTTATCATTCGGTTGCTTTTCATATAATTTGTTTGAAACTTTTCAGCTACATTAACCATACTGAATATTTACACGTTTCTAGTTCAATTCTTTATATAGGTAAGATACTTTGACCGTGTCGCACAACCTCTGACATAAATATGCATTTGTTGATCGGACTGCTTAAATAACTATGCGCTCAAAATGCGACTCTATGACGGTAAACAATATATATGACCTCGTGTTTCACATGGCACTGAAAATGTGTAAAACAGATATACAGCTGAGAAACACGTGGTATTGTTTACATACAAACAGATAAATGATCGGGTGACGCACAATGAAATTCTGTTAAATTCGAGTTTTCTTCTATAACGTTTACTCAATTGACTGATAGATAGGTGCAGTTTATGCAGAGATTGAGCATTTATTGATTGAAAGTAACATAAGGAATCCAGGTTATTTCGTTTTCGCGAACACTTCCGTCCCATGATTATATAGTTCTTCGAATACAGTAACATTGAAATGTTTGCGAAAACGAAATAACCGGGATTTCTTATGTTATTTTCTTTCAATAAATGTTCAATTTCTGTATTGACTGCACCTATCTATCCGTCAGTAGAAGAAACGCTGTAGGAGAAAACTCGAAAATCAACTGCGTTCCCATTGTAGTGTGTGTAACCCGATCATTTATCCGTTTGTATATAAACAATACCACGTGATTGTCAGTAGTGAAATAGGTGTCTCTTTTACCGTGTTTACAAAACTTAATCACGTGAATACAAGCTGGTCAAAGTAATTTACCTATACCTGCCTTTGTCTGCATTAGCTATGGCTGCAAGCACGATGTCAATTACTGCATAAAAAGATATCTGTAAGTCATGGACTGGCAGTCTACCCTAAAACAACAGTTGTTTTTATGATTTGTGACACTTTTACTTTGTTTCTATGTGATTTGTGACCCGGTGCCCTGTTATCCCTTCTTGCTAAAAGTACGGAGGAATAAAACAAAGTTACCTGGGTATAAACACTGGCTGTTATTTATGTGGCAACACCCTAGAAGTTCACACTGTTTAGCTGAAACATTGTGTGCACAAGTCCAATTGCTGACAGAGCGCTGACATTGGTGGTGAGATTCTGAAAACAGATGTGACTTTGCTATGACACCATGTTGATGCAGTGTTTATACATTATTTTGTTATAAACAGTTGTGTGCCTAATTAATGTTCACAACCTCAGAATCTCCATAGACTGCAATGTATTTTCATGTTTACAACCTCTTCTGGTCAACCGACTTGCACGATTTGGGTGCCATTTAAAAGTTATATTATATAAAGCAATAAACAAGGTATTTTCAATCAATTCTATATATGCATTTCTAGGCTGCATTTTTTAAAACAATGTGAGATTTTTTTCTCATATTTTTGGTCAACGTCACCATTGACGTCAGTGGGAAAATGATTAATTTCAAAAGAAAAAGTTTTAAATTGTTGTTTATAAAAAGTGCAATGACAGAAAATTTTATCCAAAAATATTTATTGCTTTAATAATTTACCTTTCAAATGCCACCAAAAATTGTGAATATATATTGAATAGGATAGACAGGATATTTTTCTTGTAAACGTGAAAATACATTGAAGTTTATGGAGTTTGTGATGTTGTGGACATTAATTTGGCACGGAACTGTAGAAGATGGATATCATTGCGCGTATCAGCTATTAGTTTAATCATATTTTATTGCCTTAATATGTACAATGGTTTGGGCGACATTAGGTTAAGCCCGACCCCTACAACATAATAATACTGCAGCATGGCAAACATACATTTACAAATGTAACAAATATATGTAAATGGCAAATAACAAATAATGATACAAAATTACCGTTCATGGGTCGTTTCCAGAAGAATTTGTTATCGTGAAGCATTGATTGCATAAGACCAATCCACATAAATGTACAGTTTTGACATTCACGGTTCATTGCTGATGGTAGATTTTTAGTCATAAATGTGTCAATGTCCGGCTTGTCATAGAGCCATAGAAGCCTCCCGCCTCCCCTTTCACATACCGCTGCATCTGTATACCAGTCATTAGTGGCGTTGCTTTGTTCCACTTTCAGACAAGAGTTGCGATCCCGAATCGGCAAACAATACGGCACCAAATGCTTAGTGCAATTTTTGGTCTCTGAAACTACAAAATCATGATATGTTAGGGTTGCCAATCATTAATTCTATCATGTAATAATGAAACATTCGTTATGAATGAAAGAATCTGAATTTGATGCAAGGTCAAAATGACAATATTTCATCAGACTCGTTTGGCTTGGAATAGCCGGTAATAATAGAGTAACAGAGAAGTTGCATAGTGCAAATAAGTACAATGCTTACAACTTTGAGTGATCGCAGTTTTGATAAGGGCAGCTATTTCTGTCGTTTGAAACCGTTAAGTGAGATAATACAAAGTTTAATATGTTTACCTCTGCCACAAGCCATAAAAAAGAATGCCAAGATCAACGACGAGATTAAAATCTGCATGTTCACTATCCTCCCGTTTTACGGACGACATATGTACCTTCAAAATGTTTGACTATCTATCTGTTTGTCGTGAAATTATATTTGTCAAAACATGAAGTGGCTATGATTTGAAGTGTTTTGATACTTTTATCATTATTTCGACTAACTTCATCTAGATAGCAATCGAATGATAGTCATAATACGTGTAAGGAATGGTCCTTGCTAATTTTATCATTTGGCACAAACATGTATAGACTTACATGTATGTATATTAAAATGCCCTGTAAGGATCCGAAAATGCAAAGCGTTACAGATCTGGTAACTGTCATACACCCATGGCAGTTCTGAATAAAGTTTTTAAAGGTGGTTGAAGTTATTCGATCGTTAAGTAATACAGTATGCGAAAAGTGTAAACATCAGACTCAAGATATACCGAGTTGCCTGGACTTATCTGCTATTATTTTTTTTCTCTTCCATTCAAATCATAAAATACATATAAAAGATAGACAGTGAGAAAAAGGTACAAGTAGGCAAAGATCAGGAAAAGGCGCAATCAGAAAAAGATTCCCACTCCAAAAACCGAGGTGGGAAAAAACCAAACTAACAATCAGGTACTTATACCATGAAACATATCGTAAGCCGAATGAGCAGCTATTTTCCCAATAGGTGGCCACTCAGTTACCTTAACTTAACTAAAAATATGAAAACATACATAAGGCGCCAACAGCACAAAAATTTTTTTAAAACACCAAGACATAAAACAAAAAGAACCACCACAGAAGTATCGACTTGGAACGATCAGTAACACAAAGTTACTGGCGGGCTTAAACCGGTTTTACATGGCCATAACCTCACCCTCAGCTTCTGCAGTGGTTCATAACATTTAGTTAGTTATTCGGTCCTCGTGGTGAATCTCTAACTAGTCAATGAATCATCAAGAACAAACAAATAAATCATGATAAACATCCTGATGGATCAAAAACCAGGACTCACAGACTGAGTAAGCTGCCCGACGATGGAGATCCCTGGGCGCCGAATAACCTACTAACTCCGGAGCAAAAGAAAAACACCAGTTGGACCCCGGTGGGCCAAGCAACAGACAAGAAGCTCCGGTCCCAACCAACTAAAATGAATAGCTTTATGTCGGGGCCATCATAGAGTCTGACGCCCGACCCACCGGCGTGCAATTAAAGAAGGCAGCATAGTTATCAACCATGATTGGGTTAAAAACTAAGCATGCAGACTGTCGCATAACATTTAAGTTATAACCTATACGTCTGTAACGTGTTATGATTTTTCTGAACTGAAAAGAAAAATCATTAATTCCTTTAAGTTTCTTAAATTTGTAAACCAAGTCACCATAAAATTCAGGTTCCGAGAGGCCCTCACTTAAAAGCGTCTTTAACCCAACATTATATTTGGAAATCAATTCATAGTGTCTACGATAAAATTTAGAAAATGTTTTTCGAAGTTTATGATACCGATAGCCCTGTTGGAGAAGTTTTGCCGTTAAACATTTATTTCGAGCGTTGAAGTCTGTAACATGATTGCAGACTCTAGCAAACCTAATAAGTTGCGAAATGTATACACCATAAGAAGCACGACGAGGAACGTCACCATCCAAAAAAGGAAAATTTACTATATCAAAATCAAAGTCATCGCGCTTATCATAAATTTTAGAACAAACAAATCCATTTGCAACAGAAAGATGTAGATCTAAAAAGGGGGCTTCAGTATCTGAGATATTGGCTTTGTTCAACTGAAGTTCAGGTGGATAAATTTGATTGACCATACCTTCAAAATAAGGGTTGTCAGTGTTCAAAAGGTCATCGAGGTACCTAGATGTGGAATTAAAAGCCTCGATAACATCAGCTTGATTATCATGGTTAAGAGAATCCATGAAATCTCTTTCGTAGCAGTATAAAAATAAATCAGCTACGAGAGGTGCGCAATTTGTACCCATCGGAATTCCAACAATTTGTCTGTATAACTTGGTCCCAAATCTAATATAAATATTATCAAGGAGATAGGATAAGGCGTCGCATACATTCTGACATGACCAAAGTGTATACCGACTTTGGTCAGAGGAAGTGAAAAAAGCCTTTCTGTCATTACATGCCAAATAAAGTGAACCATAGTTTTTTAATGCCCTTTTGAAGGTCCACTCTATCAAATCCAGAAGTTTTTCTTTAATTAGATTATGTGGTAATGTATAAAGAATTCATTAATTTTATTCTAATGGACTTATTCGGACTCGATCTTTTTCAAGCTCATATCTTGATTTCCCTAAGCCCAGAGACCATCTTCTGAGTGGTATCTCAACATAGGTTCAACAGCAGCTTTATTCAAGGTATTTGTTCAGACATGAGAAATCCCAAACAGTTTAGGTCAAAGTTATTTGATTTGATATTTTTATCTCATTTTTGTATACTTTATCTAATATTATGATACTCATTTCATAGTAAGATACAATGACTCTATCAAAAATAACAAATGCATCGCATAAACGGAAGGCGCATAGATAATTCAGTGACGCACTGAGTGATCAGTGACGCACTGAGTGAAAGAGCAAACATCTTGATTGACAAAATAGCTACGGAGTAATATAAAAGTCGTAACAGCAAACAGTCGTAACAACAAATATGATACATGTACAAAGCATCTGAATAAATTGATAGATGAGGGGTTGTTATACCGGTATGTGCAATAGTATAGTAAACACTTACCCAAAGATGTGGCCGTTGAGTTCTCAGGTTTACTAGCTGGACTTGTGGTACAACCTGTTCATTAATGAGACAATTAATTTGTGCAAACATATATTGTCTTTACGTTAGTAAAACAGTGCTGCGAGAATAATGCAGTATTGTCTCAACATACATGCTCATTATTTGATATCTCAGAGTTTGGTATACTATACAGAAATACATCTTTGGAGAGGGGGTGGGGGCATCAGACCAGGTAAGTTTTTGGGGGTACATAGCTAATGCTGTTATTTCAGCGTAAACCACTTCCCACCAACCTGGGCTTTTAACACTACAAGTTTACTGCCACGACTCTCAAAAAATCAATATCTCATTGACATGCATATATTATTATTATCATCATTTTATCAATTGATTAATTTATTTATTAAATATTATATTAACAGATATATAGAAGATATTCAAATGTTTCTGTTGAAAATGGCTTTTATTTCAAGAGTGAAGTGAAAAAAAAAAAATAAAAATCACTCCTAACACTCCTAAAATGAAAGTGGGCTCATCCAATTGATAATGATAAGAGAATCCATTGGTCAAATATTGGTTAATATAACGTACAGAGGAACAATTGTTAAATAGCATTTCACCTGTATCTGCTGTAGGTATCGGTGAATTGTGTCTTGGTACTGGCATCGGCCACTCCACTCCACATTCTTGAAACAAATGATAAGAATACTTGGATAAGTTATTCGTGCCACATTGCTCACAAAACACAATGTATATTCAAGGGTCACAAGTGATTCCTTGTTGTAACGTCGGACATTCCATTGTCTGCGTTTGCATTTTCAAAATTTAATGTTTACCAAAATGTAAAATTATATTAACTACCGGTCTGATTCATGTGTAATCAGAACCAAAGTCGCACCCTAAAACCAAACTGACATTCAGGTTCTGATACAAAGAGAACACACATATCGTAAGCCGAATGAGCAGCCATTTCCCTTAGGGTGACGCGACAGTTTTATCTTAAACATAGCGGCACACTATACAAAAATTACGCATTCGTACTAAGTAGCGCTCAGTAAAGTAGCGCCTGTAAATCGATTTAAGCCCCCCTCCCAGTAATTTTATATTACTGATCGTTCCAAGGCGATACTTCTATTGTGGTTTTATTTGTTTTATGTTCTGGAGTCGAATTTCTGTGCTGTTTAAACCTTATGTACGTTTTCATATTTTTTTTTTTAATTTAAGTTCGAGTAACCACCTCGGTTTGTGGATTGGGGGTTTCTACACCCCCTGGTCGTTTTTCGAAAAAAAAAAAAAAAAAAAAAAAAAAAAAAAAAAAAAAAAAAACGCATAAGCGCCCACACATCGACATGCATATTGGTAAATTACACCATAGAGAATGTACATGTATACGCCGCATTTAAACTGAACCTACATAATGTATAGACATTATTTTGCAACAATGAACACTTAAACAACATCACCAATGATATTTTAACACGGTTGCTTCAGCAGTTCAGTTTATGGGTTGTTTTCGTCCACAGTGTGCGCTAATTTGAAACATATTTTGAAAAGTTAAGCGCACAGTGCGCTAATTAGAACAAATACAGTACAAATCTGCATTCCTACATGTATACGTTGCAAAAATCTTACTATATTCACATATGTATCCATTGCTTGGTAAGCCGCCCCCTTTGCAATGAAGTGTTCGTAGTTTCCATGCATGAAGTCCTTTCTGTAAGCCCACACAATGCCGATAGAAATCCTGCTTATTCAGAACAGTTCCATTGAATTTATACTGGTTTTGAAAATCTTTCGTCAGATTACCTGCAAACAATCGGTATAAAACTTTGTGTAGGGCGCATTATAATAATTAAAATTATGTTTTCAATGGGTGATTGTAACTTAATATTACGGAAAAATAGACACGCACTTATATTAAAATGTGGCACATGACTTTCTTATTACAAAAGTCGTATGCGATAATGAAGAACTGCTGATTGCACGTTTTAAATAGCATTTTCAAAATTCTTGCCCAAAGCAACAAAAATGGACATTGCTTCTTACGGATATTCCAAATACTTTACATTTAGCTTGTATTTAAGCTTTTATCATATGACGTCACTGTTTTTTTTAAGTGGACAACGTTATAACATAAAAATCATATGACTACACGTGTATTAACACTTTTAGGGGGAATACGTAACGTCATTGACGACATCCGTAACAACAATGTAAATTTTCATTGAAAATACGTCCACTTCGCTTCGAAGGCGATAAAATCCTATTTTAAAAGTCATATGATAAAACGAATTTTACACGAGTGTTCATTTCATATGAAATTCATTAAACTCGCCGAATGCTCGTTTAATAAATTTCATATGAAATGAACACTCGTGTAAGATCCTCTATATATACTAGGTCCTGTTTAGAATTCGGTATTATCAAAAAGGATTTTCAAGGATCAATATTTCAGACTGGGCCGCATTAACACACAAAACCGACTGATATGCCTGGATAATTGCAAGTGTTGCGATGATAGCAGCACCCAAGAAGTTCACACTGTGTCTGATTGGCATCGGGTGAGCAGACAGAACACGAGGCATCATCAATACACTGACTAGATGTTTCTGGAAAATAAACAGATAAATAAATACTGTAAGTTCAGAAATATTCGCGAGAACTTAATTTACGCTAATATTCGCGAATTCGTCGCCTCGCGAAAATAAAGTTCTCACTAATAAAGAGTTACTATATACTTTATAGACTGCACTAGTACTCGCTCGCGAATTCAAGAAATCGCTAATAATTTGGAAAACGAAAATTCGCAAAATAAACGTCAAGCGAAAATTTCTAGATTTACCGACTTGAAAGCCTTCTAATAGACGTCAAAATCGACAGGGAAAAATCTTGAAAATTGTAACAGACATGACGCTGTTGACGTCAAAGTGCTTCGAAAGTAGTGACATGCAGAGAAATGGATAGGTTTCATATAAGCTAGCTATTGTTCTGAAATTCTCAGCAATTACTCATGATATAATGGTCAAAATAAGTTAGGGATCAAACTTTTAAAAATGCATTTTTGGGCCAATCGATAATTCATAAATTTTTCATTTATATGGTGGATTAGGAGTTTTATCGAACTTCCATATGCCACCAATTTTAAAATTGTGCATCATCTGACTTAAGCATGGTTGTTCTTTAAACCATACTACCCTAAAAACCAAAGTGATAAAAAGTCCATGAAAACTGAATCCACTAAAAAATTCAGTTTTGCCAATTAATGAAAATTTTGCAAAGTTGCACTATAGTCATCAATGTTCATCATTTTCAAGGTCAGCCAGCTAAAAAAGATTGGAAATTTCTAGCCATTTTAAAACTTTTGCACGAACAAACTTACACACCATCAATTCTCTATGGGAATTTCATACCACTTTCTTTTTAAGGGTAGTCTGACTTAAAGCCTGATCTTGTTGATTACAAAGACTATTGTTTCGATCCTCAAATTTACAAAGCTTACAAAATGAATCACCTTGATGATAGAAATGTTTCATTTTACCAGCAGTTCGATATCTTGCAGAAATTGCGCGTTAAAAGTTTGATCCCTAACTTTATTTGTCCAGTATATATTGCCATGTTCCTGGGTAAAATTTCAATTTATTCCTTTCAGCAATTACCGAGTTACAGAAACAGTCTCAAAACTTTCTGAACAGACTACTTATCATCAGAAAAGGAACTTGTTCCCGGGCAAGCATTATGTTCGGCAATGCAAGTTGTAATCTGAAAGCGATTGACATACCGTTTCTTGGTCTTTTCCAGAAATATATGTCATCTTTTCCCAGCGACTGAACAAGGCCTATCCAGAAAAAGGAACAAAAACTGCAGTGGGACTGTTGTAGTGTCTTCAGTTGAGTGGTGGCAAATTCTGATATGTTGGTATCATGGAGCCATACAAGCCTTCCACCAGTGGACTCACAATCTGATGCCGACGAAAACCAATCTGCATTGCCCGTGTTCTGAGTTATTGTGATACAGGAACGATTGTTGTGGATTGGTAAGCAGTTCGGAATGGTGCTACAGTGATCTGTAGCATAAGACATAAAATGAGCCGCCTCGTGGGAAAACCAACAATGTGGTTTACGACCAGTTCCGACACCAACCGGGCTGTACAGCTACAGAAGATGGCTAGAGGCTGGAAATTTTGGATTTATAAAGTAGAGGAATTGTACAATCCGTATAGCGAAAACAAAGGCGCTGATCAGCTTCGCAGTTACTGCGAAGCTGATCTGCGCCTTTGTTTTCGCAAATGCAGATTGTTGGTTTTCTCATGATGTGGCTCAATTTAATAGACATTAAATGCCACAGATAAATCTGCAACAGCTATTCTCGGCATATGTGATAATTGTAATTGAGACTGTTTGATTCACCATTCAACATCAAATTTGATTCACCATTCACCATCAAAGGTACATGTACAATTTCTGTTCCATTAAATGCTTAAAGTCAGATGACCTTTGACCTTTCACGACCTTTGACCTTTCACTCGTAATGCAGCTATCGATAGTTATGTTTTGCTTATTTACGAGTAATTTGCCCAATTGGTTTAGGAATTAGTCTAGACAATTTACGGCGAAAAATGTCCGGAGGTTGCTTTCAAAGATGTCTTTCAGCATCATTACACTGCCAATCATATATTGCCTTGTAGTCATTTCACTGCTGGATAAAATAAGATAGCGCGTTATACACTTGGAGGGAACGATTTCTGAGCTTGCAACGTCTCCATGTAAAGTACCATCAAGCGAGTATTTACCAGAAGCGAGTAGTGCATTTATACTAATTGCGAAATTTAAGGCAAAATGGAAGATTTAACGTACCCGCATAAACGTGGCTTCCGAGAGCTAAGAAAATGCAGAATATTAAATAATAGACCATGATTTCACATACTCGTACATCATAGATCTCAAGCGGTTGTGGAAATAAAGGGCGACCACTATCATGGTGTAGTGTCAATGATGAGGTTGATATGCCTATCGTTTCGCCTCTTGTTGACCAAATAAGCCACATCGTGAGAAAACAGGATTTTTGCCTATGCGAAAACAAAGAGGCATATCAGCTGTGCAGTTACAGCACAGCTGATTATCGCCTTTGTTTTCGCTACACTGATATAGTACAATTTCTCTTCTTCTTAAATCCAAAATTGCAAGCTTCTTGCCTGCTTCTGTGACTGTATATGTCGGTTTATGTCAGACCAGGTCGGAAACCTCGAAGACCGATTTTCTCGTTTCGTCTCTTGTTGACCAAAATAAACAAATATCCCGGAGTATCAACAGATACTGTTCGAGTGCGTTTGATTGTGTGAGGATGATATCAGCATGATGTAACAACCTGCTTATCATATATACTCAACAAAAAAGTTTAGGAAACTGTGTTCAAGAGCTTATTACAATAAATCTGGCGAAGTTTTAAAAATTCAACATCTAGATTGTTATGAAGTGTCTTTCAGTGTTTCCAATGAGGTTTTATTTGAACTGATAGCACCTGTAGTGGCTGGGAACATCATTGTCAAAGTTGGCTGGTCGACAATCTAGTTTTCACAAAATTACAGTATTCTTTGGTTAGTGTCAATGTAGACTCTTGCCTTAAAAGCGTAGACTCTGAAGACAAGTGTTCTCATGACAACTGACCACTGCACAAAACAAGATGTTGAATTCTGTCAGCCTGATTTTACTGCACCAGCATATATGAGCCTGTGCATGAGAAAACCAACAATTTGGGTTCCGACCTGGTCCGACACTAAGAGGGGTAGAGGCTAGAAATTTTGGATTTAGAAAGTAGAGGAATTGTACTATCCGTGTAGCGAAAACAAAGGCGCTGATCAGCTTCGCAGTTACTGCGAAGCTGATCTGCGCCTTTGTTTTCGCCTATGCAGATTGTTTGTTTTCCCATGCGGCGGCTCATATGATAATATCACGCAGCAACGCACCACCAACAACTGACATTTCTTTAAAATGACCAACAATATGTCCAATTTGGTGCTTCGAAATCAGCCTCCTTTCCCCCTGAAGCATCACAGCAAGAGCCTGGAGAGTTTTCAGTGCCAGTAGTCCACACACACAAAAAACTACCAGGCTTTCCCAGAATGTGCAATACTAGTTCAGCGGGGAACATTTCTGGTGAGTGGGCTACCTAGTCTTTGACCACAACGTTGCTCTGGCGTAGGTAATCTTGGGTGATCCTAGGACGATCTTCATCTGACTATGTGAAAATCATTGACATCCTGGTGCCAACAATGGCACTGGTGCTAAAAAGGCTTTACAACAGGTCTGCTCACCTCAGTATGTGCACTGTACAGCGTTCTGTGAGAAAATGCGTATATGGAGATAGGGTTGTTGTGTGAAAAAAGCTCCAGTGACAATAGATACACAGATTGAACAATAATGACAAATTTTTGTGAAAAAAAAAATGGAGTGACGGCCAGTATCAAATAAGCACTCATGTGAAAGATAAAAACATAATGTATGATAATATGTTCATATTTCATTAAATATAATAGTTATTGTGTTACAGGCTCTCTTATGTTACATGCTCTCATTACTGGCTCTCTAACACATTTCCCTTAACTTTTTGTTGAGCATATGAGGTTCGTCATAATAAAAAGCCTGTTTTTTGTGGTTGTAGACAGTGGAAACAAAGGCACTGTAAACCAGTCGCACAATAGATATTACTGACGGCAAACTATATTGTTTAAAATTACATTATTGCATGTTAATAATATATCTGTAAATTTAGACCTAGGTATTTGTGTGTTTAATTTAGAAGATCATTTCAGCGTTCTTACCTTTTTATTTTTGATGTTATTTGGAGTGGGTATGATAAGCTATTTTGCGATATTTTCTTGTATTTGCAATATCCAACGATTCACGGTCATTGCTTTCTATTTTACACTGGTTAGTGTTTACATATCACAGGGCGTTTTTTGGCAAAAATATTTATCAGTGGTGATGAACTTATATGGTCAACGCAGCAACTGAATTGCTTTGGTCCCTTAATTCAGATTGAAATTCACGAGTCTAATAATATACTGCTCGAAACGTCTGGCTCTCTTGATGCAATGTTTTAAGGAAAACATCAGACTAGTGGTATCAGAATAAAAAACAAGAAAACATGTAATGTATCCCTTATACCCTACTTTTATATAGTAAAACTTGGGTATACGGTGATAATATTTTTTATCCAAAACAGAAATTATGGGTACTCGTTAGAATGGCCTCACCGAGACTGTTTTAACGTGTACCCGCAATCTATATTTTGAGCCAAAATAAAAAAAAATAAATAAATAAATAAATTTTTTAGCTGAAATTTTTTATTTTCAAAGGAAAAAAAATCTATGTGGGCTTTTTCCGCAATGAGTCAAACACATCAGGTAGGAAACATACAAAATTACTAATATGAACAATATACAAAGGGAACATAATTGCAATCTAAGCGAGCAGCTTTTTCCCAAAAGTGGCCACTCAGATTTTCTTTTTAAATGCTAGGCTTAAGGACATTGTCTTGGTTGTATATCATACCTAACGCACTAATCATTATTTGCTGTAAATACGGCTTTCAGCACGCTGTTCGTTTTGACGTTATCTTGACGTTAGTGATTTTCGGCAGATTGTCCCTAAAATGCAGACGGTTGTTTTCGAAAAGAAAATTGTATCGGCTTGTATGTACGAAATAATGAAAATTAAAAACAATCTCGACAGACATCGAAAATTTTCGATCACAGATGCATCAGTGCACTGCGTAATGAAAATTCTTATGGATTTTTAAGCAGAGTGTATTTATCATTGATATCCGTCTTGCATTTGAGTACAGTTTTCTGAAATTTGACATTTAATTACATAGTGACCTGTTCGGGAATGGAAATATAATTACTACAAAGTATTTGCATCTAGACGGGAATAGCTCGCTGCTGCTCACTCGGCTTACGATACGTTTTCTTGGTATAAGTACCTAAGTGTCATTTTAGTTTTTTTTCCCACCCCTCGGTTTGTGGAGTGGGAATTTCTTTCTCATTGTCCTATTTCCTGATCATTGCCTACATGTGCCTTTTTTGTAAGTCAAGAAGTATATATAGCATTAATGAATACAAAGAAAAGACTATCATAGACCCGACTTAAAGCTATTCATTTTAGTTGGTTGGGGTCGGAGCTTCTTGTCTGTTGCTTCGCCCACCGGGGTTCAACTGTTGTTTTTTTTTCTCTTTTGCTCTAGATTTTCGGTGAATGTTGTTTGGCGCCTAGGGATCTCCATCGACGGGCTGCTTATTGTATCTGTGAGTCCTCGGTTTTGATTCATCATGGTTGTCATCATGAATTATTTGTTTGTCCTTGGTGATTGATTGACTAGCTAGAGATTCACCACGATGACCGAACAACTAACTAAATGCTGTGAACCATAGCAGAAGACGAGGGTGAGGTTAGGGGTCTAATAAAACCGGTTTAAGACACCCCCAGTAATTTTATACAGTGTACTACTGATCGTTCCAATGCGATACTTCTGTTGTGGTTCTAACTGTTTTATGTTTTGGTAATGGATGTTTGTGCTGTTTATACCTTACGTACGTTTTTATATTTTAATTAAGTTTTGGTGACTGAGTGGCCGCCTATTGGGAAATAGCCGCTCACTCGGCTTACGATATGTTTTCTTAGCATAAGTACTTAATTGTCAATTAAGTTGAGAATGTCTTTCTGAGTGCGCCATTTCATGATCATTGCCTTCTTTTACATTTTAATGAAAAAGAGATAAACATCATCAAATGGCAGACGACAATACACACTTTAATGTCGAACATCATATAACAAATAAAGCACTTACAAACACAACACATGTGACTTTGGTTTTGTTTGCACCAGTTCCTGGTCATTGCATTCCTTAAGGTCAACAGAGGTAGTCATAAAAGTACAAATGAGAACTCAAAACGTTCTTTTTAGAATTTTATGAAGTGTATCTCGCATGCAATTTCTAAAGTTTGCTTTCTAGTGTTTGATAATATATTTTCACAGATACTTTCATATGGTTCAAACATAGTTGGAATATTCTCTTAGCAAAGTTTAGAACTTGGTTTGTCACAAAATGTGCAGCAAAGAGTTCTAAAATCTGTCGACAAATAAAAAGTTCTAACGAAAACAGAATTGAATAGGGCCGGATTTTCTGTATAGAATTTTCATGGAAGGGAGGAAAATCATTTTTCAAGGAAACATTGACGTTTATTGGTATTTTGTTGTAATTGCTCAAAATGAAATACAAAGTGACAGATATGACTTATCTGTTCAATGTCCGAGTAAACTTTTTAATACTATAAATTTTCGTGATCATGGAATATCGCCATTGCCAATGCAAAACTTCTAATCAAAACTCTTCATATTTGTCTATAAAAACGTAACATGCTGACGTAGTTTTTAATTTTGTACGTCGTATTAAAATGACCTTATATAAAATAACCTGACTAAAATAGTTTTTCTCGTCCATTATACAACTATTCTATGTAAAAATTCGTTATCGGAGGTCAGGTGTCAGTATTGTCCGTTTTCATTAAGGAAAAGTCAATCGAATGTCACAATTTGGTTCTAGAACTTACAAAGTTCCAGGTTTCCAATTTAACTGATAAGCCAGTAAAGCTATATTTAAAGCCCATAAGCATACAGACACATATAAATAGTCGAACAAAATCTCAATTCATGATAGCAAGGAAAGTGACAATGTCGCTTAAACAAAATTCAATACAGTGTCAGCGAAAAACAATGCTCTCTAGAGTAAAAAAGGTAATATTTTGCTAATCGAATACACATCGCCGTCGTCGTACTTCTCTAGTATTTCCCCTTTACTTAGTACAGCGACAGCATGCGTGCATGTCAATCATGTCAGGATGTCCTCCAATAGCGCCACCAATCCTACTAATGATCTCTGCTGCCGAGCATCATACTATAATTTGAGCAACGTTTGTCTGTTTGTTTGTTTGTTTGTTCCCCTACTCCTCCCAGGTCCTTGGGCCGATCTTCACCAAACTTGGAGGGAAGGTGGAGGGCGGCCCCGGATATGACCTTGAGGGGTTCATTATTTGAAAGGTCAAGGTCATCAAGGTCAAAGGTCAAATTTTTTTTTTCTCTGTTTGTTCCCCTACTCCTCCCAGGTCCTTGGGCCGATCTTCACCAAACTTGGTGGGAAGGTTGAGGGCGGCCCCAGATATTAGCTCGAGGGGTTAATTTTTCCAAAGGTCAAGGTCATCGAGGTCAAAGGTCAAATTTCTGTATCTCGGCAGTCCTTGGTCCGATTTGCATGAAACTTGGTGAGTGTATACAGGGCGGCCCCAGATATTAGCTCGATGGGTTAATTATTTAAAAGGTCAAGGTCATCGAGGTCAAAGGTCAAATTTCTGTATCTCAGCAGTCCTTGGTCCGATTTGCATGAAAATTGCTGAGTGTATACAGGTTGATCCCTGATTAAGATTTATGGGTCCAATTGCGTCAAAGGTCATCGAGGTCAAAGATCAAATTTATCGGTTTTTTTTCTGTTGGTCATGTTTTTTTTCTGTTTGTTCCCCTACTTCTCCCAGGTCCTTGGGCCGATCTTCAACGAACTTCCGGATATTAGCTCGAGGGATTCATTTATTTAAGGTCAAGGTCATCGAGGTCAAAGATCAAATTTCTATATCTCAGCAGTCCTTGGTCCGATTTACATAAAACTTGGTGAGTGTGTACAGGTTGATCCCTGATTAAGATTTATGGGTCCAATTGGGTCAAAGGTCATCGAGGTCAAAGGTCAAATTTATGGGTTTTTTCTGTTTGTTCCTCCCAGGTCCTTGGGCCAATCTTCACCAAACTTGGTGGTAAGGTTGAGGGCGGCCCAAGATATTAGCTGGAGGGGTTCATTTTTCCAAAGGTCAATATCATCGAGGTCAAAGTTCAAATTTCTGTATCTCGGCAGTCCATAGTCCGATTTGCATGAAACTTGGTGAGTGTATACAGGGCGGCCCCGGATATTAGCTCGATGGGTTAATTATTTAAAAGGACAAGGTCATCGAGGTCAAAGGTCAAATTTCTGTATCTCAGCAGTCCTTGGTCCGATTTGCATGAAACTTGCTTAGTGTATACAGGTTGATCCCTGATTAAGATTTATGGGTCCAATTGGGTCAAAGGTCATCGAGGTCAAAGGTCAAATTTATGGTTTTTTTCTGTTGGTTATGTTTCTTTTTCTGTTTGTTCCCCTACTTCTCCCAGGTCCTTGGGCCGATCTTCACCGAATTTCCGGATATTAGCTCGAGGGATTCATTTATTAAAGGTCAAGGTCATAGAGGTCAAATGTCAAATTTCTATATCTCAGCAGTCCTTGGTCTGATTTACATAAAACTTGGTGAGTGTATACAGGTTGATCCCTCATTAAGATTTATGGGTCCAATTGGGACAAAGGTCATCGAGGTCAAAGGTCAAATTTATGTTGTTTTTTTTTTCTGTTTGTTTCTCCCAGGTCCTTGGGCCAATCTTCACCAAACTTGGTGGGAAGGTTGAGGGAGGCCCTGGATTTTAGCCGAGGGGTTCATTTTTTAAAGGTCAAGGTCATCGAGGTCAAAGGTCAAATTTCTGTAACACGACAGTCCTTGGTCTGATTTGCATGAAAGTTGGTGAGTGTACACGGGTTGATCCCTGATTAAGATTTATGGGTCCAATTGGGTCAAAGGTCAAATTTATGTTGTTTTTTTGTTTGTTCCTCCCAGGTCCTTGGGCCGATCTTCACCAAACTTGGAGGGAAGGTGGAGGGCGGCCCCGGATATTAGCTTGAGGGTTTCATTTTTTGAAAGGTCAAGGTCATCGAGGTCAAAGATCAAATTTGTCATTTTTTTTTCTCTTTTCCTCTGTGTATGTCTTATTTGAGATTGTGTGAGTGTGTGTGTATGTGGGTATCTTATTTGTCTTCATCGCCGCAATCATCTTACTGCTACGTCGAGACGGGTAAAATTTACTAGTTTACTGAAATATGAGTAGAGATCAAATAGCAAAGGGGGTTATTCTGGTTTAGAAATCTCATGAGACACAATTAATCGTTCATTTAACAAAATTGGCGAATTTCCTGTCATGATTTAAGCCAATTTCTATGTGATGTTTTGCAAAATCGACCAAAATGGGCAAATTTCTCTCAAAATCTACAGAAACTAATCTCTGTAACTAAGACCTATCTATACACTAGAGAGACTTTCTGTAACACCAGTTAGGTATACCAGTAAACGAGACGGAAAAATATTTTACAGTTACAAGAAAAATGAAATTCGGAGTTTTACCCTTAATGAGATAAAAATGAAACTGAGTTCCGTGAAAAGCGGAATTCTGATGTTTACCCTAAAAAAGTCCACACTACAAGACCATTAAAATTTGCTAATATCAATTCCAGTTATAGCTACTATTACGAAAACTTGCCCATGCATAAACAGAGATTTTTTTTCACCTGTAAAACTTGAAAATTTCATCAGGAAAAAATGATATTTTTCTCTTATTTTTGCTCAAAACATAGATTGTGGGTAAACGTTAGAACCGCCTATGAGAGGCGGTTCCGCCTCTGAGAGGCGGTTCTAACGAGTACATACAATCTATGTTTTGGAGCAAAAATAAGAAAAAATAGGTATATCCCTGCAAACCCCAGTTTTACTATATAATGCGGGTTTAAGAGGGTATATATTGCAGGGATATTTTATCCTGATGTTTGGTGAGAAGCTTACCCGTCGCATTTGCACCACGAGTCAATGCACTGGTCCTTCAAGATAAGCCACGCCGGGGCACATGCTTTACCCACTTTGGGACGAGGCACACATTTCTGTCGTAAACAATATTGGTCCCAGCTACAACCAGCTATTATCGTACATCGTCCACAAGCTTCTGTGAGAACCAACATAGAGGCGATGATAACCAACACTGCCGTCTTCATTATGGAGAGTTTATACTAGAGGAAAAAATCTACAATAAGTCGCTTAGTTTTCGATTCTATGCTACCCGAGAGTAAAATGGATTCTGATTACACTATTCATTACAGAAAACATTGAAGTTTATCGTATCACTGGAATTAATTTTCTAAACAAGTCACGTTTAATGATATTTTGGTGAAAAGTTCATTTTTGAGAGTAGAATTGCGAATTTCTGAAATTTCTCTTTGCCTCAAACTATCAATGCCACATAGATATTTTCTTATTATACCCACGTCAAAATATTGCCAACATTGTGTTCTTAGTTTTAAATGTGTTTTCATCAGCCAAAATTGTTTCAGTTTTTGGAAAAATCACGTTTTTATGACAGAAATCGCGATTTTTTGAAATTCACCTTAAAAAGTTTTCTGTAAGAAAATTACAAAATCGCTTTCCAGTAAAATGGTATTGTAATCATAAACATCATTATTCGGGCTTTTCATTTTATTTGAAATTGCATTTGTATCGAGTTCCAATGAAGCTGGGTACCAGAAATTAACAATGGTGTGTATTTTCAGAAATATATGACATACGAGTGCATTACTGTATTTCTAGGCGGAAATAAGGCATCAAAAGTTATTTAAGAATCTTAAAATGTTTGTAAAAGGCAACTAAAATAGTCTTTTAGGTGTTTGCAAGATTGACAATGTGTTTCCGGAGTTTCATTCTGGGGTAAATAATGAATTTTAGCAGAAAATCGCGAAATATTGCAAACAACCATATAAAGGTCTCTGCATGAAAACCATACAATTGCAAGTAAAACAGTTTGATAGGTGTTTGCAAGACTAACAATGCGTTTATATAGTTCAATTTTGGGGTAAGTGATGGGGGAAGGTTACATTAGGGCCAGAATTCTGGTTTCCATGGCCACAGACAGCTCCAATAGACCTACAAAAGGAAAACATGAACAAAGCTTTTTCTACGAAACCACAATACCCAGAGCTTTAATATTTTTTGTGTGTAGCAATGCATAGTACCCCTCTTCGTAAATCTTGTCAACCGTGCCCCTGGGGTCCATAAATGCTCCGCCCCAGGGCATCATTGCCTGCCATAGGCTTACAATGGGAAATACATGAAAAAATGTTCTCTGAATCCACAAGACCCAAAGCTTCTGTATTTGGTATACAACATTGTTACATGGAGCTTGACATAAGTCCCGCAAAGCATGCCCATGTAAAATGGCCACATCCCGGTGGTCATTAGCTCGCATAACCTTACACTTAGACAAAACATTAAAAAATCTTCTTCTCTAAAACCACATGGCTCAGTAAATTTTTATTAAATTTGTAGCTATGTATAGTAATATTCCTTATAAATCCTGTGAACAGTTACCCTTGGGTTCATACAGGCTTCACCGGAGGGATTTGATTATTCACCATAGTGGGAAATACTTTAAAATTCATCTTCCCTGAAACCTAAGAAACCACTAAGAACCAAATCGTGTATGCTTTGTATGAAGAGCACTAAATAAATTCGTCTATTCACGCCGCGGGGTAAAAATGGCCCTACCCGGGGGTCATTAGTTCCCATAGCCTTGGAATAAGAAAAACAGAATCTTCTCTGAAATTGCATGGCCCCGTGGGTTTATATTTTATTTGTTGCAAGTATAGTAAGGTAAAAGAAGGCCATGTTCAGCAAATGGGACAATCAGAAACAAAATAGATACCAATCCAAAAAACGAGATGGGAAAAACTAAACTGGCAATCAGGTACCTCTACTTAGAAAATATACCGTAAGCCAAATGAGCAGCTATTTCCAAATAGGCGGTCACTCAGTTAACTGAACTTTGGAGTCAAATTTTTGTGCTGTTTGAACCTTATGTGCGATTTAATGTTTTTATTTAAGTTCGGGTAACTGAGTGGCCGCCTATTGGGAAATAGCTACTCACTCGGCTTACGATATGTGTTCTAAGTATAAGTACCTAATTATCAATTTAGTTTTTCCCACCTCGGTTTGTGGAGTGGGAATTTATTTTTGATTGCACCTTTTCCTGATCATAGCCTACTTGTACCTCTTATCTAAAAATATGATCCTCGTTATAAACTTTCATTAGTCCATACAGGCACTGCCCGGTGACGTCATTATCTGCCAAAGGTTTAAGTGCTGTCGCATGACAGTGCGTTCGACTTCTGGCTTTGTCAGACATCGGGACCACCTCGACATGCAGGCCAAAGCACCATGCTCATACATCTTTTTGCAATGAAGCTTAAAGGCAAAATCATTGAACCAAGAAATTAGGTCGCAGTGATCTATAAGTATTTTGCGGTCAAGGGTCAATTCATTCTCATAATAATTTTGAAAGAAGTATAATCATTGCTGAGATTAAGACAAAATCACTGAAGACAAAATATAAAATCACTGAACGATGAAATTAGGTCACATAGACCTTTTATATAAGTATTTTGGAGTCAAAGGTCTAGTCGTACTCACTCACAATGTGAAAGAAGTATGATTAATATATATTACCCAATGAGTGTTGAGATATCAAGCGAAATCACTGAACAATGAAATTAGGTCACAGTGACCAATAAGTACTTTGGGATCAAAGGTATGGCTTAACTCACTCATAATCAGAAAGAAGTATGCTATAATAATTGAGTGTCAAGATATTAGGCAAAAGAAAGGACCATGGAAATTAGGTCAACCCAGCACTAGCCTCATGACACATAAATCAGTTTCAGAATTTTTAAAATAAAACGATGAATGACCAACCATCTTTCTAAGTTCTGTCTATTTAGGAATGATAAAGAAAACAATTTTAAGGTGTTCTACATTGTGACCTCTAGCCCGACCCCTGGCTCGGACCCAGTGGCCCGATGTCCTGGAACCTAAAGTACATGAAAAATGAATGCTGTAGGATAAGCTGTTGTCAATATATGTGATATATCTAGCCCCACCCAACTGGAAATGGACCTAGGAATCCGATGCCATGAAATCAACCCCACCCCTATAGTGTACAAACATCACAACTATGAATGCTGTCTTATAATTGGTTGTCAATGTATAGACTTCTAGAAACATTAACACCGACAAGTCGTGTGTGATGGTGTTCTTGATTTTACCCTTTCGCTCCCTCTTAAGCAATGATTCGGGGCTCCGATGCCATGACGTGAAAGCCAACCCTACCGGGTATCAATGGTCAAAGTATCAATACTTATAGGGCTGTCAATGCATGTATTAGGACTTCTAGAACAATTTTAAGGTGATATAGATTTTGACCGCTATCACCACCCCGATGCATAGACCCTGGGGCACGCTGCCTAAAATTGAAAGCCACCCTTACAGGGTACATATGGGCCAAGCATGAATGTTTTCTGGTCAGTGGCTATCAAGTTATGGACTTCTAAAAAAACTTTAAAGCAAGTGTGACGCGTACGGGAGCGTGCACGCGCACGGGAACTCATACGACCGAAGTGACTACAGCAGTTCTTTGCACTAAATGCAGTCGACCTTACAAAAATAAGAAGCTTGAATGACAGTCCTTTGGCTTAGTATTTCATTTTACTGGAAAACAATTGAACAGTTTTCGTGTGGAGAACTTTATATGGTATTTTGCAGTAATCCGCATTTTGTTTTCTTAAAATCACCATTTACCCCAAAATTGAATCCCGAAAAACACATTGTCAATCTAGCAAACACCTATGAAACTATTTTATTTGACTTTTACAAAGATTTAAGTTTAAAAAAAACCATTTTGACGCCTCATTTCCGTCTAGAAAAACAGCCACGCGCTCATATGTCATATATTTCTGAAAATACACCCCATTTATAATTTCTGGTACCCAGCTTCATTGGAACAAGATACAAATGCAATTCCAAATAAAATGAAACGCCCGAATAATGATGTCTATGATTATTAAATAGTTTTACTGGAAAGCCTTTCTATAAATTTCAGACAGAAAACTTTTTAAGGTGAATTTCAAAAAATCGCGATTTTTGTCCTAAAAAACATGATTTTCCCCAAAACTGAAAAACTTTGGCTGGATGAAAACACATTGAAAACTAAGAACACAATGTTGGCAATATGTTAGGCGTGCGTTTGATAAGAAAATATCTACGTGGCATTGTAATTTTGAGGCAAAGAGAAATTTCAGAAATTCACAATTTTATTCTCAAAAATGAACTTTTCACCAAAATATCATTAAACTTGACTTGTTTAGAAAATTAATTCCAGTGATACGATAAACTGCAATGTTTTCTGTAATGAATGGTACAATCAGAATCCATTTTACTCTCGGGTAGCATAGAACTCTTTGATTTCGCCAAATTTTCCTCAGGTATTAGGCAGGCTTCTGTAAGCTTGCTTTAGTATGTTTCGCTGTAAGTAAACATGAGCACACTTTGCAAATTATATGTAGAGCTTAGGGCCCAAAATAACGGCTGCTACATGGATGTCTTTGTTTTTAACTATTGTTTAAAAAAATATGCAGTAAGCCTGTTAAATACCGGAACCTTTTGCTTGATTTGAACAAATAAAAATTTATGATACAAAAACATTGCTGTTACATGCATCTAACATCCTTTTGTATAAAATATGCACATCGTGGTATATTTTAATGAGTTCAAGAAATTTCTATGCCCACCTACCTCGAGTTATCTTAACCGTTAAGGTTGATGTCTTCCTAAGAAATGTTCAACATCTGTATGTACGGACAATATATAATTGCTCTTGTATACATGCGAACAAAAGTTAAGCAGCAAACGAATATTTATTTTATTGTATGATTTACACATCTTTCTTGTATGGGGTGATTTAAAGTAAACAATTACTAGAATCGTCAGATGACAAAATATTTTTTTTTATCTCGACATGAAATATGAGTCAACATTTCCTAGTCATTAACACAATAATATTATTACGTAATCTGAAAGTGCAAACAACGAATAGTCTACCTTGCATTCGATAATCATATACGAAACTGTATTTTGGTGTCCAGGTGTTAAATATTCGTAAAGTTCGCAGAACAAGTTTCCGATTTCCTTATAATAATATCTTATTTTTTCGTACTCTTCAGATGAGCACCGATGGGTTGCTTCTATTGTGAGGAGGAATGTAATTTCAGTCTTAGATTAGCATAAACAAGACAGATAAGCACAAAATGGTAATATTTTCTAGCTCGTATGTATTGCATATCTGGCACGTTCTCAGTTCATCCATGTTGCCTAGTGCTTTGTAAAAAGTTTCATCATGAAAACATGTCCGTGTAATGTATACCCCCATAAACCCCAACTTTTATATAGAAAAACTGGGTTTTGCAGGGGTTTACCTATTTTTCTTATTTTTGCTCCAAAACATAAATTGTGGGTACTCGTTAGAACCGCCTCGCCGAGGCGGTTCTAACGTGTACCCACAATCTATGTTTTGAGCAAAAATAAGAAAAATATCAATTTTTTCCTGTGAAAATTTTCATTTTTAAAACTAAAAAAATTTCTGTATATTACATGGGCGTTTTCGTAATGTTGAGTATGGACTACGGAGTTTATATAATGGGGTGTAATACCATGGCGTTATCATTATTTGGAGCAAACAAAATTATCACGCGTGCTTAACTTTTGCTGAAACGTTTAAAAATGACACATTACAAAAGTACCACTTTAAAACCGCAGTTGACATAAGAATGCTGAGAAACTTAAGGGTGACTGATAATTACATCATCTCCAGTTATTAATTTATAAGAGTCCCAAGACTCATTTCTCACTCATATACAGTTAAATTTGATCAGCGCCTTTATTTTCGCTACACGTATAGTACAATTCCTCCTCTACTTATATACGAAACTTCAGGCTTCTAGCCTGCTTCTGTGACCGTACAGACTGGTCTATGGCAGGACTGGTCGGAGACCCCGAAGACCGGTTTTCTTGCATCACGGCTAAAATTTTAAGTGCAAGTGAGTATACGATGAGAGCCCTTGATGCACATTTACATACTTAGCTTCATCGCGCAAAATTAGTAACTTATATTACGTAAGTTTTCCAAAAGGGCAAGTAAGCTGAACTTCGAATCTATGAGTTCAATTCATCTAAACAAAGTAATATCTAGTGTGTTCCCCATTAGCTCGTACCACTGCTAAACAGCGCTGTCGCATGGATAAGATGCGATTTCTTTTTACATTTTGTGGATTGTTAGCCCACTCAGCAACCAACACTTGCTGTAACTGGCGACGGGTTTGAGGATTTGCAGAAATTACAAAATACTTTAATGGGTTATAACTGAATCTTTGTACGAATGAACGGACGGACAGGCTGAAAGTGAAAACAAATTTCACTTTATGACAAAATGTTTGCTTTTCAAACTTGAATAATACCAAATGGATGTGTTTACGAAAGAAAAAAAAAACGGCGAAATTAAGACTTCCTTATTGCATTGACTTTAAACGTACAGGTCTGCGTAAAAGACGTAACCCCCTCAACTAAACTGATCGCTCTAGCCCTTTGTCCAACAGATAGACGAACCATTTTATTGACTTTCATCCGACACATAACCAGGTTCAGAATGAGAAAAGCTACTTAACACAAGGAGCACGTACAGAAAAGATTTTTTTCATGATTTCCTAATTGCGCGATTCCGAGAGAAAAACTGTGTGAAATAACCTAATAGGTGTGTGTAAATGCTTAAGAGACAAGCGTGTGCCAAATTTCAAACGAGAGTGAAGTTATTCAATTTCTAAAAGTAGTGCGTTGGCATTTTTGCCAAGTGTAGGGGAGACCGGGGCTAGATGATACAGGGGCAGGTTGATACATTGGGAATACAAAGATAATTACGTCATATATGACGTCAGCAATGTCACGTGAGAAAGTCCTTGAGAGCCGCCATCTTCTCCGGGCGTGTGGCGAAATTTTGCCAAACAGTATCGATTTTGCGTGGAAAAGTTGTTTTTCACACACGTAAGTCAATTTTACGTTTTTTTTTGCAGCTTTTCGTTTGGTGTGCAAGTGTCTTTGAATATTTATAATGCAAGTATGCGAGCAGGCTGTTC
This sequence comes from Rugalucina vietnamica, assembly GCA_964017185.1. Classification (NCBI taxonomy): domain Eukaryota; kingdom Metazoa; phylum Mollusca; class Bivalvia; order Lucinida; family Lucinidae; genus Rugalucina; species Rugalucina vietnamica. The sequence continues at coordinate 2,345,880 of OZ024873.1, forward strand.
ACCGTGCGGGCTTCAATATCACAAGTTTATTTTTAAAGGAAATAGTTTGCATCAGTTGTCTACCTTGCTTAATGTCACGTGGGGGTGGTTGGGGCAAGTTGATACAATAAGCATGGGGTACATTGATTCACTGTTTCAACTTGCCCCGTTGTCTTTCTAGACAATTACGATCTACGAAACCATTACGTACTAGTCGACGTTTTACTACTTTTGTCATGATATTGTAAGGCTGATCGACATTCTGTTTGCCTACATTTCAGAATGGTGAGAAACTACATTAAAAAAAAAAACAACTAGGGCGGAAACACCAAGGCATATAATCATGCAAGGCGTTAATGAAATCATATTTATGGGGAGATCTATACGCTCCGTAGCTAGAGAAATAGGCGCTGACCACACTACGCTATGGCGATATGTCAAACAAGCGCAAGTTATGGGCTCAAGGGATTTAGATATTGGATACAAACCCAGTAGACAAGTGTTTTTAGAAGCGCAGGAGTCTGGTTTAGAAGACAATATTGTCCATGCAGCTAACATCTACTTTGGCCTATCACCCAAGGATGTTCGTGTTCTTGCATACGAGTGTGCCACAAAATTTGGTCTAGATATGCCCGACCAATGGAATCGGGACAAGTGTGCTGGTCCAGACTGGTTTTCTGGGTTCCTTAAGCGACATCCAACGCTATCAATCCGTACACCAGAGCCTACAAGCCTGGCAAGAGCCACAAGTTTTAACAGACATAATGTTGACAGGTTCTTCGGCCAACTGAAAAATGTTCTAAACCGAGACCACATCATGCCGTACGATATATGGAACGTGGACGAAACTGGGTTATCCACTGTGCAAAAACCCTCTAGTGTGGTCGGGCCTAAAGGCGCGAAACAAATTGTGGCAATAACGTCTGGAGAACGCGGAACCCTGGTCACCATGTGTGCGGCAGTGAGCGCTACCGGCAACAGTGTACCCCCTATGTTTGTGTTTCCCAGGGTCAGATATTATGACCATTTCATCTGTGGCGCACCGCCAGGGAGCAGCACCCGTCTGGTTGGATGACCGCTGAGAATTTCCTCATATTCTTGCAGCATTTCGCGAGAGTAGCGAAACCGAGCCAGGAGAAGAAAGTACTCCTGCTCCTTGACAATCACAGCTCGCATATTGGAATAGACATCATCAACTTCGCTCGGGATAACGGGATCGTTCTACTGTCATTCCCACCACACTGTAGTCACAAACTACAGCCACTCGACAGGTCTGTGTACGGGCCTCTCAAGAAATATTTCTCGGATGGGCAGGATGCGTGGATGCGAAACAATCCGGCTAAACCGATGTCCATCTACGACCTACCTGGGATCGTTCGAGATACATGGCCTCGTGCTGCGTCGCAAGTCAATATTATGAAAGGGTTTAAGGTAATTAACTCAACTTTTACTAGCTTATTTTAGATATTATTGCAAAATATACATATAAAATATATTTGTTAAGCATATATGACTCATATATGCTAATGTTGATCGCGTGAAGCGCGTGCTGTAATATAAAATGGTGTTTATTTATGCTTGTTGCGAGGCACCACGCAAACTGAGCACGCAAAGCATGTGCTTAATTATGACAAAACAAGTCCCAAAACCCGCATTCAAATATCCTAAGGGAAAGAACTAAATATTGCCCATGAAATGATATTGTTAGAAAAATTTATCATATGATTATATATTTATACAAACCACTCAAGAAATAGTCAAATGCGTCATTTAAACATGGATTATTTCAGGTTTCCGGTATTCAGCCCTTGCAGACCAATGTGTTCGATGAATCGAAGTTCGCCCCATCCTACGTTACAGATCGTCCTGAAGTCGAGACAAGGAACGACGCTGTTGATGATACTATGACAGTACATTGTGAAGATGACAATGCCATGCCTACCAGTGCCAGCAGTGCTTTTCAGTCAGGTACTCCTTCTTATCCAACTTCTACTTCTTTTTCTAGGGCATTGCAGGATTCAGCAGGGGTAATACTAATAACAATAGCCTATCTCCATAATTTATGGTTCCACTGTGGGTCATGTACCTTCACTACAACGTACATGTATTTGGTGACGGTATAACGCAGCACCGATTGAGATGCCCTATTAAAGGAATAGCTCTACTTATGTTAAACTGTATGCTATACTACCTTCAGTATTTAGCCAATTTAGCGCCACTATATAACCTATAAGTCAAAATTACAAGGAATTGATGCTATCGGATTTATTTTCCGAACCATGTAAAACATCTGTGAGTTTAAATTTTATATTGCAGATTCCCAGTTAGACGAACCTTTCCGTGAGGGAGCAAGTTTTGCCCCGCAACAGATGACAGGCAGCACAACCCAGCCGTCACTTGATACTAGCATGCTAAATGCCCAATTGCACGATATGAATAGAGAAGTTGTGGTTGTTCCTGGTGATGGTCATTGTCTGCTTCATGCTGTTGCAGAGAGCATGAAAAATGAGGGCATACAAGAGTGCACAAAAGATGAGTTGTGCACAATACTGCTCAGCGAAGTAACTTCCAACCTTGAACATTACAGACAGTATTCTGTTGGTCGGGATATCATTTCTGATGTCGATCGCTATATTCGACTTAAAGAATACAATAATGACACCATCGATCTGGTTCTTGCTGCCTTATGTAATGCACTTGGGATAGCCGCAGTAATATTTCGGCCAGGGTCATCTGAGGTCTCAGTTATTGCCATTGGTCCTGGAAGACAGGGGGTTGTTTTCAGGGGTGATATTTATCTTGTTCTTACAGGGTCAGACGGAGGAGCACACTATAATGGAGTTAGGAAACTGGAATCCACTGCAAATAGTAATAACAACATTCCTCATGACCTCACTGACCAGCCAGAGGAGGTGTTCTCCCAAGAAGCCATACGACCATTCCCTAAGGCAGCACCAAGGAAGCGAACAGGTGGACGAAAGAAGAGGAAAAGTGCCATCCTGACTGATACCCCCGAGAAAAACGCCATAGAAGAGGAACTGAAGCGAAAACAGATGCGCACCAAAAGTGTTAAGCGGTCACTGAAACGTAAGCCTACAACACAGAAAAAAACTAAAAAGCCGTCCCAGAAAGATATTGATTCATCTGAAGAAGACGAATGGTATTGCTTGGTGTGCGTGGAACCGTATTCCAACAGTCGCCCAAGCGGGAACCTTGGATTCAGTGCCAGACATGCAAGAAGTGGTCCCACGAAGAATGCACAAACGTGGCAAAACATCAAGTTTATATTTGTCATAATTGTTACTCGGATGAGGAGGAGGAGTTTGCTTAGATATCAAAACATTGACCAGGGCACATTAATCATTGCAATTTACAGTTGTGTCCAGCGAACAATCAGACCAGACTGTACATATGTGACTTTTATATAAATTCGTAATGGGGTGAGCTACAAATGGCCATACTCTGGCGTCTAATAGTGTAACCCCAGTTTTCTCTGGACACACGTGTAAAATGTGAAAATTACTGTGCCCCGACGTATCTCTAGGGGAAACACATGTTTAATTGCTGTTTATTTTGGTTGTTTAGTGTTTACTCGAAATAACGTTGCACACAGAATTTTATTTTTCTCATCAAAATGTTCACATGTTTCAGAAAAAAAATTTTAAAGTGTTTGATCATTTAATGCTTTTATTACCATTCACAAGATCTTTTGCTGGAATTGGCTGAACACAGTCTATGATTTCGATTGTCAGATATAGCCACCAGGATGCACCATATTACCCATTCGTACATGAAAACACCAAACACATAAGATTACGTCTACTGGACAGAAGGCTGTTAAAGTCAAGGCAAAATATATATCAACTTGCCCCATGGGTTGTATCAACTAGCCCCACGCATGGGGCAAGTTGATACACTCGACCTGCCAAAGAAATATACTGAAACGAACAGGTAATATACCACAATTCAATGTTTTCTATAGCATTCTAAATGCAGGAAGAATAGAGCTTTTATTATATACAAAGACAATGAAATTCGGCCATTCAGGTCACGAGTTATAACAGAAAGACCGAAAAACGTATCAACTAGCCCCGGTCTCCCCTATATTAACCAAGTCATACGAAAGCACACCTGTCGTATATGGAGCTCTAGCAGCTTATCAGTGCCAGAGTTTGATTTTGTAGCCCTTTACTGTCAAAAGAAATAAAATAAGACTGTAAAGCCAGGTAATCTGGCGGTTAGCGAATGCGCATGACAGGTTAGCTAAAAAGTCAAATAAACACATGCAATGTAGGCGAATAGGTCAATCTTTGATAGTAAAATGTTATAATGATATAGTATGGCGGAAGGTGAGGTAAGGTACCTATGCCCAGCAGTAATATATATTACTGAGGAACGCTACTTCTGTTGTTGCTCTAATTGTTTAATGTTTTTGGCATTGATTTGTTTTATATACGTTTTCACATTCTAATGAAGTGCAGGTAACTGAGTGGCTGCCTATAGGGAAATATAACTCATCCGGCTTATGATATGTTATCTTGGTATATATAAAGACCTGATTGTCAATTTAGTTTTTTCCAGCCGGTTTTTTGGAGTAGGAATTTCTTTCTGATTGCGCCATTTAATCTATCTTTGTTTGTCGTAGTAAACATGGTTATGTTATATGTCATGTTTCATATACATGCAGATGCGACGTAAAATAAATATTCTGTATAGACGCATATATGTAGCCGTTTCCTGATCATTGCCTACTTTTACCTTTTTTAACAAAAGTGAGAGTACGCGAGGTCCTGTTTATTTGTAAGTAAAACATATTGTCATCACCACATAAAGATCTGTGTATCATATATGCATTAGAATATGACCTCATATTTTCTAATCAGATGCTGACGCATATCCGTATGCCTTGAAATAGGCGTTTAAGTACAAATTTTTAAGTGGTTTTGAGACTACGTCCTGAGACTACGCCTACGTCTACTTTAAATTCATTTGCATGAATGACTAATTGAAATCATCTTGTGGAAAAGTGCAATTTTCACATCCCAAAGCATTGTGTTTGTCTGTTTTATTATACACCAGTTATATTAGCATCAGAAGGATTTCGCTCAGGCTACCTTTCTCTAAATTACCACCATCATAACATTTCCATAAATTGTGCATTAGGAAAACACGTCCGTGCAATAAATGCCCCCCTTAAACCCCACTTTTATATAGTAAAACCGGGGTATACAGAGGTATACCTATTTTTATTTATTTTTCATCCCAACCATAGATTATGGGTACTTGGTTAGAACCGCCTCTGCGGTTCTAACGTGTCCCACAATCAATGCTTTGAGCAAAAATATCAAAAATATCTTCTTTTCTTTCTACTGAAATTTTCAATTTTTGCACCTGAAAAAAAATCTCTGACGGAGGACTCAATTCTGTGGTTCTGTTTATTTTTATGGTTTTTAGATATCGGTTGCTTATTTGAAATTCTGGGGTTTCAAACCTTGGGGCTTTGTCCCCAGTTTCTGGCCATTGTACAACCACTACCTTCTTTGGAAGGCAAAATAAGAAACATTGACAGTTCCATGTATGACTTTATTTAAAAGGACTGCAAAGATATAGTACGATAGTGTGGCATACAAGATGCATCAAATAATGACAACAGTACAAGAATGACAAAATAGACAGTGTTTGTAAACAGGGAATAAAACGAAATGAAATTTAAAATGCATTTGTTTATATATTTAAAAATGAATGGTATTTCTTGATTCATTTTTCCCTCCAGTAATTTCTTTACCGACCGCTCCAAGACTGCTCTGCTGTCATTTATCTTCATGTTTCTGTTTTTCTGTCTACCTCGGTTGTATACATCACTTGTGTATCTAATTGATGCTAGCCGGATGGCTACCTTGTTGGGAAAGAGCTAATTATCTTCTGCATTCGTAACATTTTTGTGATGTTCTGCAATGTACTTTCCTGCCTGGCGTCTGGGTTTGGAATTTTAAATCAAATACCACAAATGGGGTTCTTATCTGCTATCTTCTCAGAGTCTTGTACAGAGTGTTATGCAATCCATAATGTATCTTTAAAATCGCAACCCAGACACCAGGTGGGAAAGAAAGGACAATCAATGCCAGCCATTAGAATTGACAGCATGAAGGAAGAGAAAGTTGCTCTGTTTGAATTACTTCAAATATGCGCCACGGGAACATACAAAAATCCTTTCTTGACAATACAGTGTATGCGTCTTTTTTCAAATCATTTAAAAGTCAGAGAGAGAAATTATATTGGCACAAAATGCAATGTACACTGTAGTTGTGCTATTTCTTTTCAGTATGCTCCAGTAACTGTATGGGCTTGGCGCAGTAGCAACATGAGTGGATGTCGGCCAGGTCCGGGTGCCCTCCCATTCCTCCACCTAGGGAGCCAAGTATCTCCGCTGCTGTACAGTGGCTGCAATGATAAAAAATAAAACCATTGGAAGATCATAATTAAAAATAATAATGAGTATAAAAAAGTATATATTCCTCAGAACCCTGATCCCTAAAACCCCGAAAAAAGGCTCCCTGAAAATAAAAGACCCTTCTCCCTTGAACCCCACAAACCCCTTTAATGTCACGGCTTCTGTAATAGCTATGGACATGAATGTCTGAGCAATTACGCAAGGACAATCCTTTATCTATTGACCAATCATATTCAGTTTTGAATCCCATGATTGCACTTCAATGGCAATTTAGTTTCATTCGAGTGATTTAAAAAAAAAAAAAAAAAAAAAAAAAAAAAAAAAAAAAAGATTCGGGATAGGATTTTTTTCATGACCTAAGGAGTGCACATGTATAAAGTCAGTCTGACCTCCTTTGACATTTAAAGTAAGAATAGAAAGAGGAGGGAATGATACAATCAAATTAAAAATCCCACAACAGTCACCAGGCCTGAAAGGAATGACAACAATAAAGACGCCACATGGTCCTATTTCGGAAGCATGGTGTCTAGTAGTAGCGCACAGTTTTGGTAGCGTGTTGTGCCCTTTTAACCATGTAACTCCACATAGTAGTGGTCCATAACTATGGAACAGTAGCTCCATCCCAACATCGTTGAAAAGTTGTTGATTGCGATGTTAGACCTTAAACAAACAAAATCTCAAGTCTAATCAACCATTGTTGGCATTTTGCCGTCAATGAACAGGATATCCCCAGTTTTCATGCTAACCCAAATTAGGTATGAAAGGCATTTGTGCTGACAGCACGGCATAATAAATTATATAACAGATTTTAATACGATGTTCCTCATTATTTCTTATTTTCCGTTCTTTTCTCTTTCAGATGCTAGTGGCTCCCGACTTGCAGTTATTGATACAGATACCAGTCAGCAAGCTTTAAAGATACACAATCTAAAATATACTTTAGGATTTAAAATACGCAACACATTAAAATACAACTATAATGTATGTATAAAATATCTTTTAGGTATGTCTTGCAGACTACTTGTGGCATGTGATGAAATGAGAAAACGTCGTTTTATTGACAAAATTGACGCCAAAACGTCTAAAACCATGAAACAAGCAACTTGTGACGTAAATGTTGTGAAGGTGTAGAAGCCAAACATTGTGCATGTCTGGTAATCTGACGTCTTTATAATCTGCAACAAAGATCGGCGTCATTGCACTCTTGATAGCCATCCCATGTTGATTTAAAATTGGTGCACGGAATGCAAAAGTGCACAATCATAATGAATATTGAGTGATTGACGTCATTGAGATTATTCAATGTGGGCCTTTTGTGCTGATACGGTATTTATCGAACCGAGAGACGACTCGACATGCTTTTCAAGCAACAGTGACGTCATATGTTTGCTTTTCAAGCAACAGTGACGTTACATGTACCGTAGAAATGGAGCTCCTATCGTTTGTTTTGTCATTGACGTTGACGACGTTAAACGTCCCAAACATAATCTAATGTTACCAACGAGCCAATGAATACATCTGCAATCATTTTAACAGTTTTGGAATCAATAAATTTGTTTTTGGTTCGAAATTGACTTTAATTGGTCATGTTTCTAGTGTGTGCCACGGTGGGTCAGTGAGGTTATGCGCACGCCATCAAACTTACGTAACCGACATAGTGACTTAACCTTCTGTATTGTGATGCTAAGATACTGCTTTCATGTAATAAGATCAGATACACGACAGGCTTGCATTACAAAGCCAGTCTACATTACCCCAAAGTATTTGTTGCGTTTCTTTATTCCTTAAGTATATGTAACACCTTACAATGACATCAACTACCAGAAAGGGGACATACTTTCCAGAAGATCCGTTCGTTTTTTTAAATTGATTAACCACCCAAGTAAAAAGGTACAAGTAGGCAATATTCATGAATTGGTGCAATCAGAAAGAAATTCCCACTCCACAAACCGAGGGTTGGGAAAAAACTAAAATGACACTTAGGTACTTATACCGAGAAATGATATCGTAAGCCGAGTAAGCAGCTATTCCCCAATAGGCGGCCACTCAGTAACCCGAACTTAACTAAAACTATGAATAAAAATAAAACAGATCCTTTAAGAGCAGCGAGCATATTAATGAGAAAAGTGATGGGCCATACCGCGGTTTCGGCTACTCAAGCCTCATCAGTGACCCTTTAGATTTGGCAACATGGAGCCAAAGAGAATTACAGTAAATTTGCAAAACTTTCAAGATGGTAGTCAATACAAAGACTAGTGTTACTCAAATGGGACCAAATGTATTAAACGTTGGTTAATAATGAATGTAAACCGATGATAAATGCCTAGGGAGTTTAAAGTCTGATTTCGGCCTCAGGTTTTGGTAAAAAATTGTGTCTTGGAATTGTGATGAGGAAAGTATTGCAAATAGCAGCCATATGTCCCTGCTTTTAAAATCTAGTACAACTATTTCATTAAAATAATAAAAGTTGAAATGGCTACACCCAGAAAACACAGAAATATCACTTTTTGCACTTTTTATGTCTATTTTTTTCACTATTTAACGACATTTTCAACTACCGGCCCACGCGACAAACAATTCTGAAGTATTATCTAGACATATTGTATGCAAAGTATCATTTTGTTTGTCGCGTGGGCCGGTAGTTAAAACTTGTGTTCAGAAATGACCAAAAATGAACGAAAAATTGCAAAATGTGCTCTACCTATGGTTCGTCTGCACGTAACAATGGCAACACTCTTTGCCTACTTGTACTCATAGGATGAATGAAGAATTTGGTCTGGATTTTTAGAAAAGAGACATTTCTCCTCTAAATTCCAAAAAAAAAAATATTTTTTTTTTACCAAAATATGAGGCCAAAAATAGGCCTTCAACTCCCTAGGCCTTTATGATTTGCTGATCTCAAAGGACCAAAAGAAAAATATGTTCTGCACTTTGGATGATGTAAGGGGAGACTTTTGAGGGCCGCCATACGGCACAGCACCAGCTGCAGTAACAGCTGCAGTAACAGAAAATAAAACAGATCCTTTTAGAGCAGCGAACATATCAATGAGAAAAGTGATGGGCCAAACCGTTCATACGGCTCACAGCAAAAAAGATCGACTTCAAAACACAAAACATTAAGAACCACAACAAAAACAATATCGCCTTTTGATGATCAGTAATATAAATTTGGGGGGGGGGGGTCTTAACCCGGTTTTACAGGCGCCTAACCTCACCCTTATCTTCTGCAGTGGTTCACAACATATAGTTGTTTGGTTCTCGTGGTGAATCTCTAACTAGTTCTATAGTTCCTACATACTACCACTGAACTTGCTAAATTATTAGCTTCCTGTCTTACTGCTATCAAATTTCATGTCATATGATACTGTGAGACGGTGTATGGAACTTCAAATAAAAATTGGTTTTGGTCAATAAAAATTCTCGCGAGGTGCTCAGTAAATTGAAGTGTAGAGGGTTCCGCGCGACGAGCTTGTCCACATACGACTTTTCTACTCAGTATACTACATTGCCACATAATCTGATTAAAGAAAACCTACTCGATTTGATAGAGTGGACATTCAAACTATGGTTCACTTTATTTGGCCTGTAATGACCGAAAAGTTTTTTTCACTTCCTCTGATGACCAAAGTGTATCACTTTGGTCATGTAAGAATGTATGCGACGCCTTATCCTATCTCGTGAATAGTATTTATATTTGAAACTGAACTAAAGTGGATACAATTATTGCAAACACCCTTTCCACTGGGATTTAACGACAACATTTACCATGAAGGTAATATTTCTAAAATGCCCGATTTTGATGTTCGTATACTTAAGAGTCTCGTAAACGTAAATCTAGATCTCATGGTATAAGGAAAGGGGGTAACAAGCGAAAACGGTGTGCTGCAATGTAATTGAACATTTCCCTTAACGATTTAGCGGCTAAACTAAGGGAACACGGTCGATATTCTATGCTTTCTTATCTTAGTTCTCTACCTATTGCTGTACTACATTCCTTGGACGGACACAGAGGCTAACAGATTTTACGATAGAAATCATCAAATGTACGATGCTGCACTGCCGACAAGATGTTATACTCTTCGTCCATTTATCGATTCCGAATCTAATCATATACGGCATTTCATTAAAATTCCATTCATTAATAAAGGAATTGACTTTATTGATTTACCAAGTATATTCCAGGACAAATTAGTGTCACAGTCTATACCTACGTACTTCCAAAACTCGGAACCTCCTATTATTTGTTACAAATATAACAAACCAATCAGAAATACAATTTTTAATTTAAATAAAAAGGTACAAGTAAGCAAAGATCAGGAAAAGGTGCAATCAGAAAAAGATTCCCACTCCAAAAACCGAGGTGGGAAAAAACCAAACCAACAATCAAGTACTGATACCAAGAAAAGATTTCGTAAGCCGAATGAGCAGCTATTTTCCCAATAGGTGGCCACTCAGTTACCTTAACTTAACTAAAAATATGAAAACACACATAAGGCGCCAAGAGCACAAGAATTTCAAGCACCAAGACATAAAACAAAAAGAACCACCACAGAAGTATCGACTTGGAACGGTCAGTAACACACAGTTACTGGCGGGCTTAAATCGATTTTACATGGCCATAACCTCACCCCCAGCTTCTGCAGTGGTTCATAACATTTAGCTAGTTCTTCGGTCCTCGTGGTGAAGCTCTAACTAGTCAATAAATCATCAAGAACAAACAAATAAATCAAGATAAACATCATGATGAATCAAAAACCAGGACTCACAGATTCAGTAAGCTGCCCGACGATGGAGATCCCTAGGCGCCGAATAACTTACTAACTCCGGAGCAAGAGAAAAACATCAGTTGGACCCCGGTGGGCCAAGCAACTTGTTTCTGATCTTGATATCCATGCTAATGCTCCTAAGTCTTGAGAGTGTAAAGATTCAAAATATTTTTATCAACCCGCCGGACATACACTGAAAAAAAGTTATAAGAGACCACCTCATATTTTTTCTTCTAGTTCAGAAAGTAAAATACGATCAATTAAAATTCATGATCATATGAATAAACCAATGTCTAACAGTGGCTCTTTGAGTTTCTGCATTCCAAAATGCGTGATACTTCTCACACAGACGAAGCATGTGTAAAGGTACCCTCATTTCAAAAAGTCACACTTTATTAACATCAAATTAAATGTCATATAATGACGTTGCGTTTTTACATTTTAATTTATTTGAAAGTGCTACTGACTGCCATGATGCAAGATAAGATTAAGTCAAAAGTGTTGCTGCAATAAGAATCTTCGTTTCTGTTTTGTACATGCAAGAAGACAACAACCTGAATAACAGGAATTCAGCTTTTGTATGCAATTTGCATACCAACTTTGTTCTTCTCCACTTGCGTTATTATCAGCAGCACGGCATTGAAATTTTCAGCGATTATTTAGGTCAAATACTAGACTCTGATAAACTTTGAAAATTCAAAAAATCATCCACAAATTTTGTTATTTTGTTCATTAAAAATTGGCATTGAAACCGGAAGTGTGTGGCAGCCTTGACCTTTTGGTCCACGAAAATGGTCTAAAACAGCTCAGTCGAGTTATATCTCTCATTTCCAGGCCTCATCAAGTGAATTTAGCAGGGTTCAACATGTTTAAGAGGCACATTTATGAATTTTCCAAAAAATCTCAAAAGGAGGATTGACTATTTGGCGTGTATATGCCTATACTTTAGCAGCCCAGAACACTGTTATTAAGCTCCTGGTGCTAATCCTTTATGTTTAGGACAATACATCCATGTCTTGTGAAGATATTCAAACTAAGATATTTGCATATTTTGTCATTATTTGGTAGAAATCTAAGTTCAAGAGGGGGTGGGGGTCTAAATTTCATAAAAACTAAAGATCGAAATTTTGAGTTTTTTTCTGCATGCTCACAATTTTTATCACTAATGTTTCTATTGTAGAGTGTTTGACCGACAGACAAATGCAGGAATCAAGAAAAATCACCAAAACTGTTTAATGTCTTTACAATTTGAAATGTAATAAGGAAAATATTTTGGAGGTACCTGTATTTGAAATATTAGATTACCATATTTGTTATAAAAGTATAAATGAAAGTGCTACACACTGATGTGTCCTGTCTGGAATCAACTCAAACTACTAATTTTTTTAAACCTGCATGTGGCTTGAAACATGAGTTATTACGAAGGATTTTTTTTTGCATTATATTACATGCAAAATATAATTACACTGGCCCAAACCTTATGATAAGTTCTTACAAGATAGTCATGGCCAATGTTGCATAACAGATATATACACATGTCCTGTTTTATCTAACACGGCTACCTATCTCCACAATTCAGTATAAAATATATGTATAATCATTGCTTGTCAGTTTGCTACTGTATCATCCCAGTCAACATTTTCAGACATGGCTAGAAGGATGCACCACTTCCTGGTACTATGTGAAGCAAATCATGTAGTTTGCTTAATAACACAACCCAGTGCTAATGGAGTTCGAACCCAGGACCTCTCGATTCTGAGACCGAGAGGGTGTGATAAATTTTGATTGAATTAATGCTTAACGTCCCAGTCAATAGCTATGGTCATGTGGAGACTTTGCCTCCATTTTATGGGACTTTTATCCAAAATTAGGACGTCATGACATCCAGAAAATGCTTCAAATATAACCACTCAACTAAACCTACAAGGCTTACATGTATGGTTGGTTTGACGAACCACTTTTCCTGGGCAGGCTCAGACTAGAGCCGTTAACCAGTCATCAAATGGTCATTCAGCAGCGTAGAAGCTTAGCCTGAAGGCGCAAGCAGCCCATCTATTTCTTTAGGTTCCAACGGGCAGGTGCCCATATTCCCACTCGACCACCCTTGGAAATCTATCTCGTGGCTGTTTGTTACAGTGTTGAAATGAAAACCATGTCTTCATGACTGATGTATAACAAACATAATTAACAACTTTGTAGGTAACAGGGCGTGAATAAATCAAGGGTGTATTTGTACAGTATGTTTCCAAAATATTGTAACACATATTGGCCAAATCATTTTTTGCCTGCGCCCAAATTATGAAAATTGGTTTTGCAGCATCCCAGTTCAACTTCACTGCAGTTAAACTATTGTATATGATTGTCCTTTTAAATTATTTCAATTTTGATAACTTTATATCTGCTAGTTTTGCCTGAATGAGAAACTAGGACTGATAATCATACTTGGGCTTTCGTTTTTGGGCTCTAGAGTATCGTTCCCCCCATAGAGCCAGCACGCCACTTTCATATATTGTGCGGATAATGGCAACACATTTGCAGGCAAAAGCTTTTGTTGGCTCTCGGGGGGGAACAATACTTTATAAAACTTTTCTTGATTTCTGTATATTCCATAACAAAAATGATTGTTTCAGCTCAAAATATACATCCTGGGTCATCAAAAACGAAATAATAAATTTTTCTATCACACAGCCCCTTATTCAGGGAAGCTAACACGTGAATCAAGAGAACAATGACCAACTTTTATTTTTCCTTAAAACCATAGGCATTTGTAAATGGAAATAGTCAATGATTCTTGGCGATTCTTAGAAATGCATAAAAATTCTACCAGTAGAGAAAATTCGAATGTTTGATGTTTTTCCGAGCCGTAACGACTTCTTTGATGACACCCGTTCCTAATTTCAATAAATGGTGTGCTGTATCCAATGTTTTATTTAAAAACATTGATTTTTGCATTTTTACTCCAAAAACGCTTTTAGTGAAGGAAAATTATTTCTTAACACTTTGGAACTTTACTTACTTGAAATACACGTCTTTCGGCAAAAAATCGTGCAATTTTGAACATGGCTTAGAAACAAAAAATGAGTTTGAAAAGTGGCCTCTAATAACTTTTTTTCAGTGTATAGTAACTGGAAATTTAAAAATAATTTCGGTTTCTAGAATTCGCAATATTGTTTCTAAAGGTCCGAAATACAGACTCCCTTCCTACATTAATTTCGACAAATTAAGAGAGGAGATTGCATCTGCATTAAACGAATTCGGTATTCGATGGTGTAAACGAGAGTGTGTTGAGGATGGTGCTCTTAAAGCTTGGAAAAGAAGTATCTTCACTATTGTGGATAAACGCATAAAGTTTTATTCACAGAATACTAATCTTTTACCGCCTAAGCCAAAATCGTCCTTTAGGCATTTGAAGCAGGGTATCCAAGAATTCCATAGAAAATAAAAAGTAAAACTGAGATCCTTTAAGAGCAGCGAACACATTAATGAGAAAGGGGATGGGCCATACCGCGGTTTCGACTATCAAAGTCTCGTCAGTGACCCTTTAGATTTGGCAACATGGAGCCAAAGAGAATTACTGAAATTTTGCAACTTTCAACATGGTAGTCGATACAAAGACTAGAATTATCTAAATGGGATCAAATGTATTAAACATTGGTAAGAAAATGAATCTTAACCAATAATAAATTTCTGATTTCTCAGAATATCCTCGCTGATCTCAAAGGACCAAAAGGAAAATATAATCTGCACTATGGATGATGTACGGGGAGACTTTTTAGGGCCGCCACACGGCACAACACCAGCTGCAGTAATAGCAAATAAAAAGTAAAACTGAGATCCTTTAAGAGCAGCGAACACATTAATGAGAAAGGGGATGGGCCATACCGCGGTTTCGACTATCAAAGTCTCGTCAGTGACCCTTTAGATTTGGCAACATGGAGCCAAAGAGAATTACTGAAATTTTGCAACTTTCAACATGGTAGTCGATACAAAGACTAGAATTATCTAAATGGGATCAAATGTATTAAACATTGGTAAGAAAATGAATCTTAACCAATTATAAATTTCTGATTTCTCAGAATATCCTCGCTGATCTCAAAGGACCAAAAGGAAAATATAATCTGCACTATGGATGATGTACGGGGAGACTTTTTAGGGCCGCCACACGGCACAACACCAGCTGAAGTAATAGCAAATAAAAAGTAAAACTGAGATCCTTTAAGAGCAGCGAACACATTAATGAGAAAGGGGATGGGCCATACCGCGGTTTCGACTATCAAAGTCTCGTCAGTGACCCTTTAGATTTGGCAACATGGAGCCAAAGAGAATTACTGAAATTTTGCAACTTTCAACATGGTAGTCGATACAAAGACTAGAATTATCTAAATGGGATCAAATGTATTAAACATTGGTAAGAAAATGAATCTTAACCAATAATAAATTTCTGATTTCTCAGAATATCCTCGCTGATCTCAAAGGACCAAAAGGAAAATATAATCTGCACTATGGATGATGTACGGGGAGACTTTTTAGGGCCGCCACACGGCACAACACCAGCTGCAGTAATAGCAAATAAAAAGTAAAACTGAGATCCTTTAAGAGCAGCGAACACATTAATGAGAAAGGGGATGGGCCATACCGCGGTTTCGACTATCATAAGTATGTCTTGGTTCCAGCAGACAAGGCCGCAAACAACGTTGTTGTTGTTTGTAGGATTCACTATATTAACACCTTAAAACAGGAGCTTGATGGTACCAGGGCTTTTCAGTAGACAGATACTGATGAAATGTCTAGTTAATGCTCACTTAAATGAATTACCTGTTAAGTTTTCTGTTTGTGTCAATGAAGGCCGAGACAAACTTCCTACGATGTATTGGTTACCTAAGCTTCATAAAAGACCGTACAAAGCTAGATTTATTGCTAATTCTAGTTCTTGTACTACCACTGAACTTTCTAAATTATTAACTTACTGTATTACTGCCATCAAATCTCATGTCATACGATACTGTGAGACAGTGTATGAAACTTCAAATAAAAATTGGTTTTGGTCAATAAAAAATTCTGGCGAGGTGCTCAGTAAATTGAAGTGTAGAGGGTTCCGTGCGACGAGCTTGTCCACATACGATTTTTCTACTCTGTATACCACGTTGCCACATAATCTGATTAAAGAAAAATTACTCGTTTTGATAGAGTGGACATTCAAACTATGGTTCACTTTATTTGGCCTGTAATGACCGAAAAGAGTGGATATTCAAATACACTTTGGTCATGTCAGAATGTATGCGATGCCTTATCCTATCTCTTGGATAATATTTATATTAGATTTGGAACCAAGTTATACAAACAAGTTGTTGGAATCCCGATGGGTACTTATTGTGCCCCTCTCGTAGCTGATCTATTTTTATGCTGCTACGAAAGAGACTTCATGGATTCTCTTCAACCATGACAATCAAGCTGATGTTATCGAGGCCTTTAATTCAAGTTTCAAAATCATAGGCCTTCTGGTTCTGGAGAAGATGATTTTTGAAGGAATTTGCTTTTTATAGCCATGGCGGCCATCTTGGTCATGTGACCTTGACCATTTATATAAACTTTCATTGCCCCTTCCTAACAATACTTCATATAAATAAAATATAACTGTTAGATCCTTTGGAAGCAGTAAAAACATTCAAAGAGGGGTGGGCCATATTGTACAATTTCGGGTAATGAACCTTCATCAGTGACCGTTGGCGGCCATCTTGGTCATGTAACCTAAACCATTTATATAAACTTTCGTTCTTCCGTTCTAAGGATGCTCCACATGAAGTTTGGCTTTGATTGGCCTAGGGGTTTCAGAGGAGAAGATGTTTGAAAAGTGTGAACGAGGACGACGACAAGAGACGGACGACGGAGCATGGGCATACTATAAGCTCACCTGTGAGCCTTCGTCTCAGGTGAGCTAAAAAACAGCCACACAGGGGTCTGCTGTTTCCTTAGAGCATAGAAAAGCTTAAATTACTGTTAGAACATGTCAGCCTATGGGCTGGGCTTTGAAAAGGACTAAAGACCACTAAAAGGTTCACGCAACCAAAAAAGGGATTTCCTCACGAAGAAATTTGAAAAAAGGCCAGAAGAGAAAAATGTGATAAGAGATGAGAAGCGTAAAACAGCTAATAGTTATAGAAGTTTTCTACTGAAAGACACTACTTGTCTCAATAGGCACTGAATTAACAAACAATTTCGACCATGGTTCTTAATATAAAACATTTAAATATTTTGGTATTTGGTAACCACTGCTCCCTATCTACGGGGAAGGGTGGGGATTATGACTTTCAGCTTTCAGTACCCTGCTATGAGCCTCGTCCCCGGGGGGGGGGGGGGTTCAAAATGGAGGTCAAAACTTTGCACTTTACTCCGCACTTCGCAATAAAAAATCTCCATGAGTTAAGGATTCTAATGTCAAAACCCCGTCATTTCCCCTGCACTTCGGGGACACTTGAAAAGTAATTGCCCCGCACTTTAGCCCGGATATCCCCCCCACCCTGCCCCGTAGGTAGGGGGCAGTGTTTACAAAAATATAGACACCCAAGTAACGAGTATGGCTTTTAAATTTCCTGGATAGGTTTAGGTCTTGCAAGCGGTCAACCAGTGATTAGGTGGTAGCCAATAAGTTGTAAGCTTTGTCAGCCGAGGCAGAAGTAGCCCATTTATTTCTCACGGCCCCAATGGGCGTGGACCACCATATCGCCCTTAAAATGTTTGCTTGTATTGAGGCTTAACGTCCCAGTCAACAATTATAGTCATGTCGGGACGGAGCAAACTCTTCCTGGGTTTAACCACTACTGTAGAGAGGGTCTTGCTCAAGGACACAATACGGTGTGGCCTGTGGGGATTTAACTCAGGACCTCTGGATTCGGAGTCCGACGCTCTACTACTACGCCACCGCGCTCCCATGCCCTTAAAATGAGCTTGTACAGGCTGTATTCAATTATCTTGGTGTCACTCTGAACTTATATAAAAGTGTCGAGTGTATCTTTTTAAATAAAAAAAATGTACAACTTACCCTTTGCAGGTGCAATATGAATCAATGCACTGGTCAGCCCTCCCGAGTGCCCAAGGCGGGGCACACGCTTGTCCTAAGTTTGGACGTGGTAGACATTCCTTTCGAAAACAATATTCATTGGCGCGGCAGCCAGAGATAATTGTGCATCTTCCACAGGCTTCTACCATAACCAGCACACTATAGATGATAACAAACGTTGCTATTTTCATTTTGTCGCGGTAAGCTATCACTGTAACAGAAAAATGGAAAGTAATTCTTGATGTTTTATGATTTCGTGAGCGGCTGTACGGCTTATACGAAACGTTCAGCCATTCAACGGAACCTAAGAGCTCATTTTAAACGAGCTGTGATAGCAATTCTCAATTCCTGAAATGCTCTTCTAAACAAGCTGTTTCCCCTAAAAGGCTATTTCCAACTTTGAAGTATAGTGCCTGCTTATACATGCCATTTGCTGTGTGACGTAAATTAGCACTGAAGGCAATTTACATTCTTTCTCTAGTATTTTTGTATATTAATATTTTTTACTTTTTAAAGTTTAGTTCGAAATACCTTATTCTTAAAATTGTTCGACAGAGGTCTTACAACGAAATGTTTTACATTTGACTGAGTGGGTATATATATATGCACTGTACACCTACGTATACAATATTTGTAATCGAATGTCCAGTGTGACTAAAAGGGCGTAAATATACTAAATCTACAGAAGCAGCCATTTTACGTTGGCCGTGTTTTCTTAATATAAACCTACCCTATTCGCTCTTATAAGCACACACTTTGATTTCAAACACATTTTCGAGAGAGAAAAAAAAAAACACACACTTGAAAATGCAGTGGCGGATTTAGAGGGGGTTCAAGGGGTTCGCTCGAACCTCCCTCTTGACCCAAATTATTTCATTTTCATTGGGAATTTCAAGAGATTTTGTGTAAAATTCGGCATACGAACCCCCCTTTTCTACATATGAACCCCCTCTTCAGAAATCCTGGATCCGCCCCTGAAATGAGCATTTTAACTCTTTAGATGTGGTTCAAAATCATGCGACACGCTGCAACCATAATAACATCACGCGAACATGTCCGTGTAATATATACCCCTTAAACCCCACTTTTATATAGTAAACCTGGGGTATACAGAAATATTTTTTTTTCTTATTTTTGACCCAAACCATATATTGTGGGTACTCATTACGAAAACATGCCCATGCAATATACAGATATTTTAAAGTTGTAAAAAATTTCAGTAGCAATGTTTTGCTTTTTTCTTATTTTTGCTCAATACATAGATTGTGGGTAAACATTGGAACCGCCTGGCCGAGGCGGAATTAACGAGTACCCACAGTCCTTTTTTTGGAGCAAAAATAAGAAAAATAGGTATACCCCTGCATACCCTAGTTTTGTTATATAAAAGTGTGGTTGGAGGGGGTACACATTTCACGAACATATTTTCCTGATTTCTTGAGAACCGCGTCGCCGAGCAAACGTTTAAAAGTACAAATTTGTAAATATATCAAATTTTTCGAAGGAAATTTTCATTTTTTTTTTTTTTTTTTTTTTTTTTTTTTACAGCTGAAACGAATCTCAGTATATTATGGGCAAGTCATTTTTGATTTCGTAATAAGCAGGTTACGGGGAAGTCGATTTCGGGCTTTTTAGCCCAATCGGGCTATTACATGTATAGCTCGTTCCGGCTAAAATAAACGCGATTTTTGTGCATGTTTGCTTACGCCTGACAAATCAAGACAGAGTCGCATGATGAGAGGTGTATAACGATATTCACTTTTATCGTTTACGTCAACAAAAATGGAAAAGGAAAAATGAAACATATGTGACCAGCTGGTTGCCATGGAATAGCAAAATGAAAATACAGTTTTTCGGAAAATACGCATTCTTTCTTATATTATTCTAGAACAAAGATTCCAAACCCAAATATGTTATGCGCTAAGGGTTCGTATATCTTTCAGGCTTCTTTTCTTAAAAAGATTTTATTCAATCGCGCCGAGACAATGTGGTTTAGGGTACTTGAACATAGGTAATTGACAAGTTATACATAAAACGATGTAAAATAGGTATGATAATTATACCTCATCACCGCTTTATAAAAGCCGGAGTCTAAATGATCACCAGAGTGACCAGACCATGATTACTTGCATTGAGCCAGGAATGGAGGGACTCGCATTATGGACTACAATATTGAAGGTAGGTATTAAATAGTTTTCATGAACTGTTGACTTTCCTTTTTCGTACTAGTTGAGTCCGGCTCAAAGGGTGAACACTGAAACCCTGGCTTCAGAGGGACAGAGGTAAAACAGTGGCCAGAGGCTCAAACGGTAAACACGGAAATCCCGGTATCAGAGGGACAGTTGTAAAAAGTGGGAAGAATGTCCAATGGTTCAGGCAGTAATAGACGAAAAAGTGTCAAAGCTGCTGATTTTAAGGTGTAAGGAGATTTTAATATGTTTTAAAGCAATATTGTCACCGCAAGATATCCATGTTCGATCCTCAGACGTGTAGGGCAGTGTTTGGTCTAATTTAGTTTTGTATAACTCTTGAAATATTTATTGTCGTGTCAAAGATGAGTTTTGGTTCCCTTCTCCATTACGGCGTGAAAAGAAACGATTGGTACAGCTCGGTACGAAACTCTACAGTGAGTACAATGTACCACGGTACGGTGCAAAACTCTAGGAGGGTAAGATGTGGTAAGAAACGGTATGGTTGATGCTGTACGTAGGGATATTGTGTGGGAGTAACGGTGCTATACGGTAGGACAGCTACAATGCGTTAAGGTGCAATGCGGTACAGTATTCACGGTGCGCAGTAGTAAGGTTCTATACGGTGAAATGCGATGCGGTGCGGTGAGTATGTTTCGAGTACGATGCGACACGGCAAGGGTGCAATGCGGTGTGGTAAGTTAGAACGACACGATGCAATTCGGCCGGTTCAATATATGTGATACGGTACAATAAGCATGGTGCCATATCTAGCGATGAACAGTGTGCAATAAGGTACGGTAAGAACGGTGCAGTTAGAACGGGGCGGTACGAACGATGCGATTAGGTGTGATACGGTACGAATTGTCCGGTACGATACGTACGTAAATCCGACGCAGCTTGGTATGATACAGAATGGTTAGTACGGTGAGATATTAATCGAATGGTACTATTAGTACTGAGCGACACGCGTATCACAAGGCTAACCGTATCGCATAGTACTTACAGTACTGTATCTCGTCGTATTTACCACACCGTATCGCACTGTACTTGCTGTACCATACTTGTTTGAGTTGATGCTTTACGTCCCAGTCAACAGCCAAGGTCATGTCGGGACGCTGCCTCCACTTTATGGGACTTTTACCCAAAATGAGGATGTCATGACATCCAACAAGTGCTTGAAATATAACAACCATCCAACCAAGCCATAAAGGCTTATTGGTGCAGATGATTTGACTTGAAACCACTTTTCCTGGGCAAGCTCAGACCTGAGCAGTTAACCAGTAATCAGGTAGTCAGTCAACAGTGAAACAAGCTTTGCCTGGAGGCACAAGCAGCCCATCTATTTCTCCAGGCCCCAATGGGCGGGGGCCCTGTACCATACTAATCGAATTGTTTCACACAAAATCGAACCGTACTTAACGTACCGTACTCACTGCGCCAATATTGCGGTGCCGCATCTTACCGAATTTACCGCCAGGTATCGCATCGTACTTAACGTACCATGTGACACCGTAGTCTTTCGGAATTGTTTCGCACTGTTCTAAAGTATAGCACCGTATCGCAGATACTTCACCGTATCTAACCTTACTGTACTGCACCGTATCAACCCACCATCTTGTCTGTCCGGATAGCTCAGTTGGGAGAGCGTTGGTCTTCGGATACGGAGGACCCGGGTTCAACCCCCAGCGCGGCCACTGAATTGTTTGGTGGTGTCTTTACAGACATTGCTCCTCTCCACCCAGGTGTATAAATGGGTACCTGTGGGCATGGTGGGGGAAGTATGCCAGTGTACCGCGGCTGCCTGGGGCGCCATGTGTTAGCGGTCGACATACATCTCATTGACCAGGGGAGTTAATGTGGAAGTCAGTTAAACATTCATTGAGAGTGGATAGCAAGCTTTAACTTTAAATACCGCACCGCAAAGCAACCGTTCATCGCAGATGACGTTTATGTAGCTGACACGATTTGTAGAACCATGATGACATGGGTCACTTCAATCGATGGAGGCGACTGCAATCGATCCCGGTTTTTACAAAACGGTGTCGTAGTAACTAATTCATGTCTGTTTAACACATCTTTGTTTACGTTAAATTATGACTTGACAACCACCAATCTGTAAGTCTCCTAAACCACATTGTCTCGGCGCGATCGAATATAAACCTTTTTGAGAAAGGCAGTCTGAAAGATTAACGTAGCCATAGAGTAAATCATATTTGGGTTTGGAATCATAGTAATAGAATTACATAAGAATGAATGCGTATTTTCCGAAAAACTGCATTTTCATTTTGCTATTCCATGGCAACCAGCTGGTCACATAAGTTTAATGTTTACATTTCTATTGACGTAAACGATGATGACGAATATCGTTATACACCTCTAATTATGCGTCTCTGTCTTGGTATGTCAGGCGTACGCAAACGTGCACAAAAAAATCGTGTTTCTCGTAGCCAAAATGGGCTATATAAGCCCGATCGGGCTAAAAAAAGCCCGATATCGACTTCCCCCTAACCTGATAAATACAGATATTTTTCAATAATTGCATTCTGTTGTTGGTCTTTTCCTATTTTGAGTGTCTTTTCAACAGATCCGAATATACAAAGAAGAAAAACTTAATAAACGGAACTCTTATACGTGCGTTTAATAGAAATATATTTTGCAACATTCATTTTAGAGAAGATGACTAGAGCCTATACGATAAATATCGTCATTAAAGTACAACTGCTCAAGTAGGTTGAGAACTTTAGACTGTAAATTTGTAAAAAAGTTTTTTTATAATTTTCGCACGCTAAAGATAGTCATTTTACAACATGCAAACTGATGTGAGTAATAGGAGGAAAACCCTTAAAAGTACAATTATTACTTACAATACCCATATCGTGTAAGACTACGACACCTATTCTCATGAATGGTCACGTCTTGAAACAATGCAGTGTTCTTGGTGTTCCGTGAATAATTATTATCCTGCCTGAGACTCTAAACGACATACGTATATAGCCAGACACTCCTCCTATAGACATGAATTTGCCCGTAGAAGAGTCGTGGTTTTTAGCTTCATCGTCATCTTCAGATGGAGGGGAATAAATAGAGGTTGGTGGATTCGTCAACTAGAAAAAATAATAGAATTTCGACGCTATACCATAAATGAGGCGCCCCATAGGAAAACCAACAATCTGCATAGGCGAAAACAAAGGCGCAGATCAGCTTCGCGGTAACCGCGAAGTTGATCAGCGCCTTTGTTTTCGCTACTCGGATAGTGCAATTCTTCCTCTACTCAACTCCAAAATTTCAAGCTTCTAGCCTGCTTCCGTAGCTGTACAGGCCGGTTTGTGTCAGACCTGTTCAAAAACCACATTGTTGGTTTTCCCACGAGGCGGCTCAAATATGCAGAAGTTCAAGATGGAAGATAAAATAGTGTAGTGGACGACCTATTGAAAAAGATTAGCTCTTTCTGATAAGGGACAACGCTTGAGACCAGGACTCTTAGACACCTGCCTGGCTACGACCGTTACACACCCACTTCCTCAGGGGTATCGACTCGCAGTGTCGACTATACAGGTGTTATGCCACTCTTCAGGACCTGGATGGGGAATAACCCTGCCAAGGTCCGTAGAGAGGTACAAGTAGGCAACGATCAGGAAAAGGCGCAATAAGAAAAAAAAAAAAAAAAAAAAAAAAAAAAAGAGATTCCCACTCCAAAACCATAAGTGGGAAAAAACCAAACCAACAATCAGGTACTTATACCATGAAAACATGTCGTAAGCCGAATGAGCAGCTATTTTCCAAACAAAACAAAAAATATGATAACATACATAAGGCGCCAACAGCACAAAAAAATAAACACCAGGACAAAACAATAAGAGCCACCACAGAAGTATCGCCTTGGAACGATCAGTAATATAAAATATATATAATCTTGAGGACTGGATCGCCATTCAGCAGTTCCGAGACCGGTAGAATGCTTTTCGTGCACTCGAGTCATAGGACTGCGACTATTCCGATATTGGAATTGTTACATGTATACCTAGGGATTCAAACCTGAAGGTAAAAGATGGCGGCGGCCATGTTTAGCGAGGAGTTCCGAAGGGCTCGGCGACATTTTGTTCCATCTTCAGCAAATATCTTAATCTTTATTTCTATCCTTGACTACACGCAAGTAACATTTTTCCTTCTCTCCGAAAAAATATTTCCATCTATCCTATTTCTAAAACAAAATAAATGCAGATGACGATGTATGCATTACAACCTCAAGTGCGAAGAAAGATTATTTCAAACGCGATTCGTTTCGCC
Source organism: Rugalucina vietnamica (assembly GCA_964017185.1). NCBI lineage: Eukaryota > Metazoa > Mollusca > Bivalvia > Lucinida > Lucinidae > Rugalucina > Rugalucina vietnamica. Next base: position 2,370,609 of record OZ024873.1, read on the forward strand.
TCTCAATCGCATACCCCCAAAGCGCCGGTAACGGGTCGTTCTGATTCTGCAGATTCTGGTGAGATTTTTACTGCAATTCAATGTTCATATGTTGCTGAAAGTTGTGTAAGAAAATTGAGTAAATTGTATTTGCATATCAAAATTTATTGTCGAGTTTTCGATTTCTCACACAATGTCCCAGCACGTAAAAAATTAAGAACAACGAAAAAAAAAAAAAAAAAAAAAAAAAAAAAAAAAAAAAAAAAAAAAAAAAAAACGTTCAGAAAACAGTACAATGGAGCCGTCCGTTGGTCTCTTTTTTTATTTCAATACATTTTCTGAAATGTCTGTTCTTGGTTTTTACTTAAATGTACATATTCCAATGAGTCTAAATACGAGGTATGGCAGGAAAGTTCGTCGACACCATTAGTATTTTCAACAGGAAAAGAAATTCAGTCAAAATGAATATATCTGGGTTTGCAAAAACATTGCATGAGCAAATAGACGAAATTTTATGAAAATCTGGCCAACATGACATCTTCTACAGCCTTTTATGTGCACCTCCCTAACCGGGAGCGGGGCAAGGGTCAACGTCTCAGTGACGTTACTTGATGTTTATTGCTGTCAGTGCTTTATATTTTTGTAACAGTTTAACCGATGTTTCAGAGTTATTCCACATAGGGTCCTTGGATATCGGTACAATCTTATTATGTGTATCCAGCTGTCAAATGCAGATCTGTGCCAACTGTCCTCAGGTTCTCTGATGACCGGTTGAACATACGAAACCATATTCGTTTGCTGAGAATGTAAGACGAGTGCCCTTCCGCCGCCGTTTATCATCTTAGATGATCTATCGAGCATCCATAAACCAACTCTGCCACTTGTAAACTAGTACCAGACAAGCTGATAGCTTTTATGTTGTTGTTTATATCATTTACATCATGTTTGTTGGCCATTTCCATAACAAAAGCACACAAATTTATGGTTATCGGCTGTTCTCCGACGTCAAAATTACGCCATTTTTTCAAACAATTTTTTCAGACTGCATCTAAAATTTTATTCACAGATATCAAACAGTACTGCCGCGAAGGCCCAAACATTCAGAAAACGTTGTTGATTGAGCATTCTTTCAGGATCAAAATATTTTAACGTTACACCACACTTCTGTGCCGTTTCACAAGCAAAAACAGAATGTGGAAATCGTCACATTTTATCACGTTTTGACACCTGCCCCGCACGGCCCTACCCTCAAGCAGAAAAGTGGTCATACCAAGCGTGTTATTGCTTCAAATTGCACAAAATTTCTGAAATATAGTCATAAGATATTGCTGCTTGAAATTATGCAAAAAGCTTCTTCAACAACGCGTTACTTTTTCTGATAACTGAAGTGTCTACGAACTTTCCTGCCATACCTCGTATATGCGCTCTTTGCGCTCAGTAACAGAAAATTTTTAGAAAAAAAATGCATAGATTTATGATTTCTCAAAAAAATGTCCCAAATTGAATTATTCTGCGTTTTTTTTTTGACGTTACGTTTTTGGCATATCTTGATAAATATTCCCGGCTTTGACCAGACTTACTTTGACCGGCATTACTGTTTGTATTATAAGAACGAATGTTTGGTTTTCACTTGGACTATTTGTTTTGAGGCCGATTAAACGCACGAGTCCAACCGTTCATTTTAGAAAGAGCTTATCTACTGGGTGACTGACGACTTTGTTCAAGCATATATTTCTTAGAAATAGCTTATCTACTGGGTGACTGACGATTTTGTTCAAGCATATATTTCTTAGAAATAGCTTATCTACTGGGTGACTGACGACTTGGTTCAAGCATATATTTCTTAGAAATAGTTTATCTACTGGATGACTGTCGATTTGGTTCAAGCATATATTTCTTAGAAATAGTTTATTTATTGGGTGACTGACGATTTTGTTCAAGCATATATTTCTTAGAATAGCTTATCTACTGGGTGACTGACGATTTTGTTCAAGCATATATTTCTTAGAAATAGCTTATCTACTGGGTGACTGACGAATTTGTTCAAGCATATATAAATTATCTACTGGGTGACTGTCGATTTGGTTCAAGCATATATTTCTTAGAAATAGTTTATCTACTGGGTGACTGTCGATTTGGTTCAAGCATATATTTCTTAGAAATAGTTTATCTACTGGGTGACTGTCGATTTGGTTCAAGCATAAATTTCTTAGAAATAGTTTATCTACTGGGTGACTGACGATTTGGTTCAAGCATATATTTCTTAGAAATAGTTTATCTACTGGGTGACTGTCGATTAGGTTCAAGCATAAATTTCTTAGAAATAGTTTATCTACCGGGTGACTGTCGATTTGGTTCAAGCATAAATTTCTTAGAAATAGTTTATCTACTGGCTGACTGACGATTTGGTTCAAGCATATATTTCTTAGAAATAGTTTATCTACTGGGTGACTGACGACTTGGTTCAAGCCTATATTTCTTAGAAATAGTTTATCTACTGGGTGACTGTCGATTTGGTTCAAGCATAAATTTCTTAGAAATAGTTTATCTACTGGGTGACTGACGATTTGGTTCAAGCATATATTTCTTAGAAATAGCTTATCTACTGGGTGACTGACGACTTTGTTCAAGCATATATTGCTTAGAAATAGCTTATCTACCGGGTGACTGTCGATTTGGTTCAAGCATAAATTTCTTAGAAATAGCTTATCTACTGGGTGACTGTCGACTTGGTTCAAGCATAAATTTCTTAGAAATAGTTTATCTACTGGGTGACTGACGATTTGGTTCAAGCATAAATTTCTTAGAAATAGTTTATCTACTGGGTGACTGACGATTTGGTTCAAGCATATATTTATTAGAAATAGCTTATCTACTGGCTGACTGACGACTTGGTTCAAGCTTATATTTCTTAGAAATAGTTTATCTACTGGCTGACTGACGATATATTTCTTAGAAATAGCTTATCTACTGGCTGACTGACGATATATTTCTTAGAAATAGCTTATCTACTGGCTGACTGTCGATTTGGTTCAAGCATAAATTTCTTAGAAATAGTTTATCTACTGGCTGACTGACGATTTGGTTCAAGCATATATTTCTTAGAAATAGTTTATCTACTTGCTGACTGACGACTTGGTTCAAGCATATATTTCTTAGAAATAGTTTATCTACTGGGTGACTGTCGATTTGGTTCAAGCATAAATTTCTTAGAAATAGTTTATCTACTGGGTGACTGTCGATTTGGTTCAAGCATATATTTCTTAGAAATAGTTTATCTACCGGGTGACTGTCGATTTGGTTCAAGCATAAATTTCTTAGAAATAGCTTATCTACTGGGTGACTGTCGATTTTGTTCAAGCATAAATTTCTTAGAAATAGTTTATCTACTGGGTGACTGACGATTTGGTTCAAGCATAAATTTCTTTGAAATAGTTTATCTACTGGGTGACTGACGATTTGGTTCAAGCATATATTTATTAGAAATAGCTTATCTACTGGCTGACTGACGATTTGGTTCAAGCATATATTTCTTAGAAATAGTTTATATACTGGCTGACTGACGATATATTTCTTAGAAATTGCTTATCTACTGGCTGACTGACGACTTGGTTCAAGCATATATTTCTTAGAAATAGCTTATCTACTGGCTGACTGACGACTTGGTTCAAGCATATATTTCTTAGAAATAGTTTATCTACTGGCTGACTGACGATATATTTCTTAGAAATAGCTTATCTACTGGCTGACTGACGATATATTTATTAGAAATAGTTTATCTACTGGGTGACTGTCGATTTGGTTCAAGCATATATTTCTTAGAAATAGCTTATCTACTGGCTGACTGACGACTTGGTTCAAGCATATATTTCTTAGAAATAGTTTATCTACTGGCTGACTGACGATATATTTATTAGAAATAGCTTATCTACTGGGTGACTGATGACTTGGTTCAAGCATACATTTCTTAGAAATAGTTTATCTACTGGCTGACTGACGATATATTTCTTAGAAATAGCTTATCTACTGGGTGACTGACGACTTGGTTCAAGCATATATTTCTTAGAAATAGCTTATCTACTGGGTGACTGACGACTTGGTTCAAGCATATATTTCTTAGAAATAGCTTATCTACTGGCTGTCTGACGACTTGGTTCAAGCATATATTTCTTGTCTGAATCTATGATTTTAGAACAATTTGCAAACACATGCAGTATTGTTTTACAATTACAAAATTATGCAATAAGAATCAGCAGAACGTCAATTGACTCATGATTTAATAATATGATGACTTTCTCCGTTTACCGGGTGATCGCATCAGGAAAACATGTCCGTGTGATGTATACCACCTTGAACGCCACTTTTATATAGAAAAACTGGGGTATGCAGGGGTATACCTATTTTTCTTATATTTGCTCCAAAACATAGATTGTGGGTACTCGTTAGAACCGACGAAATTTACCCTTAAAGGTGATGCATTGAGGTATGCTTCATACTGTTCATGTAAAGATAAAAGAATAATGGACAAATGCATTTTGCTTTATATGTCTCCCACATTGGCCGTTGCATATATTTTGAAAATGAGGAGCGTAGTGGTAGAGCGATGGACTCTGTGTCAAGATTTGAAACCAACTTTGCCTACTTGTACTTTTTTTGTTCTTAAACAACTAAACATAATACCGATTAATACGCAGGAAGCGTTTGGTTCCGTCGCTGAATAATAAGTAGATGAAAAGTCTAGTGAATGCCACAAAACAAAACCGTGGCCTATCTCAAGTATCAGGATGAAGAGGAAAACGGTCCAGGACTGGGTCATATAAAAGAAATAAAAATGGTACCAGTGGCTACCATGCTTGGCGCTCCGCATTACTAAGGTTTCTCTTCTGGCTGTGAATTCGACTTTTTGAACGAGTTCATAACTCACAGCTGAATTCACAGCTGCCTGTGAATTCGACATTTTGGACAAATTCACAACTCACAGCTGAATTTACAATTGTGAATACAGGAATTTTTCCGAATTCACAATTCACAGCTGGCTGTGAATTCGACATTTTGGACGAATTCACAAATCACAGCTGAATTCACAATAGTGAATTCAGGGATTTTTGCGAAGTAACAATTCACAGCTGAATTCACAGCTGGCTGTGAAATCCACTTTTTGGACGAATTCGCAACTCACAGATTGTGAATTCAGAAATTTTTGCGAATTCACAATTCACAGCTGGCTGTGAATTCGACGTTTTGGACGAATTCACAACTCACAGCTGAATTCACAGTTGGCTGTGAAATCGACTTTTTGGACGAATTCACATTTCACAGCTGAATTCACAATAGTAATAATAGTGAATTCAGGAATTTTTGCGAATTCACAGCTAAAATTCGCTGTGAATTCGACTTTTTTGACGAATTCACAACTCACAGCTGAATTCACAGCTGGCTGTGAATTCGACTTTGGACGAATTCACAACTCACAGCTGAATTCACAGCTGGCTGTGAATTCGACTTTTTGGACGAATTCACAACTCACCGTGAATTCGACTTTTTGGACGAGTTCACAACTCACAGCTAAATTCACAGCTGGCTGTGAATTCCACTTTTTGGACGAATTCAGAACTCACAGCTGAATTCACAGCTGGCTGTGAATTCGACTTTTTGGACGAATTCACAACTCACAGCTGAATTTACATCTGGCTTTGAATGCGACTTTTTGGACGAATTCACAACTCACAGCTGAATTCAGAGCTGGCTGTGAATTCGACTTTTTGGACGAATTCACAACGCACAGCTGAATTCACAACTCACAGCTGTGAATAAGTAATTACTTAGGACGGAATAACTTATTCACAGCTGAATTCACAACTACCAATGTACAGCTAACTTCACACAGCTAGACAAAATATCTGGTGGTTCAATTCACCATGCGTATCAAACTAATAACTAAATGTTGTGAACCACTGCAGAAGATGAGGGTGAGGTTAGCTGTCCTAAGTAATAACTTATTCACAGCTGTGAGTTGGGAATTCGCAAAAATTCCTGAATTCACAATTGATAATTGTGAATTCAGCTGTGCGTTGTGAATTCGTCCAAAAAGTCGAATTCACAAGCTGTGAATTCAGCTGTGAGTTGTGAATTCGTCCAAAAAGTCGAATTCACAGCCAGCTGTAAATTCAGCTGTGAGTTGTGAATTCGTCCAAAAAGCCCCGACCTATAACATATTTACAATAGTCAACATGTCAACAACAATTACAAAATATTCCATTCATAACTAGTTGTTTATTGTAACAAAACATGTATCTTAATTCATAACATCTAGTATTATACTGAAGCTGTTAAATACACTGGTAAATTTAATAAAGAAGATAATACAACAAAACAGAACATAATTTACATAAGTTTACTCTCAGGTTGTAGAGTATTACATGAGTTTATACGTTCGGTACAATCTTCTGATCATGTACAAATTGACAATGATGCAAGATGATAATCTGTTGATTGTATACAGGACTTAATCGAACAGCTGCATAACCTAACAGAAAGGTTCAGAAACCATGACCAAGATCCATATCTCAACAAGGCACAGGACCTCTTTCATGAGATCGATGAGAGGACAGTATACGCCAGAAGACTACGGTACATAAATAAGATTATCTAGGTTTTTGTTTTGCTTTGACATTCAGATCGCATAATTCCAATCATATACAAGTACAATTGAATAACAATCTATATTTTAAAGAAGACATCTAGCATGATGAAAGTCGTCCATACGTTCCCCTCAATTACACTGAGCACCATACTGTGTGTGAAAAATATTTATTTGTTTTGAATCAAAATTTTCAGAGGAAGAGATGATCTTCAACAAGATCAGCTGATCGAAGAGGTTGCTGTACCTATGACACTGAAACTGGTCACAGAGCTTGAAGATGCCTTCCACAGATCCCCTGTTCTGGAGGCTTTTTCGGTTTTCAACCTTCAGAGGTTACCAGATACAGTTGCTGAGCTACCTGGCTATGGAAATGTATGTTTTGCTCAACATTATAATTTGTGTTAATAAAAATGATTAAAAAATATTCCTTTACATAACGATGGATACCATTCAATACATAACGATGGATACCATTCAACGTGGAATCAGATACCTAGTTCCGCACCAATATAGGACACAACACTTAAAACTTTCAACCAAAATGGTAACAATAAAAATGGTTTACTAACCAAGTACACAGAATAACTCCTGAATAAATACTCTTAAGTTGTTTCAATGGCAGCCATGATATGAATATTATGTGTAATTTTGTATTTAGGTTTCTATCCAGAGGCCCACAGAACATTATGGTAGCTTAAAACAAGACAAGTATGAAGGACACATAAATCAGGCTCCACCACTTTTTGACAAAAATGCTGCTAGTGCTGAATTTGTTGCATTCAAGCACCAAATGTTCATGATAAGGTAACTGGAGTGCCCGCACCTCAAATCTCCGCATCAACCATGCGGAACTCCGCACAACATCTGCAGATTTCCGCATCAACTATGCGGAATTCCGCAAAAACATGCGGAATATCAGCATTTTTTGTGCGGAATTCCGCATGAACATGCGGAACTCCGCAGAGGTTTCACAATATGTGGAATTCCTTCCGCATCTCTCATCGTAAACTTTTCCGCACCAGCAGCGGAAAAATCGGACTTAATACTTTTTTAGTGCGGAAACAATGCGGAAAATGTAGACTCAGACAATTTTTGAAGCGGAAAATATCTTAGATTATTTTGCATACGGAAAATAACTTAGAAAAATTTTACTTGGACAATTTTTGTATACGGGACTTTTCTTAGTGTCAGTGTCCAACTGTATCTTAGGAAAATTATAGTGCAGAAATTTTGACGTTTTACAAACAAAAAAATTCATAAAAAAATACCAAATTATCGCTGCCATGTATTTCTGGAGTCAAACTGTCAAATGTTAGAGATCATGCACAAAGGATATCATTATCGGGATATTTTAAATTATGTCCGGGAATAATCTGGGAAATGTCAGGTAATTTCGCTTCCGCCCGAGAGTGGCAACCCTTTCTTGGAGGTCCATTCAAATACTCCATAGACTCTACTCTTTTAGCTATTCAATCTGACAAAGATGAATAATAAAGATGCAGACGATTTCATGGAAACAATTTAGTTTATTGAAATTTTATAACTTATGCAATTCGTTTTGGCAAACTTTATAATGTTAGGAATTATGTATGTGCACCAGAAGATGGCTCAAAAGTTAGCATGTTCGATTCCACACATGAAAATATTTCTACTCCCATTTCGCTTCCACTGATTCAAGAGCACTTTTTAGTTTCAACTGACAAAAGAAATGTGCCCTAAGTACTAGTAATCTGCCCCAAACATGCTTGTCTAGGAATAGTGTGATTAGGATAGCTGACTGTCCAGATATGACCATAGCTGTTGACTACATGTGGACATAAAGCAATGAAACAAACAAACACAACCATATTGAGATAATGTAATAATATACATTTCTTTTGTCTCTCTTGACTTTAAACCAGCACCTCAAACCCCTGTATCGCATTGAGCGGAGCTCCGCATCACATGCGGAATTTTTCCGCACCACATGCGGAATTCCGCATCAGACCATTTTGAATATATTATTGCTGACCAATAGGAAATCAGAATTTCAAGTACTGACTCACTTCCTGTTTTCAAATATTAGAGGGAGCATTGTTTGAAAGGAAGTGTTCTAACATGTGCCATTTTTATAATTGTGTTATAATGAAAATTATAGTTAAGGAGTTTAGTTCTTTAGCATTGTAAGTAGCCAGTATTTATATGAATTGTCTTTTTATGTTGCTCTATGCCTTCTCTATGTTGAAATTTGCTACTGCAGATTGCTTCAATAAATTTTGTCTCAGTCCATGAATTTAGTTGAACAAAACAATGATTAGAACATTAGAATCTCTAGAGTGGGATGTTAAACCACAATACAAAATTACAGGTCTTCATATACAATAGCTATTTCTCAAAGCAATTCAGACATAACTTTCTCCAGATTAAAATGTGTTTCCTTTGCATTCTCTGAAACAGCTTGACCTTTAGCCTTGTTCTTACTGTCCCAGTTCTACCCCGGTGGATGCAAGCCAGTATACTGTGATAAACCGAGTAACTGTTTCTACCAAAGTTGATCGTGTTCTCAGTCAGGGTGTTACCGTGTAGCCCCAGTCTTGTTCTTAGTTCTACCATGGTGTTGTCCTGGTGCAGGCCGGTGTGCCTCGGTTTTACTACGGTAAAGCCCGGTATCGTCCTGGTTCACCCCACCTGTCACCTGGGTAAACCGGGAAGGCACCGAGGCAAACTGGGGTACACCATGGCCAAATTATTTAAGCCGGTTTGCCCCTGTGGCATCTTGGTTCACCCTGGTAGAGTCCCGGTGAAGCCCTGGTTTGTGCCGGAATAGCCCTATGTTGTCCCTGTTACACACGGTTTGCACCGGATCGTCTTGGTTTATCAGGGTCGAGTCCCATGCCATCAAGGTTTGTCACTGTGTCGCTCCGGTTTTTGACATCTCTCACAGTTCACCCGGGTTTACCCCGGTTGTATTAAACATCTTTATACAACCATGAAGGCTTCCCGGTTTATCTTGGTTCTTCCCAGTTTGCCACGGTAGAACTAAGGTTCTATCACGGTTCGTTACGGCTCGTCCCTGGTTTACCCTGGTTTGATTTACCCCGGGCGAACTGGGGAGCTAAACAGGGACAGTGAGAACATAGCTTAAGTAAGAATGGAGATTGTACAATCAAATTCAAAATCCCACACTGGATACCAGGCGAGTGATTAAGTACAGCACAATACAACATGAAAATGTTACAACATCCATGAAGAGCAAAATGATTACTTCTGTCTCAACAAAGATAGCCATCTGGCTTACATCAACCAAATATAGAAGTGACAAGTACAACAGAAAGCAGACAGAATAAACAGAAAACATAAAGAAAAATCACATCAAAACCGCCTTGGAACTGTCAGTGAAGAAATTACTGGAGGGCTTGAATAAATTTTATGTGGTCACAATCCTCACCATTCGACCCTTAAAAGCCAAATAAAAGTCATATGAAGCCTAGGGAATGCTGAGTCAAACATTTGTATAAAGCAGAAAATGGTTCAGGTCACATGACCAAGGTGGTCGCCACACCCATATATGGTAAAAACTTTCTGGAACAGAAAATCCAATATAGAATTCCGCAGGATGCGGAGCTCCGCATCATGCGGAATATGTTCCGCATCATGCGGAATATGTTCCGTATCATGCGGAATATATTCCATATCAATATGCCTTGCGGAATTCCACATCATGCGGAGAATTCCCTGTTACTTTTTCGCAAGATGCGGAAAATATGTTCCAATACTCCGCATCAGTGCGGAATTCCGCATTCAAATTCCGCTTGATGCGGAGTATTGGAACAAATTTTCCGCATCATGCGGAGAAGTCTCCGCTGCTTATCCGCAAGCTGCGGAGAATTCTCCGCATGATGCAGAAAAATAAGCGGAACATTCTCCGCATGCAACATCCTTCTTCTTTTTCATTTTTTACAGTTTGATTTCCGCACGATGCGGAAATATTGTTCCAATACTCCGTATGAGAATTTCCGCATAAAACATGCGGAAAATGGAGTTTCGTGCGGAGAATCTAGGTACGGGTGGTTCAGAATTTATTTGTCACCATTAGACTGACAGTGCTTCCATTGGAAGTAGTAAGTAAGTCAATTACAGATCACCAATTTTTAACAATGTTGAAATGTAGAATGTTGTTCCAGCAGGAATGCAGAATAACCATACTAAAAGTAGAATTTATTTTACTTTAAAAACCTTAACTGTTCTTTCATGATCTTAAAGTTATGTACAAGTTTATTTACTTCAACGAATAACCAGTTACCACAGAATATAGATAGTGTGATGATTGTTAAGATATGAAATTAAATATTATTAGAATCCAAATTTGAGTCAAAATTGGTCACAACATTATCCTTTATCAAATTTATTTTCAGGCAAAGACAGCCAGTGGAGAGAGTATTCAGTGGAGAGAGTATTCAGCTTAATGAATACTCTCTGCACTGCAAGCAGAAACAGGCTGACCCAGAGCACACTGTCAGCGCTGATGAGGATATGCTACGAGCCAGAGAATTCACACTTGACCCCAGAGCAGAGGCATACCATCATTGAAAACTTTAAAAGGGCTAAAAACAGAAGCATACCATTATGAGTTATATCTAGCTGCATATAGCATATGGACGATATCTGAAATGTTTACAGAGGACTAGATAAGGAGAGTATTTGATGGTAATTTGAAATTAATTTTAGTTAGAAGCGATCCCAATGAGCACCTAAAACATAGGTTTTATGAATGAATGAGCAAAATTATCCCTTAATTTATTATCATCAAATACTCCCCTTATCTAGTTTAAAGGGGCACATTTGTCCCTGGTTGGTGAGCGTTTTAATACCTGGGATCACCTGTTAAGATTTTAGAGGACGTGGCTTGAATACTGCCCTAGGTACCTTTAAGCCAATTGGAAACTCTTGGCCTACAAGTTAACACTTTCTCTGCTGATAAGAGCTGTAAAAAAATCCACCTCCCAGTAGCATTATCCATTCAATCTGAGAATTGACATTTACTAGAGTAGTGATGTTTATTGGAGAGCTCACAGAGATGTTGACAGGCTGGTGTCAGACAACTAGTTCAGCCTTTTATATTCCATGTACCACTTTAAAACTCCAGTTTAACATATGCTTTAACATGCATCATGATCTAAAATAAATGATTCTAGTTCTGTGAATGTATTGGTCTTTGTATCTTTCCAGTTAATGGTATTTTCCAAATTTTAGGAAAAACAACGCTATTTTTCCCAATTTTAGGGGTAAACGACGCTATTTTTCCCAATTGGTCCGGTACCGGTACTGTTCCCAAAAAGGTGAAAAAAATCACTGCGGTCTGTGAGTATAAAAAAGAGTGACGTGGCATATTCGTGTCCTTGAAAGATTATTGAGCAGCCAGACTGAGCCACGACTTAAACTGCAAAATGGCAAATCTAGCTGTCTTTGGTGACTCCAATAAAGCAGAATGGGATCCGCTGGCTTGGGCATTCATGTCCTTGGTCACGAGATCCACTACTATGGTGTGCCAGGACTGGGACTTACAGAATAATCTCACATAAATTGAATGAAGGGAATCGTGCCGACAAATTTTTACACATGGGTGGGAAGTTGGGAACTCTATCTATACAAGGACCACTGGAGAGCCTCGTTGATGCGGTCCTGGACCAGAGAGATGAGCTGCTGAGGGAAGGGATTAATCGTTTTTTTTCGTCGGGGAAATTCTCCCAAATAGGACCGTGGATAGACAGGATGCTAAAAGTTAACGAATCGATTATTCCTTACAATACAAACTCGGCCGATGGTACGTCCACTTCTACATCAAGAGTGATTTTCACCCTACCTCATTAGTAAATGGAGGACCTTCGCCACTTTACAGGCCAGACCTAGTTCTAATTAGCGAACAAGGTCACACAAAATACACCGCAGGGTTGCTACAATATTCACTGCCACTTCGCTGACAAAATTTCAAATTTCCCTAGAAATAAAAAAAAAACAGGAACGGCAGCTTTCTGTCATGCGATTTGTTGGTCCTGAGGAAAACCTATGGGTCGCTGTGTTGATTTCGATTCCCTTCATTGACAATTTCATATTTAAAGATCTTTATAGAGCCGTTCCGCACAATGACAAAGTTGCTTCATCATGGTACATGTTCAGATGATGCGTTATGAAGACTTTTCTAGCTACACCATGTGTTCACACCGGTGTGAGTTTTCAAAAGCGTAGAAAAAAACTCTTTAACATACAATAAACACACCGCTACAAAACGTACAAAATAAATGATGTACAATCCGCTTTAATACGGAGTCTTCATGCAAGTATTGATGATTGATGCTTGATTGAATCCTTTACATCATTTACATCACTCTGCTGGAACACTCTGCAGATGAATCTCACACTATCAGGAGTTTTAGACACTTGATGCAAGAGTATGTCATAAAAGCATATTGCCACATTTTGGCTACCAATAAATGTTAAAGGGTGGGAATATGGGTCCCCGCCCACCGTGGCTGCTTGTGGCTCCAGGCAAAGTTTATACACAACTGACTGACCATCTGATTACTGACTAGGTCTGAACCTGCTCAGAAATAGTGGTTTCAAGTCAAATGATTCCTTGGTGGCTTACATGGATAGTTATATTTGAAGCACTTTTTGGATGTCATGACACCCTAATATTTTTGTTTGTTTGAATTGATGCTTTGCGTCCCAGTCAACAGTTATTGTCATGTCGAGACGTTGCCTCCATTTTATGGGACTTTAACCCATGACACTTAAAGTGTGCATTATAATTATAACCACGAAAGCAAACCAATATGGCTTTTATGTATGGATGTCTTGACTAAACCACTTTTCCTGGGCTGGCTCAGACTTGCTCAGTTAAACAGTAATCCGATGGTCGGTCATTAATTTAGAAACTTTGCCTGGAGATACAAGCAACCCATCTATTTCTTATCCTAACTTTTGGTAAAAGTTCCATAAAATGGATGCAACGTCCCGACATGACCACAGCTGTTGACTGGGACGTTAAGCAACAATTCAATCAAACAAAAAGAGATACTGATCACTTTAAAATACTTGGATTAGCTGCTTGTGTCACACGAAGCTTTTTACTGGCTGACTGGTTATCTGATTATACACTGGTGAAAAGTTTAGAATGTTTGATCCGTATTTGTGTACTCTGTGGCATATTTCGGATGTTATGATGTCCCAATAATGGGTAAACCACCAATAAAATTTAGACAACGTGACTTGACCATAACCGTGCACTGGGAAATAAAGCAACACACCAAACAAAACATTTGGTCGCGAAAATATTTCTACGCATGGACAACATTTGTCAGTTAGCGGTGAAAGAAATGTACAATTAACTTGTACTAGATAGTAACTTCACAGATGATCATGTTATTTCCCTTGGCTTATCTCGAGCGATATTCCTTTTTTCGTACTAGAAAACAAATCGTCACAAACTCAAACTAAGAATGTGCAGCGATAATGTTTTACTGTACAATGCAAAAATGCTAATTTCAATTGCTGAATCTGGCCGAATTTGGATCTCATCCGAGATGTTATGATTGTTATTGTTACTGCGAACAATGAAGATCAGATCAGAAATGAAGGCGTTAGTGAGTTGACAATACTAAATGAGCCTGTGCATGAGAAAACCAACAAGTTTGGGTTTCCGACCAGGTCCGACACAAACCACCCCGTACAGTCACAGAAGATGGTTAGAGGCTGGAAATTTTGGATTTAGAAAGTAGAGGAATTGTACTATCCGTGTAACGAAAATAAAGGCGCTGATCAGCTTCGCAGTTACTGCGAAGCTGATCTGCGCCTTTGTTTTCGCCTATGCAATTTGTTTTGTTTTCCCATGCGGCGGCTCAAATATAAATTACTTGAATATGTAAGGACAGCTTACTCCGCAATCAATAGTGGGGCCCTACCGAATTGGTGGCAAGCCCAGCGTCTACGCTACCGACTGACCATCTAATTACTGCTCAGGTCTGAGCCTGCCCAGGAAACCAGGAAAAGTGGTTCATGTCAAATCATCCATACATTTGAGCCTTTGTTGCTTACTTGGGTGGTTATATCTGAAGCGCTTTTGGCGTCAGGAAAACATGTCCGTGTAATGTATACCCCCTTGAACCCCACTTTTATATAGCAAAACTGGGGTATTCTAAGCTTAGGCGGTTTTATTGTGTACCCACAATCTATGTTTTGAGCAAAAATAAGAAAAATATCAAAAATTTTCAGTTGAAAATTTTTAATTTTTAAAGCTCAAAAAATCTCTTTATTTGCATGGACAAGTTTTCGTAAAGGGGGGATAAAATGAGATCCTAATTTTGGGTATAAGTCCCAAAATATGGAACGTTAAGCTTAAATTCAAACAAACAAACATATTTCACTTCATGAATACAGAAATGCATTTCGTTACCATCACCAAATAACGTTATTTTGTGTTGAATTATGTTCAGTATTTTAAAATATGTTTTTCAGTTTATAAAAGTTTCAACTTCTCTGCTGTTGAAAAACAATCCAAAAATTATTACTTGTCTATTTCATAATTAATATTGTAACTAAATATAAAACTAACGTACACAAAACGTATCTCAAATAGCATAATTAAAGGCAATTTAGACATGTAAAGCGGGGATTGGTTTGCATTGGTTACAGTTTTACTTCCTTTGCATGAAATCCGATTCACACCTTGATTTCCGTTGTCGTTTTAATGCCCATCAGGAAAACATGGCCATGCAATGTATACCCCTTGAATCCCACTTTTATAAAGCAAAACTGGGGTATGCGGTGGTATACCTATTTTTGCTCCAAAACATAGACTGAATATTCGTTACAACCGTCTCCCCGAGGCGGTTCTAACGTGTATCCACAATATATGTTTTGAGCAAAAATAAGAAAAATATCAAACATTTTTTTCCAGTGAAATTGTTCATTTTTACAAACAAAATATTTTCTGTATGTTGCATAGGCGTTTTTTTTTGTAAGGTTTTAATGCCAATTACTGGAAAGGAAAGGAAAATAAATGGAATAAAACTAAGAAATGAATCGGCGCTTATCTTTACACTGAAGTTCCATGCACCCTGTCTTGGAGGTTTACGACCGAAATGTATTTAAAGCAAATAAGAAATATACTCGTATTAACAACTCTGTAGGCAAATTGAAGGTATAAAAAAGAAGTTCTTGCATCAATGAAACATCGATGATTTGGGAACTGGGGACTCCGAATCGAGAGGTCCTTGGTTTGATCTCCATGGCGACACCGGGATGTGTCCGTGAGCAAGGAACATTAACTCCCCAGAATACTGGTTATTACAGAAGAAACGGTGGCTCCGTCCCGACATGACTGAAAAATTGTAGTCTGTGACGTTACAAACAAACACAGCATCAAGGAGGGTAACAAGATCGACGTAAAGCAGGTGGAACAACATTACGAAAACACGCCCATGCAATATACAGAGATTTCTTTTTCAGTTGCTAAAATGGAAATTTTTGATATTTTTATTCATTTTTTTGTGTGCAAAACATACGTTAGAACCACCTCGCCGAGTACACACAACGTATGTTTTGGATCAGAATAAGAAAATTAGGTATACCCCTGCAAATCCAGTTTTTCTTTATAAAAATGGGGTTTACGGGGGTATACATTACACGGACGTTTTCCTAAAAAGATGTACTGATAACCTAAACTGACTTGCTTTACAAATTTAAGAAATTTATAGGAAGAAATAATTTTTCTTTTCAGTTCAGAAAAATCATTACACGTTACAGACGTATAGGTTATAACTTAAATGTTATGCGACAGTCTGCATGCTTAGTTTTTAACCCAGTCATGGTTGATAACTATGCTTCCTTCTTTAATTGCACGCCAGTGGGTCGGGCGTCAGACTGTATGATGGCCCCGACTAATAGCTATACATTTTAGTTGTTTGGGGTCGGAGCTTCTTGTCTGTTGCTTAGCCCACCGGGGTTCAACTGGTGTTTTTCTTTTGCTCCAGGTTTCAGTAAGTTATTCGGCGCTCAGGGAAATTTAACCCAATCTCAAATCATGATTAACTAACTATAAGGTACTTATACTAAGCCTAGTGAGCAGCTATTTCCTAATAGTGACCCAAACTTAACTAAAATTTATAAAACGCACATGAGGTGCAAACAGTACAAAATTCAACACCAAACTTAATACAATTAGAACCACAATTAAACGTGTTTATTTCAGTTGGTTTGGGCCGGATTTTTCTTGTCTGTTGGCGCACCTAATAAGCTTCAGAATGTATACAGTACTCATATATTAAGAAGCACAAGGTCCTTCGTCAGGAAAACATGTCCGTGACATGTATACTCCCTTGAACCACACTTTTATACAGCAAAACTGGGGTATGTAGGGGTATGCCTATTTTTGCTCCGAAACTCGGTGAGGCGGTTCTAACGAGTACCCACAATCTATGTTTTGAGAAAAAATAAGAAAAATATCAAAAGATTTATATCGAAAAATTTCGATTTTTACATCTTAAGGAAAATATGTTTATAACATGGGCATGTTTTCATTATGTAGAAGACGGAATTTTTCCTTTCACATGTACTTTATCAGAATCAGTCATCGCGCTGGATGAAACAAAACATTAGCAGTGAAAAGATGTAAATCCAATGTAAGGTTTGGTTTACAAATTTAAGAAACTTATAGGAAGTAATGAATTTTCTTTTCAGTTCAGAAAAATCGTAACACGTTACAGACGTATAGGTTATAACTTAAATGTTATGCGACAGTCTGCATGCTTAGTTTTTAACCCAATCATGGTTGATAACTACGCTGCCCTATTTAATTGCACGCCGGTGGGTCGGGCGTCAGACTCTATGATGGCCCCGACTTAAAGCTATTCATTTTAGTTGGTTGGGACCGGAGCTTCTTGTCTGTTGCTTGGCCCACCGGGGTCCAACTCGTGTTTTTCTTTTGCTTCGGAGTTAGTAGGTTATTCGGCGCCCAGGGATCTCCATCGTCGGGCAGCTTACTCAATCTGTGAGTCCTGGTTTTTGATTCATCAGGACGTTTATCGTGATTTATTTGTTTGTTCTTGATGATTCATTGACTAGTTAGATATTCACCACGAGGACCGAAGAACTGCATTTTTATCCTTAACACTAAGTATATACTCACTTTTTTGGTTCATCTCTACCTGTTTATATCCCCTGCAACGACATAAAAGTTTTGTCATTCCTTCCGATCAAAAACAATATAAACTTTTCTCCTGGACAATGTTTCTATAGATTAAGTGCCTAATTGTACAGACAAATTGTTGGTACATGTATTCCGGTGGGTACAAATTGCTCCTTTCTTGTAGCTTTTTTTTTTATTCTGCTACGAACGACAATTGAGCCGCATCGTGAGAAAACCGGATTTTTGCCTAGGCGAAAACAAAGGCGCAGATCAGCTTCGCGGTAACCGGATAGTATATTTCCTCTTCTTCTTAAATCCGAAATTTCAAGCTTCTAGCCTGCTTCTTAGCTTGTACAGCCCGGTTTATGTCGGACCTGGTCGGAAACCCCGAAGACCGGTTTTCTCGCGTCGCGGCTCAATTCATGGATTCTCTTAAGCAGGACAATCAGTCTGATTTTATCGAGGCTTTGTAACTCGACTTTCAGGTACCTTGATGTCATTTTGGACACAGTGACCCTTATTCTGAGGGTATGGTCAATAAAATCTATCCATCTGAACTACAGTTGAATAAAGCGAACGCGATAGACAGCAAAAAGAAGTACAAGTAGGCAAAGATCAGGAAAAGGCGCAATCAGAAAAAGATTCCCACTCCAAAAACCGAGGTGGGAAAAAACTAAATTTACAATCAGGTACTTATACCATGAAAACATATCGTAAGCCGAATGAGCAGCTATTTTCTCAATAGGTGGCCACTCAGTTACCTAAACTCAACTAAAAATATGAAAACATACATAAGGCGCCAACAGCACACAGATTTTAAACACCAAGACATTAAAGAAAAAGAACCACCACAGACGTATCGCCTTGGAACGATCAGTAACACAAAGTTACAGGCGGGCTTAAACCGGTTTTACATGGCCATAACCTCACCCTCAGCTTCTGCAGTGGTTCATAACATTTAGGTAGTTCTTCGGTCCTCGTGGTGAATCTCTAACTAGTCAATGAATCATCAAGAACAAACAAATAAAACACGATAAACATCCTGATGAATCAAAAACCAGGACTCACAGATTGAGTAAGCTGCCCGACGATGGAGATCCCTGGGCGCCGAATAACCTACTCCGGAGCAAAAGAAAAACACCAGTTGGACCCCGGTGGGCCAAGCAACAGACAAGAAGCTCCGCCCCCAACCAACTAAAATGAATAGCTTTAAGTCGGGGCCATCATAGAGTCTGACGCCCGACCCACCGGCGTGCAATTAAAGAAGGCAGCGTAGTTATCAACCATGATTGGGTTAAAAACTAAGCATGCAGACTGTCACATAACATTCAAGTTATAACCTATACGTCTGTAACGTGTCATGATTTTTTTCTGAACTGAAAAGAAAAATCATTACTTCCTATAAGTTTCTTAAAGTAAACCAAGTCACCATAAAATTCAGGTTCCGAAAGGCCGTCTTTAACCTAACTTTATATTTGGAAATCAATTCATAGTGTCTACGATAAAATTTAGAAAAGGTTTTTTCGAAGTTTATGATACCGATAGCCGATACCGTTGGAGAAGTTTGGCCGTTAAACATTTATTTCGAGCGTTGAAGTCTGTAACATGATTGCAAACTGTAGCAAACCTAATAAGTTGCGAAATGTATACACCATAAGAAGCGGACGAGGAACGTCACCATCAGAAAACGGAAAAATCAAAGTCATCGCGCTTATCATAAATTTTAGAAGAAACAAATCCATTTGAAACAGAAAGGTGTAGATCTAAAAAGGGGGCTTCGGTATCTGAGATATTGGCTTTGTTCAACTGTAGTTCAGGTGGATAAATTTGATTTAAAGTTTATGGCTACCGACAGCTGACTGTAAATGCCCTTGTAGAATCAAAGACGTGTCATTATGCCATTAATGCCGTGTGACATGGCATTGCAGCCCTTGTAGAATCAAAGACGTGTTATTATGCCATTAATGCCGTGTGACATGGCAATGCAGCCCTTGTAGAATCAAAGACGTGTTATTATGCCATTAATGCCGTGTGACATGGCAATGCAGCCCTTGTAGAATCAAAGACGTGTTATTATGCCATTAATGCCGTGTGACATTGCATTGCAGCCCTTGTAGAATCAAAGACGTGTTATTATGCCATTAATGCCGTGTGACATAGCATTGCAGCCCTTGTAGAATCAAAGACGTTATTATGCCATTAATACCGTGTGACATGGCATTGCAGCCCTTGTAGAATCAAAGACGTGTTATTATGCCATTAATACCGTGTGACATAGCATTGCAGCCCTTGTAGAATCAAAGATGTGTTATTATGCCATTAATACCGTGTGACATGAAGCCAGTGACAAACCTTGTCTGTAATTACAACAGAATCAGTTTACATACAAAACAATCATTTAAGCCTGTGCATGAGAAAACAAACAATGTGGTTTCCGAACAGGTCTGACACAAACCGGCCTGTACAAACACAGAAAATAGCTAGAAGTTTGAAATTTTGGAGTTATGTAGAGGAGGAATTGTACTATCCAAGTAGCGAAAACAAAGGCGCTGATCAGCTTCGCGGTTACCGCGAAGCTGATCTGCGCCTTTGTTTTCGCCTATGCAGATTGTTTGTTTTCTCATGGGGCGGCTCATTTAAGAATACACATTTCTATAATTATCTCAAGTTTTATTTTCATTTTTTATAATTACCATTCAAACTTGTTGAACGAACAAATTGGTATTTCTCTCACAATATTCGCTATTTGATGCTATTCAATAGAAAAGAACTGAAGGAATTTTAAGACATTTACACGAAATGACACTGTTGCGAACTTAAATATTATCATTATAATAATTTGTAGCGAACTTAAACATTATTACTTTATAATAAAAGAATTTCATATGATATTATCACTTACATGCTACCAGAAAAATACAATGTAACTTTTATGCTGAATAGAGATATTTCAGTTTTAATTGAAAATATATAAACGCTTTCAAGCAATATTGAAAGTATGTTCAAATTAATAATAATCTTACACATAAATCATGAAATAATTTCGATGTATTAAACTATGAACTATATAAGGTAAACGATTAGAGCCGAAATAAGGAAAAGCTTATATTTTGGGGTTGTGCTAAATGCTGTGAAGTGTACTAGAACAAAATGCAAACCTCTACGTTACAGAATGTTTACAATTCACGGAGATGTTAAGAGAACTAGGCAGTACACAAACAGACCCATAAAGTCTAGGAGTTTTGACAATAAGATATGAACGCCGATGGCTTAGCTATTTGGTCTAAAATGTTTCTATTTTAAATACGGCGTGCAAAATTGACTTTGGGGAGGACCGGTTAGGACTTCGAGGTTAGGACATACTCATAGCCAGGTTAATGACCTCGACGGTAAAACACGAATAAATAAAAACAGAAGGCCAAGAAATTGATGCCGTTAAAATAAAAAATCAACTCAAAGACGCCAGACAGGACGGGGTAGAAAGGAAAGAAAAAAAAAACGCGAAACATTTAAATTTCAACACTACTTTTGAAGAGCAAGATGAACATAAGATACGTCACGGGAGAAACTCTCTATCAGTACACATGAGCGATTTTGGAAATCGGGGAGCGATTTTGGAAATCGGGGATCAGAACCGTAAAAAATGAAAAAGTGCAGCCTGAAATGTGCCTTACTGGTTCGTACAATTAGTTTGTCTAATGATTTTAAAACTGTACCTTACATATAGATTTATCCACTTTGTAAAGGAATCATAATATGACAACTTCATGGTTTATTTTGATATACATAGTGTGGATAATTTGCACCTTTAACTGTTTAAGTGTGCAGGTAGTCAATGATACACGTATATAGCAAGACAAAGTGACATCTAGTTGACATTGTAATCGAAAAATCATGAATGAAAAATGACGTCACAAAGCAGCGTCCAATCATATGAGGGAAAACTTGAGCCGCGACGCGAGAAAACCGAGTTTTGAGATTTCCGACCAGGTCTGACACAAACCAGCCTGTACTGTCACAGAAAAGGGCTAGAAGCTGCTTGAAATTACGGATTTAAGAAGAAGAGGAACTATACTATCCCAGTAGCGAAAACAAGGCGCTGATCAGCTGTTCAGTTACTGCACAGTTGATCTGCGTCTTTCTTTTCGCGTAGGCAAAAGTCCGGTTTTCTCACGAAGCGGCTCACTTTATTCAAATAAGAGGCGGAGATGGGTCTCTACCTTATTTGAGCCGCATCGTGAGAAAACCGGATTTTTGCCTAGGCGAAAACAAAGGCGCAGATCAGCTTCGCGGTAACCGCGAAGCTGATCAGCGCCTTTGTTTTCGCTACTCGGATAGTACAATTCCTCTTCTACTTTAATCCGAAATTTCAAGCTTCTAGCTCTTTTCTGAGCTTGTACAGGCCGGTTTGTGTCGGACCTGGTCGGAAACCCCGAAGACCGGTTTTCTCGCGTCGAGGCTCATTTATTGATTTATCCGTAGTTTTCTAGCAACATAAGGAGAAGTATAGTTTATATAGGTAATGAGTATTTAAGTGAATACGTCCAATCGGTTGATTTCAAATATTTTATTAATATTAGGCACACCTCCTTAAGCGTGCTTCACTGCTATAATAAATCTCACGGTGGTGTGTATTGATGAAATAGCAATAGCATTCTGTCTGATACATGTTAATAGAAGGAAATAAATAAGTGATCTTCAAACTTTTGGAAAGTCTGCAAAGGAAACGTATAGGATTTGGACTATAAATTCTAGATGAGTTTTCAACTTGGGATAAATGCAGAGAATATTTCAAATGTTACGGATTGGGACAGAGAACACTATAAGATAATACTATCGCGCTATGACCAATAGGCTCCTGTTACATGTGGTCGCTATTTACATGGGACTAGTGTATACAGTTGGACTAGGCAGCTTGGTGGTAGGGGTGTCGGGAGTTGAGGTGGCGGGGGATGGACTAGACAGTCAACTCATGGCAGAAAAAGTTGAGATTTTCAAACGGGACATTCTATCCAGGCTTGGCTATGATAAGGTTCCAAACATGTCAAATATAACGCAAAATATTGAAGAAAAGCGGAAAATGATCCAGAAATATAGAAAATATATAGAAGAAAGAGACAGAGACTCTAAGATTAATCAGATTAATGAAGAAGGGGAATCAACCATTAAATCTCGGACATTTTATTCATTACAGTATGAAGGTAAGCTAAAATGTTAAAAATATCACTTATGATCATCAATTTTCACTGGAAAAATACAACCTTATTATTTTTGCTCAAAACATAGATTGTGGGTACATGTTAGAACCGCCTCGCCGGAGGTATACCCCCTGTAAACCCCAGTTTTACTACATAAAAGTGGGGCAGTTTAAGGGGGTATATATTTCGCGGACTCATGTTTTCCTGATGTAAATGGAGGTTATAATAAATTAAATAAACCACCGCATGAGAAAAGCAACAATTTGCATATGCGAAAACAAAGGCGCTGATCAGCTGTGCAGTAGTAACTGCACACCTGTTCAGCGCCTTTGTTTTCGCCACTCGTATAGTACAATTCCTCTTCTACTTATATCCAAAGTTTCAAGCGTCTAGCTTCATGGCCGGTTTGTGTCAGTCCTGATCGGAACCCAAACTGTTAGTTTTCTCAAGCACGTGCTCAAATAATTGTTTAGTCCAGCTTCAATTGGTCAGTTGTCGAAAGCACTAGACAAGGGCAACGTTATATATTTTGTATGATAATTATCGGGATCACAGGAAATGGTTTTACATCAGATGAAGATTTTATTGAGGATGTTCCATTTGAACTGATTTAAGCAGCGAGATGTCGTGTATCACTTTCCGTTACATGCATTACTTGCATTGTGATTCCTTGTTTTGTCATTTCTGGGTTTTGGCGCATCTTCATTTGTTTTGTCATTTCTGGGTTTTGGCGCATCTTCAGTTGTTTTGTCATTTCTGGGTTTTGGCGCATCTTCAGTTGTTTTGTCATTTCTGGGTTTGGCGCATCTTCAGTTGTTTTGTCATTTCTGGGTTTTGGCGCATCTTCAGTTGTTTTGTCATTTCTGGGTTTATCGCATCTTCAGTTGTTTTGTCATTTCTGGGTTTTGGCGCATCTTCAGTTGTTTTGTCATTTCTGGGTTTTGGCGCATCTTCAGTTACTTTGCATGTTACAAAATTGGATTACTTTGCATGTTACAAAATTGGGAGAAGGGCCTCATTTTATGCATGTAAATGTTTAGGTGCATTTGGAAATTAAATAAGTACCATAAAGATAATTAAATGATAAAAATATCATTAAAATCTAATTTGAATTAATGTGACAGTGTATTGGCGGGAAATCATAACCCCGGCAAATCCCCGGCACTGCCGGGACACATCAGAGGTTAAAGCCAGGCACTTTAGCCCCGCTATTTCCCCGCTATCCCCGGCCCCGGGGGAGTCGGGGATACAAATGACTGGTGCATAAAGGATCGTTCCCTTGGTAAACCACCCTTAAGTATTATGACGCATACATGTATAATTATACTATCAATGTTTTCAGTATTGGTTCTAGTGGGCACAATTGTTTTTAGTCGCATATAATCTATTGCTAAACATTATTCGTTTTCTTGTTACACAGTTTTTAGAAGTCGTTCAGTTTGGTAATTTATTAAGCTTCGATAATTTCTAGGACGACTGTTGTGTTAACTCATTTAAGACTGGCGTCCTTTTTATGGGACATAGGCAAACAGTATAGCCCCAGATGTGACGCCGCAGAATGCGGCGTCCCATCTGGGGCTATTCTGTTTGCTTAGGGGAATTTCATCGAAAAATGGAATAAAAATTCAAAATCACTCCTGATGTCCCTAATAATGTAAGTGGACGGGCCTAAATGATAATGATGGGAAAATCCATTCGTCAAATATGGGTAAATCATGTTCCCTGTTCTGTGTCTACCCGTGTGACCCGTCTGTTGTCCTAGTCACACTTGTAGTTGGTTGATGCTGGCCGGATGACGCTGCCTTCATTTTATATTGTCCATCCAAGCAAACAACTAAGGCTTATACATGTATGTTTGGATGATTTCACAAAAACCACATTTCCTGGGCAGGCTCAAACCGTCTCCGACCTTTTAAGGGGTGTACTGTTTTAGTGAAACCGACATCCTTACATATAAACATGAAATAGATGGACTGTTTCTGCCTCCACACAAAGAATCTACTGACCGACCATCTGATTACTGGTTAACCAGAGGTCGATCATGCTTCAGTTGTTTATGTTGTGGGTTTTTTTAAGCATAATTTGGATGTTGTGAAAATGGTGATTATCGGGTCCCTTTGCCTACTTGTCCTACTTGTCCCTTTTATATGATTACGTCACGGCTGACGTCACAATTTCGGGAACGAATTGATGCGTATGTTGCCATGGTCGCGATGGTGTGTCCCTATTATGTTTTTGTGAGTTCTTTTCGGGCGGTGATTTAGACTGCATACGATGAAACATGGGTTTCTCACTGAATGTTTGTTTGTTTGTTTGAATTAATGCTTAACGTCCCAGTCAACATCTAAAGGCTGCCCCCATACCCAAGATAAGGACGTCATGACATCCAAAAAGTGCTTCGAATATAACCACCCAACTAAACCAACAATGCTTATATGTGTGGGTAGATTGACATGAACCACTTTTCCTGGGCAGGCTCAGACCTGAGCGGTTAACCAGTAATTAGATGGTCAGTCAGTAGCAAAGAAGCTTTGCCTGAATGCATAAACAGCCCATCTTTTTCTGCTAGGCCCCAATGGGCGGGGGCCAATATGGATGGATGCAACAATGAACATCATCTGAATGAAAATCAATTTATTTTGTATATAATTTTATGTGCATATAATTATTACGTTCCTGTAATTTGTAGTTGAGCGAAAACGTTCTGGGAATAAGTTGCTCTCTTGATCTATTTTCAAATCATTGTTTTGGGGGTTTAAGTTTTTCTTTTCAATACAGCATGCAAATTATTATAGCATTTGAAACCAGTTTTACATACATATTATTTAGCATGCATTGTTTTATATGAGCCACATCGTGAGAAAACCGGAATTTTGCCTATGCGAAAATAATAACGCAGATCTGCTTCGCAGTAACTGCGAAGCTGATCAGCGCCTTTGCTTTCGCTACACGGATAGTACAATTTCTCTTCTTCATAAATCCGAAATCTCAAGCTTCTAGCCTGTGACTGTACATGGTGGTTTGTGTTAGACTTGGTCGGAAACCCCGAAGTGCGGTTTTCTCGCGTCGCGGCTCACATTTAATAATTTTTTTTGGGGTTTAGAAGATGAGGAAACACTCCAGTCGGAAACTATGTATTGTTGGTTTTGGGGAAATTTTATAGCAAAACACTTTCAGTCCGATGCACGCGAATGTTGATAACAATTTTCTAAACTGATGAAGGGTAATACCCGTCAGTGCGTGCCGGTAACTGCATTATAAATGGGCCAGGCTCATGAGGAATACTGGTGTTTGCTATTGCGAAAACAAAGACAGATCATCTGTGCAGATACTGCACATGTGATCAGCGTAGTCCTAAACTGAATGTTTCAACTCATTTAACCATCTTTAGCTGTACTGCACGGTTTGCGTAGATCCTGATCGCTAGTCTCAATTGCAGGGCATCTCATGACGTGGCTCATAAATCAGAGATAATATTTTTACAATCTGCATTTCTCGCTTAATATGGAAAAGTAATAATACGGGGTGTGGTCTAATTTAAGAATCTCCTATTTACTTGAGAAGGGTTTTAATTTATTTTACAAGATATTATTCAAATTACACAGTTTGCTGTCACAACAAAATGAGCCTCGACGCGAGAAAACCGGTCTTCGGGGTTTCCGACCAGGTCCGACACAAACCGGCCTGTACAAGCTCAGAAAAGAGCTAGAAGCTTGAAATTTCGGATTTAAGTAGAAGAGGAATTGTACTATCCGAGTAGCGAAAACAAAGGCGCTGATCAGCTTCGCGGTTACCGCGAAGCTGATCTGCGCCTTTGTTTTCGCCTAGGCAAAAATCCGGTTTTCTCACGATGCGGCTCAAATGTAAAAAATCATCTAAATACATAGAGCGAACACCGACGCTAATCGCTAAGCAAATAAAGAGCCATGTCACGCGAAACTCTTCATAGGTGTTTCTGATCGGTTACGGCACAAAAACGGACTGCATACCCAAATAAAATGCCTAGAAGAAAATCGACATATTGCACGTAGAAGCTTCTAGACCGTCTGTTATGTGCACGTATTGAATACGCGGGAAACTTGAAGTGGCTGATTTATGAGTAGTGTTTCAATCATCAGGAAAACATGTCCGTGAAATGTATACCCCCATAAACCCCACTTTTATATAGAAAAACTGGGATTTGCAGGGGTATACCTATTTTTCTTATTTTTGCTCCAAAACATAGATTGTGGGTACTCGTTAGAACCGCCTCGGAAAAATATCAAAAGTTTTCCAATGAAATTTTCAAATTTTCCGTTCTGTTTTCGTTGGACACAAACAGGCGAGCGCATATTAAAGAAGTTGATCATAAGTTCCAAGAAGACCAGCATGACCTAAATATTCGTCTTTGATATTAAACTCAGATTTGGTTTTTCGCAAGTACAACATCTAGTTTTCATTCTGCTGAAATCATTTGTGCAATTATATCATTTCCAACAGTACTATTGCAGTCTCAGAGGAGTTAAATTTACTTTTGAGTTGTCGGATAAACAGAATAATTGCCAGCTTTTTCCATGCATAAATTGTGACGTTTTTGCGTACATTGTATTTATTTTATTATAATAAAACTAGCAGTGTTGAAGTTTTGTCCAAGCGCAAACTATGACGTACATTGTATTTAAGTTTATATTGGTCGTTTTCCTTCTTAGATATGGGCATTGTCTTTGCCCATTTTTATTTGTTTGTTTGAATCGATGCTTAACATCACAGTCAACTGCTATAGATATGTCGGGACGTTGCCTCCATTTATAAGACTTTAACCAAAATTAGGATGTCATGATATCCAAAAAGTGCTTCAAATATAACCACCCTTGGAACTAAGCCACAGTCACGATAAGACTGAAAAATTGTTAAGCCTCATTTTTGTATAAATAGCCGTGTCACACGACATTAACAGACGTATATTAACGAAGGAAAAAGATATACATTAATTTGGCAATTCACGTGTGCACGTGCTGTTAATGCAACGCATTTATTTATGCTCGTTACCGGGCGCCACGCAAAAGCACATGCTTAAAATGAGTGACTGAAGTCAGCCCGGAACGAGCATAAGAATGAACGCTTTTACTAGTATGAAAATGTGACGAGACTGTAAAATATAAGTTCACCATTATTCCTTTCGTTTGTGCAGAATTTATGCAATATTATAATAGCGATCAAAAATGATATTGTCATCAATTAACAGTCGCTAGGTCCATCGGAGCACTCCCCTTGGGACCTAGCGAATGTAAATGAATGGAAAATAATATAATACAAACAAAGCCACAAAATCTTATACCTATAAATGGTTTGACTTGAACCACTATTCCTAGGCAGGCTCAGACCTTCCGATCGGTGAACCAGTAAGCCGATGGCTTGCCATTAATATTAGATGTGGACATTGAGTTTAGTTTTCCCTTTTAACGTTTCTCCACTATATATGTATACACACATTAAATAGGGCAGTATAGTTTTAATATTCAAATATTACAAATTACTGAGACCCTCATTGCTTGAATTCTTTTTCGTGTTTCACTATCATGTAGATATCTTATGTTTCTGGTAGATTAAAAGTACATCATGAAAACATGTCCGTGTAATGTATACCCCCTTGAACCCCACTTTTATATAGCAAAACTGGGGTATGCAGGGGTATACCTATTTTTCTTATTTTTGCTCCAAAACATAGATTGTGGGTACTCGTTAGAACCGCCTCGGCGAGGCGGTTCTAACGTGTACCCACAATCTATGTTTTGAGCAAAAATAAGAAAAATATCAAAATTTTAAGCTGAAAATTTCCAATTTTTAAAGCATAAAAAATCTCTGTATATTGCATGGACATGTTTTTGTAATGAAAGACAAAGGGCAGACAGGATAACAAGATACGGTAGCAAATAGTCATCATGGAAGTGCAAATTGATATGTACCTATCGATGTTATTAAAATGAATTCGTAGAAAAAAATGAAAGCAGGCTTTACCGCAAAAATGTAGCAGTTTAGTTAGACTGTAATTAAACAATCTATTCAGACGAACACTACAAAAATTTATACTTAAAGAACCACAATAAGAGTATCACTTTTACTGAGGGATAGGTAAATGAAAACTGAGTAAAAACATCTTCGAGGATTTAAAAGAGTTTTGCTGATATTGCAGAAACACGTTTCATCTCCAATGATTTTCAGTTTGCAAAGTCATTTGCTGAAATAATAAATCATGGTATACGATAGTAGTTAGTTATCAATTGAGACCTTCAAACTAGCTGGGGTGTATGTTATGTAAATTTGATGGATTATGGCCACCGATTAGATCTAAATTTATGAAATATTAAACCGTACATCTACAGCCGTTATTGAAGTGTGTGTCCCTATTAGAATTACATTGGGCGTGGATGTTTCGCTTTTCTTATCTTTTCTCTCGAATTAAGCGATTAAGCAAATTTTGCATAAACCATTAGCCCACATTCGAAAGTCCCAGACACATCAACAATACGCTTTATGATGAATCCATTTTTAGTTTATCAACGATATACTGAGGGGCATGAGCATAAGCAGAGACAGAGTCGTCTAGCAGGCAAGCCAGTGTTTTAGCCTATGGCTGCGACAAATTCACACTGTGTTAATGTTCACATTTCGAAACATCCTACTGTTTGGTGGATAAAATTAATAAGATTGCGAAAATTTGGAAACCTGAAGGCTTTAATTTTTTTTTTGTTCCAATCGAAAGGACACAATACGCTTTGATTACTTTAGCCATTCATATCTGAGCCTGCCCAGGAATAGTGGTTCAAGTCGACCCATCCAGGTATATACATGTAAGCCTTAGGGGCTTACTTGGTTGGTTTTTATGAATGTCATGACATCCTAAGTTTGGGTGAGAAGTTCCATACAAGAGGACCAAGGGTCCTATAAACGCTCACCTGAGACCTGAGATATATACTAATAAACGTGTTTGACTACAATGGTAATATGCATGTATAAGCCCAGGGCAGGGTCAATGTCTTTTCATATCTGAAAATCCAGTCCATTTGTCAATTTACTGCAAGTTTTGCCCTTTAAATGACATTTTAACAATTTTCCCATGGGCGACCTAAGTTGAACTTGCCGTAAAATAGGTCAAGGTCATCCCAGGGTCATGATTTATATAAATTTTGTAGACCTCCATTCCTTGATGTTTCATGCCAAGTTTCAAAATCATAGATGTTTAAAGGTTTTTGCTATTTTTAACCATGGCGGCCATCTTGGTCATGTGACCTTGACCATTTATACAAACTTTAATTCCCTCTTCCTAAGGATGTTTGAAATAAAGTTTGGCTTTGATTGGCCAAGCAGTTTCAGAGAAGATGTTTGAATATTTTGGTCATATACATATATATAGGCCCCGGGGCAGGGACAGACAACCCCCTGGGCCCAAAATATTTTCATAAACATAAATCTTCTGTCCATTTGTTCATTCCTAGCAAGTTTTCTGCCATAAAATGACATTTTCCTATTTTTTCCCATTCAAATGCACCTAAGGTGACCTTGCGATAAAAACTGTGTAGAGCTCCATTGCCTGATGCTTCATGCCAAGTTTCATAGTCATAGGTCTTCTGGTTCTGGAGAAGAAGATTTTAAAAGGTTTCTGCTATTTATAGCCCTGGCGGCCATCTTCGTCATGTATCCTGGACCATTTATACAAACGTTTGTTCTCCCTTCATAAGGATGCTCAACGTGAAATTTGAATTTGATTGGCCTAGCGGTTTCAGAGAAGAAGATGATTGAAAAGTGTGAACGACGACAACGACGACGGAGCATGGGTATACTATAAGCTCACCTTGTGAGCCTAACGGCTCAGGTGAGCTAAAAATGGATGCAACGTCCCGACATGACCTTAGCTGTCGATTGTGACATTAAGCACCAACAAACAAACAAAAAAAAAGGACACAATCCGACCAGCATCCTCTAACTCTGATACTCGTGCGTTCTTCATGACTTTTGCGTAGCAGTGCTCACTGTAAACTGTCCGCTTCTCCGTCCAAATATGACTTTCATGACATTCCTTACTTTAGAAAGTCGTGCTGCGTTCTGCATCATTTTTAATTGCGCATTATGCAAAGCACTATTAAATTGGTAGTTATAACAAAGTTGAATAACATATGAGCCGCACCATTAAAAAAAAAAACATTTGGCATATGCGAAAACACAGGGGCGCAGATCATCTGCGCAGTAAGCGTCTTTGTTTTCGCTTCGCGGATGGTACAATTTTATTTTCTAGCCTCTAGCCGTCTTCAGTGACTGTATAGGCCGGTTTGTGTCAGACCTGGTTAGAATCCAAATTGTTGGTTTTCCTCATGCGAAAACTAATAATTTATCTATACTGGTCAAAAAAGTTATGGATCAAAGTTTTAAGAATGCATTTTTGAGCCAATCAATAATTAATCAAGTGTTCATATGGTGAATAAGCAGTTTTATTGCACGTTCTTATGCCACCATTTTGAAATTGTGCATCATCCGAATAAAGCACAGCTGTTCTTTAAACAACACTGCCCTAAAAACCAAAGTGATAAAAAGTCCATAAAACTGATTCCACCAGTTTTGCCAAATCATGCAAATTTTGCGATTTTTGCACCATAGTCATCAAGATTCATCATTTCTAAGGTCAGGCAGCTAAGAAGATTGAAAATTTCTAAGCATTTTAAAAGTTTTGCACGAACAAACTTACACACCATCAATTATCTGTGGGAATTTCGTACCACTTTCATTTTAAAGATAGTCTGACTTAAAGCCTGGTCTTGTTGAATGCAACGACTATTGTTTCGATCCTCAAGTGTACAAAGTTACAAAATGAATTACATTGATTATAGAAATGTTTTATTTTATCAGCAGTTCGAAATTTTGTAGAAGTTAGAAATTTGATCCCTAACTTTATTTGTCCAGTATATTATGAACATTATGTTATTCTACCATGAAAAATGGCTGTAGATCCTACGCTATAATCTAACTTTGATAATTATCCACCGGATCTTTAAAAAGATTATGCAATATGTATTTTGAGCAAACTGCATCTCAAATATGGCATCATAATCTTGTCTAATTTGAGAAAACATTCGAGCCGCGTCGTGAGAAAACCAACATTATGGTTTCTAAACAGGTCCGACACCGGACACAAACCGAGCTTTACAAGCACAGAAGATGGCTAAACACTGGAAATTTTGTACTTAGAAATTAGAAGAATTGCACTATCTGTGAAGCAATAAGTGCTGATCAGCTTCTCAGTTACTACGAAGCTGGTCTGCACCTTTGTTTTTGCATATGCGAAATGCTTGTTTTCCCATGACGCGGCCCATTTAGTCTTTCTTTATAAAATGATTCATATTGGATTATGTTTAACGAGCAGCATGCAAAATGGGGCGGGTAAAATCGAGCCGTGCCATGAGAAAACCGAACTTTTGCCTATGCGAAAACAAAGACGCAGATCAACTGTGCAGTGACTGCACAGCTGATCAACGCCTTTGTTTCGCTACACGGATAGTACAATTCCTCTTCTTCATAAATCCGAAATTTAAAGCTTCAAACCATCTGCTGTAGCTGCACAAGCCGGTTTGTGTCAGACATGGTCGGAACTCCCGAAGACCGGCTTTCTCGCGTAGCGGCCCAATCATGAGGCAGACAGAAACCGTGCGATAAGAAACCATTTTTGCAGCAATGCAAAAACAAAGGCGGATATCGAATGCGCAGTAAATACGCAGAAGCAACAAGGTTGGACAATAACTGCGCAGATGACCAACGTTGGTGATTTATTTCACACAGCCTCTTTCCAAAATAAGCCTGCCTAGGAAAAATGGTTTCAAGTCAAACCATACAAACATATTAGCCTTAGTGGCCTTGCTGGGTGGTTATATTTGAAGCAAGTTTTGGCTAACTTTGGGTAAGTCTTATAAAATGGAGGCATTTACATAGCGGCTTATACCCGTATGTTAGGAAAGCGGCAGGACAAAAGCAATAGCCATGGGCTGCCGCAGTCGAAACTC
Organism: Rugalucina vietnamica; assembly: GCA_964017185.1. NCBI lineage: Eukaryota > Metazoa > Mollusca > Bivalvia > Lucinida > Lucinidae > Rugalucina > Rugalucina vietnamica. The sequence goes on from OZ024873.1 coordinate 2,403,621, forward strand.
CAAGCCAACATGGTAAATTATCAAAACAACTGACAGACTTTCTCAAGGCTTGAATAAAAATAAGCTATTAAACCCTTTAGCCATATAAATGACTGGTAAGCTTATCTGCTTTTTCAGGTAGAAGCCGAAACACGAGAAAACGTGTCTGTATGCACAGTTGATAAAACAGCTGACATTACCAGTTAATGATATAACACACGGCGGTTACACGCTAACAATAAAGCGCTGTAGATAGATCGACACGTGTATGTCGGAGGTCCATTTAAACTCTTGTAATGATAGCTTCCGTCAATGTACAAATGACAGTCGCATTGATCTGAAGTATAACTTCGCCTCGCTGTTTTCAGATCTTTCTGTCAGTTCCAACACAAACTGAACTGTTTAACCATAGACTATGAACATGATTTGAAACTTAAAATATAATAAGAAAGCAAGATAATACATTATGTGTATCAAAAACTCAGTGCTGATAATTATTTTTTCGATATGCAAAAAGTAGTTGTTTTTCGTAACGCGGCATTATGTTTACTGAGCAAAATTGTTTTTCATATGATGACTTAAAATAACAAGTTGAGTTTTTTATTGCATGATGTTTTCACTCGTGAATTGGAATACTTGCTAACAGATGAAAATCACATTGTAAGAAATTCTTTTGAAGAACGCCGTCACATAGCACACCAAAGGTGTGAAATATCGATCAAGATCACATGGCTTGAAATAGAGTATATAATCGCTGAGTGAGCTAATTGGAGAGATTCAAATAATGTTAGCTATATATTTCATTCAACCGTTCAAGAGCGGTGCTTCTTTTTGCTTTATGCAACGTTAATATCGACTACAATATTCTTACTCCTAAGCCTTTTATGCTTGAACTTGAAGAGATTCATGAAAGTACATGAAAGGGAATCAGATGTATAAAGGCAGCCGTACGGTAAATAAAAAGAATACCACAACAATACTTTCAATGAACTTTTCTGTCTAAATAGGACTTTAAAATGTCAACCGCCAATAACAAGGGCATGTTTGAATGCTCTGGTTATTCTGGACTCCGTATTCACTTTGTTCTAGTATAAACATTGAACGCGTTAAAGCATGTATGTCTTAAAATGTCTTGATCATGGGCTTTGCCTTAATATTTTTCTAGTGCAAAAAGGGAAACAAAAGTTAAACACCCATGTTAACATAATAGTTGACCTAAAACCACAAATTCTAGGTCATGTGACTAAATCATCCCGCCCACGCACAGACCAATCAGGCGCGTGCCAGTGGTTTAACTAAGACGGAGGTAAATATAAATGTCGTAGCTTTTGAAATTACATATTAAAATACCTTAACCCACTTTGATATCGCTTTATAAATTTTATATTGGCTTTTTATATTGAACCGTGGTAAATAAAAGTAAATCAGGTAAATAACATTAACATAAAACCCAAGAGTGGTTGGTTTCAGCTGTTTTGCTCAAAACTGTAACCACATCAAATAAAAACATAATACCTACATCATTGTAAATACTTTTACTAAATGATTATCATAATAACTAAGGGAGCAGTTCTAGATTGTATACATTACACAAATCCCATCTGGGGGACACCTGGTAAAGGCCTTCTTTGTGACGAAGTGTGATGTGTAATGAATGCATGAAACATTCTTTGGGATAAGCAAAAACCACTGCTAGTTTTAAATCATTACCTTAAACTTTTGGTCTAATGTTTGAAATGCCAGCAGAAATGAGCCGCCTCATAGGAAAACCAACAATGTGGTTTCCGAACAGGTCCGACACAAACCGCCCCGTACAAGCACAGAAGATGGCTATAGGCTGGAAATTACGGATTTAGAAAGTAGAGGAATTGAACTATTCGTGTAGCGAAAACAAAGACGTTGAAATGCTGCGAAGCTGATCTGCGCCTTTGTTTTCGCATATGCGGATTGTTGGTTTTCTCATGAGGCGGCTCAAATGATTCAGTCGAAGAGAAACCCGCAAACGGTGTCATTATTAACGCTCACATTTCGTTCATGATTCTTTGATGAAGTCTCGGGCAATTCTTGAATCCAAATGGCATATGTTGAATTTCCAATTATTAACTAATATAAACTAATATAAAGGATTCATGACATTTTCAGACTGGACCTCAAGGGTTTTATTTTGTTTGTCAGCATATCTATTGTGATACTAAAAGATTTGAAATTCAAAATGGATTCTTGTGAATATCTGATTAGCTGTATTGAAAAAGGGAGAGATGAGCCGGATATCAATAGCCTGTTTATACTACTTCATACTTACAAATGCATGTGTCAGACTAGGCAAGTCTGTTCCGAAAACGAGGACCATGTAGGTGTGCAGAAAAGGAGAGCGGTTCTCCCCAATAAATAAATAATGTTAAACTTAGCTTGAAAGACAACAGTAATATCATTGAAACATCATTAATATCGCTTATGGAACAACCAAATTTAGCAACGGGTCAGAAGCCAAACTTGCTACCAACAGACATGATATAAGCATCAGCGATTGCCTGTCCAAAAAGGCTTGATTTCGAGTAATTTCTATTTGACTAGAACGCTAAGCCAAAACATTAAACAGAATATTATTTTTTCTTTGCGCCTGCTGCTAAGGACAATGTGCAGTCCGTAGGTCTTGACCATTTTGTCACCATTTTATTATAGAAAGACACACATGGAAACAAAAATGTGTACCTAGGTCGAATTCGCTTTGTGTGGTGACCCATAGTGTGGTTTTCGTGTTTGACATTTAGTAATTAAACCAAGCGCTAATGATATTTTTAGAAGTGTTAATTATTTTTGATAAGACCATTGAAAGAGTAGCATGTCAGGTAGTACAATACCTACGAAACCGGAGACAATACCACAGAAATTTGATACTTGTAAACAAAGAAAAAAATATTTTAATGAAGTTGTGTGGAGTTGTGCTTCTATGTCCTGCTGTGATGCTGGTCTACCTGTACGTGTGCATGATTGCATTGTTTATTTGGTTGAGACTAGCTTAGTGACCACCTACGGCTTACTGAATCTGTATAGTCTTCGTTTTTGATTCATCAGGGTGGTTATCATGATTTATAATGCAACAACCCTACATATCGGCCTAATAAAGGTGGGTTCATAAATAGAACCTTTATTTAGCTACTGACCAAATAAAGACCGCGTTGCAATTTTGTTTTACGCAACAAAAAGGAGCGCGCCAGTGACGTCAAATTTAGTCACGTTTTGTTACGTCAATCTCCGCCATTGTTATGCAACGTTACGTAGATGAAACAATGGACAAGAAAAAATTAATTTATCAACAAAATGTACTGCTATGGTGGCGAATTATGAGGAATCGTTCTGCGGAGTGATTGCTGAGCTGTTGACTAAATAAACAAAATGGCGGAAAGCAAATCTCCTCACATCGGGTGAGTTTTTTCTCGAAATTTGTCGGTTTTCGTTGCACTATAAAGTGAATAACTACCCCGTGACCAAAAATAAACCGATTTATCACGCTCGGACCGTAAGCAGATGAAAGGGCTCGCTGAAAGCTCGCCCTTTCATCTGCTTACTAATCCTCACGTGATAAATCGGTTTATTTTTGGTCACGGTGTAGTTATTTACTATTTATTTGTTTGTCCTTGATGATTCATTAACTTGTTGGGGAGTCACCACGAGGACCGAACAACTAACTAAATGTTGGGAACCAGGGTGGGGTTATGCGCTTGTAAAACCGGTTGAAGCTCCCCCCCCCCCCCACTCACACACATATTTTTTTCACTGATCGTTCCAAGGCGATACTTCTGTTGTGGTTCTATTTGTTTTATGTTTTGGAGTCGAATTTTTGTACTGTTTTAACCTTATGTATAATATTTTATTTATGCTCGGTAAACTGAGTGGCCGACTATTGGGAAATAGCTGCTCACTCGGATTAAGTATAAGTACCTAATTGTTAACTTAGTTTTTCCCACCTCGGTTTTTGGAGTGAGAATTTCTTTCTGATTGCGCCTTTTCCTGATCATTGGCTTCTTGATCTTTTTTGACCTAAAATATTTGTAATATTTGTTGTTACCGTTTGCGTTCTCTGTTCCCTTTCCGCTTGGTGTCTAGGTTATGAGTTTTGTTTTATTATTTTGATTCCTGTCTATATTCCTACATAGATAAATAGCTTTTTAGAGGAATTGATGGACTGTTTGGGCTCCAGACATCGCTTACTGCCGACTAACTAAAGCCTGATCAGGTCTGAGCCATCTCAGGAAAAGTGGTTCAAGCCAATCCATTAATATTTTTGGATGACATGACATCCTACTTTTGTGTGTAAAAGTTCCAAAAATGGAGGCAATGTTCTGGCAAGACACAGCTGTTGACAGGACGTAATTTTATTTTGTTTTGTGCTTGTTAAATTGGCAAATTTTAAAAGAAAGAAATGTCTTTTGCGAATATGTTTTGTGGATAATAAGGAGAACTACATGTATCTCAAACCTGTAGCAAAAAGCGTCCGAGGGGTCTGAATACACGGCTGTGCTAGCTTAACGAGTCTCTAATGGCGTGTCAGGAAATGAATTTACTATGTGAAGATATGACCTATTAAACCATCTTGAAAATTTGGCACTAAAGCACACTTGGCATTGGTTTAGTAGGAGGTATCGTCACGAAATTATTTCTAACATGAATGAAGTCTAAGACAATGGAAACATTAATACTATAATATTTGAGCTGCCTCGGGGGAAAACCAACAGTGTGGTTCCCGAACAGGTTCGACACAAACTGGTCTGTACCGTCACAGAAGCAGGCTAGATTTTTGAAATTTTGAATTAAAGAAGAAGAGGAATTGTACTATCCGTGTAGCGAAAACAAAGGCGCTGATCAACTTCGCAGTTACTGCGAAGCTGATCTGCGCCTTTGTTTTCGCATATGCAAATTGTTGGTTTTCTCACGCGATGGCTCATATTTTGATATCTTTATACCTTAATTGCATCATACCGGTTTTAACAAAGGTTTTAACACTTCCGCGGCGGTGCGCGATGTAGGAGGTGCACCTCGCTGGAAGGGCAAATGACTCAAATCCATGAATTAGATACATTTCAATAACAGTCTATACATACGACCAAGGGGTCTTCAATACAAAGGCCGTTAACCATGGGTGGTAACTCGAACCCGACGATTCTTTTGCATTGGCGAGCTTCGGTTTCACTCAAGGACTAATTATGTATTTGAAGATCTAAAGAATTTACACTCAGTCAATACGATAGCCAACATTACGGTCGAGGGCCATTGGATTTGGAACAATTAGCAGATAATGTTATACTTAATGACACAAGTTCATTAGTTTATATTAACACTAATGTCTCTACTTGTGAGACGATCATGGGTGGTACGATTCTACTGAGGGGTAAAGATAAAGATTGCATGGTGAGTCCAACCAGAAAGCTTGACAGGTTACATGTGAAACGAGAACCTGTTTCGGCTGCAATAGCTCTTGTAGTAATAAAATTACTACAAGTTTTTTGTTGTTGTTGTTTTGTTTTTTTTGGCCCATTTTGACGAGCCGTTGGTCGCGTTTTGCGGTAAATCGCTTAAGAAAGGTCCATTAATATACATGTAATGTTAGGGTGTAAATCATGGTCGCCGAATCCAAAAGTTGGTAGCATGGGCGAAGTTCAAACCTAGGTTTAAAGAATTAATGTGCACTTGGCTTGCCATACAAGAGGTCGATTACGAACATTGTATGTTTGCGTATAAGAACACATGGAATCTCCCTACACAGAGTACGAGGTTCATGCAGAACTTAAACAAAACAGGGCATGATATAAAATAAATCATTATAACAGAACTACATACACCGACATTTACAAAAGTAAGTATACCAAACGAACTCAAATGACCTATAGTTGCTTCTATAGTGCTACATTGTGAACCATGAACAAATGAAAATACTAAATTATATGGTTTTGACAGTTGCTACTAAAGCTGCCCTTTGATAAGCTTCTGTCTTAACGTATTAAAGTCCGTAATAGGTGTCTTAAACTCTGGCCTGTTAAAGATTATCACGAAGAATCTAGTCCGAATAAAATCTGTGAGAATTTTTAGTCGAATGCGATAATTTTAATAAGTTTCTCAATTGCTATTCTCTATTAAACTAGGCATATGGTACGCAGCGTTGTTAACAAAATAAAAGTTAAATAACACGTTTTTAAGAATTAAAAATATATGTTTTATGAACAAAGGGAAATTTAATTGTGCCCGCTAAAAGACCGCATATCATTCAACATAAAACTGCATCTTTGCATTCCGCCTACGGAAATGAAAATTATAACAATAATAAATGCTTTACAATTTTGCAAACTGCAATAGAATAACTGATAAAAGGTGTATTGACAAATGAGCCGCATCGTGAGAAAACCGGATTTTTGCCTAGGCGAAAACAAAGGCGCAGATCAGCTTCGCGGTAACCGCGAAGCTGATCAGCGCCTTTGTTTTCGCTACTCGGATAGTACAATTCCTCTTCTACTTAAATCCGAAATTTCAAGCTTCTAGCTCTTTTCTGAGCTTGTACAGGCCGGTTTGTGTCGGACCTGGTCGGAAACCCCGAAGACCGGTTTTCTCGTCAAAACTAAGGAACGCAACATCAAAATATTAAGTTTTAGATGAAACCGATTGTGCTAAGCTAGCTATATAAGCTAGCCTGAATTATTAAAATTCTGTACCTCCACCCATTGGGGCCCAGAGAAACAGATGGACTGCTTGTGTCTTCAGGCAATTCTTATAAACTACTGACTGACCATCTGAGCACTGACGAACCACACAGGAAGTCTGAGCCTGCCCAGGAAAAGTGGTTCAAGTCAAATATATGCATACATGCATTTTTTGTGGTCTTTGGTGTTTTTTTGTGTGTGTCATTACACCCTGTGTGTAGAAGTCTCATAAAATGGAGGCAACGCCCCAACATGACCATAACTGTTGACTGGGACGCTAAACCGCAACTCAGATAAAAAAAATTAAAACTCCGGAAACTACCTGAAAATTGTATCGTAATTAGCGGAATATAATCTCTTTCTCTCTCTCTCTCTCTCTCTCTCTCTCTCTCTCTCTCTCTCTCTCTCTCAGTTACAGTGAAAGTTCATGTGTTTCTGAATGTGTTAATCGTACATCAATCGTCCTTTGAACATGCTTGTAACAGCATTTTTGGCAAAGTTTATGAAAATATTTGCGAAACGCAAATGTGCAATATATCTTAAATTGAACCATTGAATGACTTCTAAAGAATAATCGAAGATTAATTTTAGGTCATTAAGTGCGACTGCCTGATATTTGTATACATATCTTAAGCCGGTGGCGAGAAAAAGTCGTAAGAATGAAAATACGTGTACTGTATTGTTTAGAATCTTTACGCCCGAAAAGATTGACAAACATTTGCGAATATAGACAATTCTGACGATTGCATGACGCCATGTTTTGTACATGAACAGGTGGTACACACAAAAGACATAGGAAACTATAAGGGCGTATTTCAGGTGTTCTTCACATGTGTACCCATTCGAATTTATTCGACATATCAGCAGGTGAAATATTTCAAGTTTGCCTGGTATTTCACAGCTACTTTAACAATTTTGCATCAAACAAAGACGAAAACGGTGCATTTGCCAATCATTTGAATGTATTCCGCTCTAAAAACTTGCAATATGGCCGATACATGTACCACCACTGTACAAAAATGCGAAATTGATACTTATTTAGGCAAAATTCTACCATAATATACGCCGTGTATATTTGTCTTTCCATATAATAGTTTCGAAAGTTTGAGCAGGGTGTCCGTAACATTGCGTGACATACTGCAATCCTATCCACGGTACATGTGAGAATTTCTTCCGTAATAATGAAATAGGTCGACATGAGTTATCAGAAACACATTTCTTTGCTGTTGGACATTAACGTTTTAAGAATGCAATGTTAATTTCCTTTATTCGTGGTTAATGGCCTTACTATATGCGTCATAATCACCGCAATCCACGTCCGTTTCACGTCTGTACGTTATTTGACGTCTTTATTGGCGTTGGTAATACTTACACTTCATGGATTTATGTCATAGTGCATGGCGTACATTTTGCTTAGCATGCCCAAAATACTTAAATGATCGTTTTATTTTGATATTTTATCGTATTAACATAATTATTTCAGTCATACAACGAGAAACACCACATTTTGGAATATGCGCCAAAGTTAAACTAAACTTGACGTTTTTTTTCTGCTAGACCTAGTTTGCTGTTTTGTTCCTAGAGGATGTTAAAGGACATCTTGCACGAAAGATGACCAAGCATGTCGGACTGCAAAGCCTAGATTGATGGGTCTTCTTAGGCCAAATGGTTCTTTGATAGTTTTTGTCAGGATAAGCTCAATTCTTGAGCAATTCTTACTTATGTTTGTGGTAGTCAACTAGAATCAAATATTTCAAGGTTTTAAGTGTGAATTTTGACAAAATTACTGATAATGGAATATAAATTATGAAATGAGCCGCATCGTGAGAAAAACGGATTTTTGCCTATGCGAAAACAAAGGCGCAGATCAGCTTCGCAGTAACTGCGAAGCTGATCAGCGCCTTTGTTTTCGCTACACGGATAGTACAATTTCTCTTCTTCTAAAATCCGTAATTTCGAGCTTCTAGCCTGCTTCTGTGACTGTACAGGTCGGTTTGTGTTGGACCTGGTCGGAAACCCCGAAGACCGGTTTTCTCGCGTCGCGGCTCAAATACCACGACAGCAATTTGGAATTTGTTACAAGACTTTGAACCGCTGTTTAATAAATGATTAGGTTTAACCTTGTGAGTACAGTATACTGTCCGCCCTAGAAATAATTATTATCATTTTAAGCTCCGCCCACGAATCGTGTAAAACTACAAACAAATGAACGAAATAGCATTGTATTTTGACTGTTTTTGACATAAAATATATGAGCCGCCGCATGGGAAAACCAACAATCTGCATAGGCGAAAACAAATGCGCAGATCATGATCAGCGCCTTTGTTTTCGCTACACGGATAGTACAATTCCTCTACTTTCTAAATCCAAAAATTCAAGCTTCTAGTCCGCTTCTATGACTGCCCAGGCCGGTTTGTGTCAGACCTGGTCAGAAACCACACTGTTGGTTTTCCCACGAGGTGGCTCATATGTTAGATAATCATTTGTCACAGACAACAAATTCCCCAGTTATGTTTGAAATCCTCATTTAACATTTTAATCAAAGTATAAAATGTAAGAGTTCAGTTGATAAAACATTACGAAAACATGCCCATATGATATACAGTAATTTTTGTTCAGTTCAAAAATCGATAATTTTCAGAGGAAAATCTTTTTCTGCGCAAAACATAGATTGTGGGTACACGTTAGAACCGCCTCGCCGAGGCGGTTCTAACGAGTACCCACAATCTATGTTTTTGAGCAAAAATAAGAAAAATGGGTATACCCCTGCATACCCCATTTGTAATATATAAAAGTGGGGTTTAAGGGGGTATTCATTGCACGGAAATATTTTCCTGATGGGAAAGATGCATCATAATCACCAATAGACCACACATGCTTCATAATGGCATCCAACCATTTGTTCAAGCCTTCATTAACTAAATGAAGGACGAAGGACACCTAGAAGTACAAAACATACAAAAATATACTGTACGCATAGCCCATATTAAAACTATGTACGACTTTATTATCTAATCCGAAATGCAATGTACGAGATTCAAAATATGAAGTGCCAATACAATGTCGATCAAATCCGAAATGCAGCGTGCGAAATACAATATATCCATGTACAACTTTAAAATACAATATATCCATGTACAACTTTAAAATACAATGTACGAATTTATCAATCGGAAATGCAATGTACGAAATACAATGCATGCTTGTACCAATTTGAAATACAATGTACGAATTGTTCCAGTCCGAAAGACAATATACGAAATACAAGGTATGCTTCGATTACTTTTAAAATGCAGTGTATGAATTGCTTAACCCGAGGCGGTTCTAACGTGTACCCACAATCTATGTTTTGAGTGACAATTAGAATAATATCAAAATTTTTCAACTGAAGTTAGCTGTGTTTTCGTAATGATTACGAGACTTTGTCTGTCTGGGTGGCCTGATTAATATTTTGCTGTCAAAAATGTTTAAAATCATTTATAGAAAACGAAAATCCATAAAAATTCCAACAATTTTGATTGTTACCTTGTATAAGTTTTATTAAGTCATGAAATAACTTCATTGTATTTTCGGATGTTATTTTATGCTACATTGTTTCTTGTTAAGAATTACGAGAAGCGAAAATGTGCTTTAAAATTGTGTCTCGGTCAGAAGTTAACCGAGAATTCCCCAAAGTGTCAGAAATTAAACTTCAGTCACCGGATCTTGGCAGGAAGCAAAACGATTGTACACATTTCAATCATTCAGCTGATCGAGCTTGCAAGTTGTAGTACTACCAGATTGATAGAGGCTCGCCGTAAAATAAACTTCTAAGAACCCTTTGTTTTTTATCACTACAACATCAGTCTTGAAACTGAGGCCCATAAAGATAAAAACTGATTTACTAAATATGAAATTCAATGAAGATAGCTCAATATGAATCGTGCTGTGCTTCCGTACATGTACAACTGTCCCGCGTTTTTGGCATACAGGGTGTACTACAAATTGTTACCTTATCAGCGTTTGATCACGAAACATCAAAACTTCATCTTAAAATTTGTTTCGGATCCTGGGATAACGGTAGCCTTCCTTATGAACAGCCTTGAGCTTGTGAAGAGAAAATCACCAAACAACAATATACTTATATGTAGGCTGCGTGCAGTCCCCAAAGCCTTCAGTATCTGAAATCGCAGCAGTCATCTAATCTCTAGCCAGTTATTGCAGATATTTTTGATATTCAATGTCGCGTTCAGTGAAGCACTAGATACTATTTACCAACTGCCATTGTATTTTGACACGGCTCTGCTCATGAGAGCTAGATCTGTTTTGTGAATGAAGATCTTCACGATGTTTTATGCATTATGTTACTTAATACTGCATTTCCTCATCATTAAACTTGCACTTAATTGTTTAACATCTTAAAAAAGAATGTTATTTATGCATTTAAAATTTGTTGTTCATTCCTGTGTTTAAAGACTATATACTGCTGGTTTGGATCCAACATAATTTTCACGCTTATTTTCCAGATTGATAATGCAGTTTCTTTAGAAAAGTGTTTATAACAAATAACATTGCAACTTTCCCTGTGCGATAATGCTTTAATTTTACAGATACTATGTTAATCTCGTGGTAAAATCGTAACGTTTAAGCAGGCCCCCAAAACATAAGATTAAAACTAACTCCACATATGATTTTTCTACTCTGTATACAACTTTACCACATAATCTACTTAAAGAAAAACTTCTGGATTTGATAGAGTGGACCTTCAAAAGGGCATTAAAAAACTATGGTTCACTTTATTTGGCATGTAATGACAGAAAGGCTTTTTTTCACGTCGGTATACACTTTGGTCATGTCAGAATGTGTGCGACGCCTTATCCTATCTCCTGGATAATATTTATATTAGATTTGGGACCAAGTTATACAGACAAATTGTTGGAATTCCGATGGGTACAAATTGCGCACCTCTCGTAGCTGATTTATTTTTATACTGCTACGAACGAGATTTCATGGATTCTCTTAACCATGATAATCAAGCTGATGTTATCGAGGCTTTTAATTCCACTTCTAGGTACCTCGATGACCTTTTGAACATTGACAACCCTTATTTTGAAGGTATGGTTAATCAAATTTATCCATCTGAACTACAGTTGAACAAAGCCAATATCTCGGATACCGAAGCCCCCTTTTTAGATCTACATCTTTCTGTTGCAAATGGATTTGTTTCTTCTAAAATTTATGATAAGCGCGATGACTTTGATGTTGATATAGTAAATTTTCCGTTTTTGGATGGTGACGTTCCTCGTCGTGCTTCTTATGGTGTATACATTTCGCAACTTATTAGGTTTGCTAGAGTCTGCAATCATGTTACAGTCTTCAACGCTCGAAATAAATCTTTAATGCCTAGGTCACACTAGGGCTTACGTACGCTGCGGACGCTGCGGATAGGTGTTCCGTATCTGTCCGTTCTATCCGTAACGATTCGTATCTTATCCGTAATGTCCGTAACTGTACGTATCGTATCCTCAGTGCGCGGAAGATCCGCGGCCAAATTTTCATAACTGTCAAAAATTCATGCGCGGATCGACGATCGGTAATGGTAGGTAATGGTACGTAACTGAAGGCATTTATTCGAAGCTGTCCGTATCTAATCGGTATAAAAACGTATCTAAATGTATCATTCCGCTATCAAGCATTTGTTGCGGATCGATACTGTTCCATACGTGTTGTTTCGCTCGGTTGCGGTCTTTGTCGTTTACATACTTTTCGATACAATTTAATACGTTCAGATACGAACACGTAATGATACGGTTCGCTGTGTCACATAACCGGTGGCACCACTGCGTCACGCCACAAATGTGAACATCAAAGTATTTCAACGTAAAAGACTTTATTTGAAGGTACCAGTCAGTAACAAACATCATTAATCCGTATGTGAAAGTAACTATAGTCGCAATAAAAAAAAAAAAAAAAAAAAAAAAAAAAAAAAAGCATATCAAAACTTGATAAAATTGGTATTTTCATTGATATGAAATTTCACTGATATCAAATCTCACTGATATCAAAAGTCACTAGTGACTGATATCAGCCTATATCTTCACTGTAGATTTTGGATTACTTCTGACGTTTCAATTTACTTGATGTCATTAAATGTGTCTCACTTCAGAACTTTTTATGTGGGTATTCATTTTCTTAGTTAGAACGTAAGGAACAATGTGGTACCAAAATTATTTGTGTTTTCATTTTTTTTTTATTTATTTATTTATTTGTTTTTTATTTATTTTTTTTTTTTTTTTCATTTTCAAGGCCTGTCTTGTGAATTGGAAAATGCCCGTGTATTGTTTAAAACATTTTTTTTTTCGGTGAATACCAAATACCGCATTCGTTCTAATTAGCGCACATGCTCAAATAAGCGCACACCCCGGTATTTTCTGAAAAAAAAAAAAAAAAAAAACATATGCATAAGCGCACACTGCTTGAATAGTATATTGGTATTTTACACTAATTCTACACATTAATACCGCATTAGAGGCATAAAAAACTGAACCTTAAATGATCAAAAACTGTTTTCAAACAATTTGAATACTTGAATGACATCACCATTGATAGATTTGACGTTGTTATTTAAGCATTTTGATGAGTAGTTTTCCTTCATAGTGTGCGCTAATTAGAACGGTATTTTGTTACCTCAATTTTGAGTTATTTTGAAAAATTAACCGCACTGTGCGCTAATTAGAACGAATACGGTACATGTATATTTCATCTCGTGAGTTGAAAACATAAAAATTTTCACTCGTGCTGCGCACTCATGTCGTATCTGTCGGCAGCAAATGCTTGATTGTGGGTTGATGCGTTCATTTACGGTGTAGATACGTTTGTGTTACGGTTAAGATACGGAAAGATTCGAATCAATACCTTCAGTTACATGTCATTACGTATTGTTATGGATGTTTCATCCGTGCCAAATTTTTGACTTTTTTCAAAATTTGGGCGCGGATGGGATCGGACTTGCATATGCAATACGTTAAGATACGGACATATACGGACAAGATACGAATCGTTACGGATATGACGGATAGATACGAAAGGCCAGTCCGCAGCGTCCGCAGCATCCGGATGTTCTAGTGTGACTGTAGTTTGACCAAAACCTGCGTTTTCTTGCATCAGATTTCACAGTTATATACGCAAGAAAAAGCAACATTACGTACCTGAAGGTGTATGTCTGTATCTAAACGTAACAGATGGTATCGAAAGGTATGTAGTCAAGTATCTTAACCGTATGTATTCGAATTTATCCGTAGCTATCTACGAACGTTTCCGTATCTTTCCTGAACTACCCGTATTTATTTTCATTTGAAAGTAATAAAATCATTAAGAAGTACAAGTAGGCAAAGATCAGGAAAAGGCGCAATCAGAAAAAGACTCCCACTCCAAAAACCAAGGTGGGAAAAAACCAAACTAACAATCAGGTACTTATACCATGAAAACATTTCGTAAGCCGAATGAGCAGCTATTTTCCCAATAGGTGGCCACTCAGTTACCTTAACTTAACTAAAATATGCAAACATACATAAGGCGCCAACAGCACAAAAATATTTTAAACACCAAGACATAAAACAAAAAGAACCACCACAGAAGTATCGACTTGGAACGATCAGACTCCAAAAACCAAGGTGGGAAAAAACCAAACTAACAATCAGGTACTTATACCATGTAGCCCCGCCCACAAAATTCTGCGGATCGCTACGTACAGTATTCGCAACTATCCGCGGCATCCGTAAGCGCTAGTGTGACCTAGGCATAACGGCCAAACTTCTCCAACAGGGCTATCGGCATCATAAACTACTTCGAAAAACCTTTTCTAAATTTTATCGTAGACACTATGAATTGATTTCCAAATATAATGTTGGGTTAAAGACGCTTTTAAGTGAGGGTCTTTCGGAACCAGAATTTTATGGTGTCTTGGTTTGCAAATTTAAGAAACTTATAGGAAGTAATGATTTTTCTTTTCAGTTTAGAAAAATCATAACACGTTACAGACGTATAGGTTATAACTTGAATGTTATGCGACAGTCTGCAAGCTTAGTTTTTAACCCAATCACGGTTGATAACTATGCTGCCTTCTTTATTGCACGCCGGTGGGTCGGGCGTCAGACTCTATGATGGCCCCGACTTAAAGCTATTCATTTTAGTTGGTTGGGGTCGGAGCTTCTTGTCTGTTGCTTGGCCCACCGGGGTCCAACTGATGTTTTTCTTTAGCTCCGGAGTTAGTAAGTTATTTGGCGCCCAGGGATCTCCATCGTCGGGCAGCTTACTGAATCTGTGAGTCCTGGTTTTTGATTCATCAGGATGTTTATCATGATTTATTTGTTTGTTCTTGATGATTCATTTACTAGTTAGAGATTCACCACGAGGACCGAAGAACTAACTAAATGTTATGAACCACTGCAGAAGCTGAGGGTGAGGTTACGGCCGTGTAAAATCGATTTAAACCCGCCAGTAACTTTGTGTTACTGATCGTTCCAAGTCGATACTTCTGTGGTGGTTCTTTTTGTTTTATGTCTTGGTGTTTGAAATATTTTTGTGCTGTTGGCGCCTTATGTATGTTTGCATTTTTTTAGTTAAGTTAAGGTAACTGAGTGGCCACCTATTGTGAAAATAGCTGCTCATTCGGCTTACGAAATGTTTTCATGGTATAAGTACCTGATTGTTAGTTTGGTGTTTTTCCCACCTTGGTTTTTGGAGTGGGAGTCTTTTTCTGATTGCGCCTTTTCCTGATCTTTGCCTACTTGTACTTTTTTCCCTATTACAACTTGCTGTTTAGCAACTGCAGGAAGTTTATGGATCTCACCAATTCAGTTTAATATGACAACTTCAAGGGCATAAGTAGTGAATTATCTTTATAATGTTGACAAAAAGCTATAAATACCTTGTCCTAGATTATTTTTGGAAACATTGGGAATTCACCAGTCTTATTATCGTATTCAATGTACACAGAACATCCCCAAATATAAACAAACACTGGCATGTGATATTCAAAGAATTTACGACTAAATGTACGATGCAAATTACTTTTAAAGATCTTTAAAGAAGAAATGCACTGCATACTTCCACATAGTACCCATTTCAGCGATCGGCAATAAAGGCCGTGAGAATAGTAAGGACTACTTGAATTAGAGACGTTTCCGTAGCAGCTAACGCGATCTTGGAAGAAATCATCAACAGCGTTGAAACACTGAAAGTCAGCGATTAAACCCATGGCCAAAATCATGTTGCCCGACATCATGATGATTATCTGTATAAGTAGATGCAAATATAAATTAACTATGATTATATGTGGACTGACGTTGCCCTTCGCATACACACATGTATAAATAAAATATAAATGTTAGATCTTTTAGAAGCAGTGACAACTTTCAAAGAGAGATGTTATATGCATGGACTTGTATATGTCAATGATAATTTATTTGAGGGTCGATCTAGGTGCTGAACAACATGTGGGCCGCCGCACCAAAAACGTACAATCTGCAAAAGCGAAAACAAAGGCTGATATCGGCTTCGCAGTAACTGCAAAGCTGATAGCGCCTTTGTTTTCGTGACATTAATAGTATTATGTATCTCCGTTCTGAATCTGAAATTTCAAGCTTTTAGCCTCTTTGACTGTAGAGGCCAGTTTGTGTCGAAAACCCAAATTGTAGGATTACTCATAGCACGGTGTTATGATTATAATATAGAAATCTAAACGAATTTGGTGACTATGCATGATGGTTTGGACAACATGAAAATTCAAATGCGACTATGATTTGAGCCTACGCATGAGAAAACCAACAATGCGGGTTTCCGACCAGGTCCGACACAAGCGGGCCTGTACAGTCACAGAAGCAAGCTAGAAGCTTGCTTTGGATACAAGTAGAAGAGGAATTGCACTATCCGTGTAGCTGTTACTGTACATGTGATCTGCGCCTTTGTTTTCACATATGAGCCAGCTCGTGGGAAAACCAACAATGTGGTTTCCAAACAGGTCCGACACAAACCGGCCCGTACAAGCACAGAAAAGAGCTAGAAGCTTGAAATTTCGGATTTTAGTAGAAGAGGAATTGTTCTATCCGAGTAGCGAAAACAAAGGCGCTGATCAGCTTCGCGGTTACCGCGAAGCTGATCTGTGTCTTTGTTTTCGCCTATGCAGATTGTTGGTTTTCCCACGAGGTGGCTCATATGCAGATTGTTGGTTTTCTTATGCGCCGGCTCATTTTATATAAGTTATTTAAAAACTGGTCTGGATGTTTCAGATTTCGAACCAATGTCTTTTGTTTGTCATTCACTATACTTTTACCAAATTTCCGTATCATACATTATTTATGAGTCAATATTTATCGGTTTCCAGGATAAGAACAAACGAAAACGAATTCTTTTATTTTGATCAAATTGTATTTTAATTCGTGAAGTCTTTGATTTGAGTCGGACCACGTAAAAGCCTGTATTTCGGCTTCACGAAACCTGAAAACTTGGGGACTCCGCTCATTGGGGCCTAAAGAAATAGATGGGCTACTTGTGCCTCCAGGTAAAGCTTATTCGCTACTGACTGACCAGCTGTGTACTGGTAAATGTTCTTAGCTTGTCCAGGAAATGAGGTTCAAGTCAACCCATCCATACATATAAGCCTTTGTGGCTTACTTTGATGGCTGTATTTTAAGAAGCACTTGTTGGATGTCATGACATCCTCATTTTGGATAAAAGTCCCATAAATGGAGGCAATGTCCCGACATGACTTTATTGACTGGGGCGTTAAGCATCAATTCAAACGAGCAAACAAATCTGCTTAATCGGCTTACTGACTATGCTGTCCGTCCATTACCTCAGTTAACATAGCAGGCATATATAGCATATCCCAGGGATCTCCATCGTAGGGCAGTTTACTGAATCTGTGAGTCCTCGTTTTTGATTCATCATGGTGGTTATCATGATGTATTTGTTTGTCCTTGATGATTCATTGATACGAGGGCCGAACAACTAACAAAATGATGTGAACGGCCGCAGACGATGAAGATGAGGTTAGGATCCCATGTAGTTTTATATTACTGATCATTCCAAGGCGATACGTCTGTTATTTGTTTTATCTTTTAGAGTCGATGTTTTTGTGTTGTTTGAAACTTATGTACGTTTTCATAGGTAACTAAGTGACCGCCTATAGGGAAATAGCTGCTCACTCGGCTTACGATATGTTTTTAAAGTATAAGTACCTAATTGTCAATTTAGTTTTTCCAACCTCGGTTATTGGAGTGTGAATTTCTTTCTGATTGCGCCTTTTCCTGATTGTTGCATACTTGTACCTTTGTACTGATTTTTTTTACGTTTAACATAACGTTTAATGTTTTATCTGGTCGAAATGCCGTCCCACAAACCCATTTTCTCATTTATTTTGAGCCACGGCGTAAGAAAACCGGGCTTCGGGATTTCCGATCAGGTCTGACACAAACCTGCCTGTACAGTCTCAGAAATAGACCAGAAGCTTAAAATTTTGGTTTAAGTAGCTAAAACAAAAGCGCTGATCGGCTGTGCAGTCAAAGCACAGCTGTTCTGCACCTTTGGTTTCGTATAGGCAGAAAGCCTGTTTCCTCATGATGCGTCTCTAATGAGACAGCTGGGTAAGATCTTGACGTAGTTCCGTTTTGTTGACTTTTTGGAACTAAATCAAAATTGTATTTTGACTCACAAACAAGAAAACAAATTTGAAATCCGTTATTGCAAATCATGACTCGTATTTTTGTCTCATTTGTTTTCTGGTCAGCCTCTCAATGTTGGTTTTATAATCTCTTTCAGTAAGAGTATATCTTTCATCTAGTAGACCTTGCCTATTTTCATATCAAATTCGTATGCAAGATTAGCCTATTTTTTATAAACATGGTTGATCTTTTACGTACATTATATTCACACAACGCGTCTCTAGTAAAATTGCTACCCTTAGGACCTCTTTAATTAAAGAAACATGTTACACATTCTCATGATATCTGTGCAAGTTTTCTATCTGTTTGCCTAATTCCAAGTTATTGCACTTTATCTACTGCAAAGGGTCTATCTAAACAGATTAATTAGAAAGTACCAATTATCCAGGTAGTCATCAAACGCACCTGAATCTGTTGTCTTATCAATAAGTATTTTAACAGGTAGCACATCTGCGTTGTTAATTTCTCTTTAAACTTACTGGGTTAGAGCTAATAAATGAATTCAAAACTACATGTGAAACATTACTCATCCTAAACATGGATTTACTACCATAACCCATCCTGTCAATAGCTACATGTCCTCTGATTAACCCATATTTGACGAATGGATTTTCTCATCATTATCAATTGGGTGAGTCCACTTTCATTTTTAGGGGTGTAAAGAGTGATTTTTCATTTTCATCTCATTTTCGATGCAATTACTCCAAGCAAACAGAATAGCCCCAGATGGGACGCCGCGTTCTGCGGCGTCACATCTGGGGCTATTCTGTTTGCCTATGTCCCATAAAAGGGACGCGAGGCTTAAATTAGTTAAAAGGAGGGATGCTTTTACGAGAATGTGCAATCGGTTTTCGGTAAATCCCATGAACATTAATCAAATTGCCCTGATATCAAGTTCGAATGTTGATTTGTGCTTGTTTGTCATTCCATCCAAGAAAAGTTGTTCAGTGAACGTAGGTTATTCACAGTAAGAGTATCTATCGTTTATTTGTAGTGGAAAAATTGTCCGGGATTTCGTGAGGTTTTGGTGGCATTTTCGCACTTCTTCATAAATCATTGTGTTGGATTTTACCATCATTTACACTTATACTGAATGTTTACGATCATTTACACTTAAACTGAATGTTTACGATCATTTACACTTATACTGAATGTTAACGATCATTTACACTTATACTGAATGTTTACGATCATTTACACTTATAAATACTGAATCTTTACGATTTCGAAGAACAACAATCAAGATCACGGAAGTATCAATTTGGGTTTTACGTTCAGATAGATGGTTGCCATAATATCTCTGAAGTGTCCTTGCACAACATTTTAGGGCCACTTTTCTCCGTATGCGGTAATTGTAAGATATTCCCCTTGACTACTATTGGATGGCACACAAGTCTTTAAAGAAAAAAAATATGAGCCGCTGCATGGGAAAACCAACAATCTGCATATGCGAAAACAAAGGCGCAGATCAGCTTCGCGGTAACCGCGAAGCTGATCAGCGCCTTTGTTTTCGCTACACAGATAGTACAATCCTTCTTCTTCTTAAATCCGAAATTTCAAGCTTCTAACCATATTCTGTGACTGTACAGCCTGATTTGTGTCGGACCTGGTCATAATCCAAATTGTTGGTTTTCTCACGCACAGGCTCATATATAAACATAGTTGTAAAATTTGCAGTAATAAAGGGTGAATTATTAATAACAGTACTTAAGTTTTAGAAAATGGAGCTCGACTTAATTTATCCAACCTTATCCTTGTTTTCTTACGTACTAACATGCTGCTCCTATATATATATATATATATATATATATATATATATATATATATATATATATATATATATATATATATATATATATATATATATATATATATATATATATATATATATATATATATATTGCATTTCCTCCTTTGAACATGATCAAACCCGAATATAGATAAAATTAGATCCTGTAAAAGTCAAACGGAGATGGTATAGACCACATTGCGCAATTTCGGGTAATAATACTCGTCAGAGGCGAAAATTTTCGGCTTTAAAAGTACAGATTATTATATATTTATCTTTTTGGCTTTACAGGTTCATAACCTAAAATATAAAACTAAGACGATGTTGGCTTCTTTATCCATCAGGAAAACATGTCCGTGCAATGAATACCCCCTTAAACCCCACTTTTACATTGCAAAACTGGGGTACGCAGGGTATACCTATTTTTCTTATTTTTGCTCCAAAACATAGATTGTGGGTACACGTTAGAACCGCCTCGCCGAGGCGGTTCTAACGTGTACCCACAATCTATGTTTTGAGCAAAAATAAGAAAAATATCAAATGTTTTCAGTGGAAAAAATTCAATTTTTAAAGCTAAAACAATCTCTTTATTGCATGGGCAAGTTTTCGTAATGCCAACATTTACCATTGACGGTAAAGCAATATCTGGAACCAAAACAGTTAGGGGCTTTAAATTTTATTGCATCCGAGATTCCTGATTCCTCTTTTCATTACGAAAACTTGCCCATGCAATATACAGTGAATTTTTGAGCTTTAAAAATTGAAAATTTTCAGCTGAATTTTTTTTTTTTATATATTTTTCTTATTTTTGCTCAAAACATAGATTGTTGGTACACGTTAGAACCGCCTCGCCGAGGCGGTTCTAACGAGTACCCACAATCTATGTTTTGAAGCAAAAATAAGAAAAATAGGTATACCCCTGCATACCCCAGTTTTGCTATATAAAAGTGTGGTTCAAGGGGGTATACATTACACGGACATGTTTTCCTGATGTCTTCTTTTGTAGAACTTCACAAGTATAGATAAAATTCGATAGTCTGTGTTACTGCTTATATCTTTTAAAAAGGAAAACAAAAGGAAGCAATGACCAGCGGAACTGGACCTTCAAAACAAGGCATTTACACGGCCAATACCGAACCACTGAGAGGTCAAATAAACAAGATCTTCAAGGAGCACCAATTGCCTAAATGGTTCAACTCAGTTACAGTGCATCATAGCCGAACCCAATATCACCTACATGTCCATGAAAAGATACAACCGAACTAAACATTGAGGTTAAACCTAGAATATTGTACAAGTTTTTGCTAAGTTATTGCTTAAACTTCACAGTCAATAATTTTTATTCGGCATGTCAGGACGAAGCCACCACTTTCCATGCTATAGCCAGTACCTTGCTAAAGGACACTACGCAACATAAGTACCTAATTTTCAGTTTAGCCCCCCACATCGGCTTTTGGTGTGGGAGTTTCTGATTGCGCCTTTCCCTGCTCACTGCCTACTTGTACCTTTTTAGTTATATGACCCAGGACGTCTCGGTCCAGCCCAGTACTCTGCCGCAAGACCAGCGCGCTCCCTAAATTAAATAATACATTACTGAACATTTTTATAATACTTTCTTATCTTTGCAGGTGACAGACCGCGGGCGGTAGCTGTCAGGGACTGGAATGTCAGGAACACCTTTAGATTCTACTTCACTACACACCTCTCCCACCCCGGGGACCCAACATACGAACTTCACATAGACTCAGCAAAACTCAAAGTGTTCATCAGTGACGTCAGACCAGAAAACATTGCGGACAAATTGTCTGTGGAGAAACAAATTCGAGTCAATGTGTATCAGTTGATATCAATAAGCAGTACGAGTAACTATAAACGGAAATTATTGGATTCGAAGCTTGTGAGTTTGGAGGGGATGGGATGGGAATCATTTGAAGTAGGGGGTGCTGTGCAAGACTGGGTTGATAATCCAGAAAGTAATCTTGGACTAGAAATAGCGTCAGAATCTCAAAATATCAAAGACGTACTAGACATTTCTACGGAAAACAGGGTAACTCAACATGAATCAATTAATAACGGGTTAAATGACACTGATACGTCAGCGGTATCTTTGATTGACATATACGCTCAAGAGAGATCTATATTAAAACGGGTGAAAAGACGAGGGCGAAGGAGGGGTGACTGTCGGCGTGGGGACGGCGAGTCTAAGTGTTGTAGATATCCTATAAAGATATCATTCAGTGAAATAGGGTGGGATGACTGGATCATCGCTCCTTTGGAATATAGAGGATATTACTGCTCTGGAACATGCCCCTATAGATACAGGATGGCGAACACATTTTCGGGTATAAAGGCATTACTACATTTGAAAAATCCAAAGAAAGTCCCATTACCGTGTTGTGTGGCGACAAAATTAAGTCCCTTTACGATTCTGCATTATGACTTAGAGGGTCGTTACACATTCAGTGACTACCCAGATCTTGTTGTCGAGCAATGTAAATGCGGGTAGATAGAAGAAACATGTGTGACTCCTGAAACGGTGCTTGGTTTCTGTGTAACTGTCCATTTATTCAAGCAGACCATTCTTTACCTTAAATGAGCCACCCCATGGGAAAACCAACAATCTGCATAGGCGAAAACAAAGGAGCAGATCAGCTTCGCGGTAACCGCGAAGCTGATCAGCGCCTTTGTTTTCGCTAGCCGGATAGTACAATTCCTCCTCTACTTAACTCCAAAATTTCAAGCGTCTAGCCTGCTTCTGTAGCTGTACAGCCCGGTTTGTGTCGGATCTGTTCGGAAACCACATTGTTGGTTTTTCCCACGAGGTGGCTCAGATATGACAGTGAGCTTTTAACATATGAGCCTCGGTGTGAGAAAACCAACAACTTAGATCCGACCAGGCCCGACCCAAACTGGTCTGTACAGTCTTGGAAAAAGACAAGAAGGTTGAAATTTTTGTATTTAAGAAAAAGAGTAATTATCATGATTATTGTACTATTTCTGTAGCGAACAGAAAGATGCTGATCAGCTTCGCCTTGTTTTCGCATATGCAGATTGTTGGTTTTCTCATGCAACGGCTAATATACAAGAAATTGGACTATGTCGCGAGAATACAAATACCACGTATACATATAAGGGTACAGGGGTTACGGTTTAACAAAAATGCTAATAATTGCCAATGCATACTTTTGAAATATATTTTGTTGTATGTTATTTATTGTCTATTTATTATTCTTTGTTAAGGATGGAAGCTTTCTAAAGTTAGTGAAATTAGGTACAAATATATTTAAAGTATTGAAAAAGAATTGAGATAAATGCATTTAATGTGATATATTCTAAGCAAAAGAACATTTTCATTTTATTCTAAAATATCGTTTGCAACTATTTGGAATTTTATAAAGCCGATATAAATTAGCAATTGATAGGGCATCTTATTGACGCGCGTGGAAAGTCCCTATCGCATGCTTCAAATGGATGGACAAACCGGTGATGTCAGGGCCAAGCTGTTTTGTTCAGTGTATGATTAAATGCTGTTCTGAATTGTTATCATTCAAGAAGTCCAGAAGTTAACTGGGAGTGGTGCTTAGATTATTTTGTGTAGTTTACTTTTCGATACTATATTAAAGCAACGACAATCACTATTTTAGTCGCATCACCATAAATCTTACAAGTCAGCATGTGTGCAAATTGGGGACTGGACTCAGCCCGAAGATTTGTCAGTGTGTCAAACTTCGCTTCTAGATAGTTAGGAGATTTTAACATCCATTTAACGCATAGCGAAAATTGATCTGATGAGGCTGACGGAGTCATCACTGAGCACACACGCTTCCTGCATCACGAAAACACAGAAAATATTTTTGGTTGTAAAAATGAAAAATTTCACTAGAAAAATTCTGATATTTTTCTTATTTTTGCTCAAAACATAGATTGTGGGTACACGTTAGAACCGCCTCGTCGAGGCGGTTCTAACGAGTACCCACAATCTATGTTTTGGAGCAAAAATAAGAAAAATAGGTATACCCCTGCAAACCCCAGTTTTTCTATATAAAAGTGGGGTATAAGGGGGTATATATTACATGGACATGTTTTCCTGATGTGTATGTCGGTGTTTTATAACAATGCAACTGAGTAACTGCACCAATGAGGCATTGTGTGTAATGCTTGTCATCATTAAATGGGCTTAAGTGGGTGCAGAATTTATTTTATATGAATAATTTGGACTTTGCTAATAACCTCAGAATGAAACACCTTGATTCACAAAGGAGTAAGGATAGTTTTGACTACGAAATAGGAAAGCATGTCCGTGCAAGGAATACCCCACTAAACCCCACTTTTATATAGTCAAACTGGGGTTTGCAGGGTTATACCTATTTTTTTCTTATTTTTGATCCAAAACATACATTGTTGGTACTCGTTAGAACCGCCTCGCTGAGGCGGTTCTAACGTGTACCACAACCTTTGTTTTGAGCAAAAATTTGAAAAATATCAAACATTTTCCACTGAAATTTTCGATTTTTACATGTACATATGAAAAAAGTCTCTGTGTTTTGCATGGGCGTGTTTTCATAATAATACATGAGCCGCCACATGGGAAAACCAACAATCTGCATAGGCGAAAACAAAGACGCAGATCAGCTTCGCGGTACCGGGAAGCTGATCAGCGCCTTTGTTTTCGCTACTCGGATAGTACAATTCCTCTTCTACTTAAATCCGAAATTTCAAGCTTCTAGCTCTTTTCTGTGCTTGTGCAGGCCGGTTTGTGTCGGACCTGTTCGGAATCCACATTGTTTGTTTTTCTCACGAGGCGGCTCACATACTGATCAATGGATGTCTCGCTCTTTGTTGTAGTGTCTGAATGTTGTCTAGTGACTGGTGCAAGATCTAGACTTTTCTTGAAAAGTTTGAGCTGCGTCATGAAGAATATCTTCTTAAACATTAACGGCTATATTCTCTTCCGTCACTCAAACTCAAACTCGAACTCAACTCGCGAGAGTATGGCTGGAGTCGAGTGAGGTTAAATTGAGTGTGAGTGGAGTATAGATTTGGTATGCACAACAGTCACTCAACCATCACTCACTGGAGTGTCAGATTTTCATTATAAAATAAAGAAATTTGAAATCTTCTGGACATTTGAAGTTATTATTCTAACATCAAATTAGCAGCAAAGACCCTGACTAGACGCCGCATATTGCGGTGAGTTGTTATCTATTTTTGATGTACACGCATGTTATTTTATTTGCTTACACTCATTCCTTCTTTATTGCTTGTTTGTCTGCTTGTTTGTTTATTTGTCTTTCTTTCTGTGTTGCTCTCTCTCTCTCTCTCTGCTTGCTTGTTGTTATCTCTCTCTCTCTCTCTCTCTCTCTCTCTCTCTCTCTCTCTCTCTCTCTGTGAGAGGGGGGGGGGGGGGTGAATAGTTGGGTGTGCATGTGGGTGGAGGGGGTGAGTCTGTGACAGCGATATCCAGGGCAAAGACACAAATGTGTCTGCGTCTGGATGTACAATGTTGACCACTAACCTAAAGATATGGTTCATTGCTTTTCATGTTCAAAATAGTCGCAAATGACATGCCTTCGGAAAATCGAAATCTGTTCTAGAATTCGCCACCCGTCTCAAGAAAAGATTTGTCCCGAGCATAAAGCTTGGTCAGGGTGATGTATGTAATCTGCTATTATTGGACTTTTTCGAAGAAAATATGGAGAAAATAAGGGTCCAAAAATTTTCGAGTGGCGCTCGAGTGAGGTGTCGCCTTCACTCAACGTTTACTCGAAATTTGAGTTGAGTTCGAGTGTGAGTGGGACATGTGCATACCAAATCGAACAGTTATGCGCTCACACGAGTGACTGATCAGATTATCTGAATGAGTTTGAGTGGAGTATGCCTCGAGTGTTGGTAGAGAATACAGCCGTAAGACCAGGTCGAAACAATCCTGATTGCAAATCTATAAGGAAATGGGTGCAAGCTTTCACATTGTTTCAATGGGTATCACTCTGATTCTTAAACTACAGTTACGTGCCATATTAATGTCCTTAACGTCAAAAACTCCATAAACTTACATTTATTTTCAAGTTTGCTAGAAAAGGTATCCTGTTTCTCCTGTTCAACCTATTTTCATGATTGCGGTGTCATTTGAAAGGTAAATGAATAAAGCAATAAACAAGATATTTTCGTACGATTCTATTCATGCGTTTTAAAGCTGCAATCTTTTAAAGAAAATGTAAGATTTTCTTGACAATTTTCGGGCAACGTCACCATTAACGTCAATGGGAAAATGACTTTTTCATTTTTTTTTTCTAAAAATTCAAACTGTTGTAGATGAAAACTGTAATGTCAAAACTCCATCCATCAGGAAAACATGTCCGTACAATGAATATCCCCTTAAACCCCGATTTTATATATTAAAACTGGGGTTTGCAGGGGTATACCTATATTTCTTATTTGTGCTCCAAAACATAGATTGTAGGTACTCGTTAGAACCGCCTCGACGAGGCGGTTCTAACGTGTACCCACAATCTATGTTTTGAGCAAAAATAAGAACAATATAAAAAAAATCCACTGAAAATTTTCATTTTTTACAACTTTAAGAATCACTGTATAGTGTATGGGCATGTTTTTATATTGAAAAAACTCTTGTTTATTGCTTTAATTATTTACCTTTATGATACCAAAAGCATGAAAATCGGTTGACAGGGAGAGGCAGAATATTTCTTCTAGTGAACATGAAAAAACATTAAAGTCAGTGGAGTTTCTGATGTTGAGGACATTAATTTGGCACATAACTGTAATGTTGATATTATCATACATGCATAATAAAACATGAAGAATACGAAAAAGCTGTTTTTAATGACGTAGCTTTTACACTAAGTATGGTTTCTCTAAGCATTGTCTCTTTAATACGTCTAAAAGTTTCTCTTCAGACTGATGCATTTAAAAATTAAATGTTAGGATAATTTAAATCAGAATCTGTAATACACAACGACCAAGATACTATGATATTTGTTCAATAAAATTTGAAAAAGAAAAGAGAATTTCTTTGTCATTTTGTTCCAAATAATTTAATTAATTGGACACGTCTTTAAAGGTTCCTGTGAACGTGCAACCATATTACCCAGTCACGGTGGACTGGTGAAATTTGAAAGAGGTTTAAGTCTTTTTACAGTGGGAATATGTTTCAAACTGGCATAGTACGGGTACCATAGGAATCACACACCAGTTTACCTCAGCGGAAAGTGCCATTTGCCTCTTTATTACTTCCCGTAGACACTTGCATTGACAATTATACCCCCCTCTACGACAGGTTCCGGACCAGGTGTAATAAAATAAATAAACTGGGGTACTATTTTTGCCTTTGTAATTTCATGTCTTCTAAAACGTTAAATGTAGGTAATGATCAGGAAATGGCGCAATCAGAAAGAAATTCCCACTACAAAAATGGAAGTGGAAAACACTAAATTGACAATAAAGGTACTTATACTAAGGGAACATATCGTAAGCTGAGTGAGCTGCTATTTCCCAATAGGAGGTAACGTCTCGCTTTAGAACGATAAAATAAATTACTGGGGGTGGGTGGGGGTGGGGGGGGGGCTTGAACCGGTTTTACATGGCCATAACGTCACCCTTAGCTTCTGCAGCGGTCCACCCACACTCGAACACAACAAGTATGGTACTGAATGATGTTTATTGATTTGATGCTTTACGTCCCAAAGAATGATGTTTAGAAAAAATATGTTATGTCCCATTGAACGACTCATTCATTCGAGATTATCTGCCGTGGTTGGAAGGTCGGGCTGGCAGATCACATGCTGCGTATCTTCTATAAATAGCACAGCTATTCGATACAATGTATCATATAGGTACAGTATCTGACATACTGCGTTAGGGAGTCGACTCTGGAGCATTGGATTTCTATCCCGACGATTCGGGTTCGAATTCCATCAGGGACGTGGGAGTTTTTCAAACTATGCATCATTTCTTAGTTACGAAATTCATATCCGTAAGAGTTTATGTACAAAAATTCTAAAATTAATACCAAAAGCACATGCTCATACGCTTTGATGACTTTGCGTTTTACCTGCATATAAGATGCATTAAACAAAATAAATAAATGCTCAGCAACTCTATTTATCTTTACAATTAATTCAAACTAATATTTGAATTTATAAAAACATCGCATGTCAAACATTATGAACGAGATTTTGTCAGTTTTGTAAAGATATTCTGAACATAATAATTAGTGACCTTTGTTGATTTGTATATATCAATATGTACCAACTACATAAATAGCAATCAGAGACTAAATATGAGCCACCTCATGGGAAAACCAACAATCTGCATATGCGAAAACAAAGACGCAGATCAGCTTCGCGGTAACCGCGAAGCTGATCAGCGACTTTGTTTTCGCTACTCGGATAGTACAATTCCTCCTCTACTTAACTCCAAAATTTCAAGCTTCTAGCCTGCTTCTGTGACTGTACAGGCCGGTTTGTGTCAGACCTGTTCGGAAACCACATTGTTGGTTTTCCCACGAGGTGGCATAGCAATCAGAGACTAAATATTTGGTTATACTATGGCGGCCCAGTTTCCCTACAATTATCTCAATGAAATTAAAAGTCATCGCCATTATATGATTTATGATTACTTGCATGCTTTTTGGCACACGCACATATTTAATATGAACCTCTACGCGAGAAAACCGGTCTTCAGGGTATTCGACCAGGTCTGACACAAACCGTTCTGTTCAGTCACAGAAGCAGGCTAGAAGCTTGTAATTGTGGGTATAGGTAGAGGAGGAATTGTACTATCCGTGTAGCGAAAACAAAACAAAGGCGCTGATCAGCTTCGCAGTTTCTGTGAAACTGATCTGCGCCTTTGTTTTCGCATAGGCAAAAATCCGGTTTTCTCATGACGCGGCTCATATAATGTAATATGTGAAAAGGACAATAAGACATGGGCGCGTATACATAAAAAATAAATAATGTTTCTTATATCAAATAAATGTCAAAATTTACACTTGAATTAGGCTGTAAACATTCAATTTCGGAACGGATTTGATTAAAACCACAACACCTGTATTCAAAACACAGCAATGACATGTGTATATGTAATTGATTAATATAACGTATCAAAAATGTATGAAATATATCCGCGACTAATAAAAATGTATCTGATATGTTGTTTTTTTCCTTTGTAAAACGGGATGCACCGAACGAATAAAAGCATGAATAATGACCAAACGTTTCACGATGTGTAGAGCAAGCTATGCCTGGTACTAAAGACATCGGTTATCAACCAAAACAATGATAACTTATCAGGTCCGGAAAAAGTCGATTTCGGACCTTTTGGCCCATTTTGGCTTTTATAGTACATGTTGACGTAAATGGTAATAGCGAGTATCGTTACACACCTCTTGTCATGCGACTCTGTCTTGGTATGTCAGGAGTAAGCAAACATGCACAAAAATGACGCCATTAAAGCCAAAATGAGCAATAAAAGTACAAATGGGCTAAAAAGCCCGAAATCAACCTTTTCCGGACCTGCACATGTCATGATTTGTGAGTTGCATGCCTCTAATTTTAGCTTTGCACTTGCCAAAGCTAAAGATAAGAGGCATGCAACTAATGGGCTCTCAGTATTACTGAGTCATTACTGAGTTCATGCTGTTGTGAATTTCTAAGTTAGTCCTACATGAGAAGTAACCTTAAGCTGGAGAGCCCATTCAGCAGGTTAACTGAGTTGGGCCTGACCTGTCCGTAACCGTTAGTTTAGAGTTTTCAAAGTCAGGAAAAGAAAGGAAATATGAATGTGGTGTAGAACACAGAAAACAGTTATAAAAACACTTGCATGACACCATAGAAACCCGAGACTCGATTCCACAGCACTGTGTGCACGGGTGTAACTACTTTCCAAAGAGGAGCCACAAAACAACCATCTCTACGATATTGAGTATACCAGATCTAGTTATAAAGAGCAGTTTTTAAGTCATATATCTACAACAAAGTTTCTTCAAAAACAGTATACATACCTACCGCAAAAGAAACTAGGGAATGATAACATGAAAAATATCGAAGGATGAGCTGTGAAAATTATTATAATGCTTGTTGAACATGTCGATCACAAGCGAGATAGTGCAAAGTGAACATTTTTAACACATAGTGTACACAGGTTGGCTGTTCACTACATCAATCCGGCAGATAAATAAATGAAACAGCTGAGAAAAATAGACGAATAAACTATTCTGCTATATTAAACACAGATTCAAACCTTTGTCAGGCGTTAAAACGACAAAACGCCCAGTTAAAGCGTTTTGTTGGAAATGCTGAGACTCGGTTATTCCTACCTGCAATTGAATAATGAATCTGCTAAATTCATTATATCGTCATGCAGATGTATTATAAATCAAACAACCACTTTAAATGCAACAAGATATAGCCCGCCGCCCTAGCTTTATCAATAGAAAGCGGTGCTGGGTTTTACCCGTGAAAACTAAAACATGGCTGAAGACAGCGGGCACGTCTCTCCCACTAGTCATTTATTTGCCAAACCATGCTGTATTGAATATTTTATTCAAGTCAGAGCCCCGGGAACCATGAATTAAAACATATGCCTGAAAGAGATATGTGCACTGTCAATTTGTGGACCAGATTTTCGCTTGCTCATTTCTAAACGGAGCTTTAATAATGCATTTTGCTTTCACCTTTGGTGTGTCGCATTAAAGACTATTCGGTGTCATTGATCAGGTCCATCACAAGTCGAGTTGATAGTACACGACTTGACATCTTTGAGCTAAAGAATCAATTATGCGCAGCTGCCACAATACGGACACAAAGGACGCCTTATAGTCGATATGTGTCTTGGTTTTTGACATGTGCAAAGGCCGGTTTTTATATGATTGTGTCAGTTAAAGACGTTTTGGCCCAAGGTTTTGAAAACTGATATGTTAATATACTACATACTTTTATTTACAAAGAATAATCATCAATCTTAAATTATGTTTTGAAGTATATACAAATTTAACTTAATTCGTTTGAGCAACGTCATTCGAAAATGTGAAATCGCATAGACAGCAACAAAGAATTACCCTTACACTAAGCCACTGCTTGAAATAAATTGCAATTACATTATTCTCTTGAACTTAAGTATTCAAATACAATTAACCAATCTGCAATAGTGATTAAACCAATCCGAAACGCGTAATTAAGCCAAGTTACATCAAACCACGTACAGTGTCCCTCTCTTAGAGATTGCCCACTGTCCAAACACAAATCAACGTAAAAGAATATTATACATCTCGCGTAAATGAACGTAATGAAACCACTAAAACGAACACTTCATTTCATCGTGGTGGTAATGTGCATAATGTTTAAATTCTTCCTGTACCGTTTCAAACCTCCTTCTTGGTTCAGTTCCAGTCAAATAAACGAGTTCAGTATATCACAGGGAAATCATGTTTTACAGTAACTCCGGTCACCAATTTTCTGTTCTCTTGTAATGTTAGGCTCATCTTCAAAATTCCAATCTCAGAATCTCCCCCTCATCACTATTAAACACAAACTCTTCGTCTTCATTAATGTCGCCATTTTTTAAAGTTAATATCACTTGTATCCTGCTCTTCTATATCATCTTTATTGTTATTTACACCATCGCCTTTCATTTTACTTTAATTACACTCATTGAAATCAGTTCATTCATTCTCTATATCTTGACCATCATAGCTTTCACAATGCTCTTTAGCCTTACCACCGGGAATCATACGACATTGTTTATCCGTCTTCTCATTTAACACAATATATCTTAAAGCATTGTTTTTCTTTTTGGATTCAAAATACAAGATATTGCTTCAATCCTTGAGGGATCACGTATTACTCTGTCTTGAGTCACAAAATATCGCAGGGCCACTTTATTGTGAAAGAATTGACGCTGTATTGTCTTTAGTTTCAAACCCGACATTTATAGTAGTTCGAATTCTGTTTCCCGATTCTGTATGTGCAAATAAAATGATTTGCTAAACAAAAACTGTCCAGATAAAAAGCTAAGGTGCTTCACTGTAGCCAAATTAGCACCCTTTCAATTATCCTTTGTAACGTCACCGGGGAATTTCACAACCCAAAAGGCATATGCACATTGTCTCTGACCCTTGGCGTTGCAAATTATGTTTTTTTTTTTTTATTTTTAATTCTCCTCCACTGATATGTGATGATACGACATAACACACTATCGTCAAAGCACGCTTGGCTGCACATTAAAGTTACAGTGCTCTAGGTTCTGTATAATAGATCTATAAATGCATGTACTTCATGGCACCCTGTGACTAGATACAAAGCAGTTCTTTTACGGACAGCGTCCGATGGAAATCCAACAGAAAACGATTATGAATGCAAACAATTTAAATACATTTTAAAGATTTTATCTAATTGTCATCGTGGAGTGAATTGAACTGCACAATCACCTTGTACAAAGTTCAAAATATAATACATTGTATGAGAAAAGCAGTAAATATGTTTAGCATCTTTTTTATTTCAGTAAAATTCATTCAAAATTAGTCTCGCAGCCACTGCGGAGATCCAAGTCTTACAAGTTATCAAAAATTTCGTCATTCGAACTATTTTAGTTATACGCAAAGAAGCAGAAGAAGAAATATACGTCGACGAAAAAGACGACAATGATGGTGACTTCATAGTGTTCGACATTTTAAGGTTGATGTACAGTGCCTTTGATCACCGACCCAAAACCTCCAACAACAGGGTAAAGTATCCGGTAATTGATGCCATGAACCTAGATGGATCGCTTCTCAGATCATTTGATAGATTGTTGAACTTTAGTGTCCACTTTGAGTTGTAATTGTTAGGAACCGTTCCAATGTGAAACGTCTGTTGTAGTCCTAATGTTAATCATTTTGGAATGAGTTTCAGTGACATGTGCACCTAATGTATGTGTGTTGTTAAGTTTGAGTAATTGAAGGACCACGTTTTGGAAAACACTACACACGCAGATGACCGATGCTTGCTTATTTTGAATTCGCTTCTATTTTCAAACACGCTTTGGACAAATCTGCCAAAACAGAAAATGCTGTAAGCGGTTTTTGTGGTGCCGGACTGTTGCCGTCCAGTAAAGGCATTGTGTTGAAGACAAACTTCAAATGAGCCGAATGTTTGATGGTGCTTATGACAGTTCGGCTCAGGGAAAACTGGTTCTAGTTCTACAGGGTCTCTGATCAAGTTCCTGATCAAGATTCCCATTCCAACGATCATGAAACACCAATAGTTAATACTGCAAGGTTTTTAGCTCACCTGAGCCGAAGGCTCACAAGGTGAGCTTATGGGATGGCCATGATCCGGCGTCCGTCCGTCCGTCCGTCGTCCACAATTTCAAATATCTTCTTCTCTGAAACCGCTTGGCCGATCTAGTTGAAATTTTATGTGGAGCCTCCTTGGGTAGTGGCATTTCAAGTTTGATCGCGAAGTCCAGGTCACATGACCAAGATGGCCGCCACGCCCATATATGGTAAAAACCCTTCAAAAATTTGGGACCAAGTTATACAGACAAATCGTTGGAATTCCGATGGGTACAAATTGCGCACATCTCGTAGCTGATTTATTTTTATACTGCTACGAAAGAGATTTCATGGATTCTCTTAACCATCATAATCAAGCTGATGTTATTGAGGCTTTTAATTCCACTTCTAGGTACCTCGATGACCTTTTGAACATTGACAACCCTTATTTTGAAGGTATGGTCAATCAAATTTATCCAGCTGAACTACAGTTGAACAAAGCCAATATCTCGGATACCGAAGCCCCCTTTTTAGATCTACATCTTTCTGTTGCAAATGGATTTGTTTCTTCTAAAATTTATGATAAGCGCGATGACTTTGATTTTGATATAGTAAATTTTCCGTTTTTGGATGGTGACGTTCCTCGTCGTGCTTCTTGTGGTGTATACATTTCGCAACTTATTAGATTTGCTAGAGTCTGCAATCATGTTACAGACTTCAACGCTCGAAATAAATCTTTAACGGCCAAACTTCTCCAACAGGGCTATCGGTATCATAAACTTCGAAAAACCTTTTCTAAATTTTTTCGTAGACACTATGAATTGATTTCCAAATATAATGTTGGGTTAAAGACGCTTTTAAGTGAGTGTCTTTCGGAACCAGAATTTTATGGTGACTTGGTTTACAAATTTAAGAAACTTATAGGAAGTAATGATTTTTCTTTTCAGTTTAGAAAAATCATAACACGTTACAGACGTATAGGTTATAACTTGAATGTTATGCGACAGTCTGCATGCTTAGTTTTTAACCCAATCACGGTTGATAACTATGCTGCCTTCTTTAATTGCACGCCGGTGGGTCGGGCGTCAGACTCTATGATGGCCCCGACTTAAAGCTATTCATTTTAGTTGGTTGGGGCCGGAGCTTCTTGTCTGTTGCTTGGCCCACCGGGGTCCAACTGATGTTTTTCTTTAGCTCCGGAGTTAGTAAGCTTACTGAATCTGTGAGTCCTGGTTTTTGATTCATCAGGATGTTTATCATGATTTATTTGTTTATTCTTGATGATTCATTTACTAGCTAGAGATTCACCACGAGGACCGAAGAACTAACTAAATGTTATGAACCACTGCAGAAGCTGAGGGTGAGGTTACGGCCGTGTAAAATCGATTTAAACCCGCTAGTAACTTTGTGTTACTAATCGTTCCAAGTCGATACTTCTGTGGTGGTTCTTTTTGTTTTATGTCTTGGTGTTTAAAATATTTTTAAGCTGTTGGCACCTTATGTATGTTTGCATATTTTTAGTTAAGTTAAGGTAACTGAGTGGCCACCTATTGGGAAAATAGCTGCTCATTCGGCTTACGAAATGTTTTCATGGTATACGTACCTGATTGTTAGTTTGTTTTTTTCCCACCTTGGTTTTTGGAGTGGGAGTCTTTTTCTGATTGCGCCTATTCCTGATCTTTGCCTACTTGTACTTTTTTTTCTTCTCCAGAACCGGTGGGCCGATTTCCACGAAACTTGGTATGTAGCATCGGGGACTTCAGCTCATCATAGTTTGATAAAATGATGACCCTTGGATGACCTTGACCTATTTTAAGGCAAGGTCAAATTTGGAAAGATAGGCTTTTACATGGGAAAAAGTGAAACTATGGATTTTTTGAAAACTATTGCAGCCTGAAGCCTGAAAAATGGTAGATGCAAACAACTAATGGAGTAGATGAAGGTATGTGGTTAATTACTTCAGCTCATCATAGTTTGATAAAATGATGACCCTTGGATGACCTTGACCTATTTTACGGCAAGGTCAAATATGGAAAGATAGGCTTTTACATGGGAGAAAGTGAAACTATGGATTTTTTGAAAACTATTGCAGCCTGAAGCCTGAAAAGTGGTAGATGCAAACAACTAATGGAGTAGATGAAGGTATGTGGTTAATTTAGGTCATCTCTTGACCTTGGCCAGTCTGTCGTCCATACACACTTTTCAAAGATCTTATTCTCTGAAAGTGCTTGGCCAATCAAAGTGAAATTTTATGTGGAGCATCCATGGGTAGGGGGGACAAAAGTTTGATTGCGAAATCCAGGTCACATGACCAAGATGGCCGCCACGCCCATATATGGTAAAAAACCACTCAAAAATCTTCTTCTCCAGAACCGGCTGGCCGATTTTCATGAAACTTGGTATGTAGCATTTGGGACTCCAGCCCATCATAGTTTGATCAAATGATGACCATAGGATGACCTTGACCTATTTTACGACAATGTCAATTTTGGAAACATAGGCTTTTACATGGGAAAAAGTGAAAACTATGGATTTTTTGAAAACTATTGCAGCCTGAGGCCTGAAAAGTGGTAGATGCAAACAACCAATGGAGTAGATGAAGGTTTGTGATTAATTTAGGTCAAGGTCATCTCTTTCACATGACCAAGATGGCCGCCACGCCCATATATGGTAAAAACCACTCAAAAATCTTCTTCTCCAGAACCAGCTGGCCGATTTTCATGAAACTTGGTATGTAGCATTTGGGACTCCAGCCCATCATAGTTTGATCAAATGATGACCCTAGGATGACCTTGACCTATTTTACGGCAATTTCAATTTTGGAAACATAGGCTTTTACATGGGAAAAGTGAAAACTATGGATTTTTTGAAAACTGTTGCAGCCTGAGACCTGCAAACGACTAATGGAGTAGATGAAGGTATGTGATTAATTTAGGTCAAGGTCATCTCTTGACCTTGGCCAGTCTGTCGTCCATACACACTTTTCAAAGATCTTCTTCTCTGAAACTGCTTGGCCAATCAAAGTGAAATTTTATGTGGAGCGTCCATGGGTAGGGGGAACGAAAGTGTGGTCGCGAAATTCGGGTCACTTGACCAAGATGGCCGCCATGCCCAACTATGGTAAAAACTACTCAAAAATCTTCTTCTCCAGAACCGGCTGGCGGATTTACGCAAAACTTGGTATGTAGCATTTAAAACTCCAGCCCATCATAGTTTGTTGAAATAATGACCCTAGAATGACCTTGACCTATTTACGGCAAGGTCAATTTTGGTAACATATGATTTTACATGGAAAAAGGCGAAAACAATGGATATTTTGGAAACTGTTGCAGCCTGAGACCTGAAAGTTGCTAGACGCAGACAACTAATGGAGTCAATGAGGGTAAGTAATTAACGAAGGCCAATGTCATTTGTTGACCTTGACCCAAGGTCATTTAAATATCAAAATTAAAATCATGGTTTTCTCAGAAATCACTGCGTTTGGAAACTATTGCAGCCTGAGACCTGAAACTTTGCAGATGCAGACAACTTGTGAAGTCAATAAAGGTGTGTGAGTATTCAAGGTCAAGGTCATTTCATGATGACTTAATACTCCAAGATCAGGCTTCAGGTGAGCGTTCACAGGACCAATGGTCCTCTGGTTTAGCATGGAATCCGCCTGTACGAAACATTCAGTTTAATTACAGATGCGTTCCATTTGCTAACGACTGCCGGACGTTTTACCAGAGGAATTGACCACCAACCCTCCCCAGTCATCCAGACACACGCATGTTGAAGTTGAAGTCAGCGCCATTGATATCAAATGACGAAACTGTTCTGAAAATTACAGATATGCAATCCCCAGCAAGAATAGTCGATCCAAATAAAGGGCCAAAAGTTGTTGTCCAGTCTGTAAAGTATTCTGAATCACCCCTCAGCATGTTTCTTTAAAAACGTCCGAAACCTAATCAAAACAAAAAGCCAAAAAAGATATTCTCCCAAAAGCAGTAACAGGCATTGAAACTCGAAAGGTCCTCGAAGAAAAAAAATAGCGGGAGGATGTGGTAGCAGGACAAGAGACAAAATGAACGTGAGATCAAGCGACAGGAGAAAAAGAGAAAAAGAAAAGGAACGTATGGAAAAAAGGACAATAGAATCACAAAAGAAATGGAAGCTGGAAATAAGGGAAGCCTTGAAAAACATGAAGGAAAATAAAAAACAACCTCAAGATCTCAAAGATTTATCTGATGGTTATAGTGATTTTTTTTGTGCATGACGAATCTGATGATAGTAAGCAGCCACCCGACAGAAACAGATGTTATGAATGCAATGGGGTGTCGAGAGGAGAGCACAACGAGTAAACTGGATGTATGAAGAATGTCAGGTGTTTTTCATAAAAAGTGCTAATACAGATTTCTCACAAACGTCATGGCGTACCCTTTTGATTGTCTTTATTGTTAAAACACATTTTGAACAACCTGGCCAGATACAAAACATAATATGTACATACAATAAAATTAATTCACATGGAATTATGAAAAACATCTATTATTTCTAAGGCTCACGTTTAATTTTGCTTATTGTGTTAGAAGATCCAACAGTATCCGGATTTACTCTTCAATTTTATCCAAAAGGCCATCATAATTTGGATACTGCCTACTCAACGTGATTTATATTCCCGTTTGTTTTACATGTATATGTGATAGTGCTCTGCCTTTGTAACGGGTTTTCAAATATACGAATTTGAATGAACCGATTCGTATGTTTCCGCTTGAAACACGGTATTGACTTTGAATTTTAAAAAGATTGTCTTAACTATCCGGATACAAGTTATAAATGTACCTCTGCAATGTCCAGATATAAATTGAAAACTCTTGTTTTTGAACAATCGTCACTGGCAACAAATGGACAGCTGGAGGAATTTGTTTTATATATTTTGTTACATGTAAGTATGAGGGTAAATATTTACTCTGTATATGCAACTTCAAGATCTTGTGATGTTGTATGCCTAAATTGATTACATAATATTTGGAGGCCAATTTTAAACAAAAAACTCGCTGATATTCTAGTTTCAAACATGCACAGGGAACCATGATTAATGGTTTGTAATCGTATTTTTACTTTATGAAAGAATAACCATTTTTGTTCTAAAGCTGAAAATTTGAGCACTATTTACCAAGTTACACCCTGATTTTCATTCAATGTGCATTTTAGAATTTCATGGTAAAGCGGTTGTTACAATATAAAACTAAGTGTTATTTTACAAGAAAACTAATATTCCACCAGTTACGAAGAAAGCTTGCTAGTGGGTTTCTGCATGAGGTAAGCCTAACTTTATAAATAGTGCTCATTAAGTCACCAAATTTTCAGCCTTAGTACAAAATTGGTTATTCTTTCATAAATTACAAATAAATACACATCGTTAACAATGGTTCCATGTGGAATCTTCAAAACTCGAATATCAGCAATTTTTTGTTAAAAAATTGGCCTCTATATATTATGTAATCAATTTAGGCATACCACATCACAAGATCTGGAAGTTTTATATACAGAGTAAAATTAGTTACCCTCATACTAAACAAAATAAGCTGAGTTGAGCACAAACAAGTTTATAACCTCGAATTAGAAACTATCGATTCGGGCTCCTACAGTCTACCACTTGACCACGTTAAGACATTACGAAAACATGTCCGTGTAATGTATACCCCCTCGAACCCCACTTTTATATAGCAAAACTGGGGTATGCAGGGGTATACCTATTTTTCTTATTTTTGCTCCAAAACATAGATTGTGGATACTCGTTAGAACCGCCTCGGCGAGGCGGTTCTAACGTGTACCCACAATCTATGTTTTGAGCAAAAATAAGAAAAATATCAAACTTTTTCTTCTGAAATTTTCAATTTTATAGCTGAAAAAAAATCTCTATATATTGCATGGGTAAGTAGGACTTGGCGCAAGCCAAGACAAATTCCCGCATCCAAAATCAACCTTTAATAAAGTAACCAAAACATTACGAAAACTTGTCCATGCAATATACAGAGATTTTTTAAGGTGTAAAAATTGAAAATTTTCAGTGGAAATGTTTTGTTATTTTTCTTATTTTTGCTCAAAACATAGATTGTGGGTACACGTTAGAACCGCCTCAGCGGATATACCCCTGCATACCCCAGTTTTGCTATATAAAAGTGGGGTTCAAAGGGGTAAACATTACACGGACATGTTTTCCTGATGATAAGAAAAAAATACTAGAGACAGAGAACTGTCTGTTGTACGGATTTTTTTGTTATATAAGATATCAACACTCGATACTTATGTGCTCATACACAATCTTAAGGTACCACCGTTTCTAATTTTGCTTTTAGGTTCGCGTTGACGTTTTGCATGTAAATGCCGACAATCTGAAAAGTTTTTGCGTTGACGTTTTGCATGTAAATGCTGACAGTCTGAAAAGTTTTTGCGCAGCTTTGCAAACGTGACAGTTAAGATGACATCAGTTAAGAATTAACACATTTTATTGGTTATTTTCAGACAAAGAATCAGCATAATATACTGGATTGAAACCAAAATGCTATTGGTGAATACATCCATTCATCGTTAGCGCTTTTAATAGGCACAATGCCTAATCAATGAACGCTATTACGGAAACATGTATACGTCACGGCAGTGAAAATAAAACACGTTAATTGAAGAATAGTGATATCGCGTGATTGACATTTGTCTGCTAGGAGTGGGAGAGGCCCCGCTGAGCCGTGGCACGGAAAAATATGTCATTGATGCTCCAACCAGCAACGGTATAAATCGGTGTGTAATGCTACAAAAAGGGATCGGGGACTTGAAGTTTCGCATTTAAGGTCTTTGGATTGTACCATATGACTATCAGTGCAGTTTCGTCAGCTGTCAAACCTGCGTCTTAGCATTCGATTAAGCAAACGACGTTTTTTCTTACATGGATAAGTGAATGAATACTGTGATATTTGAGCCGGGACGCCAGAAAACTGGTCTTTGGGGTTTCAGACCAGGTCCGACACAAACCAGTCTGTGCAATCACAGAAAAAAGCTACAAGCTTGAGAGTGTGGATCTCAGTAGAAAGGTATTATACTGTCTGTGTAGCGAAACCAAAGGCGCTGATTAGCTGTGCTGTTACTGTTTAATACTGCTTTGACTCGTCTGGAGTTAGTTTTGTTATACGGAATGTCCGATGACAATATGAGAATCCGGAAGCGTAAATTGAGAGCGAGGGAGGATTTGCATTTACCAACTAATTCTCATATTAACAGTTGGTCTATGAGTTTAAGAGAATAATGCCTTAAACGTCAAAATTAACATGACCTTTTCATCTGCTAAATATAAGCCAATTCTAGAGAAACCATCACATTTCGCCCTCCATAGTTACACGTTCAAACTGCGTATACGCATCAAGATTATTGACGTTTAATCGGAAGCTATGCATGCAACTATACATCTATGTTCTTCGACAGCACTAATGCTACTCTGGCTTGTCAACGCCTTCACTGATAGATTTCTTTCTCTACTGCTGCTGATCAGCTGGCTTTTGCAGAACCAAATGTCTTATTATCAGATTTGTATTAAGTAATCGTCACACATGCAAATATCAATTACATGAATAGATTAAATGTCGGCGATATTTAGGTGATATTGTTTCCAATTTCTGGAAACGATTCTTCAATGGAATACACCAAATTTGATGATGCAGCGTAAAAGGTTAGATGGAAGGTCCCAAACGCCCACAAAAATGTCTTAAAGATCAGCACCATTGTATATTTAGCAAAATAAAGCAATTTATTTTTACAGTTCTAGTTGCTAACAAATGCTTCTACTTGTTAGATTTGAAAGAAGAAATTGCCATTACCCGGTGATACTGTGACGGGATAGCCTCCCTTGGTGGGGTACGTTGGTGCAGCGTATGTGCGACATATTGAGTGCATGTGGTGTGCGGATTAGAAACTCGAAAGTTTGGGTCGGGTGAGTGTTGGCTGTGTGGCGCGGAGGGCCACCTTGGTGGATGGGCGGGCTTTTCCACCGACGCGGTTTGCTGTGGCTTGGCTCGGCTGTTCGTTACATTTGGTGGCAGCAGTGGGATTGTTTTCTCCGTTGCCAGATATCATATTAGAGCATGCTTTTCCACCGACGGGGCTTTGGTTCGGCTGTTCGTTACAGAACCTTCAGAAAGCTTAGATTGAGGAACTGGTGCAAACAGAACCAAAAATGACGATATGGTACTGATACAAAGAGAACATATCGTAAGCTGAGTGAGCAGCTTACGTGGGTGATCCAAGAAGTAATGCGAACACAACTATATCTTAGTTACCAATGCAGGTATAGTTAGATAATTTGGCATGTTTAAACATGTATATGTGTACAGTAATTAGGTGAAATATCATGAAGTTCGGATGACACGTTGAGATTTAAGAATTTTTTGATTTGTTGACCCGAAGTCGACATGGACGCGAAATTTACTAAAAAACGTCATTTTTGTTAGGGGTACAGGGAAAGATTTTGTGCTCTAATTTGTTAAATTGACATTTATATACACATAAATCATATTCGTTGTGTTATATATACATTTTGTTGGGAAATAATAGAGAAAACGAAATGCAAAGATCGGCAGGCTGACAAAAATATCAATTTCGACGAAGTACGACAAATACCAAAAATTCCTGCATATATGTGACTCCAATTAGGTCGTAAATATTGACATTTATGCCCACAACCTATCAAAAAATAATTATTATATGGAATCCTTAAAAATCTATACTTCCTTTAACAGTGTATATGGTAAGATCAACTACTACATTTACTGTTATGCTTTAAGGACATGTCAATCATCTCACTGGGTCTCTTTGATGTTTGAATTTTTAACTGGATATGCCACTTCCCAGTAGGACTGCTTTTGTTTTCTGACCACCTGGTTTGCCACACACTTCTGCATTTTGTAGTACTTCCAAGTATGAAGAAGCTCCGATCAAAATTGAAGGCGCTAGAGTGGCCGCGACACAAAATAATGATTTTTCAAACACTCAAGGGCAGCTAACTCCACAGTCAGAGGACCTAGCTGAAATTCGAACCCATCCGAGATATTATGTTTGTCCTTGTTACCTGCAAAAATGAAGAAGATCCACTGAAAAATAATGGCGCTAGAGTGGCCACAACATTTTCCCATTATTTGTCTATGGAGATTTTTCCAGACGCTCAAGGGCAGCTAACTCCGCAATCTGAGGTCGAACCTAGCCGAAATTCGATCTCATCCGAGATGTTATGGTTGTCCTTGTTATTCCCAAGAATGAAGAAGATCCAATCAAAAAATGAAGTTGCTAGAATCCATAACATTTTCCCCATTATAACTCAATGGGAGCTATCTGTTGCCATGGAAACCAGAGTTCTGATCTGACCAGGCCCAAAACCTAATGCAACCTTTCCCCCTCCTAAATGATGTTTCAGATAAAATTTGATTGCGATTGGACTTATTGTCTTAGAGATATTCAAGATTGAAATTGTGAACGGACGGACACTCACAGACGCCGGCTCGACTACTATACTATAAGCTCACCTTGTGAGCCTTCGGCTCAGTTGAGCTAATAAAAAACTTGCGAGGGTTCCATAAGTACAAATAAATAAATAAACAAGTTTTCGTGAAAAAAAAAAAAGAGTCTTCAATGAAAGTGAGTCACATCCATTTGTTAATTCAAAATAATACTTTAAGAGGCTTTATTTGTTGATGTCTACTTAGCATTACGGGAGACCCGCCTTGACCACATTTTATAAACCTAACCTGGATTGACCGCAAACTTGCCCATGCAATATACAGAGATTTTTAAATTGTAAAAAATGATTTTTTTTGTAGAAAATGTTTGATATTTTTCTTATTTTTGCTCCGAACATAGATTGTGGGAGGCGATTCTAACGGGTACCCACAATCTATGTTTTGGAGCAAAAAGGTATACCCCTGCAAACCCCAGTTTTCTTTATAAAAGCGGGGTTCAAGGGGGTATACTTTTCATGGACATGTTTTCCTGATGTTAGATTGACCGCAAAGACGAGTGTTCAATGTTTTAAGCATTATTGAGCGTTTCAGAGACCGGTGCAATGTCTCGACAATATCTGGTGGGAGGCAGTATATGGTCATTAAATTGGTCGGTGAATGAGGTAGCCGTGAATCATTGGCACACTGAACTAACTGAACTAATTATTTTAACGTTATATTCACACCTCACAAATAACATCAAAACGTATGACTAAATAGGTTCTTTTCAGTTGTGAACCACTGCAGAAGCTGAGGGTGAGGTTAGGTACCTGTAAAACCGGTTTAAGCCCCCCAGTTATTTTATAACTGACCGTACCAAGGCGGTACTGCTGTTCTGGTTCACACTTATAAAAGTTATTCCAATTACGAGTTTCATGTTGCATGGCTTTGTGACCACCCGAATATAATGGCTG
Organism: Rugalucina vietnamica; assembly: GCA_964017185.1. NCBI lineage: Eukaryota > Metazoa > Mollusca > Bivalvia > Lucinida > Lucinidae > Rugalucina > Rugalucina vietnamica. The sequence continues at coordinate 2,447,485 of OZ024873.1, forward strand.
TTCACTTAGCCCTCTGCATTTACTTGTTCTGTCCAAGCTAGCACTGTGACCACCTAATACCTTCAATAGCTGCTCACTCTGCTTTCCGTTATTCATGTTAAACGTTGGTATCTATGTTTAGTATTTTCTTAATATGATTTCTTATTTCTTGTTTATCACTGAACCACTGCAGAAGCTGAGGGTGAGGTTAGGTACCTGTAAAACCGGTTTAAGCCCGCCAGTAACTTTGTGTTACTGATCGTTCCAAGTCGATACTTCTGTAGTGGTTCTTTTTGTTTTATGTCTTGGTGTTTAAAATTTTTTGTGCTGTTGGCGCCTTATGTATGTTTTCATATTTTTAGTTAAGGTAACTGAGTGGCCACCTATTGGGAAAATAGCTGCTCATTCGGCTTACGATATGTTTCATGGTATAAGTACCTGATTGTTAGTTTGTTTTTTTCCCACCTCGGTTTTTGGAGTGGGAATCTTTTTCTGATTGCGCCTTTTCCTGATCTTTGCCTACTTGTACCTTTCTAATTAGTATCGTAAATGGTTTGTTCGGATGATATCCTCAGTAGGGCACGTGCTTGGGTGCCTTGACTCACACTTGTGGTTATTGTCACGGTCAATAATATACAGAGTACAGAATAGTTTATTCGGCTTTAAACATTACAAAACAATATTCCTATGCTTTGTAAAGCAATATACAGTGAGATACAAAATTTACAGAGAAGCAAAAAAGAATAAATATATGTGAATGATAAATACAAAAATATAGCCACCTTGTGGCATCTCACGGCTGACCGACAGAGGACCACACTGTCCGTCATGTAGCGTGGTGAACGGCTAGAAAAAGTACCATCAACTAATGCCTGCTTCTCATTATGGGGGTCCTCGTTTTTGATTCATCATGGAATTTATCATGATTTATTTGTTTGTCCATGATGATTCATTGACTAGTTAGAGATTCATTACGAGGACCGATCAACTAACTAAATGTTATGAACCACTGCAGAAGCTGAGGGTGAGGTTAGGATCCTGTAAAACCGATTTAAGCCCGCCAGTAATTTTATATTACTGATCGTTCCAAGGCGATACTTCTGTTGCGGTTCTTGTTGTTTTATGTCTTGTTTATTTTTTGTGTGCTGTTGGCGCCTTATGTATGTTATCATATTTTAGTAAAGTTTAGGTAACTGAGTGGCCACCTATTGGGAAATAGCTGCTCATTCGGCTTACTAAATGTATTCATGGTCTTAGTACCTTATTGTTAGTTTGTTTTTTCCCGCCTCGGTTTTTGGAGTGGGAATCTTTTTCTGATTGCGCCTTTTCCTGATCGTTGCCTACTTGTACCTTCTGACTGGTTACCGGCACTCAGTGGGGCCCCTAGTACCCAAATCATAAGCCAAAACTAATTAAAGTCATACGAACAAAGATAAATCTGAGCGTTAAGCTACACAGATAATCCAACCCAGCGGGCACATGACGTCATAACGACGTCATATCAACGCATCGACGTCGATCTGACGTCATTATTACGTCATGTGCCTGCTGGGAACAAGCGAAGTGCGATCAGGTGCTACGGCGTAGCAAGCATCGTCTGGTTATAATTATTATACTCATGCCATGATGTCAGAACAATATATTTTAAGATTCACGCATGGAGTGTGCACATCTATGTGGACATCTCCGGGTCAATGGTGTATATATTTCGCAACTTATCAGGTTTGCTAAAGGAGTCTGCAATCATGTTGTGAACCATTGCAGAAGATGAGGGTGAGGTTAGGTACATGTAAAATCGATTTAAGCATCCCAGTAAGTTTATATTGTTTGTTTGAATCGATGCTTTACGTCCAGTCAACAGCAATGGTCATATCGGGACGTAGCCTCCATTTTATGATACTTTTACCCAGCATTAGGATGTCATGACACTCAAAAAGTGCTTCATAAATATAACCACCCAATGAAATCATTAAGGCTTATATGTCTGGATGGTTTGACTAAACCACTTTTTCTGGCCAGGTGCACACTTGAGCGGTTAACCGGTAATCAGATGGTCGGTCAGTAATGTAGAAGCTTTGCCTGGAATCACAAGCAGTCCATCTACTATAAGAATCTTACACGAGTGTCAGGTATGGATAGACAAATCTGTCCCGAGGGTTACATTTTGGCATCACGAGGCTTGCCGAGTGATGCCAAATTGTGACCCGAGGGACAGATTTGTCTATCCATACCTTACACGAATGATGGATTCTTTTTCTTGCACGATTTAATGCGGCGAAGCTTGATTTTTATGTTATTTACCTTGAAAAATGCTACAATCGCGGCGTCCGCCATTTTGAATTAAAACGTTTTGACGTCATTGTGACGTGTGCGCTTAGCGACGAAATTACGTGACGTCCTATACAACCAATGTTAAAAAAGAAAACTTGAACGCAGGTTGCGACCGGGGTGAGATAACGAGGGTGAGATAAAAATTTCTCACATGGGGTAAAACGTAGGATTTCTCTATCTGGTGCGCAAGAAATGTATTTCTCCTAAGCCTCAATGGGCGTGGCCAATATTCCCACCCAACCACCCTAAGTTTATATCGTTCGAAGGCGATAATTCTGTTTGTTAGATTTGTGGTTTAGCGTCCCATTCAACAGCAATGATCATGTCGGGACGCTGTCTGCATTTTATGTGACTTTTACCCAACATTAGGATGGCATGACATACAAAATCTGCTTTAACAATAATATAACCATTCAACAGAACAGCTATGGTTTATATGTATGGATGGTTCAACTTAAAACCACTTTTCCTGGGCAGGCTCAGAGACTTTCTGAGCGGTAATCTGATGGCCAGTCAGTAGATTTTAATCTTTGCCTGGACACACAAGCAGCCCATCAATTTCTTTAGGCCACAATGGACGGGGACCTTATTCCCAACCGACCACCCTGTTGTGGTTCTAACTGTTTTATGTTTTCGTGTTGATTATTGGGCTGTTTTTGCACCTTATGTGCGTTTTCATATACCTAGTTAAGTTTGGGTAACTGAGTGGCAGCCCATTGGGAAATAGCTGCTTACTCGGCTGACGATATGTTCTCTTTGTATCAAGTACCCGATTGTCAGTTTAGTTTTTTCCGACCTCGGTGTTTGAAGTGGGAATTTCTTTCTGATCACGAATTTCCTGAAAAGCAATAAGAGCTTTGTCGATTAGTCAGAATTGTTTGAAAGCTGACGGGATTGCCCTAAAACACAGATGACCTCCATATTACACAAGAAATCGGCTGCCCAAATGTTCTCGTGCTGTCAGGACGGAAGAGGGTGATTTCCGGTTGGCCAGGAAGGTGTTTCCTAAAGTGGGACAAACCCACAACATAATTCTAATGTTTACTCCCCTATACAGAACGGCAATATTTGAGTCACTGCATTGAAATGACTTCAAACCAGAACCCGCCCTGGGCTACATGTACATGTATCAGTACCACAGACCTTGAAATAGGCAACGAAACGTAAAAAATGAGACCATAAAATTTCTCAACCACCACATTCTGCGCGAAGAATCGAAAAATAACAATTTGACATACCCCAAAAGAAATGTGGCTGCGCACACTATTTTTCATGGCTCTTGATGTAGCACCAGCACTCAAACCAAAACGACATAAATGTATGTCTTTAGTAAATTTTGAGTATTCTTCCAAAATTTTACAGCCTATATACACAGTGGCGAGCACGCCCCAAAGCAAGAATATCGTGCGTTGGTTCGTACTGGCGGTAATATGTATATAGGAGTAATCTACTCGCAGCGAAGGCATGTTTTTTTTTTTTTTTTTTTTTTTTTTTTTTTTTTTTTTTTTCAAAAATGTACAAGTAGGCAACGATCAGGAAAAGGCGCAATCAGAAAAAGACTCCCACTCTAAAAAAACGAGGCAGGAAAAAACTTAACTAACAATAAAGTACTAAGACCATGAATACATTTAGTAAGCCGAATGAGCAGCTATTTCCCAATAGGTGGCCACTCAGTTACCTAAACTTAACTAAATATGATAACATACATAAGGTGCCAACAGCACAAAAAATTAAACACCAAGACATAAAACAATAAGAACCACAACAGAAGTATCGCCTTGGAACGATCAGTAATATAAAATTACTGGCGGGCTTAAACCGGTTTTACAGCTTCTGCAGTGGTTCATAACATTTACTTAGCTGTTCGGTCCTCGTAGTGAATCTCTAACTAGCCAATGAATCATCATGAACAAACAAATAAATCATGATAAATTCCATGATGAATCAAAAACGAGGACTCACAGAATGAGTAAGCTGCCCGACGATGGAGATCCCTGGGCGCCCAATAACTTACTAACTCCGGAGCAAAAGAAAACCACCAGTTGAACCAGTCAAGCCTTTATTACTCTAATTTTAAAAGCGACATGTCCAAAAGCTATCTTTAGCAATTTAGATAATTTTTGCAAATAATAATTTTCTAAATCATGCTCTTTCGCCTCACAAATTTTGTGAAAAACTAACAAATCCTGCAAATGGGGTGTGCTTATATTAAAATTGGCACTCACGATATCCTCGGGTATACTAATTACAAAAAAAAAAAAAAAAAAAAAAATAAGCTCCCGGGCCCTAACTTGACCCATGAGAGAATGAATGTGCTAAATTTTTGCTCCATTTCGTAAAACACCTATAACATCGAAGAAATTCAGAGGCCTCTTGAAGGCACATCAAGGCAATACTAGTTCGGTATCTAAGAAGGCAACAGACTTCAAGTTTTAACCACAACACGAGTTAGAAATGTCAGCAATGTAAAAATGTAACCATCCTATCCTCCTAGACTGATTATTTTCTGGGACACAAATGCTTACACTTAGTTTAGAATGGGATAATTTAAGTTACTTAATGAAATAGGAGAAATCATAAACGCATAAACAGTTCTAATAAGGTTGCTTACGTCTGAGAGCATTAATGGTCACATGTTTGGTTAGCGAATTCAAATAGCAAGAACAGGCTTAACGCTTATGCCCTTGAACAACTTAAATTGTACCCACAGTGCCCCATATTGTATAACTCTGACACAGCCAGGGAAAATTATCTCATTATAGAAACCATGACAGGGAAAGTAATAACTACTGATTCAATGAAGGTATAGGCAGGATGCCACATTTTCGCGCGTCATGTCATAGGGATAAGCAATAGTGATGCATTTGTATTGTTGCTTAACGTCCCAGTCGCCAGCTATGGCAATGTCGGGGCATTGCCTCCACTTTATGGGACTTTTGCCCGAAATAAGGATGTCATAACATCCAAAATGTGCTAACCATGTGCTTCAAATATAACCATCCAAGTAAGCCATAAACCATAAAGGTGGTCGAGTGGGAATATGAAACCCTCGTTCAATGTGGCCTAAGGGAAATAGATGGGCTACTTGTGTCTTCAGGTAAAGCTTCTTAATTACTGACCACCCATCTGATTACTGGTTAACCGCTCGTCTGCGCCTGCCCAGGAAATGTGGTTTAGTCAAACCATCCACACATATAAGCCTTAATTGGGTGGTTATATTCATGAAGTACATTTTGAGTGTCATGATCTCCTAATGTTGGGTAAAAGTCCCATAAAATAGAGGCAACGTCCCGACATGACCACTGGGATGTAAAGCATCAATTAAAAAATAAAGGCTTGTATGTATTAATGGTTGGTTTGACTTAAACCACTTTTCCAGCTGGGCAGGCTCGGCCTTCTGAGTGGTCAACTAGGAACCAGATGATCAGTCATCTATTTCTTTAGACCACAATGGACGAGGCCGTTCCTAGCTGAGATGACGTTGCCCCGCCCATATATATCACTTTGATCCCATGACAAGTAACATGATTTGAAGAATAGAACAACAAAAATGTTACAACCATCTAAGGTGAGCTGCACTAAGATTGGATTTAAAACCTAACATCATCAGATATAGGTTAAGCACTACATAACCTAAAATCATGTTGTGACAACAAAGTTGACCTTGATATTCTTAATCAATTTACAATTCCAGTGTCAACAGATAGCATGTGTGTTAATCCAAGACAAACTACTAATGTTCATAAGCTAAGTTAAACGAAAACGGGCATTATTACACTGTGTGGGTACTAGGCATCAACCGGTTTGTCCTTATTAAGAATTGCGAATTAAGGTATAAACAAAGCTACTTTGTTTGTATTTAAGGCAGAAAATGGAGTAATAGGTAGCAATGGACAATGTCGCAAAACCTGGTGATGCATTGTTTTTAAAATACCAGGTAAATTCTCGTGGCTTTGCTAAGTTGACGTACAATTTCTATATGACGTATCGCAGAGCATATTTTGGTTGATTCCATACTGGAACATTTCCAGATAGGCTTAATCGAGCCCCGATTTAGTCGCAGTCTACGTATATATACTATGAGATCAAGTAACAGATTGGAATGCAAATATTACAAAAATGAATGAAGAATCTTAGTGACGAATTCCATAAATCCTGATGAGTTTGCAATTTTATTGTTGAATATAGTACGCAAACTGTTTGCAGAACTATTATGCAGCATAGCCTAAGGTTACTTCTGGTGGTTATAATGCAATACTTCTGTTGGGTGTCTATCGTATTCGTTCTTATTGGCGTACATGCTCCAATAAGGACACGCCCTGGTCGGTTCCGAGAAATCATCCACATAAGCGCACACTGATTCAGTGTGCGCTTATGTGGATGATTTCTCGGAACCGACCAGTGATCGACTATCATTTTGGTATAATACCCTGTTTTAACACATAAATGCCGTGTCTGTCGCCTTTAATCTTAGTCTTAATTGATCAGACACTGTCTTGCAATGATTGGAACACTTTACATGACATCAACAGTAATTTGACGGTTTTTTTTTTTTGTTTTTTTGTCTGTTTTGTTGTTGTTGTTGTTGTTGTTGTTTTCAACAGTCGGTGTTGTTTTCGTTCGTAGTGTGCACTAATTTGAACGATATTTTGCAACATTAATTTTAAGTTATTTTGAAAAGTTAAGCACACTGTGCGCAAACTATAATGAATACGGTATTTGTTTTATATTTGGTGTCAAATTTTGTGCTCTTTTCACCTATTATTTTGGTTGGGCGAAAAAGGACTAGAATATTCATAATATTTACTCTTCGAAAAGATTTTTTTCTTTCTTCACTCTAACCCTACAAAATCACTATTAAATTAAGTTTAATGTAAATATGAAAATGAAAACGTACATATATAAATAAATCACAGCTGAGTATGTTGATATGTGAGCCGCCACACTAACATTCTGCATATGCAAAAACAAAGGCGCAGGAGACAGCTTCGCAGTTACTGCAAAGCCGATCAGCGCCTTTGTTTTTGCTACACGGATTGTACAATGCCTCTAATGTCTAAATACAAAATTTCCAGTCTATAGCCATCGTTTGGCTTTTACAGCTCGGTGCGTGTCGAACGTGTTCGGAACCGAAATTGTTGGTTTTCTCATGCACAGGCTCTTGTATGACCACGCGTTGGATAACCAGATTACCGGATTAACCACAAAACATCAAAAGGACCGCAACATGCGGTTAGTCGAAAACAGGTGATATAAAAATATGGATTTTAAAAATTATCATAATGATATGCAGATTATGTATATGGCATAACGCCGTAGTCGAAAAGCAAATATGTATTCATTTTTTTTTTCTTTTCAAAGCATACCTGTGCATTTATGTAAAAAAATGGCTTATATGCACATTTCAAAACAAGAGCACACACAAGTCCCAGTGTTAAAGAATTAAAATATAATGAGGTGCTATTATACAATTGTTGCCCTTGCGTTAGGGTGACATGAAGATTTGTTCACCCGAGGCAGGTAATATTGTCCGAGGGCGAAGCCCGAGGGCAATATAAACTGTCGAGGGTGAATAATTCGTCATGTTACCATCGCTGTCACCCTCGCTCAAGGGCAACAATTGTTTTATTACACTTAACACTTTTTGAAACAAATTAGCAGCATGCCACGTGACAAACGCATGTGACTACAAGTGCGACTGCACACCTTTTGCGGATATTACATGTACGTCAGAGGGTAATATGTGCGAAATGACAGAATAGCACCCTCCTCAAGAAATGCCCTTGGCCTTGAAAACTCACATGAATTCATTATCTCAGTAAGTTGTCTTATCTACTTTCAGGTCACAAGCTTCAACTCATCTACAAAATCTTAAGTTTCAACTTTTTTACATTGGAAAGCCTATGTGATCGTAAAATAGGTCAACCTAAGGTCATGACTTATATCACCAATAATGGGTCAGAGTCTCCGAATTTATTTTGCAATTTTCATTGAAATCGGCCCACCAGTTCCAAAGGTGAAGATTTTTAAGGGTTTTACAATAAATGTGACCATGACCATTTATATATAAATTTTGGTTCTCCCTTTTGAAGGAGGCTCCAAATAATATTTGGCTTTGATTTGCAAAGCCGTTTATGAGAAAATTAAGTTTTAATTTTAATGTAAATGACCTTAAGCCGAGGTCAAAAATGATCTTGACCTCGAATACTCACATAACTTTCCATTCCCCACCCCCATTTAAAAGCCTATGTGTTCAACTTTGACTTTGTCGTAAAATATGTCATCGTCAGTGTCCTGATTTATACAGCTATGATGTGCCAGAGTGCCCGATACTACGAACCAAGTTTCGTTGATATAGGTCCACCATTTCCAGAGAAGAATGTGTTTACTGGCAGGGTGGCCATCTTGGTCATGTGACCTTGTCCATTTATCAAACTTTGGCTACTACCCCTTTCTAAGGATACCCAACATGAAATTTAACTTTGGTTATTGTAGTTGTTTTAGCGGAGAATATGTTTGAACATTGTGAACGACAACAACGACGACGGAGCATGGGTTTACAATAAGCTTACCTGTGCCGAAGGAGCTAAAGATATGTAAGATGATAATAATAAATGCACTAAAACGGAATGAAAAGGAAAAACTTAATTTTATTCTTCTATTACAAAATCTATCCACAATATGACACCACAAGTTAAACACAATTAACAGTTCATCAGGAAAATGAGCGTGTCTGTATAGGCTACATATCATCATAGAGTCAACTCATTTGCATCTAACTGGTCGCAATTTGCCACATACAGGACTTTTTCAATTGTTGTTAACAGCTATTGTAATGTACTGGAATTTGCCTTCATTTTATGGGACTTCTTCCCAGCGAATATCATGACATCCGAAATGACCTTTGAATATACAACTTAGGCTTATAATGTATGGGCACTTTTCCTGGACATGCTCAGAACTTCTTTAAAATGTAAGACAGTAATCAGGTGGTCAGTCAGTAGTGTATATCCTTTGTCAGGAGGCACAAGCAGCCCCTCTAATGCTCACGGCCCCAGTATTCCCACACAACCACCCCAATGAAACCTGAATTATTTACAAAGAAAACGAATGTATTTGAAATTCAAGCCTTACAACTCTATCTTACCCATGAGTAAATTTTTGGCTTTGATTATTGAACTTGGTTATTTTTATCTGTACTAACTATGATACTGAGTTAAATGGATTCTCTCACTCTCTCACTTAGCAATGCTGATTATTTTATTTACTAGTGCGAAAGTGGTTAATGCGACAAAGTTTCTTGTCGTGTAAAATGCAATGATTTAAACTCGAGAAAAATTAATACATGGCGTTCATTACTTCAAGTACTCACCGTGGGTGAAATAGAGTTCAAAACGTGATCAAAGTAGCAATTAACCATGCTGGACATTTGGCTTTGATTGCACCAGTTCCCTGTCATTGCTTACATTTGAGCCGCCGCATGGGAAAACCAAATCTGCATAGGCGAAAACAAAGACGCCCATCAGTTTCGCAGTAGCTGCGAAGCTGATCAGCGCCTTTGGTTTCGCTACACTGATAGTACAATTACTCTTCTTTCTAAATACATAATTTCCAGCCTCTCACCATCTTCTGTGACTGTACAGGCTGGTTCGTATCAGACCTGGTCAGAACCCAAATTGTTTGTTTTCTCATACACAAGCTTGATTTACTTTCAGTAGTAAGATGAATCAAGACAGCAAATGTTAACACTAATCAACACAGTGAGACAAGAATTAAAGAAATAACAGACGAATCCCTTGAATCCAATGTGACAGTGTAGACAGTCACTCCAACGCATGTTGGTGTGGGCATTCATAGCAATACCTGTAGAAGGGTTAAAATACAAAGTATACGATAAACAAATGTATAGTATAGTGTACATTCAGAGGTAGAATAATATTCATAAAAAGTAGGCAGTGAAACAATACTGATAAGATGGCAATACTGTGAAGAACATAAAGAAAAGGAATTCAAACAATAAAATTTGAAAGAAGGACGTTTGGTTTTGAAATAGTTTGATACGCGATCTTTGGTCGCAATAACGTTTGCCATCTATTCAGTTTAATTAAATGTGTAGCCTTCCATAATTAACAAAAACTTGCCCATGCAACATACATAGATTATTTTTCAACTATAAAAATTGAATTTTATATCAGAAAAAAAAATATTTTTCATATTTCTGCTCAAAACATTGATTGTGGATACTCGTTTGAACCGCCTTACAAAGGCAGTTCTAACTTGTACCCACAATTAATATTTTGAGTAAAAATTTTAATAATATAATATTTTTCCGGTGATTTTTTTTTAAAAATGTTAACATTTGAAAAAAAACTCTGTATATCAAATGGGCAAATTGGAGTAATGCTTATTAACAGGATCCATCTTCCATAATTAACGAACACTTGCCCACGCAACATACAGGGATCATTTTCAACTGTAAAAATTGAAAATTTTATCTGGAAAAAAAATTAATATTTTTCATATTTCTGCTCAAAACATTGATTGTAGGTACTCGTTGGAACCGCCTTACAAAGGCAGTTCTCCCGTGTACCCACAATAAATATTTTGAGTACAAAATGATAAAAATATCACATTTTTCCAATGAAATTTTAAATTTTAACATTTGAAAAAAAATCTCTGTATATCAAATGGGCAAATATGCGTAATGCTTATTATCAGGAACCACTATCATCTGAGCCGCATCATGAGAAAACCGGATTTTTGCCTAGGCGAAAACAAAGGCGCAGCGAAGCTGATCAGCGCCTTTGTTTTCGCTACTCGGATAGTACAATTCCTCTTCTACTTAAATCCGAAATTTCAAGCTTCTAGCTCTTTTCTGAGCTTGTACAGGCCGGTTTGTGTCGGACCTGGTCGGAAACCCCGAAGACCGGTTTTCTCGCGTCGAGGCTCATCTCTAAGGTTGCTATTGTATCTGTCAGAGTCTAACTGTTTATCTAGCGATGATAACGTCAGGTAAACGTTGCCGTCTCTGACGTTAACTGTATGCGTTCTCTGTCTAACGTCACCTGCCGTCCAAGCTGGAGGCTTGCTGAGGTTGTGGGGATCAACAGACTGAAGGTATAAAACAACATTACGAAAACACACCCATGTATTATATAATATTTTCTTAAATTGTGAAGATTGAAAAATAAATCAGTTGAAAAATTCCAGAAAAACAAATGTCTAAAACAAATCATAGGATGAGAATGAAAGCACAAGTTCTTCGACAGACTTCTTCAAAACACTGATTAGAACCGCCTCAGGTACCCATAATCTATCTTTTAGACTTACGGTAAGAAAAATATGTATAAATAAAAGCGCTGCAGGCATGCATGATACCCCGCCACGCAAATTTAATTTAGTACAAATGCACAATATCAATCTACAATACCAAACCACATCTTCCAGATATGAACTCCTTAACAAAGTTTGAAGCAAATTGGTCTACAGATGCTCAAGATAGCGCCTAGAAACAATATTGTAACATAAATCAAGGGCCATTGCTCTGTATTTATTTGACGAAAATTACCCATCTTCAATCCCAAACCACTCCTTCCTGATATGAACTCCTATAAAAAATTTGAAGAAAAACGGTCAGTAAATGCTCCAGATAGAGCCCGAAAATGAAATTTTAACGTAAATCAAGGGCCATAACTCCGTACTTATTTGACAAAATTTTCCCATCTTCAATCCCAAACCACTCCTTCCTAATATAAACTCCTATACAAAGTTTGAAGAAAATTGGTCTATAAATGCCCAAGATATAGGCCGGAAACGAAATTTTAATATAAGTCAAGGGCCATAACTCTGTACTTATTCAACAAAATTCACACATCTTCATTCGCAAACCACTGCTTCCTAATATGAACTCCTATACAAAGTTTGAAGAAAATTGGTTGATAAATGCTCAAGATAGAGCCCGGAAACAAAATTTTAATGTAAATCAAGGGCCATAACTCTGTACTTATTTGACGAAATTTACCCATCTACAATCCCAAACCACTCCTTCTTAATATGAACTCCTATACAAAGTTTGAAGAAAATTGGTCAATAAATGCTCAAGATAGAGCACGGAAACGAAATTTTAACGTAAATCAAGGGCCATAACTCTGTACTTATTTGACGAAATTTACCCATCTACAATCCCAAACCACTCCTTCTTAATATGAACTCCTATACAAAGTTTGAAGAAAATTGGTCTATAAATGCTCAAGATAGAGCCCGGAAACGAAATTTTAAAGTAAATCAAGGGCCATAACTCTGTACTTATTTGACGAAATTTGCCCATCTTCAATCCCAAACCACTCCTTCCTGATATAAACTTCTATACAAAGTTTGAAGAAAATTGGTTGATAAATGCTCAAGTTAGAGCACGGAAACGAAGCGCTGACGGACGGACGGACAGACAGACGGACGGACGGACGGACAGACGGACGGACGGACAGACACTCGAACGCAAATTTTTTGCGGAGGGTATAACATAATACCCCGCACTTTTTGAAGTGGCGGGGTATAAAAAGTACAAGTAGGCAAAGATCAGGAAAAGGCGCAATCAGAAAAAGACTCCCACTCCAAAAACCAAAGTGGGAAAAAACCAAACTAACAATCAGGTACTTATACCATGAAAACATTTCGTAAACCGAATGGGCAGCTATTTTCCCAATAGGTGGCCACTCAGTTATACATAAGGCGCCAACAGCACAAAAATATTTTAAACACCAAGACTTAAAACAAAAAGAACCACCACAGAAGTATCGACTTGGAACGATCAGTAACACAAAGTTACTGGCGGGTTTAAATCGATTTTACACGGCCGTAACCTCACCCTTACCCTCAGCTTCTTCACACCCTGGTTTAATTATACTGAGCCAAACTTATAACGAAACATCGGTTTGTTTTTAATGTTATACCCCGGAACTTTGTCTCTACAGAATTAGATTGCCGTACGATCGACACATCTCACATCATCTTGGTTTTAACATTTTGTGTTATACGTCTCAAGTAATTTTTCATTTTCAGAGGTAGGGTCTTGTCATAAAATGAAATGCATTGTGATTTTCCAGAACGCGACATGTGACGTGTATTCGTACCCTCGAAATTAACGTCGGTTTTCAGGATTACCCCTGCTCCACTTTTGACAATGAATAATTTTACTGTCAAAAGATCAATCTTGCTCAATTTTGAGCAGAGTTGAAGACTCATTTTCGCCCCCAACCATTCAAGTTTCCTCACATTTTAACATTTGTTACAGACGGTCCTGACCCAATAATTGGATGTTATTGTGTTTTGTGACAATGATGAATGATGGAATGAACATGTTTTCACTAAGGTTTCATTTAAAACGTTCGCCGTTAGAGTTTTTCATCAATTCCATTTTCTATTGCGTTCAATGGAATCCACAGTATTAATCGTTCGATTTTCAATGATGCAAACTTTGATTAAAAATTTCGGGTACAAATGGACGGCATTTTGCATTTATCTCATCGAGCTTCACTGGACAATCCATAAAGAAGCAAATTGTGTTAAAACTGACTTCCAGAAACTTTCAGGAGGCGCATGCCACCCAAATAACCGTTTTGACCAATCAGATTCGAGCTCAGTGACCCATGCTCTGAAAACCAAACTCTTTGTACCCAATTTATTCACTGGCGATTGCTGACCAGCATATGTCTGGTAGACCGTCTTGCATTACATTAAAATGCGAAAAACATACCTTAACCGTGTTGCGTTATAAGTTTGGCTCAGTATATATATATATATATATATAAATGTTGAGTGTAAGGAGGTATACATTACACGGTCATATCATAAGTTAATGGTCAGCAGAACATGTCATTGAAATGTATACAGGGGTATACCTATTTTTCTTATTTTTAATCCAAAACATACAGATTGTGGGTACTCGCTAGAATCGACTCGGCGAAGTCGTTCTAACGTGTATTCACAATCAATGTTATGAGCAAAAATATCGAAATTTTTCCTACAAAATTTTCATTTTTTATAATTTAAAAAAATCTCTGTATATTGCATGGGTAAGAGGACAGGAACTGGTACTACACTAACATCCAGGGGCCGGTTGTTCAAAACTTCGTTAGCCTAACGTCATCGTTAAGACCTCAACTCTTTAATAAATGCCAACCATATAAGGAAATACACTGTTAATTTTTGTTGATAAAATGTGAGAATCATTTGCATTGCAAAAAGGATTCTCACATTTTATCAACAAAAAGTAACAGTGTATTTGTAATATTCATGTTTGAAATTTTAACGAATCGTAGAAAAGAAGATACTAGAGAAAAATTGTATGATCTATGTAATGTGAAGATCGTTTTTTTTTTATTTATTTATTTATTTATTTTCCCGAGTTAAAAATAGACTGCGTATAAACAGAACAGCTGACTAACACTTTGCTTTACGAAATGGCAAAAATGTATTTTGTCTTCCTTTCCTAGATCTAATCTAGAATCATGTATACGGACTTTGAATTGAAGACACCAATATAATTTTCCCCAATACGTTGTATTTTCTTAAAACAAACAGCAATTCATAATATAATAAGCAACAAAAGAACACAATTAGTTTGAAAGCAATTATTTCAAATTTGCCTACAGTAATTTGCTTGTAATAGTATAGCTCAAGTCTTTCAAAATAATATCATTTCTTTGAAATCAAGACAAGAACATATCGGCCTACCTGATAATAATTTTGTCCAGTATTTAGACACACTTTATATTTGTGCCAGGGACATACAATACACCATCGCCCGCCCAGTTCCTACAATGGGACAAATGACATTTAAATCTTTCTTTCTATTATTATAGTTTGGGATAGGGTTGGGTCTTTTGCTTGGCGCGACAGCAAGCAATTGAAACGGAACGAGGATTTCTCCTCAATCTGTGGGGTTTTTCCTTCAATATGTGGGGTTTCCCTTTGACATCCAGGGGCCTGGTTCCAGTCGCAATGTTTTGCTACACTTCTTGCATAATAAAGCAATTGAAGACGGAAACCAGACTTGCTCTCCGCCGTTTTTATTAGGACTTGTGGGAAGAATGACGTACTTGGATCTAACGTTTAAACATTTATCTGGCGTTCTGGACGGATAATGCTAAAACCCGGAACTTTGTCCTAGGTCCGACCAAGTACGAAAGCTTGAAATTCACCGTAGCGAGGAAGTGTTATTGACCGATGCGATCCATCGAGTTGCCCAAAAACTCCACAAACCTACGAAAAACCACAACACACGGACAAATAATGGTATATACAGACTAGCCAAGCGTTCCTTTTAACAAGGAAAATTTATTTTCCTTTATACGAATAGACACGATAGTTTATGACTCTGTACAACTTTCTGTCCAGTTATTACTTAAACCTGTTGTATTAAAGCTTGTAGGTAAAAATAAGGCCATCATTTGGTAGTCAAAAACGTTATGATAATCGTTTTATATACGTGGCTTGTCCCAAAAGTCCCGTTACACATACATTTTATTCTGAACGCATAGCAGGAACCAACAACAGTTACTCATGTAGAGTAATTGGCCATATTGGAACTTATTTTAATGTTCAAAATGATACTCACTTCAATGACCTCACTGCTACAGTTACCTTGGTTACCATAAGTAGGCATGACCGGAGCAACTCAAATTATGCAAAATGTTTCCGCAATTTCTATTTTTCGCAAACTGCTAAATCAACATAGGTATGATGTGATAATTTAGAAAAATATACCAGCCTAACTCCTATTCTATGAGCATCATTTCATGATAATTTAATGAAATTTGAGAATGTTTTGATAGTTTGGGAGAAAAATAAAGAAGCTTACCTATAAAAAATCAACGACAAAATTACGACGTCGGCAACAACATGTGGAGCAAAACTACAGGGTCGTTATATTTAAACATCTAAATTATGTTCTTTAATAGAAACCAAGCAAATGTTTAGCTTGAAATTAGTTGGGGACTTCAATACTAGAACACAACACCTACTTTTAAAGCGATATATCAGCTAACAGTAATATTACTTGACCTAATGAAACATGGGCAGTAGTTAACAGTGGATAGCATTTGGTTAATTATTTTGCATGGCTTATCTTTATAGCACTAATTTGACGATTTGCTTATACATATTTTACTCAGATTTCCAAATATATGCTACGGTATCGTTTAGCTAAATATAAATCTAATTTTGAAATTGATATTTTTGTTTGTAGTGTATTTATCCAAACTGCAAATCATTAAGAAAAAATCAAAATTAACGGCGACGTCATTAGACCTGCTCCGCTGAAGTAGGGGAACTAGGGTTCAAACCTCCACTGCAAATGAACAAATGCACGCAGCAGTACGAAAATTTGCCCCCAAAGCCCTTAGATATAGCACCTGGTGATCATAAGAATTGTAAGCTCTGACGTGTTGTTATCAATGCAAAACAGTGAGTGTAATGGAACTTTTGGGACAACCCTCGTATACGCTGAATTGCGGTACCATGTTTTAATCAAATGCCTTACATGTAACATATACTTACCTCAATGTCGCCATTATAGAGAGGACCACCAGCATCTATAATAATAATAATAATAATAATAATAATAATAATAACAATCGTCATCATCATCGTCAGTATCATCATGAACAAAAGCAACAACCACACTCATCGTCATCTCTAATGCTTATTTAGCTAACAAACGTCATTTTAGAGTAAATCAGGATACCATATTTTCTTATTCCGACTCAATCTCAACCTAGAACTAGTGTGGCTCTACATATAAAATGTTCTCAGACAATTGAATAACAACCTCTACGACACTGAGCAAACATAACCAACATCTGATCTCGGAAACCATCGGACCAGGCAGAATTTAAGCCCCAGTAGTTTTATATTACTGGTCGTTTCAAGGCGATACTTATGTTGTGGTTCTATTTGTTTTTTGTTTTGGAGTCGAGTTTTGTGCTGGTAGAACCTTAAGTACGTTTTCATAGTTTTAGTTAAGTTCAGGTAACTGAGTGGCCGCCTATTGGGAAACAGCTGCTCACTCGGCTTAGGATATGTTTTCTAAGTATAAGTGCCTGGTTGTCAGTTTTTTTCCCGCCTCGGTTTTTAGAGTGGGAGTTTCTTTCTGATTGCGTCTTTTCCTGGTCATTGCCTACTTGTGCCTTTTCAACCCGAAGAGCAGCAACTGCAATCATTACAGTCAGCAACAGAATAAGAAATATTTGCAAAAATATCGTCTAATTATAAAAGTAATTATTACCATATTCTGTGTCTATGCCAACCACAAAAGTGCAGAACAGCCTACGCATTCTGGTCACCAAAATGCTTGTTCAATGTGTGGGTAGTTTAACTACTATTATATAACTAGCTTCAAAGTGCAAGATAGAACTACGCAAGATATTTCTCGGAATGTTAAGTTTCAACAGGTTGGTCTTGGATTGAATTGGTCGAAATCTCTTTCGTTCATCCTATGTATTTCAGTATTTCTGCAGCTGCCTTTGTTACAGTAATGATGTAATTTTTACCCCTTGTTAACCCATATTTGACGAATGGGTTTTCCCATCATTATCAATTGGGCGAGTCCACTTTCATCTTTAAGGGTGCTGGGAGTGATTTTTTTTTTAATTTTTATTTCATTTTTCCATGAAATTCCTCCAAACAAACTAGACTTCTTATTAACTCATAAATTTAAGCCTGGCACCCCTTTTATGGGACATAGGCAAACAGCATAGCCCCAGATGTGACGCCGCAGAACGCGGCGTCCCATCTGGGGCAATATATATATTTTGTTGTTGCCCTCGCCTCTCCTCTTTACTTTTTTTCTTCTCTCTTATCTATTCTTTTCCCCTTTCTTTACATTTTCTTTCTTTTTGCACGTCGCCATGAAATCCAGTTTTGCTTGCTTGAACTACATCTTATGTTATTATATTATGAAATGTATAAGACCAGAGGACCAATCGTCCAGAGAACGCACATTTGAGATTTGGTCTTTGATGAACGACCTTTGTTTGAGGTCATGTAAGTCAAGGTAGCCAATAACCTTGACCTGAAGTCCCCGATGTTTCATATCGACTTTCATTGAAATCAGTTCACCGGCTGCAAAGATTTTTACCATATACGGACGCTCGTATTTGCATGATTGTCATCTTGGTCTAGATATTCTCGCTAACCTGCAGTCCGATATACTTCGTGACCTCTTCCAGTAAAAACACAAAATTGACTAACATTGTTAAATCAACATAGAAATCAAACGATTTTCGACTTTGAATCGTTTAATTCTACAGTGTTTTCCCCTGACCTATATATAGACATCTTTTAATATATTTTATGATTCTGCGTATATTAACATCTAGAATATGTATGATTTATGTTGTGTATGCCAGAAAAGATCTAACAATAGATAATAATGACACAGTTTTTCATTTCTATGCTGATTTGCTGAATTTTAATTTTCGACCAAGGGTTCAATATATCACAGTTCCGTCGGTGTGGAGAGGTCTAACGGAACACCGATTCCGTTTAATATTGGTACAACCATTTGTACAAAATTTGATTTGCCCTTCCTCTAACATACTCCGCAAGAAGTTTGGCTATGATTGGTCCTGTGGTTTCAGAGTTTTTTTTTTTTTTTTTTTTTTTTTTTTTTTTTTTTTTTTTTTTTTTTATCTTGACCTTGAACACTCACACTACTTCACGTAACTCAAGTTGTCTACCTACTTTCCGGTCTCGGGCTACAAAACTTTCAGGAAAATTCAATGTTGAAAAGCCTATGTGACCATATTTGTCGTAAAATAGGTCATGGTCAGCCCTAGGTCATTACTTATATAAACTTATACACCAGAGTCTCAGATACTGATACCAGGCTTCCAAAATTCAGAACCACCTATTATTTGTTACAAATATAACAAACCAATCAGAAATACAATTTTTAATTTCAATAAACTTGTTTCTGATCTTGATATCCATGCAAATACTCCTAAGTCTTGAGATTGTAAAGATTCAAAATATGTTTATCAACCCGCTGGACATATTGTTACTGGAAATTTAAAAATAATTTCGGATTCTAGAATTCGCAAAATTGTTTCGAAAGGTCCGAAATATAGATTCCCTTCCTACATTAATTTCGACAAATGTAGAGAGGAGATTTCATCTGCATTAAATGATTTCGGTAATCGATGGTGTAAACGAGAGGGTGTTGAGGATAATGCTCTTAAAGAATGGAAAAGAAGTATCTTCACTATCGTGGATAAACGTATTAAATTTTATTCACAAAATACTAATCTTTTACCTCCTAAACCCAAATCGTCATTTAGGCATTTGAAGCAGGGTATCCAAGAATTTCATAGAAAGTATGTCTTGGTTCCGGCAGATAAAGCCGCAAACAATGTTGTTGTCGTTTGTAGGCTCCACTACGTTAACACCTTAAAACAGGAGCTTGATGGTACCAGGGCTTATCTGGAGACAGATACTGATGAGGTGTCTGTAGTTAATGCCCACTTAAACGATTTACCTGTTAAGTTTTCTGTTTGTGTCAATGAAGGCCAAGACAAACTTCCTACGATGTATTGGTTACCTAAGCTTCACAAAAGACCATACAAAGCTAGATTTATTGCAAATTCTAGCTCTTGTACCACCACAGAACTTTCAAAATTATTAACTTCCTGTCTTACTGCTATCAAATCTCATGTTATAAGATACTGTGAGACAGTGTATGAAACTTCAAATAAAAATTGGTTTTGGTCAATTAAAAATTCTGGTGAGGTGCTCAGTAAATTGAAGTGTAGAGGGTTCCGTGCGACAAGCTTGTCCACATATGATTTTTCTACTCTGTATACAACATTACCACATAATCTAATTAAAGAAAAACTTCTGGATTTGATAGAGTGGACCTTCAAAAGGGCATTAAAAAACTATGGTTCACTTTATTTGGCATGTAATGACAGAAAGGCTTTTTTCACTTCCTCTGACCAAAGTCGGTATACACTTTGGTCATGTCAGAATGTATGCGACGCCTTATCCTATCTCCTTGATAATATTTATATTAGATTTGGGACCAAGTTATACAGACAAATTGTTGGAATTCCGATGGGTACAAATTGCGCACCTCTCGTAGCTGATTTATTTTTATACTGCTACGAAAGAGATTTCATGGATTCTCTTAACCATGATAATCAAGCTGATGTTATCGAGGCTTTTAATTCCACATCTAGGTACCTCGATGACCTTTTGAACATTGACAACCCTTATTTTGAAGGTATGGTCAATCAAATTTATCCACCTGAACTTCAGTTGAACAAAGCCAATATCTCAGATACTGAAGCCCCCTTTTTAGATCTACATCTTTCTGTTGCAAATGGATTTGTTTCTTCTAAAATATATGATAAGCGCGATGACTTTGATTTTGATATAGTAAATTTTCCTTTTTTGGATGGTGACGTTCCTCGTCGTGCTTCTTATGGTGTATACATTTCGCAACTTATTAGGTTTGCTAGAGTCTGCAATCATGTTACAGACTTCAACGCTCGAAATAAATGTTTAACGGCAAAACTTCTCCAACAGGGCTATCGGTATCATAAACTTCGAAAAACATTTTCTAAATTTTATCGTAGACACTATGAATTGATTTCCAAATATAATGTTGGGTTAAAGACGCTTTTAAGTGAGGGCCTTTCGGAACCTGAATTTTATGGTGACTTGGTTTACAAATTTAAGAAACTTAAAGGAATTAATGATTTTTCTTTTCAGTTCAGAAAAATCATAACACGTTACAGACGTATAGGTTATAACTTGAATGTTATGCGACAGTCTGCATGCTTAGTTTTTAACCCAATCATGGTTGATAACTATGCTGCCTTCTTTAATTGCACGCCGGTGGGTCGGGCGTCAGACTCTATGATGGCCCCGACATAAAGCTATTCATTTTAGTTGGTTGGGGCCGGAGCTTCTTGTCTGTTGCTTGGCCCACCGGGGTCCAACTGGTGTTTTTCTTTTGCTCCGGAGTTAGTAGGTTATTCGGCGCCCAGGGATCTCCATCGTCGGACAGCTTACTCAGTCTGTGAGTCCTGGTTTTTGATTCATCAGGATGTTTATCATGATTTATTTGTTTGTTCTTGATGATTCATTGACTAGTTAGAGATTCACCACGAGGACCGAATAACTAACTAAATGTTATGAACCACTGCAGAAGCTGAGGGTGAGGTTATGGCCATGTAAAACCGGTTTAAGCCCGCCAGTAACTTTGTGTTACTGATCGTTCCAAGTCGATACTTCTGTGGTGGTTCTTTTTGTTTTATGTCTTGGTGTTTAAAAACATTTTTTGTGCTGTTGGCGCCTTATGTATGTTTTCATATTTTTAGTTAAGTTAAGGTAACTGAGTGGCCACCTATTGGGAAAATAGTTGCTCATTCGGCTTACTATATGTTTCATGGTATAAGTACCTGATTGTTGGTTTGGTTTTTTCCCACCTCGGTTTTTGGAGTGGGAATCTTTTTCTGGTTGCGCCTTTTCCTGATCTTTGCCTACTTGTACCTTTTCATTGAAATATGTTCACCTTTAAAGTTTTTAGAGGAGAAGAGTTTTAAAGTTTGTTACCGTACGAGTATGGCAGTCATCTTAGATACGTGATCTGGACCATTTATAAAACATTTGGATCTCCTTTCCTACATGCAAGGATACTACACAGAAAATTTGGCTTTGATTGGTCTAATGGTTTCTGCGAAAATTAAGTTTGAAATTTAATGGTAAGGGCACTGCTATTAGCCAAGATCACGAAATGACCTTGACCCTAACACTCATAGCTAGTTGTCTATGTCTGCCAATTTTTAGGTCGTAGGTTACAAAACTTCATGAAAAATCCAATATTTCCTCATTCCCCCATTAAAAAGCATCTGTGACCAAATTTGACATTGGTATAAAATAGGTCAAGGTCAACCAAAGATCATGATTTATATAAAAGTATTATGGATAACAATCCCCAATGCTACATACTACGTTTCAGTGATATCGGTCAATCGGTTTCTGAGCAGTTGAGTTTTAAAGGTTTTACCATATATGGGCATGGCGGCCATCTTGGACATGTCCCCGGTGATGCCACGTTGACTATTTATATAACATCTGCATTTCCATATATAAGAATACTATACATACAATTTGGCCTTGATTGATACAGTAGTTTCTGAGAAAAATTACGTTTAAATTTAATATATAAATGATCTGTGGCCGAGGTCCAGAAATGACCTTGACACTGAACACTCACAACTTCATTAACTCAATAAGTTATCTGTATCTTCCAATTTTCCGGTCACAGGCTACAAAAGGTTCTGGAATATCCGAAGTTTGCATTTTTTTCCAATGAAAAAGCCTGTGACCGAATTTGACCTTTAAAATAGGTCGAGGTCAACCCAAGGTCACGGTTTATACAAAATATAATCGACCAGCGCCCTCGATGCTACATACTAAGTGACGATGAAATCGGTCCACTTGTTCCAGAGAAGATTATTAGGGTTTTTACCATATATGGGCATCTTGGTCATTTCACCTGGACCAATTATACAGGTTGGTCGGGCGTCAGACTATGATGACCCCGACATAGATCTAATGCTATTGATTTTAGTTGGTTGGGGCCGGAGCTTCTTGTCTGTTGCTTGGTCCACAGGGTTTCAACTGGTGTTTGTCTTTTGCTCCGGATTTTCAGTAAATTATTAATATATATAATATATAATTATTAATTATAATGATTTATTTGTTTTTCCTTGATGATCCATTGACAAGTAAGAGATTCACCACGAGGACCGAACAACTAACTAACTGTTGTGAGCCACTGCAGAAGCTGAGGGTGAGGTTATGGCCATTTAAAACTAGTTTAAGCCCGCTACTGAGCTTTCCAAGGCGATACTTCTACTGTGGTTCTTATTGTTTTATGTCTTGGTGTTGATTGTTTTCTGCTGTTTGCACCTATTTGCGTTTTCATATATTTTTGCTAGGTTTGGGTAACTGAGTGGCCATCTCTTTGGAAATAGCTACTCACTTGGCTCACTTTTTCTCAGAATAAGTACCTTATTTTCTGTCTAGGTTTTCTTACCTTGGTTTTTGGAGTGGAATTTTCTTTCTGATTGCACCATTTCCTGATCATTGCCTACTTGTACCTTTGATAACTAGCAAATTATTTGTAACAGGTATCAATTAAAATAATTTCTATACTCCTAGAATGATCTTCCTGACTACTTAAGACAATCTGTACTTTTGTAATTATTACAAACTATTATTATTATATATAAATACAATTCCACCAATTTTCCGCGGGAAATAAACACCATTTATAATTGTGCCGTTTCTTATTTCAGTAAACATTGACTTAATTCATGTAAAATAATCTGCAAAATGTAATGACATTTGCTTTAAATACTTCGAAAATACGATTAAATAGCACCTTGAAAATATGATGCACGACTGTATCTCACATATGCCACGCGTTCTCTACAGGGGACATACATTGTAGGTAGGACGCTGTCCGACCTGGGGCTATTCTATTTGCTTTGATGAATTTGTATGGAAAAACGAAATAATTCAAAATCAGTCTACATGAGCCTAAAATGAATGTGGACTCTGCCAAGCGGTAATGATGGACTATCTATTCGTCACAGAGAGTTACTCACTTACGGTAACAGAAGCTTTCCAGTGCGTAGATGTCTTGGTTTACACGGATTATAATTATGTTCCGGCCATCAAGTTGTACTCTATGTTTTCCTGTTCGGTCAAGGTCATTCAACGAGCATGCGAACTTCTGATCGCCCTAAAAATGCATGCATTCTGTGAAATTAACAAGTTAAACGGCATACGCGTTTGCGATATTAAGTTAATATAAAATTGCTAACGACCTAGTCAACAGCAACATGTAAGGCCATGTCGAGAAGTTGCCTCCATTTTATTGGACTTCTATCCACCAATGGGCATGTAATGACCCAACACATTGTGTTCTACATGTATATATAACTACCCAAACAACTTAGGTTTATATGTATGGTCAGGCTTAATCTTTATTTTTCCTCAGCAGGCTCAAACCGTCTACACCAGAAATAAGATAGCCTGTCAGAAGTTAATTAGCTTTGTCTAGGTTAATTAGCTTTGTCTAGAGGCACAATCAGCTCATTCACATGTACATGTACATGTATGTCCCGTTGATGAAAATGGGACATTAAAATTTGACAAAGAAAAGAACATAACTAGCTACATGTGATCACATGTGTGTGCAAACAGTGTATCCAAAAATAATCCCAATCGGACAAATGTTTAGCCGTATGTGAGATCACGACGTGTTGTAATAAAATGTGTATTTAAAGCATACTGACTTTGCAAATAAAAATTAAAACTGAGATCCTTTAAGAGCAGTGAACACATTAATGAGAAAGGTGATGGGCCATACCGCGGTTTCGACTATTTAAGTCTCGTCAGTGACCCTTTAGATTTGGCAACATGGAGCCAAAGAGAATTACTGGATTTTTGCAACTTTCAACAGGGTAGTCGATACAAAAACTAGTTTTATCTAAATGGGACCAAACATATTAAACATTGGTAAGAAAATGAATCTTAACCGATAATAAATTTCTGATTGCTCAGAATATCCTCGCTGATCTCAAAGGACCAAAAGGAAAATATAACCTGCACTATGGATGATGTACGGAGAGACTTTTTAGGGCCGCCACACGGCACAAAACCAGTCGTTGTCGTTCGCCGAATTCCAAGATCTAGTAATCTGCTAATAACGAACAGCTCGATTTGTGTCGGACCAATGCCGATCCTCTTGAAGCAGATGACATGAACCCAGTGCGCCGTCCTTCGGATCGGGACGTTAACTCCCCCTGTGCAGGAACAGTCATTCCATGTGCAGGTTAAAGATCCCTACACAGGTTTTATCCTCATGCATGTATGCTTATTCTGCAAACACGTCGGAGTGTACAATGTACACCTCCAAAGAACAATTAGAAATCGATTGATGGAAGTAACAAGAAAACAAAACAAAAACAAACCGTTATTAATTTAAGGCACTCAGCTGCAGACGCTTGAAAGTCGTCGACTCAAGTAAAGAACAAAAATTGTCATGGCATGGTCTTACCTCAGTCAACGCCATGGTTGGCAAAGCTAGCGAGGCTTCCAATTTATGAACATTATCTTACATCATATGGTGATCTGAAACAAAGCGAAAATTTAAGACCTATTAAGCTCCGCGAAATAAAATAACTGATAACAGGTATGGTACAGCAGGGTTTTACGAAGGCTTCCGTGCACTTTTCTGATTTGTTTGTAAATATTGCTCCCACGTGTTCCTAATAATCTCATGTATTTTTTTTTTCTGAGGATGACATGACATTCAACAAGTTCTAGTTCTAGTTCTTTATTACACTTCAGTTTACATATAATGTAACAACAGAAGGTACAAAAAAGAAATGCAATTTCAAATATCAGCTTTATGGCGCTTAGCCTTTCGCTGAGTGAGGGGGCAACAACTGCATACAATATACCGCACAGGTAAGCCAGATTAATAAGGCTTATATGCATGGATGGTTTTGACTTGAACCACTGTTCTTGGGCAGGCTCATACCATAGCGGTTAACCAGTAATCAGATAGTCAGTCAGAGGCGTATAACCTTTGCTTGGAGGCAAAAGCAGTACATATAAGTCTTTAGGTCCCAACGGGGACCCATATTCCCACCGACCATCCTTCATATTTTTAAAATAGGTCAAACTGCGTTTCGCATTCAACTTTTTTTCGGCGTCAACATGTTAAGGCATAGAAGTTAGAAATACACTTTGTTCACTATGCTACACCTAATGATGTAATAGCAAACAAATAGTCTGTTGCTTGGCCCACCGGGGTCCAACTGGTGTTTTTCTTTTGCTCCGGAGTTAGTAGGTTATTCGGCGCCCAGGGATCTCCATCGTCGGGCAGCTTACTCAATCTGTGAGTCCTGGTTTTTGATTCATCGGGATGTTTATCATGATTTATTTGTTTGTTCTTGATGATTCATTGACTAGTTAGAGATTCACCACGAGGACCGAAGAACTAACTAAATGTTGTGAACCACTGCAGAAGCTGAGGGTGAGGTTAGGTACCTGTAAAACCGGTTTAAGCCCCCCAGTTATTTTATAACTGACCGTACCAAGGCGGTACTGCTGTTCTGGTTCACACTTATCAAAGTTATTCCAATTACGAGTTTCATGTTGCATGGCTTTGTGACCACCCGAATATAATGGCTGTTCACTTAGCCCTCTGCATTTACTTGTTTTGTCCAAGCTAGCACTGTGACCACCTAATACCTTCAATAGCTGCTCACTCTGCTTTCCGTTATTCATGTTAAACGTTGGTATCTATGTTTAGTATTTTCTTAATATGATTTCTTATTTCTTGTTTATCACTGAACCACTACAGAAGCTGAGGGTGAGGTTAGGTACCTGTAAAACCGGTTTAAGCCCGCCAGTAACTTTGTGTTACTGATCGTTCCAAGTCGATACTTCTGTAGTGGTTCTTTTTGTTTTATGTCTTGGTGTTTAAAATTTTTTGTGCTGTTGGCGCCTTATGTATGTTTTCATATTTTTAGTTAAGTTAAGGTAACTGAGTGGCCACCTATTGGGAAAATAGCTGCTCATTCGGCTTACGATATGTTTCATGGTATAAGTACCTGATTGTTAGTTTGGTTTTTTCCCACCTCGGTTTTTGGAGTGGGAATCTTTTTCTGATTGCGCCTTTTCCTGATCTTTGCCTACTTGTACCTTTTTAACCTCAAAAGTTGACATAAACTGCAGTTGTAGTTATAGAAAATTAATCAGTGACCCCGTCACTGGGTAAAGGTCAAAACGTCTATGTAAACACTTTCAATGTTGCCATGTCATTCATGTCACATACGGCTAAAACATTGCGAAATGACATTAAAGCACGTATTCAGATGTTACGCATCACTTCTACGTTAAAAAGCGTTGTAGTTGTAAATAAGAAAATATGCCTACCATTCCGGAGTAACTTGGAGTTCCAAAATAGATTCAATAAACCATAACAAAAATCAATGGGAAGTAAACCTTGTATGATTAACTATATGCTACAACTACAGTTGCGTACATCGCGCATATATTTCGAACGATGGGTAGATCTATAAACCTGCTTTTAACCTGTCATCCCGACAAACAGCAAAATATCTGGTTAGTACGTTCTTAAAAAGACGAAATACACTTTATAACATATTAACTTCACATAATATATGCCCATATATACACAAAAACAAAATTACTCGGCATCAGTCTGAATACTCCGCATCAGTCTGGGACCCGCATGTTAAGGAACAAATCAAGAAAATTGAAATGGTCCAGAGACGTGCTGCCCGGTGGACCTTAAACGACTATGCCAGATCGTCAAGTGTCACTCAAATGCTTAACCACTGAACTGGCAGACCCTTGAAGAGAGACGATCTGTGGCCTGGCTCTGTCTGTTTTATAAGATTGTAAATGGCCTCGTAGCTGTGCTCATTCCAGATTATATACAACCCTCACACAGAATCTCCAGATACTGCCACTCTATGACTTTCCGTCAAATTCATACTGGCAAGGACTATTATAAATATTCCTTCTTTCCACTGGCAGTTGTCCAGTGGAATGCCCTCCCAGCCAATGTTGTAGTTTCCCCAAGCCTTGAAATGTTCAAGGCAGCAATTGGGGAGCTGCATCATCCCAAACCCTAGACAGTGCACTGCTTATTTTATCCCGATTTTAAAGTTTTAGACCCATTATTTCTCATCAATTTTATGTACTGTCTTCACATTATAAGGTGTTGATCAATCCTAGACAGTTGTTTTTATCTCCCCTTCATCATCGATCTAGATTTTAACCTTTCATCTTGACATAGACTCACTATCATTCTTTTACCTTTATTCTTTTTCATAACCCTGACGCGCAGTGCCTGCCAAAAATGCTCGCGAGGGCGTAGGCAGTATTTGAAGATAGATAGATAGATACTCAGGAACCTCGATTATCATACAAACGCTTGTGATGTCAAATAAATATTTGACTTATATTCACAACAGAATCTTCTAAAGTCCGAATTCCCGTCTTAATAGATTATATATAGCTGTTGAGTGGGACACCAATTTACAAACATACCAAGATCATGGTCTTTCAAAAGTTACGCGTGATAACCTGGGCTCCGCCCATTCGGGCCTAACCAACATAGATGAGGGTGTAACCCCCCCCCCCTCCCCCCCGAGTCCCGAATACTCTTTAATTTTTGCCCCGAGTCCCGAATACTCTTTAATATGTGCACTGAGTCCCGAATACGATTTAAGACAAAAACTGCAGCATCACTGGTAAAATGGAATAAAATTCGTTTATTTCAGCATTTTTCTCGTAGATCCAGCCATCTACAAGTATCAATATCGCACGGAAATGCTCTCGCGAGGCGCACGAAGATACAAGTGGATCCACCTGTAATGGAAGGTGTAAAGAGCCGTATGGTGCTAAAATTTATTACAACGATCAAAACGGTTGTGTGTTAGCAAGAAACGAGACCAGGAGATGTGTGCTGGAGCTGAAGAAGATAAGTAATCCTAATCGCCACGGATAGGCCGCAGAATGATGAAGAAATATTGTGGCTGGCTGTAGTCCACATGATCTAATTGTGTTGAATGGCAACAAACTCAGCTCAACAGCTTCAGCATTTACTGCCATGACACCAGTTAAGAACAGAAAATGTGGAAAATCGTTAACTACGAGTACGTAAAAGCAGATAGTGATTTGAAATAAAAATACTCATGGGTAAATTTTACTTTGCGTTCACATGGGACACAAAAGTCAAATTCACGCGTATGTAAATGCAAAAATAAAATTTGCATCTGGTTAGTCCCAGGAGTTTATTTACTCATGGGTAAATTTACTCCGGTGTGTATTTGTGTTGTTTGCTTACCCCGAATAAAATTTACACACCGGAGTACATTTACATGCGTGTAAATTTGGCACATGCGAATTGGACTTGAGACTATGCATCAGAAATGTAAATAGTTAATATCTGTATTTACAAAATTCAGTGATTTTGTTTTTGTACGATGACGATTTACTTATAATGTGTTTTGTACACATTACATTTATAAGCACATTATGTAGAAGTTCAATAACAGAGCGCATTTGGAACCATGAACATGTTCTCAGTCCCCATTTTTGCGGTTTTCAATGAAACAAATATCCAAAATCAGAACGTAGGTATTCTGTGCATGTTGTGTAAACAGAAACGCATATGTGCTTTTTAACATATGTTTTATCACATATCCAAAAAATCACATCATCTTAATTGGCCTTTACTTACTTACTTAGGCGGTTATATGAAGCAGATTTGTGAGTACCATGATTCTTAATGTTATAAAACTGAGGCAACATAAACGTCATAGCTGTTGATTATGACGTAAAGCCTCGATTAAAACAAACAAGTCGGAAGAGTCGGGTTTACAATACCCTTAGTTCAAAGGATATATGTTTGGTCCTGATTGCACAGTACATTTATAATATTTGTTATCGAGCGAGCGAAGCGAGCGAGGAAAAAATATTTGACCACAAAACAGGTTAGAGAACATTCCCAAAAACATTAAGAATGCACAAATTTGTGAATACGCGTACGATTTGCAGTAATTGTTGAATCCCGAGTACCAGCCCTCTGCGTCCCAAATACCGTTTAAGAAGGGTCTGAATCCCGCGTACGATTTGGGGGGGGGGGGGGGGTACACCCTCATAGATGCCAGTCTGCTTGTACCTTCAGGCAAAGTTCAAAATCGTCTGATTGACCACCTGAACGATGGCTAACAGCTTAGAAAGTCTGAGTCAAACCATTCATTCATAAG
This sequence comes from Rugalucina vietnamica, assembly GCA_964017185.1. Taxonomy (NCBI): domain Eukaryota; kingdom Metazoa; phylum Mollusca; class Bivalvia; order Lucinida; family Lucinidae; genus Rugalucina; species Rugalucina vietnamica. Next base: position 2,477,685 of record OZ024873.1, read on the forward strand.
CTTTAGTTTGACGTTGTTATATGCGTACTGTCGATGTCAAGCCCCACGTATGGAACGCCATAACTGTCTTAAGTTAAGAAGTGTCATTATATGCTGTTGAAATATATTATTATAGTGTTCGTTTGTCATCTCATCTTGTCCGCTTAGTATTATCTTGGCTCCATTCAACATGTTATCATGTCAGCTTTACAGTTTGTTATGTTAAATCATCATTTTATTGAGTTCATATATAATGTTGTTATGTCCACTCATTATGTTGTTGGCTTCGGTTCTCATGTTGTCTTGTCATTTAATCGTTTTGTTAGCTTCATGTATTATCTTATTTGGTCAATTTATCATTTACTTCTTTTGATATGGCATATTATCTTGTTCATATTCTATGTAATCTGGTTAATACTGCGTTCTTTTGGCTCCAAGGCTAATAAAACTCTTCTATTGACCCTGTTGAAAATGTTGTCTTTTCATATCATGATTCTGGTAGGTTCATATATTCTGTTGTTATGTCAACTTTTTGTTCTGATGGGTTGTTTTGCCATATCATTTTGTTCTTATTTTATTATGGTGGTTTAATGTGTGATCCTGTTTGGTGAATTAACAACGCACCTGCTAAAGATGACGTTATGTTCGCTTCGTTGACAATACTCGCAATTCAAATAACCGAGATGTTATCTCTTTTCATTATGCTTAAATGTCAAATTGCAATTCTGTATGCTACATCAATGCATTGTTTATTCGTTTCATCAGATTATTGTCTTCATTTGATACTTTGTTTGGGCAATTTATCGTTTTGTTGCCTCTATAGGACACGTTGTCCTGTCAACTTTATATGTTGTTGTGTCAAGATTACATTATGTTCATTTTACATGTTGTTGAAAATTAGGGTAAAATATGTCACCAGAAAACCGATAACTAAAGCCGGTATTTACTAGTCACTTCGGTCCATGACAATTTTCGGAGACGCATGAGAGAATAGCAGCTTCTTACAGTAGGCAAAATTTAATTTAAAAATAAAGTGGCAACAGATATGTGCTGCACTACCAAAAAATCCGTTACCGAATGCAGGTGCAGGTTTCATACCGATACTGACTCTATCTATATGACAGTCGATACCTAAATATGCGTCGTCTGTAACCTCAGAAATGCATGGTATTGCCTATATCTTCATTAGCTTAACCTGTGTATCTAGAACACTAACACCACATCTCTCTCTTCTCTTCTCCTCTCTCTCTCTCTCTCTCTCTCTCTCTCTCTCTCTCTCTCTCTCTCTCTCTGGAGAATGTGGGGATATAAGCAACTGATTGCATATGCCTTGTTTCCAGCATGGTGTGCTTAATATATGTCTTACTGAGAAGCTAATGCAATATGGGAAACTACTTTAGAAACTAGCGATACCTACGGGTTTGCCAATCTCAGAAACAGAATAAACGAAATGTTTATTTCGTCTACATGGTCTGAAGCCGCGAGGTCTTGCCCTTAGTTGTTGCCCTGAGGGAAACCTATGCGTCTTGAGTGCTGAACTATAAACGCTGCCATTTAATGTAATGCTTAAAGTACAAAGTTAAGAAAACTCAAGAAGATATGTATATATACTACAGTGACCCTATCAAGGGTGGAACCCCTTTATACAGATACAGATACATGTCTGTAAAGCTCGTCATCTTTGGTTTTAGTAGATGTTAGCCGGATGGCTACCTTGCTGGGAAAGAGCTAGTCATATTGCTCTTCATCATGTTCATGCGTGCTGTTTGATTTTTTGTTGATGTCTTGTATTGTTCACTCTTTCCCATTTGGCGTTTTTGGGCTGGTATTTAATTGCATCAATTCCTGAACCTTCTATTCTTATTCACGAGAATTCGACACGCCTTTTTAAGGGAGGTGATTCAGTTTACACGAGCGAGAGACAACCCGGGATAGAGAAAAGCAGACTATAAATTGGATATGATGATGATTACAGAACTACTAAAAATGTTCTCCAATTGGACTTACTGCCAGGCCAATACGAGTCAGGCTATGATCCTAGAGGACATACTCAAAGTCATTGAGGACAAGAGATCGGCTCTAATTTAGCTTAAAACCCTTATTTGCTAGGATCTGATTAAGCATAACCTCTCCGCAGTTTGGGAATTCCTCTACAACACCCCTGACAATATTAGATAATTACATGTTAATATCTGAAAAGTCATTTTTACTCAAACCGAGCATTCTCATTCGGCGATAAATAGTACTCTCCGACTTCATACCTTGGCCTAGCTACAGACCAATTTATGGAAATTCAGAACATTTTGTCTGTGTGCTACGGAGGATACAATATGCCATACACTCTACTTTTACCGAATACAAGTTTGCCCTTTTGCTTCTGCACTCCGCAAAACTCAATTTTTGAAAGCAAAACATGAATAAAATGTTGAATCTGATCGTTCTGAATGAATAAATGACTTCGGACTTAAAACGTCATGCTTCATCTCCAAACCAAGTAATCATAGAAAATCTTCAGTTTGCTGATGCATTGATTTCTATGGAAAGCAAAATTCTTGGATATTTTGCAAATAAAGCCGTAAAAGAATAATTCCGCTAGCACACTATAACCAGAACGTACATGTTTAGATTCAAAAAGGGCTGGCCCAACATTTACAACCTGCAAAATGTATGTATACCCAAAGAACAAAACGTTGAGATGAAACCTACCCCCGGAAAAGTATGGACCTACCGCCGACAGTCGGTCAGAAAATAGAGAATTATGTTTCATGCTAACCATTTTCACACAGAAGCAACTGATTCTGACAAATTGTCAAAACATTCTTCATCGGATATATACAGTCCAAAGTTGGTAGTCACATTATTACAGGTGTTCCCTAACCTATTTCCATGTGTATATTTGTTACAAATTCTTAAGTTCAAGCTCTTTCAGACTTTCAGACTTATTCTTCAAAGGTTGAAAGCAACCAAATGCCACACATTCAGTACGTAAATTCATGATGTCCAACCCATTTGTTACCCCCAGGCAGTTCATTTCATACAATGACAATTTACATATGAGCCGCTGCATGGGAACACCAACAATCTGCACAGACAAAAACAAAGGCGCAGATCAGCCTCGCAGTAACTGCGAAGCTGATCAGCGCCTTTGTTTTCGCTACACTGATAGTACAATTCCTCTATTTTCTAAATGCAAAACTTCTACCCTCTCGCCATCTTCTGTGACTGTAAAGCCCGGTTTATGTCGGATCTGTTTGGAACCCAAATTGTTGGTTTTCTCACGCACATGCTCATATTATATCAGGGGAAATAAGTAGGAACAAGTCTCTCCAATCTCAGTTTCCTTATGATGGTACCTTCGAAATTCGGTGTAGTTAATGTTTAGTTGCAAAGTACAGCTCTCTCTTACATCTCAGGTTCAAATCAGTTCTTGCACATGTGCACTGACATATGCACACTGGCCAATGTAAACGCATAGGCAACATCTGAAACGCACAGGCTCCCGTATTGGGACGCACAGGCTACCTCTTGAAATGGCGGATATTTGACAGGACAGGTGAAAAAGGTATGGTACATACTTTCTAATTGTTTTACCGTTGTTCAATGATTGCAAAATCTGACACATGCCTTTAAATACAGTGAAATGCCTTCTTTTTCATCAATTTGAGTGAGACGCATCTGCGTTGTTTTGGACTGAGGTGCGTTGTAAATGAAATTCTTAAATATTTTTTCCTAAAAAGTAGTGACATTATTTTGGTGCCTGCCTTTCGACTTCATTATCTTGGCTTTCAAAGTTCTTGGCAGAACAAGAGTTTCGATCTTATATTTAAGAGTGAAATCGGTAAATAAAAGGCAGTTTACCTACAAAATACCGTTACATGAAAAAGTAAATCTGGGTCTATTTTTTCATTTCGAAATAAATTGACTTAAATTTACTACCCTAGTAAAGAGAAGTGAATAAGGGATGTGTCAGAGTTTGCAATCGTTGAACAACGGCAAAACAATTAGAAAATATGTATCGTACCTTTTTCACCTGTCAAATATACGCCATTTGAAGAGGTAGACTGTGCGTCCTAAAACGGCAGCCTGTGCGTTTCAGATGTTGCCTATGCGTTTACATTGACCAGTGTGATATGCTGTACTGATGCATAATTCAGAAATTGATCACGTTTATGCGTCAGCCACTGTCTCAGCATTTTGTAGGGATGGATATCCCCAAAGCACTCATGGTACTTAAAATTATCTATCCTGCCTGGTTTCTATTTGAATCAAATTTAATCTTAGGAACTGTATTAGGATTTCCTTTTCTTCATTGTTGAAAAAATGGGTGCTCGAATATAAATGCTTAAGGACTTGTACCAAATTGCTGTTTGGATACAATTTTCATACCATTTTAAAGAGGTACAAGAAGGCAAAGATCAGGAAAAGGCGCAATCAGAAAAAGATTCCCACTCCAAAAACCGAGGTGGGAAAAACCAAACGAACAATCAGGTACTTACTTATGAGAACATATCGTAAGCCGAATGAGCAGCTATTTTCCCAATAGGTGGCCACTCAGTTACCTTAACTTAACTAAAATATGAAAACAAACATAAACCGCCAACAGCACAACAATTTTAAACACCAAGGGCCAGTTGTTCAAAACTAACGACGTCGTTAGTTAACGTTTCGTTAAAATTTCAAACATTAATATTACAAATACACTGTTATTTTTTGTTGAAAAAATGTGAGAATCCTTTCCACTGCAAGGGATTCTCACATTTTTTCAACAAAAAAATAACAGTGTATTTGTTACTTTAGCTGAAATTTGCTTAACAAATTTATGTCTTAACGATATCGTTAAGCTAACGATGCTTTGAACAACTGGGTCCAAGACATAAAACAAAAAGAACCACCACAGAAGTATCGCCTTGGAACGATCGGTAACACAAAATCACTGGCGGGCTTAAATCGATTTTAATGGCCATAACCTCACACTCAGCTTCTGCAGTGGTTCATAACATTTAGTTAGTTCTTTAGTCAATGAATCATCAAGAACAAGCAGATGATAATAGACCTATTTCCATGTCTATTGAGGGTCATTTGATAAGGGACAGGGTATTAGAAAACCTAGTGCCCTTACAATGACTCAGAATACAGGTAGGGGGCAAAACAGGAAAAATCAATATTAATTGCAGAGGGAGGCAATTTTATTGCACAGGTTATCAGGGACCATAAAATCAATAAACAGTGGAACTACAGGTATTATCCTTTAGGGGCCTCTTTATGACCCCCTGCAGCGATGTGATAATCACCTCGTTATGACAGTCCTTTGATCTAAGGACCATATTGCGCCATTAGGGGTCATTAACCGAATAAACAGTGGTAACACTTTTAGCTTCTTCAGAAGTAGGTCTTTAAAGTGCAATAATCTATGTTTTAACTTGGGTTAAAAAAAACTTCACAAAACACTTCACATAGAAAGAGAAAATGTGAAATACATAAATTATCACATACTTACACCTATAATTCCAGAGATAACCACAAGTTTGCATATGTGATAATGTGTTTCCCGCCCTCTGGTTATCAACACATGGAAATCGTGCATTTTGAATGGAGAGAGGTTATCATGCCCGCATGCGACGTTGTCGCGCGACGAAATATGTGACGTCAAGTGAAATGACGTTACGTCATTTTAATGGCACCGTTTTCTTTTTCTACACAGAAAATCGACAGTTTTTCCCATTTCTTCATAAAATTTGTTGAATAGAAGATTTTAAGATGTGATAAACAGATTATAACATGGGCATTTTGGTCATCCCCCTTAGTATCAACCCTCGACCATTATCAGCACTCGAGCTAAAGCTCTCGGGCTTGATAATGGATTCTTGCACACCAGGGCCCAGTTGTTCAAAACTAATGACCTCGTTAGTTAACGTTTCGTTAAAATTTCAAACATTAATATTACAAATACACTGTTATTTTTTGTTGAAAAAATGTGAGAATCCATTGCAGTGCAAAGAATTCTCACATTTTTCAACAAAAAAATAACAGTGTATTTGTTACTTTAGCTGATATTTGCTTAACTATTTTATGTCTTAACAATATCGTTAAGCTAACGATGCTTTGAACAACTGGGTCCAGATAGAGAAATCCTACGTTTTACCCCATGTGAGAAATTCTTATCTCACCCTCGTTATCTCACCCCGGTCGCACCCTGCGTTCAAGTGTTCTTTTTTAACATTGGTTGTATAGGACGTCACGTAATTTCGTCGCTAAGCGCACACGTCACAATGACGTCAAAACGTTTGATTTCAAAATGGCGGACGCCGCGATTGTAGCATTTTTGAGGTAAACAGTATAAAAATTAAGCTTCGCCGCCTTACGGCGTGCAAGAAAAAGAATCCTCGTAATGCCAAAATGTGACCCTCGGGACAGATTTGTCTATCCATACCTGACACTCATGTAAGATTCTTATAGTCTCGGGTTAAAACTGCGGGCATTACCAAAATGCCCATGTGATAATCTCTAATTACCACGAATTTCGAATTGTCCCGAATTTCGAAGGTTCCGCCATAATAATTGTATTCCATAATTCTGTGAGTTTGTTAAGGCGAGGAATAAAAAACACCTGTAAAATATATTTGAAAACGTCATAATTTCACGAAAAATAAAATTCAAAAATTTAATGGATTTCATCTTGACACAGTAACAAGAAGAGAAGCATATATATCACAGTCGTATACGTGATCTCGTGTATACTTTTTGGTACTGGTGTAGAACGTTTCAAGAAAGCGGCGAGTCAATCAGGGAATTTGTAAGTAGGACTACACCATTTCATTTGTAAAAAAAAAAATTAGTCAATTTCAATGCTAGGGGCCAGTCCCAGGCACTGTCACGCTCGATTTTGATATTGTCATTACGCAGTCTGATAACTATAGCAAGAATTTGGCTGAGATGAGCGGGTGTCTTGCGCGACAGGCCAGGTTTTCACTACTTTTTTTGTCTTTTCAACAGCTAATACTGCCACTTTTCTACAAAGGTAAGAATAGAGGGACCAGAAAACGATGCAATTTAAAGTCCAAACATAGACACCAGGTGGGAAAGAAAATACATAAAACACAAAACATTTTAAGATAATACACACGAAGAGCAGAAAGACTTGCTCTTGCCCAACCAGGTAGCCATCTGGCTACTATTAGCCTAGACCCCAAACACTCTGCCTAGCCATGGCAGCCCATAGAAACTGACATAGAAGAAAATACTCGAGCTTGAATAAATCGGCAAGGCTACTGTGTAGAGACCAGCAGGTGAATTATGAGCATTTAGTAACAGTGTAGACGCAGATTTTGGATACCGTGTAGAACCACAATGCTAAAAGTGCCATTGTCTAGAGCTTTGCCTGATTTAAGCTATATCCAATATACTGTATGTGGGAAGAGTATAAATGATCAATGCTGAATGCAAGCCACTATGATAAATTGCAGCAACCAAACCTCTTATAGATTCTTTCTCTATGCTTCGTCTCTTATAGACGCAATCAATATACACGTAATCCTCACAAGGAGATGTTGCAGTGGTCTTATAAACCAATGGTCAGATTTTAATCAATCTCGCAGATACACATATATTTTTTGTAGGGGGATAGCTGTACGGGAGAGTATAGTGTAAATGAAGGGGGGTTGCTTCCTGCAGGACTCAAGGTATAGCCACTCAAGTTCGCCTAGCATATCGCCGACGCCACGGGTGTTTCATCGTAGCCTGCACGTCCCCTGGCTGTACACAGTCCTTTGCAACTTCTCCGTCTCAGAAATCTGAGTGTCATTACTTTCGTTCATAAAAATATTTCAAACTGAAAAACATTGACAATCTTGAAAAGTCTCCCCGTACATCCATTATGCTCTTATTTTTTCAATCCTCAGGGATTGCTTGCAATCAGTTTGCATTTTCCTATCTCTACTGATCGTTCCAAGGCGATACTTCTGTTGTGGTTCTATTTGTTTTATGCTTTGGAGTCGATTAATTGTGCTGTTTGAACCATATGCACGTTTTCATAGTTTTATTAAAGTTCGGGTAACTGTGTGGCCGCCTATTGGGAAATAGCTGCTCACTTGGCTTACGATATGTTTTCTAAGTATAAGTGCCTAATTGTCAATTCAGTTTTTTCCCAACTCGGTTTTTGGAGCGGGAATTTCTTTCTGATTGCGCCTTTTCCTGATCACTGCCTGCTTGTACATTTTCCTTTTAAATGGAAACTTTATACTTATGAAGGGTGTTCAATAAATTCGCGGAAACATCTTGTCATGTCCTTATTTTGTAAATTAGCTGAATTTAATTGTGTTTCTCCTCTTGTTTCGTGGCATGAAGGGATTGAGTCTATCAATGCTACACACCAGATGCAACAACACCAACAATTACAAGTATTCATATACTGTATTTACGAAGCTCCTCTCTCGAATCAAATTGCCCAAATGTAATGAGTATGGCTAAACCCAGACAAACTTGTTTCAGTTTCATTATCTAAATATAGGTAGCATTAAAATACTGTCCAGTGTGCGAAGAATATGGACATGCGCAGACAATGCTTTCAGCTATGACTACGCCACTTTTAGCATTTTGGTTGGTTGTATCTATATCTCTATCTTCCTTACATCTAGGTGCTAGTATTTAAGGAGATTTTGTCTATCTAGTGCCAGCTCCAGAGTAGGAAGAGCAAGAAGCCTCCGTGGTACAGTGGTTAAGTCACTCGCCTTGTAAACCAGAGGTCGCAGGTTCGATCCCGGGCTTCTCCAAAAACAACAACAAAAAACCAACCTCCCGGTTGAGCCTTCGGGTGCTCCCGGGACAACAACCCCACAAAAACAACCTACTATAGTACTGGTCTCGCCCAGGAAAAAAAGCAATCCAGTTTATTTTTTTTAATTAATGCTTAACGTCCCAATCAACAGATATGGTCATGTCGGGACGTCACCTCTATTTTATGGGACGTTTGCCGAAAGTTAGGATGACGACATCCAAAAACTGTTTCAAATATAACCACCCAACTAAGTCAAAAAGGCTTATATGTACGAATGGTTATATGTACGGATGAAACCACTTTTCATGGGCAAGCCCAGACCTAAGCGGCTAACAAGTAATCATATGGTCAGTCAGTAGCGAAGAAGCTTTGCCTGGAGACTCAAACAGCCCATCTATTTCTTTAAGCCCCAAATGGGCGGGTCCCATACAGGTTTATGATTGTACGCGGGAACAATATGTACATGTACTTGTAGTCTCTTAGAGCTGTGATTTGCCGGTCTGACTGGTAGCGACTTCTTGATAATCTACATGGTATCCAAAAACTGTGTCTACACGGTTACTTAATCCTCAAAATTGATCTGTGTCTACACGGTTGCTGGCTAAAAATTACTGGTCTCTACACAGTAGCCTGATCGATATATTCAAGTTCAAGTATTTTCTTCAATGATAGTTTCTGCGGGCTTCCGTGGCTATGGAGAGTCTTTGGGGTCTAGGCTAATAGGCTTTTGTAGAAAAGTGAAGATATTTGCAGTTAAAAAAGAAAAGACAAAAAGTAGTAAAACCCTGGCCTGTCTCCGCTTAAATTGAAAATCACGTAAGACACCTGCTCATCTCAGCCAAATTCTTGCTACAGTGATCAGACTGCGCAATAGCAATATCAAAATCGTAAACGATTTTTTTTTCCGAGCGTGATAGTGTCCGAGACTGGCTCCTAGCATTGAAAATAACTGATATTTTACAAATGAAATGGTACTTATAAATTCCCTGTTTGACTCGCCACCATCTTGAAACATTCTACATCGGTACCGGTACCAAAAACGTCTACACGATAGTATATATAGAAATAATCAAATGATAGAATGACCTTAAGAGATACAAATGAAGCCAATAGCTTGACAAAAGAAGAAACATCATTGCAAGTGAAGCACACTGAATATCGATTTGATATTAAATCACAAAGTAAAAAGACAATACATTAATTATTTTACATGCGCATACGATCAATGGAGCCAACGGGGCACAGGTAGAACAGAATGCCATGCTATATAAACTCTACTGAATGAAAAACTCACCAAACAGGATAACATATGAACCCAACAGAATGATTTCATAACAAGACAACATGACACACCAAGTCAACAGAATAATGAGTGGACATAACAACATAAATGATAAAGCTAACAAAATACTAAGATAGCATGTCAAAATGATGACTTGACACAACAACAAAATGAACAAAGCCAATAGAAGATTTTATGATCCTTGGAGCCAATAGAACGCAGTGTTAACCAGATTACATAGAAACTGAACAAGATAACATGCCATATCAAAAGAAGTAAATGGTAAATTGACCAAATAAGATAATATATGAAGCCAACAAAACGATAAAATGACAAGACAACACGAGAACCAAAGCCAACAAAATAATGAGTGGACATAACAACATTATATATGAACTCAATAAAATGATGATTTAACATAACAAACTGTAAAGTTGACATGACAACATGTTGAATGGAGCCAAGATAATACTAAGTGGACAAGATGGAATGATAAACGAACACTATACAATATCTCTCAACAGCATATAATGACAGTTCTTAACATAAGACAGTTATGGCGTTCCATACCCACGTGTTTGTTAGAGGTCCTATACTTCTATCTAGTTTTTCTTACCTCGGTTTTTGGAGTGGAATTTTCTTTCTGATTGCACCATTTCCTGATCATTGCCTACTTGTACCTTTGATAACTAGCAAATTGTTTGTAACAGGTATCAATTAAAATAATTTCTATGCTCCTAGAATGATCTTCCTGACTACTTAAGACAATCTGTACTTTTGTAATTATTACAAACTATTATTATTATATATAAATACAATTCCACCAATTTTCCGCGGGAAATAAACACCATTTATAATTGTGCCGTTTCTTATTTCAGAAACCTTGACTTGATTCATGTAAAATAATCTGCACAATTTAATGACATTTGCTTTAAATACTTCGAAAATACGATTAAATCGCACCTTGAAAATATGATGCACGGCTGTATCTCACATATGCCTGGCGTCCTCTACAGGGGACATACATTAGAAAGTCTGAGTCAAACCATTCATTCATTAGCTTTAGTTTGACGTTGTTATCCACATGCGTACTCCACGTGTTTGTTAGAGGTCCTATACTTTTGGTTTGTAGCGGTGTGTTTAGGTTCATTTAAATAACCGGTATAGTGTTTCGGTATAAATGTGTATTTTAATTAACTCTTGAAAACTGCCAGATTCTGACAGAAATACAAATTTTTTGAAAGTGTTACTGAGTTTACCACTTTCCTCAATGTAACTTTGAAACTTGTGAACTTTTAATTAAATGGGCCTGGCCATTTTTGTGGAGTGTTAGGTGGAAAACTCTGACAAATAGGTCGTATTTTCTGGCGTTATGTCAAAGTTAATTCACAAGAAAGTTTGAATTTTTAATTGATGCTTACACTCCCTTTCACTCTAGTTTGCCGTTTTTTAACGTCCCAGGCAAAGGCTATGGTCATGTCAGGACTTTGCCTCCATTTTATGGGGCTTGTACCCAAATTTAGGATTTCATGACATCCAAAAAGTTTTGTCTATTTCTCCGCTGACACACTACAAGTAGAAAGAAAATTAGTAAAAAAAACTGTATTAGTACTGGTAAGCCTGCCAGTAATTTTATGTTTCTGAGACTTCTGTAGTGGTTGTTATTGTTTTATGTTTTGGTGTTGAATTTTTGTGCTGTTTGCGCCTTATGTGCGTTTTCATATTTTCAGTTATGTTTGGGTAACTGAGTGGCCGCCTTTAGGGAAAATAGCTGCTCACGGCTTACGATATGTTTTCTTAGTATAAGTATCTAATTGCTAATTATTTTTTCCCACCTCACTTTTTGGAGTGGAAATTTCTTCTGATTGCGCCATTTCCTGATCATTTAACTTATTTTACTCGGTACTAAAGCTGTAGCAGAGCAAAAAAAAAAAAAAAAAAAAAAAAAAAAAAAATCTTCCGCTGCAGTCGGGCGGATTTACCTTTCACACACTGCCAACTGGACTCATCTGTCTTAAGTGAGATGTTTTATTTATTTATTTATTTATTTATTTATTTATTTATTTAACTTGTAAACGCATGTATTCAACAAATATTTACATTTATGTATAGTATTAAAATGTCGCTTAATATAAACAATCGGAAACAGATAAGATTATCTCTGTCAACAAGTCAATATAATGACCCGGCTATTCACATCCGAGTTTGACTCAATGTCATATCAATATTTTGAAATTTCTAGAAAGGTATTCACAATACATGGTATTTACATATGCAATATACATAGATTTTTTGAGCTGTAAAAATCTAAATTTTCATTGAAAAAAAAAATGATAATTTTAAGAAGTTTTGCTCAAAACCTTAATTGTGGGTACACACAATCTATGTTTTGAAAAAATAGGTATACACCTGCAAACCCCAGTTTTACTATATAAACGTGGGGTTCAAAAGGGTATACTTTTTAAGAACATGTTTTCCTGATGTGAAAAGGCTACATTGAACCCCACTTCTGAAAAATTGGGGTTTACAGGAGTTAACTATTTTTCTTATTTTTTGCTCCAAAACAAAGATTGTGGGTACTCGTAACAGTGAGGCGGTTCTAACGAGTACCCACAATCAATGTTTTAAGCAATCATATCATTTTTTCCATTGAATTTTCCAATTTTACAGTTGAAAAAAATCGCTGTATATGGATGGTATGTGACAGTTTCATGTTAACTTGACCTGACAAAACAAGGAAACTTTGTGCGGAAGTTAATTTTGACAGTTTCACAGGTTATTCGCGTTCTGGAGGAAATTATTATTATTATTAAGGTATTTCTACACATGTAGCCAGTCAGGTGAGTTTCCTTTTAGTTTTAAAGAAATATCGATAGCTTTTTTATGTTAGAGTGAAAGTACCGAGTATAAAAAATAAGTAAAATAAAGCGAGTCGAAGACGAGCTGGTTTTACTTTTTTTTCTACGAGGTCTTTAGCTAACTTGTAGTATAACAGAATACCAGTTGACAGATCCGTACTGTAACTTCCAGTATCAAGAAGTTTATGTTACATTACGGTTTTAATTCTGCCTCCTCCCTGAGTATTAATATGAAGGTCCGCCTCCTCTGATATTCATTTGTATTGGAACAGAAAGTCTAACTACAATAACATGGTAGAGGTTTTCGCCCATTGGAAGTAGAATAATTATACATATTTATTGGAAAGAGGATTGCTAGGACCCCAAGGCAAAGTTATTAATGGACTGATTAACCTTATGAGCATTAGTTGCTGACAATGGTTGCTGTATTTTAAAATCCGTTTTGTATGCCATGATATCCAAAGGCTTGGTGGTCGTCCCATAAAACGGAAGCAACGTGTAAACACGACCATAGCTGTTGACCGGGACATAAAGTTACAAGTTCAACAAAACAATTCTAACAAATATTTCTTCTTGAAATGGCATATATAGACAAGGCGATCACATTTTATATTGCACAACTATTGTGATTTCTTTAAGTTGGGGTAAATGTCATGCTGAAAACAAAGGTCATATGGACACAGAAACTCGTCTCATAGGCAATTAAAGCCTGGGGTCGAACTTAAAACCCCTGACAAGTGCTAAGTGACGTACCTACGGATGGTAACTGCTGTGAACAGTTATAACTATTACGAAAACACTCCCATATAATATACAGAATTTGCTTAAGTTGTAAAAAATGAAAATTTTCAGTAAAATAGTTTTCTTACTTTTGCTGAAAACATAGATTGTGGGAACACGTTAGAACGGCCTTGGTGATCCAACGAGTACACACAATCTATGTTTTGGAGCAAAAATGAGGAAAATAGGTATACCGCTGCATACACAAGTTTTGTCATATAAAAGTAGGGTATAAGGGAGTATATATTATATAGAAATGTTATCTTGATGCTTCTCCCTTTCCAAACTAACAGCACTGACATATTGTGACCACCAATGTTTCCATGGAAACCGTGAGGCTGGGCGTGGTTGGGGATGCCCGGGTGGGTAAAACATTGCTCCTGGTCTCCTTCACAGAGAACTACGTGTTCAAGGAGTACAAACCGACTGTGTTAAACTGTTTCTGGACAAACATTGTTGTGAATGGAGCTGTAATTGACCTCACAATCTGGGATAACACAGGCAGGGTACATGTAGTTGATGTTGTTATCATTATTATTATTATATATTAGTAGTATTAGTATTGTCGTAGAAGCCAATTTATTGTCATTGTTATTGTCCCTATTGCTATTAAGAGGAATTCATAAAAAAAACGTAAGAAGTTCCATTTTTATTTCTCAATATTTCCAACTTCGTTCACAAAAGCTAAGGTCGTACATAGAAAACAAATTGAGCCGCGACGCGAGAAAACGGGTCTTCATGGTTTTCGACCAGGTCCGACACTTACCGGCCTGTGCTGTCACAGAAGAGGGCTAGACTGAGCCTCAAATTACGGATTTAACAAGAAGATGTGTCCGAAAAGTACATCCGAGTAGAGAAAACAATGGCGCTGACAAATGGTGATTTACTGTCTGAATTGGTTCCTCATACAGCTCGGTCAAGTTAGCAGAAAATTTGCTGCAGCAAAAAACGGTCAAGTTAGCAGCAAATTTGCAGCAGCAAAGAACGGTCAAGTTAGCAGAAAATCCTCCTACAGCTCGGTCAAGTTAGCAGAAAATTTGCTGCAGGAAAAAACGGTCAAGTTAGCAGCAAATTTGCAGCAGCAAAAAATGGTCAAGTTAGCAGAAAATTTGACCGTTTTTGCTGCAGCAAATTTTCTGCTAACTTGACCGTTTTTTGCTGCAGCAAATTTCCTGCTAACTTGGCCGTTTTTTGCTGCAGCAAATTTGCTGCTAACTTGACCGTTTTTTGCTGCAGCAAATTTTCTGCTAACTTGACCGAGCTTCCTCCTACTTCCGCATATCGGAGACTAACCCACAACTTTCTGATATTAAAGTAATGGATAATAGGACCAGGAATAGAATTTAAAATCCCAACATAGACACCAGGTGGGAAAGAAGATACATAAAACATAACATTATTCCGACAACACACTCGAAGGGCAGAATGACTCTTTCCCAACAAGTTAGCAAGCCGGCTAGTCTCAACCAAAACCAACGGCAACGAGCACAACAGAGAGGCAGACAGAATAAACAGATGTAACATAAATATACATCACTTTACCGGGACGCCGATTACCAATTTTACTGGAGACATCCGCGATTTTATTAAATATTACTGGCGAACACACGATGCAAAAGCTTATGATGTAATTAAGTTAAAATCCCAAAGAAACAAGAAATATATCATTAATTATCATTATTAATTCCATTTTTACCATATAAAATTCTTATTCACGCAAATTTCAAATACCAGCCGCAAGACTTTCAACCACTTTTCTTAGTTTTGTTTTTTTTTTCTCCTAAAACAGAAGTCGCATGTACTCATCAAGACCGCGAGTCTGTGTTGTGCAGAAAAGTGGCGTGATTATAATAATAAACTTCACATTGTTTTGAAAACTGTAATGTGTACAGCCAGTTATTAGTAACAGTGTTATACATGCAACATTTTTACATTGGCATGTTAATATTGTATTCAGTAGGAGCGCCAAGAGTGAAAAAGCGGTAATTGTATTTTATTTTGAAGCGTTACTCGACGTCAAGTAGTCCCTAACCAAAATGGCGGCCGAATTGACGTCGAAATTTCCACTAAAATACAGCGCTGAAAGAAGGCATAATAATAATACACGGACTAAATCAAAGCTCGATCCGCCAACTACGATTGTTTGTCAAATCAAAATCGAAACACATGTCACGTGACAAATCACTGTGGCGACGTATATAAATAAATACCGAAAGGGGTGAAAGACTTCCGTGTTTATGTCGCATTTAGTTGGTCTAAGTTATTTTGCAAACCCACAACGTGTCATCGCAGATTCGGCTAATTTTTGCATTAAATGTTCATTAAACCCTATTCCGTGTATCGGCTTTGTAAAATTGCTGGAGAAGACCTGATAATCGTAAAATTGACATCTGATTGATGGCATATTTTCGGAATCGATTTTTCATTTACACAGCAGTCGTGTACTGCTGTAGTGCTGACAATTTCAGCATATAAACATGTGCTGGTCATTTGTTTTGTAATTTGCAGTAAAATGGTGCAAACAAGGAAATTAAATAGATTTTTGTGGATTTAACGTATAATTACTGTTTTATTTAAATAAATTGGTGCATGTTCTGCTGTTTTTAAACCATTCATTCATTGAGAGAGGGATAATAATTGACATCAGTCTCAGAACCATGAATTCTAATTTCTAGTGGATTTACTTACACGGACAGCCCCTGGCCACAGCCACAAGAAAAGAATTACCAGGTTTGTTCGAGATGTAAAATTATGCACCAGTCATGCATGCCCCCCCCCCCCCACCATTCCGGGTAATTGGAAACGGTGTTGTGTGTGTGTGTTGGGGGGGGGGGGGGGGATTTGACATTGTCAAGCATCCCCTGCTGCAGGAACATTCAATTGACAAAATCATGGTCATCGGCCCCTGTGGTTGAGAATGCTGAATTTGATCCCCGCATTTAATCGTTTGATCATCACCGCTTTGTCGGGTTTGCCCAATCTGGGCACAAGTTTGCTTGTGGGCGTACGTGCCAGGTGGTTCTTTCATTTTAGCCCCACCTACTGATTAGCCAGACTCATGAGCTGAAATAATCTTGAAAGGGGCGTAAAACTGAGAAAAACAATCATTGCCATTTCCCATGTTGTATTGCAGTCTGGAATGTTTTCTCTTACTTTGCCATATCTATTTGAGCCGTGTCATGAGAAAATCAGAATTTTGCAATATGTGCGAGAACAAAGTCTCAGATCAGCTGTACAGTAACTGCACAACTGATCAGTGCCCTTGTTTTTGCTACATGCATAGAACAATTGCTCTTCTTATTCATGTTTCCAAGCTTGTAGCTTCTGTGACTGTACTGGCCAGTTTGTGTCAGTACTCCCGAGGACCAGTTTTTCTCATGTTGCGGCTCATATGCCCCCTAATTAATATGCATACCCATGGTATCCCCACCCCCGTCCAGAGACAACTACTGCGACTGAGAACAATTGAACAATTAACACGGATGAAATAAATATTAACAGTCACAGAAGTCTGCATAAACACAGTCACAGCTTCGTTTTGGGAACAACTATCAAAAGTGTTTTGGGAACAACTATCAAAAGATCATTTTGATCAATAAAAAGTTGTTCCCAGCCAGGTATCTATACATGCAAATATTAAAACCTGATGTCGTATGAAAATTGATTTTATCTGTGTTGGTTGTTCTCTGTTGCCTCTATTGTCTCTGATCTTCTGTAATCAAACAACCTTAAAGTTGGACAAAATTGAAATTCTAGCAAATCTTTGAATTTTAAGTTTTTGGAACTTTGGTATACTGTACTTTTCAATTTTGTTTTGATTTGGTGCATTTCAAAGAAAAGTAACCAAAGTCTGACTTTTCCAAGGAAAATAGTTACTTCCCTTGCTCTGCACCACCTTGCTCTGCACCAGTCATTTTGTAACCACTGCTCCCCCACCTATGGGGAAGTGTGGGGATTATGACTTTTCAGCTTTCAGTGTCCCACCCCCACTCAGAAACAAATGCTGGGGCCTAGCCTATAGATGCAAAAGTCCAGAGTATCCCACCATGGATTATCCGCCTTGGTTGTACTTAGTAGTGTTGGTTGTCTCTAGATGCTTTGCAAATTGAAGTTGCACATCTTCTGGTGGTGCAGCTGATCGATCTACCCTTCAATTTCACATTCTTTTAATATAATTGAGCCATGTCATAAGAAAACCAACATGGCTTTTTAACACGTCCAACACAAACCGAGCTGTACAAGCACAGAAGATGGCTAGAGGCTGGAAATTTTTTAATTTAGAAAGCAGAGGAAGTGTACTATTAAAGGGGCTGTTCAGCTTCGCAATTACTACGAAGCTGGTCTGCGCCTTTGTTTTTGTATATGCAAAATGTTGGTTTTATCATGACACAGCTCATTTAAATTAAACAGCAGTCATAAATGCATGTACCTAACAGAGAAATGTTATATGTATTATAACCACCATGCATCTATATTATTTTTCAGAATCTTGTGCCATGCAGGACAAAGAAAAATATCAAGTGGAATCTAAAGTCCATGATTTTAATGACCAAATCTGTGAAAGACAGTAAAATTGTGACCTGCCAGGATTAATGTTATAATAAACAGTGGTGAGGAAATTGTGGCTGGATGTTGAAAGGTCAAAGAGTACATGCCCACAATGTACACAACTACTTTTAGTGTACTAAGATTACATGTAGGATTAAACAGCGGATTCTCAGTCAGTTGTAGACTCTGTGAAAGACATCTCAGTTCTCGAGCAGATTATCTGTCAATAGCATGACAGTGATGTTTTATGGACAGATGAGGCAAGAAAATGAAAAGTATTTACTGTGTTCATGTATAAATGCATTCAGGATGATCATCAAAATTAATATTGTCTTTTAAACATTACATCTGTGTCTTTTAATTCTTTCTAAGTTATACAGCGCTACATGTACAAGGAAATGGTGTTTGATTCATTTTCCCATTTCTGTTTTTGGAGTGAGACTTTTGCTCTGATTGTGCCATTTCATCATCATTCACATGACTTTAATACTTTAACCTTTTTCAAGCCTTGATATTTTAGATTTACCGTATTCGTTCTAATAACCGCACATGCTCCAATAAGCGCACACCCTCTCCGTTTCCGAAAAATATGTGTGTAAGCGCACACTGCTCTACTAGCATATTTATATTTTACCGCAATTTTACACATTTATATTTTATTAACGACATTAAAGCATAACCTAAAATGATCAAACATTATTTTGTAATGACTGGTACACTTTAAATGACATCGTCAATGTTATTTTCGACAGGACTTTTTCATCAATTTATGTGTTCTGGTCGTTCCTAGTGTGCGCTAATTAGAACAATATTTTGTAACCATAACTTTATTTTGAAAAATTAAGCACACAGTGTGCTAATTAGAACAAAACGGTAGAATGTTTTTGTTTGTTTTGTGTCTAAATGTCCCAGAAAATGCCATCATCATGTTGAGACATCCCAGTAAACAGCTATGATTATGTTGGGACATGGCCAGACTTCTACCGAGAAAAATTTTATATGGTGCAGGGCTGTTTTACTTCAATAACATTCCTTTGTGGGTTGATTTAACCACTAAGCTACTCAGTCGGTCAGCAACACTCTTGGCAAGCATTAAGTGCCTTCTCACTTGTCACAGCCCTAGTGGGTGGGACAAAAACAAATGTATATAAAAACGTAAGCAATGGTAAGGAACCAATGCATGTTATATGTATATCAGAAGTTCCAACAGACAATTTTATTTTAAAGAAAATCCACATGGTAATGGGGTACACTATGAATACATTGGCTGGGCCTCTTTGTTAGCTCACCTAAGCCATTAGCCTTTAGGCTCACATGATGAGCTTATTGTATACCCGTGATCTGTTGTCTCTTTGTCCATCTACAATTTTAATGACATTTAATTTTCCGAAACAGTTATGCAGACGAAGCTGCCATTTTGTTTCTAGGATTTACACCCAAAAAAGATTTTACAAAGCTGTGACATGTTACCTCGGATCTTAATGATAAAGTGTGAATATGAAAAAGATTTTCAAACTTTTGCCCACCATGGGTATCAAAACTGGAGAAAGTCTTTTATTCCTAAAAAAAGAAGAAAAAAAAAAAAAAAGAATTCAGATTGAACACATTCTACAGATTATTTTTGTTTTAATTTTTAGTTTTCTGTTAATTTGATGCTAGAAAGTAATATTTTCTGAAATAAATAAATTGTGTCATTACATTTTAAGAGAACAGCTCGCTTCTAAATGTTTCCAGTTGTTTAGAACTCTGAATGTATTGGAAAAGACTTGCTTGTGATTTTTTTTCAAGTGTCATAAGCCAGAATCTTTTCCATGAAGCCGTCATTTTGTCTCCAAGGATTTACAGTCTCCAAAAGTTTTTTTTTGCAAAGCCGCAACATGCCATCTCGGATTTTGATGATAAAGCCTGAATACAAAGGAGAAATCCCAAATTTTTGTCTGGCATATGTGCCAAAACTGGAGAAAGTCTTATATTCCTGAAATAAACCTGGCAAGCTGTCACTCTGATTTTGGTTGCCTTTTAAAGACAACAGAAAGTTTCCTTTTCTGAAGAAAAAAAAAATGTCATCACATTCTAAAATAAAAACTTGCTTCTACATTTTTTATTGCCTAGAATAAATATTTTGGCGAAGATTTGCTTTTGATTTTAAGCAATTTTCATAAAGTGTCATGTTGTCAGAAAGCCACCATTTTTTCTCCAGTCCTTGAAAGTTATTTTGCAAAGCCACAATGTGTCATCACAGATTTTGATGAAAAAGCCTGAATACAAAGAGGAAATTCCAAATTTTTGTCTGGCATAGGTGCCAAAGTTGGAGAATGTCTTATATTCCTGATATTAGCAATTTAAAATCAGCCTAGGCAGGCTGTCACAGTTTCTTTGGTTGCATTACAGAGACAATGTGTGATTTTCTGAAATAAATAAAAGGCGTCACCTTATTCTGATATGAAAACTGGTTTCTGCACTATTTTTGCTTTTGATAAATGTATTGGTAAAGATTTGATTTTGATTTCTCGCAATTTAAGCACCATTTATAAATTGTCATAAGCCACTGCATTCTTGTCAGGAAGCCGCCATCTTGTCTCTAATGATTTTCAGTCCCCAAAAGTTATTTTGCAAAGCCACAACGTGTCATCACAGATTTTGATGAAAAAGCCTGAATACAAAGAAGAAATTCCAAATTTTTGTCTGGCATAGGTGCCAAAGCTGGAGAAAGTCTTGTATTCCTAATATTAGCAATTTAAAATCAGCCTAGGCAGGCTGTCACACAGTTTTTTGGTTGCATTTCAGAGACATTGTGTGATTTTCTGAAATAAATATAAGGTGTCACCTTATTCTAATATAAAAACTGGTTTCTGCACTATTTTTGCTTATGATAAATGTACTGGTAAAGATTTGATTTTGATTTCTTGCAATTTAAGCACCATTTATAAAGTGTCATAAGCCACTGCATTCTTGTCAGGAAGCCGCCATCTTGTCTCCAATGATTTTCAGTCCCCAAAAGTTATTTTGCAAAGCCACAACGTGTCATCACAGATTTTGATGAAAAAGCATGAATACAAAGAAGAAATTCCAAATTTTTGTCTGGCATAGGTGCCAAAGCTGGAGAAAGTCTTATATTCCTGAAATAAACGATTCAAATTGGGTGTGTATCGGCAGCGCCGATCGCGTAGCGAGAAACGTCTGTTTACATTTTTACAATACACAGTATGTGTAGTTTGTACAATAATGAGGCGGATCTAGCTGTTGCCAAAAGTGTGCTGCGAGTTTGGTTAAGATTGTTTGTGTTTTTATCGTGTACGAACGGGTTAAATTAGGGTACTGATCGTCGATTCATTTTG
Source organism: Rugalucina vietnamica (assembly GCA_964017185.1). NCBI lineage: Eukaryota > Metazoa > Mollusca > Bivalvia > Lucinida > Lucinidae > Rugalucina > Rugalucina vietnamica. Next base: position 2,499,243 of record OZ024873.1, read on the forward strand.
AATCAGCTAGATTTCGAACGTTTTTTGGTTGCTATGCTTTTGAAAATATTATTACTCCCTAGCTTGGCGCTTCTACTGATTATTAGACATAAAACATATGATTATAGCATCCGCAGAAATGCATTTATAATATGATCACGCATGAAAAAAGAAATTTGCTTCAAAGTATGTAAGGTTATGTTAATATAGAGCATATTATATCAAACTATGTTTTGCTAATGTGTGTTTAGATATGAAAAGTAAGAATAGAAGGTACGTACAGAAATGGACTCAATTAAATTTCAAATACCAACACAAACACCAGGTGTGAAAGATAGAACCAATTCTTAGCTGGTTGTATATTGCAGTACATTCATGTTATACGTGTAGCCAACAATTCTTTTATGCCAATATTGACTATGTTTTTGAATGGTGCAGAAAAATACACCCATTTTACATGTGTATTCCATATTTTCCAAAATATATTCTTCAAAACGCCATAATACTATGTTTATAAGTTTATGCTATACAGCTGTACACGCCTATGTTATGTTAACTTACATACATGATTGTACGCTCGTACACGTCATGTTATGGTATCCGTTTACGACGTCCAATTTATGTTTTTTGTTGCAGGCCGAGTATGCTGAACTACGCCCACTCTCCTATCCTCAAACAGATTGCTTTCTCCTGTGTTTCTCTTTGCGATCAAGACCATCTTTTATCAACGTCAGGTTAAAATGGCTGAAAGAAATCAAACAGTATAAGGAAGATGCGCCCGTGATATTAGTAGGCTGTAAAAATGGTAAGAAAGGTCAAAGTAGGAACTAATCAGGCCCCGACGTTATAAAACTTTTTTCATGCTCAGCTCAGCTCACTAAAATTTATCCTGCTTATAAATGTTAATATGCCAACAATTGTTGGCATTTTTAACATTTATTTATTAGAAGGATAAATTACTGACTTTCATGGTCTTAACTGAAAAATTCAACCAATTTGGGCCATTTCAGGAGAAATAAGGAATTGAAATTTCGTGCTCAGCTGAGTTTTATAACATCAGGGCCTGGATATGATGTAAGAGTTCTTGGGAAGCTGGAATTTGGTGTTTTGTCTATCATGGACTTCAATTTCACAGCCCTGTATATAGTTTTAACTTGCACATACAGACTTTTTTTAAATTTATCCTTTTAACCCGGAAACATGATGGCTGTTTCATCCCTCAATTAGGTCAACATTTACAGTCCAGCAAGACTACTGGCTTATCGGAAGACGAAGACGAATTCTAGGTAATTTAAAGCGAAGAGCTTTTTGAGAATATATGCGATGTTCGGCTTTTGTTGAAAGTAAGATCTCCGCCGATTGGTGTTGTGATACATTGATGGACGGTTTGCCACCTAACCGGAAAAAATCACCTTATTACTTGTTTATTGCCCGGAAGTCTTGAGTATGACCAGTAAAGAGTGCCGATTTATTCAAACAACACCAGGAAAACATGTCCGTGAAATGATTACCCATTAAAAAGGTACAAGTAGGCAATGATCAGGAAAAGGCACAATCAGAAGAAATTCCCAGTCCAAAAGCCAAGATGGGAAAAACTAAATTGACAATAAGGTACTTATACTTAGAAAACATATCGTAAGCCGAGTGAGCAGCTATTTCCCATTAAACCGCATTTTTATATAGAAAAATTGGTTTTTGCAGGGGTATGCCTATTTTTCTTATTTTTGATCCTATTTTTCTTATTTTTGATCGAGAGCATTGAATGTCGGCGAAGCGGTTCTAACGTGTACTTACACTCCATGTTTAGAGCAAAAATAAGAAAAAATACCAGAACATTTCTACTGAAAATTTTCAATTTTAACCATTTGGAAAAATCTGTATTCAGAATCATAGTAACAAGTGGTACCACAATCCGGGCCACATTATGAAAACTCGCCCGCATATTATAAAGAGATTTTTTAGCTGTAAAAAGTGAAAATTTCAACGATTTTTTTATTTTTAATGTTTCTGCTCAGAACATTGATCTATGTTTTGGATCACGAATAACAAAAATAGGTATACCTCTGTAAACCCCAATATTAGTATACAAAAGTGGTGTTTGAGGGGGTATACATTTCACGGACATGTTTTTCTGATGAGATCAAATCATGTTTTTGTTTAATATACATTTTAATTTTCACGGAGTCTATTCTTCAAGCCAATATGCTCGGGAGTTGTGCTGGTTAAGGTCAGTTTAGTCTGGTGTTTCATTGTTTTCTTCAAAAAATGAAAAAAAATATATAAGAACTTAGGTCAGCAATGTACATTTTTTGAAGTGCAGTCTCTAGATACATGTTAAAACATCCAATTAACATTAACAAATCTTTGCCAAAGTTTGAGAAGCGTTCAGAGGAAATGTTCAAAGCTCATAAAAGCACGTGCCTCATCCGCGAGAAGATAAACTAGCGGTACATTTTGGTTGATTTGTCGATACACTTGTGATTTTGAGCAGAATGCTGAAGGTGAGTACACTTGTTGGTCTTCAATGATTTATATATTCAAGAAATAACATGTCATTTTGCTTTGGAGGAAGAACAGCATGTGAACATGTAACGTATAAGGGTAAAATGTAGGGGTGGTGTGCTTGCAAAGCACAAAATCATGGGTTGTGAGATATTTCCAAAAACATGAAACTGCTAAGTTTTCGTTATTATTGAGATTCGTTCGTGATATGGATTCTTTTAACAGGCAATACCATAATTATTATGTGCAGTTGCACACATTAAGAATTTCGTTAAATTGTTACTGTAGATCGAAGAGTAATAGGCGTTATAAGCATTACAACTAATTTATACGATTAATAGTGAACGTATAGTGATTATGCCTAGGTTACATTTGCACCGATCATCGTACGATTTTTCGGACTGTGATTTTTCCTACAATTTTAAACATCGTAAGTGATCGTTAGCTACGACGTATGTGTTAACAATTCAACGATTTCTTGCTCTGGCTTTCGTCGATGTTTTGAGTCAGAACCGTATGGAGATCGTATGGAAATCGTAGGGTATCCACACTCTTTAATTGTAATCCGCGAGGAGTCGCTATGAATTCTGACTGACGATCTCCCTACGATCGCCGAACTATTTTTGTCCATAAATTATCATAATAAATCGTGCGGCGATCGTACAATCACCACAGTGTCTCCGTACGGCGCGCACTCGACGTGTCTACGGCCGGGCTACCGTTTTGCGATTTTTAAAAAATTGTCAAAGTGCAGACTATTACAAATCCGTAGAGGCTATGATGATAGCTGAACATCGTAGGGTCATCCTGCGGACACCGGACGAAAATGCCAAAATTGGCAATGTGCGGCATCGTGCGATCATCGCACGATAATCGTAGGCCAAATGTAACCTATGCATTAGTCATAGTTGTCATTGATGTGAGGATGTGTTGGGCATTACGTCCACTGGATAATTTAGGTCGAACGGAGGCAAGACCTAGGTTAAAAGTCCCATTTGAAACAGTAACTGGAGAAGCACGAGATTGAATCAACGATGATTGAATCAATCATTACAAGATAAGGTTTTTGACTCCGCCTTAGCTGTTGACTGGGGCGTAAAGCATCAATTCAAACAAACAAACTTTTCAAAGTATGCTTCTATGAACTACTGTATATGCTATCACGCACATGCAAAAAATACACTAAAACACTATTTAAGTAATAAAATGGGATCGTATTAGAAAGAAGTGTCTTAATCGATCTTTTAACGTTCAATGTATGTCACTTTTACATCAAGTCGCCAATGGTTGAGTGATGTCGGGAGTCGATGTCAATAAGAATCGGACTCGCTATCGCTCTAGAAGTTGTGCCAGGTCTTCATAAAATTTCAACATACTTTGTTTTTGGTACATTTATTTTTTTTTTCAAAATTGTCATTTGAATAGAAAACGTAAAATAAGACATAACTGTTAAAAATTATAAAAATGTTTCGGCAATGACGAAAACAGAAATAATAAATTAAACCGAGCGCGGTGACCGAATGGTAGAGCGTTAGACTCCGAATAGAGGTTTTAGATTCAATTTCAACTGGGGTAACCATGCTGGATCCTTGAGCACGACACATCTACTCCCTAGAGTACTGGTCAAAACACAGGAAGCAGTGGCTCCGTCCCGACGTGATTGAAAAATGTTGACTGTGACACTAAACACCAGTGCAAACAAACATAATGATATATTTAGAATTAATAACTGGCTTAGAAATGTTGTTAATATGTTGCATTTAAATGAATGCATCACATTTCAATTTCAAAAGTAATGAACAGAGTATACGCATTTCATTTTCATATAAAAACACCAAAAACAATTGGCAATTCAACTTAATTTCAAACCACATTAAAACAATCGCCAGTTGAATAGACTAGACTCATACTGGCCCATTCAATGAGAACAATCTATTTCTTAACAGAGCAAATTATGCACCCTGCATACGACATTTTATTTGCCACAAATGTACATCCATGAGGAATATTATGTAGGATATGAATAGACGCGTTAGCTGATACGTGTTATACATAAACAGGGTTAGCAAGCACTTCGAAACTATTTCCTATGCAACGGTGTGTTACAAAACAAAATGTTCACCAGCGCTACGTAACGTTCCCAGGAGCTGCCTCTCTGAAAGCAACCCGTCGTTGCTAAGGAATAAGGAAGATCAAATGGCGTCATCATTATCTCAAGGGTTCGCGTTATGCAACTCACGCCAGAATTACGAGGAACCATTTTATGTTTTGTGGGGAGATAAGATCCTTGTTAAGCTTTTGAGCGAATATGTCTCTCAGCCACTATAAACAAGCTCAATTATTCCAAATATGAGAGTGCTTGTGATTGCATAAACAATTTGAATACCTGGTACAGTGTCAGTCATTTATTTATTATGAATTGTTTATATATGTTGGCAGAAATTTCATAATAAATAAATAAATAAAACAATAAATAAATAAACAGTGTCAGTCAGATTGCACGTCTACCGTACTAAAGCGTCTTAATATTCACGACCACCTGAAAATGTGCTTATACCAAGATTTTTTTTTTATTTTGGACTAGCTTTCATGAAGCGATTTCGATTCCCAGGAATGTACATACTGGTTATATTTGTTTGTGGGTCGAATCGGACAATGCCCGGTGCATAAATATTCAAAATGTAGGGCAAACTTGTGAATCTGGCCGAAACTGTTACATCAAAACAGCCATGTATCGAAAGTTTGAATATCAAAATCTAGTTTCCTATTGCATCTTCGCCACTCTAGTTTTGATTTCTACTAGCGTTTGTAAATTCTCTTGAGACTGCACATCAAGATTTTATTCAAAATCAAAAGATAAAACATTAATAATGCAACTTACCTGTTCACCTGCCTACTCCATTTCTTTGTTTACATTCAATTTCTCAAAACCACTACCGGAACCTGCTTATACCTGGACGACACCAGATTATATGGTATGACCCATCCCCTTTCTCATTAATATGTTTACTGCTCTTAAAGGATCTCAGTTTTATTTTTATTATATAGGCTTAGAGAATAGACCCCGTGATTTTATAGCTATGAAAAAAAATCGAACGTCTTATATTTTAAGAGGCGCTGTTGGAATGAAAAACATGCAGTGTGAATTTACACAGAGCAATGTTTTTCAGACAGATGGTTACAGGCTGATAACGAGACAGAAAAAGACGAGGTCTCTAAAACAGAAGCCGAGGCTCTGGCGAGTTTTATAGGTGCGGTAACTTACATTGAAACTAGCGCAATAGAACAAATGGGTCTTTACGAATGCTTCACTAAAGCGGTAGGTACTGAACGCATTGAGGTCTAATTTTCAGAATACTACATTGGGACATCATTTCTGTTTGTTTGTTTGAATTGATGCTTAATGTCCCAGTCAACATCTGTGGCCATGTCAGAACGTTGCCTCCATTTTATGGGATTTTTTACAAAAAGTATTTAAACATTCATAAATATAGCTCGGCAAATGGGTCACTGTATGGGCGTCAACTTAAATATTCATATCTGGGCGTGGTCGGCTAGTCCATCTGTTCAAGTAGGGGGTTTATAGGAAAATCGAACTCAGTCAGCCTGGACCGCTGTCACATATTTACCGTTAGAAATCAGCTACCTGTATTTTGTCCAATCCAGTGAATTAGACAAACTCAAATTTCATTCTTATTATGTGAGTTGAATCTTTTAACTGTACACCTTTAGTTTTTACCAAAGTCAAAGGTAGACCATACCCAATAAGGTATTCATGAGGTACAGTGACCTATTTGCCGAGCTATACCTAAATGATTTAGGCTATTTTATATTTAAAGTCACATTTTATTTAAAGGTACAAGTAGGCAATGCGCAGGAAAAGTTGCAATAAGAAAGTAACTCTAAAAACCCAGGTGGGATAAAAAACTAAATTGACAACTTGTTACTTATATACATAGAAAACATATGAGATACTTAAGCCTTATTTCTCCCTTTTTCAGATTTGTGCGGCTTTAGATTATCAAAAGCAGACAGAAAGATGACAACTATACGAGTTTGATTTTGAAAACAAAGTGTTCACAATAGACATATAGCCCAATTTCTGTGAAAACAAAACACTTCAAGACATAAATGGACATATATGATACTGAGAATTTAAACTTGTGCTAAAATATTTGACCGTCTTGAACATCTCCAAACATAGTTGTTCGATGTTTTCTTTTATGAGTATGTATATGTTGTTCATATTTATCGAAACAGTAAAAATAAAATGGCTTTAATGGCCCGCCAGTAATTTTATATTACTGATCGTTCCAAGGCGATACGTCTGTAGTGGTTATTTAGTTTTATGTCTTGGTGTTTATTTTTTTTTTGTGCTGTTGGCGCCTTATGTATGTTTTCATATTTTAGTTTAGGTAACTGAGTGGCCACCTATTGGGAAAATAGCTGCCCATTCGGCGTACGATATGTTTTCATGGTACAAGTGCCTGATTGTTAATTTATTTTTTCCCATCTCGGTTTTTGGAGTGGGAACCTTTTTCTGGTTGCGCCTTTTCCTGATCTTTGCCCACTTGTACCTTTTTATTTTTCTAAGACAAAGTCTTTTTTTCTGCTTTCTCTTCGTCTTCGCTTGAACATATTTCACTACGGTACAAAAACATGTCCGTGTTGTATACAGAGAATGTTTCAACCGAGGCGGTTTTAAAACGAGTACTCCTAATCTATGTTTTGGATCAAAAATAAGAGAAATATATATAGCCCTGTATACCCCAGTTTTATTACATAAAGTGGAGTATAAGAGGGTATACATTGCACAGACATATTTTCGTAATACACTGAAAAAGGTTATAGGAGGCCACTTTTCAAACTTAATTCTTGTGTCAAAGCCATGCTCAAAATTGTACGATTGTTTGGCCTAAAGACGTGTTTTTCAAGTAAGTAAAGTTCCAAAGTGTTCAGAGATAAGTTTCTTTCACTAAACGCGTTTTTGGAGTAAAAATGAAAACAAAAAACAATGTTTTTGAATAAAAAATTGGAATTTGCATCGCGTTTATTGAAATTAGGTACGGGTATCATCAAAGGGGTCCTTCCGGCTTATAAAAAACATCAAACATTCGAATTTTCACTACCGGTAGACTTTTTACGCATTTTTAAAAATCGCTATTTTTGAGATTGTTTTTGGAAAATTCATCAATGTGCATCTTAAACATGTTAATCCCTGTTAAATTCACTTGATGAGGCATGGAAATGAGAGATATAACCCGAATGAGCTATTTTAGACAATTTTCGAGGACAAACAGGTCACGGCTGCCGCATACTTCCGGTTTCAATGCCAATTTTTAACGAACAAACTAACAAAATTGGTGGACGATTTTTTAAATTTTCAAAGTTTATCTGCGTATAGTACTAGACCTTAACAATCGCTGAAAATTTCAATTCCATACTGCGGATAATGATGCAACCAGAGATGAACAAAGTTTGTATGCAAATTGCCTGCAAAAAGCTGAATTCCTGTTATTGATGTTATTTTCTTCTTGCATGTACAAAACAGAAACGAAGATTCTTATTGCAGCAACACATCTGACTTAATTTTATCTTGCATCATGGCAGTCAGTTGCACTTTCAAATAAATTAAAATGTAAAACACAACTTCATGGTATGACATTTAATTTGATGTTAATCAAGTGTGACTTTTTGAAAAGAGGGTACCTTTACTCATGCTTCGTCTGTGTGAGAAATATCACGCATTTTAGAATGCAGAAACTCACAGAGACACTGTTAGACATTGGTTTATTCATTTGATTATGAATTTTGATTGATCGCATTTTACTTTCTGAACTAGACGAAAAAATATCAGGTGGCCTCTTATAACTTTTTTTCAGTGTATAATTATACTATAAATATTAAATAACCAGAAACTGACACACACACATCATTGAAACAACACTGATGGGTTTATAACTGAAGTAATGAATAGTCGCATAAAATGGTACATGTAAACCAAGTCCAAAGGTGGGCACTGAATGACATAACGAATTCAAAAATTGTATGTCCACACTCGAACAATAGCTAGCCGGCATTTTTAAATAAAATAACGATTGTTTTGTCCGCACCTCACCCCCCACCCCCCACTTCGGACTCCAGTACATGTCTTGCTAATATTTCATACTTAACATATATTTACATATTTACATTTATCTTTAAAAATATATAGTTTAATCGCTTTGTGTGTGCGGGGTTGGGGGGCATTTAATTATGATAATCAGAACGGTCCATAACAGATTTTATGTATAGGAAAAGGAATACATATCGGCTCAGCCAAGATCAGGTGACAATTTTAAATTTATCAAGTGTTATGCGATTGTGTAACAAATACCTCAACACTAAAATACTTAACATTGACAACCCCTATTTTGAAGGTATGGTCAATTAAATTTATCCACCTGAACTACAGTGGAACAAAGCCAATATCTCAGATACCGAAACCCCCTGGCTTTTTAGATCTGCATCTTTCTGTTGCAAATGGATTTGTTTCTTCTAAAATTTATGATAAGCGCGATGTCTTTGATTGTGATATAGTAAATTTTCCGTTTTTGGATGGTGACGTTCCTCGTCGTGCTTCTTATGGTGTATACATTTCGCAACTTATTAGGTTTGCTAGAGTCTGCAATCATGTTACAGACTTCAACTCTCGAAATAAATGTTTAAAGGCCAAACTTCTCCAACAGGGCTATCGGTATCATAAACTTCATCATGAAATTTATCATGATTTATTTGTTTGTCCATGATGACTCATTGACTAGTTAGAGATTCACTACGAGGACCGAACAACTAACTAAATGTTATGAACCACTGCAGAAGCTGAGGGTGAGGTTAGGATCCTGTAAAACCGGTTTAAGCCCGCCAGTAATTTTATATTACTGATCGTTCCAAGGCGATACTTCTGTTGTGGTTCTTCTTTTATGTCTTGGTGTTTAATTTTTTGTGCTGTTGGCGCCTTATGTATGTTATCATATTTTAGTAAAGTTAAGGTAACTGAGTGGCCACGTATTGGGAAATAGCTGCTTATTCGGCTTACTAAATGTACATGTATTCATGGTCTTAGTACCTTATTGTTAGTTTGTTTTCCCGCCTCGGTTTTTGGAGTGGGAATCTTTTTCTGATGGCGCCTTTTCCTGATCGTTGCTTACTTGTACCTTTTTCTTTCGAAAAACATTTTCGAAAACATTTTCTAAATTTTATCGTAGACACTATGAATTGATTTCCAAATATAATTTTGGGTTAAAGACGCTTTTATGTAAGGGTCTTTCGGAATCAGAATTTTATAGTGACTTGGTTTACAAATTTAAGAAACTTATAGGAAGTAATGATTTTTGTTTTCATAATACGTTACAGACGTATAGGTTATAACTTGAATTTTACGTGACAGTCTACATGCTTAGTTTTAAACCCAATCATAGTTGATAACTATGCTGCCTTCTTTCATTGCACGCCGGTGGGTCGGGCGTCAGACTTTATTGTTTTTTTTTTTTTTTTTTTTTTTTTTTTTTTTTCGCAAGCTTCTCCGAAAGATGAGTGATATGAAAGTCAGAAAAAGATGATAATTTTGATGGGTTGATGATGATACATGTATCAAGTTAGCAACTTTATTTTGAAATATATCGAGTTCATATACACACCTACATTTTACAAGGAAATATTGTTTTGATCAAGAGGCTGCACTGGTGTCTTTACAACGTTCATTTTTATAAGGTTTAGAAATTAAGATTATGATTCACAAAAATTTATGTTACAGATATATATGAGTATAATTGCATTCTATCAAAACTTTCTGATCATAGCACGGTCAGTTTTTAACAATTTTCAAATACACAATAACACATCTAAACAAATAATATCCGAGGAAGAAGGAAGCTAGAAGAAACGACGCAATACCCGGGCATAGCCGTCTGATGCAGGAGAAGGTCTGAAGACAGCATCAGGGTCAATTGAGCCGCGACGCGAGAAAACCGGTCTTCGGGAGTTCCGATCAGCTCAGACATAAACCGGCCTGTACAGTCACAGAAACAGGCTAGAAGCTTGAAATTTCGGATTTAAGAAGAAGAGAAATTGTACTATCCGTGTAGCGAAAACAAAGGCGCTGATCAGCTTCGCAGTTACTGCGAAGCTGATCTGCGCCTTTGTTTTCGCATAGGCAATAATCCCGTTTTCTCACGATGCGGCTCAATTATGTCTGGGTATATACATTCATGGTTCATAAAAGGATAGAAAGGTCAAGGTTGATAATGACGTTAACATGTTGATAAGCAAGTATGATGATGATGATGATGTTGGTGATGATGACGTTATTCATTATTTACATCATATTTTAAACAGCCTAATATGAAGATTTAATTTCTTTATGCACAAATTAAAATATATGTTTCCACATTTTGATTTTTTTTTCAAACTTACTTACAATACTTGTGCTTTCTAAAAATTTAATCGCATTTCGTATATTTTGCCTCGTTTGTTCTAAAATAAAACGGTCGATGACATGGATATTATCAAACTTTATCTTATTTATTGTTTTCCAGATTCCCTGTTTAGCTAAAACAATAATAAAGTTAACAAAGATCCTAGTTGTGTTATTGTCATGAAGAAACCCTAGAATAAAGTGGAATGGAGCGATTTTAATTGCGGATTTAGATTCTTTTTCTAATGCACTATTCATTTTATGTTCTAATTCATGTAAAACCCAGTTCGTCTTTTGACAATAAAAGAAAAGATGTGCTACAGTTTCGAGATTTAATTTGCAAAAATGACAAAGTCCATCGTCAGACATATTCATTAGGAGCAATCTATGCTCGGTGAAGATAGCATTGTGTATTATCTTCCACTGGAATTCCTTTTCCTTTTTGCTGAGAGGCAGCTCGTGGTTTATGTGCCAAATTTGCTTCCAATTAAATACTTGGTTAAAGGTAGTATCCCATTTTGTTTGGTATTTTCGTTCGAAATTTCTATCTTTTAAGATGCTTTGGATAAGTTTCAATTTTAATTTGCTCGGTTCTACAGATTTATTATCGCGAAAGATGACAAGTTCATTATTAATCCCGTATCTTTGTTGCTCGTTGTGAGTCACTTCACCTTTTAAAATTGCGAGTATGTCTGCCGAAAAACTTGCTTTAATTTTGTTGTATTTACCATGCCAACCTGTCTTGTCAAGTAGTTGATTTCGGATGGCTTCTTCTGCTCGACAGGTACCGGTCCCGGTATCCAATATATCACTAACCTTTTTGACATAGCTTTTGCAGAACGAACTTATGAATATGGGGTTGCTTCGATACGTTAAAAATCTGTTTCCGAACAGATAAGAATTTAAAATACTGTCCCTATCTTTATGGCATAGTAAACCCCTTTTATCTTACCCACGATGAAATACTTTCTCTATAAAATATAGGTATTCCGTTTAAGTTAAGACCTTTCATGCTACTGCATTTGCAAATGAAATAGTTAATGTTAAATTCTGAATCTAATCGTTTAAGCCAATTTTTACCGATAATGTTCCAGTGTTCATAGTCCGTTGAAATGATTTTGTACATAAAGTGTACTCGTTTTGATTTAATGAAGTCTCTCAGATTCAACATTTTAACACCCCCTTCGTTACATTCTAAATACATCGTTTTCCTGTTTACCAAAGGTTGTTTGTTATTCCACAGAAAATTCCATAAAAGAGATTCAATTTCTCTTTGATTACGTTATTTGGCACAGAAATAATGTCTGATAGATAGCCAATTTGAGAAACTAGCAGAGATTTTATTATCAAAACTGTGCCGATATAAGATAAGTCGCGTGTCTTCCAGATTTGAATGCAACTTTTCATTTTATTTATGTTTTGCATCCAGACAGCGGTTTCATTTATTTTGTAACCATGGTGAATTCCCAAAGTTTTTACATTAGTTTTTGTCCATGATTTAGCATGAAAGGTCGGTTTTTTATTCTTCCAGACACCTAAGTATAAGCCAGTGGTTTTTTGTTTGTGTATCTTTGCCCCAGATGCCTTTTCGAATTTTTCAGTAATTTTAAAAGTTTCTACTATTGATTCTTCCGAACTGTTAAAGAATTGAGCATCGTCAACGTATTGAACGACTTTGACTTCCGTTTGTTTAACAGTGGCAGGGTTAATATAGGGTAAAGATATCCCAATTATATTTTCATTTTTACGAATAGCACACGCCAAAGGCTCTGCTTGAAGAATATACAGCAATGGACTGATTGGACAGCCTTGCCTCCTTGAGCGAGATATCTGGAAATAAGTTGTTCTGAACCCGTTCGTTAATACTGATGTTCTTGCATGCTTAAATATCATTTTTACCCATGATCGAAATTTACTTCCAAAGTTAAATGTTTCTAGGCATTTAAGGGTCCAATCAGACTTTATTGTTAGTTAGTTTTTTTCCCGCCTCGGTTTTTGGAGTGGGAATCTTTTTCTGATTGCGCCTTTTTCTGATCGTTGCCTACTTGTACCTTTCTATGATGGTTCCGACTTAAAGCTATTCATTTTAGTTGGTTGGGGCCGGAGCTTCTTGTCTGTTACTTGGCCCACCGGGGTCCAACTGATGTTTTTTCTTTTGCTCTGGAGTTACTAGGTTATTCGGCGCCAAGGGATCTCCATTGTCGAGCAGTTTACTCAATCTGTTAGTCCTCTTTTTTTTATTCACCAGGATGTTTATCATGATTTATTTGTTTGTTCTTGATGATTCATTGGCTAGTTAGAGATTCACCACGAGGACCGAAGAACTAGCTAAATGTTATGAACCACTGCAGAAGCTGAGGGTGAGGTTATGGCTATGTAAAACCGGTTTAAGTCCACCAGTTACTTTGTGTAACTGATCGTTCCAAGGCGATACTTCTGTGGTGGTTCTTTTTGTTTTATGTCTTGGTGTTTAAATTTTTTGTGCTGTTGGCGCCTTATGTATGTTTTCATATTTCTTTTGTTAAGTTTAGGTAACTGAGTGGCCACCTATTGGGAAAATAGCTGCTCATTCGGCTTACGACATGTTTTCATGGTATACACAGGTACAATGTTATTGTTTAAATTATGTGACCTTGACCTCGATGACGTAGTGCGCGTTGCATTGTGGTTAAATTTTCACTTCCGGGTGGCAAAAAAACTTCCGGTTCAATGTTGTTTACATACATTACTGAGTTAGAATTAAAGTGAAAATGTGTGGTGCCATCCCAATCAGGGAACGACGATGACAACAAAATTACAAAGAATGTTTAGCATTTATATTCATTGATTTGAAACACACAATTTCATTTCTCACACCTTCATGGGCATCTAAAGTATCCTAAATTATTTTGGATCCACGCGAACAAAAATAGGCATTACATAGATATTACTTAATTAATTAACAATTTGCGCCAACCACGCGGCCACATTTCTGCAATCAGACTAAAAAATCATTCATAATGGAAAAAATAGGTAATAAACAATTAAATAAATATTTAGTATTTGTTCTTTTTTTCCTACCTAATTTGTACCGAAATAGAAATAAAAGTGCATTTATTTAAGCGCTTTTTATGAATGAAAGTGTCTCCTTCTTTTTCTCCATATTTTATATTCTTAAATGTTAAAATAATCCCATTGAAATATTACTTGGTCCAGTTTAAATAAACAATCTATTCAAAGGCTAATACATATATTAATAATAATAATCAATTTGAAAGAAGGTACAAGTAGGCAAAGATCAGGAAAAGGCGCAATCAGAAAGAGATTCCAACTCCAAAAACCGAGGTGGGAAAAAACCAAACTAACAATCAGGCACTTTGACCATGAAACATATCGTAAGCCGAATGAGCAGCTATTTTCCCAATAGGTGGCCACTCAGTTACCTTAATTAAAAATATGAAAACATACATAAGGCATCAACAGCACAAAAAAATTTAAACACCAAGACATAAAACAAAAAGAACCCGGTTTCAGCCATTGAAGCCAGTTTTATGACACATCTCAAATTACGATGCCCATAATCGATCATAATCATGATAATCGGCTTCTTTAATTATTATATATGACACCCTCTTCAAAGAAACGACACATTCTTGGGGTACAATATGGATTAAAGGGATTAATGAAGTCCCCCTGGGGCAGCCGGCTTGTGTGTTCAGTCAGTCGGAATGTCATAACAGGTGTTGATATCGCATGGATTAGCAATAGATAATTATGATTCCAGTGTTGTAAATAAAAAAAAAGAGGATTTACTTAACATAAATAAAATATAAAGGTTTGATCCTTTGGAAAGGTACAAGTAGGCAAAGATCAGGAAAAGGCGCAATCAGAAAAAGATTCCCACTCCAAAAACCGAGGTGGGAAAAAAAACAAACTAACAATCAGGCACCCACACCATGAAACATATCGTAAGCCGAATGAGCAGCTATTTTCCCAATAGGTGGCCACTCAGTTACCTTAACTTAACTAAAAATATGAAAACACACATAAGGCGCCAACAGCACAAAAAAATTTTTACACCAAGACATAAAACAAAAAGAACCACCACAGAAGTATCGACTTGGAACGATCAGTAACACAAAGTTACTGGCGGGCTTAAACCGATTTTACATGGCCATAACCTCACCCTCAGCTTCTGCAGTGGTTCAGTTATATACAAGAAATAAGAAAAATCATATTAAGAAAATAATAAACATAGATACCAACGTTTAACATGAATAACGGAAAGCAGGGTGAGCAGCTATTGAAGGTATTAGGTGGTCACAGTGCTAGCTTGGACAGAACAAGCAGCAAAAACATTCAAAGGGAGACATTATGGACTATATTGCGCAATTTCGGGTAATGAACCCTCTTCAGTAGCCCTTTTTAAACCGGCAACGAAGGCCAGACTATAATTGTGCTGCAATTTCGAGAATAACACGAGGAGTCTAAATCAAAGACATATTCCTTAATTGGGTCAAATAATTGAAAAATTGCTTAGAAGTATAATGTTTCTAAACGTGAGTGTTTTGAACACTCTGGTTATCTTTACTGATCTCAAAGGACCGAAATAAAAATATAATCTGCACTATGGATGATGTACGGGGAGACTGTTTACGGCCGCCACACGGCACAACACCAGTTGCAGTAATAGCAAATAAAATATAAAGGTTTGATCCTTTGGAAGCAGCAAAAACATTCAAAGGGAGACATTATGGACTATATTGCGCAATTTCGGGTAATGAACCCTCTTCAGTAGCCCTTTTTAAACCGGCAACGAAGGCCAGACTATAATTGTGCTGCAATTTCGAGAATAACACGAGGAGTAATTTTAAATTTGTGAATAAATTAGAGTTATTTCACGGACTGAAAATACTTGCTAGAGAGAGAGAGAGAGAGAGAGAGAGAGAGAGAGAGAGAGAGAGAGCACCCATCTGACGGCTTAAGATATTCCCGTTTTTTTTTTTTTTGTTTTTTTTTTTTTGTTTTTTTTTTTTTTTTTGTTTTTTTTTTTTCTGGGAATTTGAACTTGATTCAAACATGGAAATTATTTAAGGTTGATATCTGATTTCTACCGTGTAAATATTTCATCTATTTTTACTGAGAATCGCTAACCTTTTAAATTCATATATTCTAATTCCGCACGGGAAGAAACGGCTAAATACTTAAAATACTAAATAACAAACAAACATCAATTAATGAACGAACATATTTGGAAATTAATCTGTTATGAATAAGTAATATTTTGACATTATTTTACACTTTTATACATCAAAACATTACAATTCATTACACATCGCTTTTTTGCCACCCGAATTTTAGATTATTGGTATGTCTTGGTTCCGGCAGATAAAGCCGCAAACAATGTTGTTGTCGTTTGTAGGCTTCACTACGTTAACACCTTAAAACAGGAGCTTGATGGTACCAGGGCTTATCTGGAGACAGATACTGATGAGGGGTCTGTAGTTAATGCCCACTTTAACGATTTACCTGTTAAGTTTTCTGTTTTTGTCAATGAAGTCAATGAAGGCCAAGACAAACTTTCTACGATGTATTGGTTACCTAAACTTCACAAAAGACCGTACAAAGCTAGATTTATTGCAAATTCTAGCTCTTGTACTACCACTGAACTTTCTAAATTATTAACTTCCTGTCTTACTGCTATCAAATCTCATGTTATAAGATTCTGTGAGACAGTGTATGAAACTTCAAATTAAAATTGGTTTTGGTCAATTAAAAATTCTGGTGAGGTGCTCAGTAAATTGAAGTGTAGAGGGTTCCGTGCGACAAGCTTGTCCACATATGATCTTTCTACACTGTATACAACATTACCACATAATCTAATTAAATAAAAACTTATGGATTTGATAGAGCGGACCTTCAAAAGGGCATTAAAAACTATGGTTCACTTTATTTGGCATGTAATGACAGAAAGGCTTTTTTCACTTCCTCTGACCAAAGTCGGTATACACTTTGATCATGTCAGAATGTGTGCGACGCCTTATCCTATCTCCTTGATAATATTTATATTAGATTTGGGACCAAGTTATACAGACAAATTGTTGGAATTCCGATGGGTACAAATTGCGCACCTCTCGTAGCTGATTTATTTTTATACTGCTACGAAAGAGATTTCATGGATTCTCTTCACCATGATAATCAAGCTGATGTTATCGAGGCTTTTAATTCCACATCTAGGTACCTCGATGACCTTTTGAACATTGACAACCCTTATTTTGAAGGTATGGTCAATCAAATTTATCCACCTGAACTTCAGTTGAACAAAGCCAATATCTCAGATACCGAAGCCCCCTTTTTAGATCTACATCTTTCTGTTGCAAATGGAGTTGTTTCTTCTAAAATTTATGATAAGCGCGATGACTTTGATTTTGATATAGTAAAAAAAAGTACAAGTAGGCAAAGATCAGGAAAAGGCGCAATCAGAAAAAGACTCCCACTCCAAAAACCAAGGTGGGAAAAAACCAAACTAACAATCAGGTACTTATACCATGAAAACATTTCGTAAGCCGAATGAGCAGCTATTTTCCCAATAGGTGGCCACTCAGTTACCTTAACTTAACTAAAATATGCAAACATACATGAGGCGCCAACAGCTTTAAAATATTTTAAACACCAAGACATAAAACAAAAAGAACCACCACAGAAGTATCGACTTGGAACGATCAGTAACACAAAGTTACTGGCGGGTTTAAATCGATTTTACACGGCCGTAACCTCACCCTCAGCTTCTGCAGTGGTTCATAACATGTAGTTAGTTATTCGGTCCTCGTGGTGAATCTCTAACTAGTAAATGAATCATCAAGAACAAACAAATAAATAATGATAAACATCCTGATGAATCAAAAACCAGGACTCACAGATTCAGTAAGCTGCCCGACGATGGAGATCCCTGGGCGCCAAATAACTTACTAACTCCGGAGCTAAAGAAAAACATCAGTTGGACCCCGGTGGGCCAAGCAACAGACAAGAAGCTCCGGCCCCAACCAACTAAAATGAATAGCTTTAAGTCGGGGCCATCATAGAGTCTGACGCCCGACCCACCGGCGTGCAATTAAAGAAGGCAGCATAGTTATCAACCGTGATTGGGTTAAAAACTAAGCATGCAGACTGTCGCATTACATTCAAGTTATAACCTATACGTCTGTAACGTGTTATGATTTTTCTAAACTGAAAAGAAAAATCATTACTCCCTATAAGTTTCTTAAATTTGTAAACCAAGTCACCATAAAATTCTGGTTCCGAAAGACCCTCACTTAAAAGCGTCTTTAACCCAACATTATATTTGGAAATCAATTCATAGTGTCTACGATAAAATTTAGAAAAGGTTTTTCGAAGTTTATGATACCGATAGCCCTGTTGGAGAAGTTTGGCCGTTAAAGATTTATTTCGAGCGTTGAAGTCTGTAACATGATTGCAGACTCTAGCAAACCTAATAAGTTGCGAAATGTATACACCATAAGAAGCATAAAATTTCCTTTTTTGGATGGTGACGTTCCTCGTCGTGCTTCTTATGGTGTATACATTTCGCAGCTTATTAGGTTTGCTAGAGTCTGCAATCATGTTACAGACTTCAACGCTCGAAATGAATGTTTAACGGCAAAACTTCTCCAACAGGGCTATCGGTATCATAAACTTCGAAAAACCTTTTCTAAATTTTATCGTAGGCACTATGAATTGATTTCCAAATATAATGTTGGGTTAAAGACGCTTTTAAGTGAGGGTCTTTCGGAACCAGAATTTTATGGTGACTTGGTTTACAAATTTAAGAAACTTTTAGGGAGTAATGATTTTTCTTTTCAGTTTAGAAAAATCATAACAAGTTACAGACGTATAGGTTATAACTTAAA
Organism: Rugalucina vietnamica; assembly: GCA_964017185.1. Lineage (NCBI taxonomy): Eukaryota > Metazoa > Mollusca > Bivalvia > Lucinida > Lucinidae > Rugalucina > Rugalucina vietnamica. Next base: position 2,518,065 of record OZ024873.1, read on the forward strand.
TGTTATGCGACAGTCTGTATGCTTAGTTTTTAACCCAATCATGGTTGATAGCTGTGATGCCTTCTTTAATTGCACGCCGGTGGGTCAAGCGTCAGACTCTATGATGGCCCCCGACATAAAGCTATTCATTTTAGTTGGTTGGGGCCGGAGCTTCTTGTCTGTTGCTTGGCCCACCGGGGTCCAACTGGTGTTTTTCTTTTCCTCCGGAGTTAGTAGGTAATTCGGCGCCCAGGGATCTCCATCGTCGGGCAGCTTACTCAATCTGTGAGTCCTGGTTTTTGATTCATCAGGATGTTTATCATGATTTATTTGTTTCTTCTTGATGATTCATTGACTAGTTAGAGATTCATCACGAGGACCGAATAACTAACTAAATGTTATGAACCACTGCAGAAGCTGAGGGTTAGGTTAGGTACCTGTAAAAAGGTACAAGTAGGCAAAGATCAGGAAAAGGCGCAATTAGAAAGAGATTCCCACTCCATAAACCGAGGTGGGAAAAAAACTAACAATCAGGCACTTAAACCATGAAACATATCGTAAGCCGAATGAGCAGCTATTTTCCCAATAGGTGGCCACTCAGTTACCTTAACTTAATTAGAAATATAAAAGTATACATAAGGCGCCAACAGCCCAAAAATTTTAAACACCAAGACATAAAACAAAAAGAACCACCACAGAAGTATCGCCTTGGAACGATCAGTAACACAAAGTTACTGGCGGGCTTAAACCGGTTTTACAGGATCCTAACCTCACCCTCAGCTTCTGCAGTGATTCATAACATTTAGTAAGTTCTTCGGTCCTCGTGGTGAATCTAAAACCGGTTTAAGCCCGCCAGTAACTTTGTGTTACTGATCGTTCCGGGTCGATACTTCTGTGGTGGTTCTTTTTGTTTTATGTCTTGGCGTTTGGAAATTTTTTGTGCTGTTGGCGCCTTTTGTGTGTTTTCATGTTTTTGGTTAAGTTGGGGTGACTGGGTGGCCGCCTGTTGGGAAAATAGCTGCTCATTCGGCTTACGATATGTTTCATGGTATAAGTACCTGATTGTTAGTTTGGTTTTTTCCCACCTCGGTTTTTGGAGTGGGAATCTTTTTCTGATTGCGCCTTTTCCTGATCTTTGCCTACTTGTACCTTTTCGTTGAATCTTAATTTTCACTTGCTTCTACATTTTTTTTTTTTCATCTTAAATCTCACCACACTGACCGATTTGTATTCTTTTTGTGCCTAAATATATGTTTATGAACCTATTGACTCTAAATATGCACATAGTTTTCTTTTAGTTGTAATGTTTCATGACATATTTGCTATCTTCTTTAAATGAACAAAAAGCGTTTTTATGAGTTCTTTTCCTATAGGTGACATTTGCTTGATCATATTGTGATGATTATTGTTAGTGGACATTTATTCATTTGCAACTGTACATTTGCATCTGTACAATTCAGTACATGTAATTGTTATGAGCCGCATCGTGAGAAAACCGGTTTTTTGCCTAGGCAAAAACAAAGGCGCAGATCAGCTTCGCGGTAACCGCGAAGCTGATCAGCGCCTTTGTTTTCGCTACTCGGATAGTACAATTCCTCTTCTACTTAAATCCGAAATTTCAAGCTTCTAGCTCTTTTCTGAGCTTGTACAGGCTGGTTTGAGTCGGACCTGGTCGGAAACCCCGAAGACCGGTTTTCTCGCGTCGCGGCTCCTTTGTTAGTTGCTTACAGCAATCGACTATTGTAGGAGGTAATGTTATCCATAGAACCTGCGAGCTGAACAATTTTGTTGTTATCCAAAACATATTCACTTGGACTTTCAATTTACACTTGGCGTAGTGTTAACCCTTCAAAGAATTCCTTTCATAGTGTATTGAACCGGAGTTTGAAGTACGTTATGATATGACCATTACATTACGAACCTGACAGCTTGAAAGTATACTATCTCACAAGATCTGATGGTAAGGTCATGATCATAAAGCAAGTCTACGAGAACTTGCCTGCTAGTCTTGACTTCGGTTAACATGATTGCTGTAAGATGCGTTCTCCCATTATGCACCAGTCATTTGTATCCACGGTCCCGTAGGGCTGGGGAATTGCGGGGCTTTAAACTGTTCAAATTTTAAAGCCCTGGACCGGGGACTGACAATAATGAGGAACGACAAAATGAATTGAAGGGGTAAGTGCAAGAACTTGTCTAAAAAGATACAAGTAGGCAACGATCAGGAAAAGGCGCAATCAGAAAGAGATTCCCACTCCAAAAAACGAGGTGGGCGAAAAACTTAATTGACAATCAGGTACTTATACCATGAAAACACATCGTAAGCCAAATGAGCAGCTATTTTACCAAATGGGTGGCCATCCAGTTACCTAAACGTAACTAAAAATATGAAAACATGCATAAGGTGCAAACAGCACAAAAATTTTTTAAACACCAAAACATAAAACAACTAGAAATGGGTGTTTGTAAAACACTATGCCCCCAACTGTATGTTTGTCCCTAAACTGGCAAATTGTAGGGTTTGTTTATTTCATTTGAATGAAGTGAAATTTAATTTCCTGTAGAAACTGTTTGGTTGCATCTCTTTTGACCTCGATCCAGAAACAGAGAATGTAAGCTTTATGCCGACAAGATAAAATGGAGTAAAAATTTCAAAATTGAGTTATTTTGTCAAAATTTGACGGAAAGTCCTCAAAAGTTAATCAGGTAATTTTCTTCTCAGCCCCAACCAGTATACCAAATATAAAGGCTCTAGCTCAAATACTTTTTGAGATATCGTGCACACAAGATTTTAAAATTTTGTTTTCAAAGGGACATAACTCAGAAAAGGGGCATAACTCAGACATGAAAAAAAATATGGGTCAACTATTTTTTCAAGGAATCTGTATACTAAATTTCAAAACCCTAGCATGCAGCGTTCAAAAGTTTCAATTTTCACCGAAAAGTCGAAAAATCAATCAAAATTTCAAAATTCCGTATTTTTGTCAAAATTTGACAGAAAGTTCTCAAAAGTTAATCAGGTCATCTACTTCTCAGCCCCAACCAGTATACTAAATATGAATGCTCTAGCTTAAATACTTTTTGAGATATCTTGCACACAAGATTTTAAAATTTTGTTTTCAAAGGGACATAACTCAGAAAAGGGGCATAACTCGGACATGAAAAAAAATACGGGTCAACTATTTTTTCATGAGGAATGTGCATATGAAATTTCGAAACCCTAGCATTCACCGTTTAAAAGTCTCAAATTTCACTGAAAAACTGAAAAAATAATCAAAATTTCAAAATTCCGTAATTTTGTCAAAATTTGCGGTAAAGTTCTCAAAAGTTAATCAGGTGATCTACTCCTCAGACCCAACCAATATACCAAATATGAAGGCTATAGCTTAAATACTTGTTGAGATATCTTGCACACAAGATTTTCAAATTTTGTTTTCAAAGGGACATAACTCAGAAAAGGGGCATAACTTGGACATGAAAAAAAATACGGGTCAACTATTTTTAATGAGGAATAATCATATGAAATTTCAAAACCCTAGCATTCACCATTCAAAAGTTAACAGACGCACCCACCCACCCACACACACACAGACAAGCCGAAAGCAATATGCCCTTTACTTCCAACTTTTTCAAAGTTGGGGGCATAATAAGAACCACCACAGAAGTATCACCTTGGAACGATTAGTAATATAAAATTACTGGCGAGCTTGAATCCACTTTTGTCAGGTGCCACTGGGTTCTACATATAAAAAGCTACAATCTGATATACAGTTTGTGCTGCCCTTCAAATTTATTCTTGCTGAATTTGCATGTTAGAATTTTACAGGGAGTGCTAATAAATCCTTTGGAAGCAATTAAAACATTCATAGGGAGATATATAGTATGGCCTATATTGCGCAATTTCGGGAAATGAACCCTCATCAGTAGCCCTTTTTAAATACAGACTATTAATTTACACTGCAATTTCGAAAATTTACACGAAAAGTCTTATAATCACATTCCTAAACGGAGTCAAATAATTCAAAAGTATGTTTCTAAACGTGAGTGTTTTGAACACTCTAAATATCTTTACTGATCTCAAAGGACCTTAATAAAAATATAATCTGCACTATGGATGCTGTACGGGGAGACTTTTTAGGGCTGCAACATGGCACTACACCAGCTGCAATAATAGCAAGTAAATTATAAAGGTTTGATCCTTTGGAAGCCATAAAACATTCAAAGGAAGATATAAAGTATGAACTATATTGCGGGTAATGAACTCTCATCAGTAGCCCATGTTCAGTGCAAGAACATGTCTAAGTCCACAGCATTTAGTGCAAGAACGTACCTAAAAAGGTACAAGTAGGAAATGATCTGGAAATGGTTCAATCAGAAAAATATTCCAACTGCATAAACCGAGGGGTGGGAAAAAACTAAAATGACACTTAGGAACGTATACCAAGAAAACATATCGTAAGCCGAGTGAGCAGCTATTCCCCTATAGGCGGCCACTTAGTTACCCGAACTGAGCTAAAAATATGAAAACGTGCATAAGGCTCAAACAGCACAAAACTCGACTCTAAAACACAAAACAATTAGAGCCACAACAGAAGTATCGCCTTGGAAAGATTAGTAATATAAAATTACTGGGGGGCTTAAACCGGTTTTACAGGCGTCTAACCTCACCCTCATCTTCTGCTGTGGTTCATAACATTTAGTTAGTTGTTCGATCCTCGTGGTGAATCTCTAACTAGTCAATGAATCATCAAGTTCAAACGAATAAATCATGATAATCACCCTGATGAATGAAAAATGAGGACTCAACAGATTCAGTAAGCTGTCCGACGATGGAGATCCATAAGTCCACCAAATACGTAACTGTCCGCTGATGTAAACAAAATTTGTTCTGCTATACTTGTAAGGGCTTAAATCATCCACATTATGCAAATGAGTAAATACACCTCTATAAAATCATGTGTTTGAACCAATATTCAGCTAAAATGATAAACGAAAAAATGCGGTTGTGGACTTATACATGTTCTTGCATTAACACTTTGCATAAATATTTAATTATTTTTATTTTCTCCCGTATTTTTCAACGAAAGTTTATGACATTTAAGCTTATTATTATTATGGAAAGGCGAATAATTTGGTATAATTTTTAAATGTTTGTCAAAGCTTTGTCAAAATTTTATGTTTTTCGCGTTTTTTCTCGAAATTTACAAAAATGGACTTAGACACGTTCTTGCACTAACCTTTTCAATTAGGCTATTTAAAAGATAAATATAGATTCAGAATAACGGCAATGTATAGAAAGTCAGAAAATTAAAAATTTCGGGTGTTAATATGAATACTGTCATATTGCCTCCAAAGGTTTTACTTGCCTTTCGCAATGTATATGGTCTATAATTATCACGTCATCGTCTTGGTTATATCCCAGCGGACATATGACGTCAGAATGACATCATATCGACGTCGATGCGACGTCATGACGTCGCATCGACGTTGATTTGACGTCATTTTTGACGCCATGTGTCCGCTGGGATAAAAATAGCGAGCATATTGTCGTTCATGTTCAAAATAAAATGCACGTCATCATGAATAGTAAAGCAATGTCATATTTCACGACGAGCGATGGAACTATTCGGTAAAGTTTTCAGCTGAAGTTGCATTAGTTTATAAAACGACATACGATATATCGAGTGGCCATCCAATAGTTGGCGTTATACATGTATTAGTAGGGTTTACTTTGAATATGAAGAAAAGTGTATCCATGGCCGACTGCTCTATGTTTATTACGCGTTATTTCAAACAAAGCGTTTAATAAAAACTAGTGGACCAGTTTATGCTGACTACAGGTCGCGGACATCAACATGACAGTGACGTCACAAATTTACCGTTAGAAATATGAAATAAATAAATACATTTGACCAATGGGAACAGAAGTAAGCAATTTAATTTATCCTTTGTTGACACCAAAACTGCGGTATATGACTATTGACATGTAGCAGTCTCGAGTGTGACGACTTCTTATCATACAGCATATAAGCTTGGACCATAGCGTGGGGTATGGGGACTATAGGTATTCTATAGGACTGGTTTTTAGTTCATCACATCAAATCCTTGGGTCTGTGTCCGAGAATGGAGCTGCATGTTAAAATTCAGAACTCTATAACATATTCACTGTACTGCAAATTATTATAGTTTTCTACAAATCTAAAATCATGTTTCCTTTAGAACTGGCTTTGATTCCGTAACACCAGAAACCGTAAACAATGCCTTTCGGGACACTAAGGTTTCAAAGATACACACACTGGCATGGTCTGTCTTTCATAAAATAAAACGAAATTCGCGTATTTGAAACGAAACTGAAACATACGAGAATCGAAATTAGTGACGGATCAGGGAAACATCAGCACTGAAAATCTAAAACAAACAAGCTTCACTGGTAGCTCCAACCGGTTGCTGCTGACTTTTTCATTGGTTTCTTTATAAAAGGAGCCAACTTGTGTTTACGATGTCTAGTTTTGTTTCGGAAGTTTGATTGACCATGGTGCGTTCTAATGATCACGTCTTGATGTTATTTTGAAATATCATTCTGTTTTAGGTTAAAATGTTTTTGTACAAAACAAATATTGTGCAAAATTCAATACAGATCAGCTGGCTGTTGGCACCCTCGGTATAGTGGCAAGATGCTGGAAGTTAACTGCCATATTTCTCACAAAGTTCCTTATACTGAAAAGACAGTCCGTATGAGCAGAAATATTGACTGCTATTGCTGTACGGTCAGTTTAACAGAGGGGAGAAAGGCCATGCTGTCTGTTATATTGCAATAAAGTAGACATGATTTATGTTCGGATGAAACAAAGACGAAGTAAAACGTAACTGTTATTTTCATTATTACAACTTTTAAAATCAATGTATGTCGCATAGGCGCCTCTTCAAAATATTTGGCATATTTGGTCAGAGATCAGAATAGAATATCTCGAATGACGAGGCTTATGAACGAAATAAGATACTGTATAGTGCTACATATAGGTTACTGTGTGAGCGGCATCTCATAACTACCTTTTATTAGACCTATACTATATATACTTTCAACATAGGTATACTGCATTTGCTGCCTACAAAAACTGATGTTTGCTTAATGTTTTCGAAACAACAAAACCAATCACTTTGAGGTATGGTGTATCTTGAACGGCCATGCTTATGCATCACCTATCTATAATTTTAACATTTTTTTTACATTTTGAGGTTAAAAGTTTCTTTTGAAAACTGCCCATATTTATTTGACATTTTGGCCGTAATAAACATGGGAGTAAATTTGTTTATGTAACAGCCTAAGAACATGCTTCTTTGTATGACTCTATTTTTTGTTTTTAATCTGCACATGGTAAAAAACAAAGAACTGGCCTGTATACAAAGCTCAGATCCGAGGTTTAAAGGTAAGACTCCAAGCGGTCTGTTTTGTTCACTGTGCACATGGGAACAGCAAGGTCCCAAAGCGACCAGCCGGTGGTAAGTAGAGACAGGTAAGTCCTATTTGTCAAGCTATATCAATCAAGCGGAGGGTGTTTAGTTACGTTTATGGCCACGTATTAATTCGATAGCTCAAGTATTCATTTTTGTAACGGTATACCACCGAGTATGTGACCTACAATTTAGTCACATGATAGGAAATCTGAACAGTGACTGTATATTGAAACACGTTGACTATCTCTTTGATACAGGACGCCATCCGGCAGTTAATTCGGCTTCGCGAATTTCTTATTTAGCTTTTAGGTAAGTCTTCCTACCTACTTTCCTACCTACCTATCTATGTAACTAACTAACTTAAACAGCAGTCACACAGTAGCGTATAACCCAAACGCGCGCCGTGCGTATGAAAAATCTCAACACGCTGAAGATTTTGGACGTATAAAATTAATTTGTTCCTTTAACTCGCTTTTGCAGTCACACATTAGCGCGTGACTGAGGCGTGTGCCGGACGTATAAAAAATCTCAAAGTTTTGGAGTACGTTTGTCGTACGTCCCAGACACGCTAGGCTTGCGCTACAAAAGCGCTGTATGCGTTTCATGCGCGCTCCAAGTACGCTTGGCACACGTTACAGGCGCGTTCCACACTCGCCCAAACCAACATCCGGTTAAAATCGAAACGCGCACGTAGCGTATACGACGTGCTTGAAACGTGTGCTCGGCGTGTGCTAGGCGTGTTCGAAACGTATTCAACGCGCCTGTAACGCGCGTGGAACGTACTTGTAGCGTGTAGGTCACACGCCCGACACACGCCCAACTTCTAGAAAATTTTTAAGCATGTTTAAAATTTTATTTAGCCCTTTAACGCGCACGAAACGCGCGCCGACTTTTAGCGACGCGCGCCGGACGTACACCAAGCGTATCCAGCGCGCGCTTAACGCGCCTTGGACGTGTCTCCGACGTGCGTCTGGCGTATGTGGAAATTTGTATTTTTTCAACACGCCCGGTGCGCGTTTCACTTATACGCTAATGTGTGACTGCTGTTTAACTAACAACTAATACCTAGCAACTTACTAGCTATTTTACTATCGTAAAAACATAATTTATTTGACGCTCTTTGAACATGTACGTTGAAGATGATTTCTATGCATTGATGAATTTGAGCATCAAAGCTTTGCAACCTTTTTAGACATTTGAATTTTTAAGTTTAATAGTTAAGTTTGATTCATGTTGCTTTACATATAATGTCTTTCCTGGACATTTAAGGCTTTGTCACACTTTAATAGTGAAAATCCCTCGACGCAGACTTGCGTAAAGGGTGAATCTTTCATATTTGCAATATCTGGTCGAAATTTTCATGTGAAACTTACCTGCATTTTTACCGGAAAATACCGATGAATTATTGGATTTCCGTAGGCAATGACAGGTAGACCTTACCTGTCCAATTTGGTTACCAATTAACATTAGATTGATATGGAAAGCAGTTTTTATACAATTATATCATTTTTATTTAAAAAGTTAGAAACAGGATGCTGTTATATCCATATTCTACAATTTATCAGCTTTCCGATGATATAAATTTTATTTGATTTGAGTTTGATCTTTTTGCTTCCCGGGTCGTCGGAAGGTGTCATATTGTTACCCTATATCAAACTATTGAGAAAGGGTCAAAACGCGTGTTTCACCATTTTTACGTCTAATTAAACAAAAAAATATTTTATAGAAATTTAGGATGCTGTTATATTTGTAATCTGCACATTCCATACTTTACATACGTATAAGTTTAATGACTCTAGCAATAGTCCATTTTGCTTCCCTGATACAGGATAATACCAGTTTCAACTCTTTCTGGAAATTATTTTTGTTTGGAATTTGACTAAGTCCGCACCATGAATATTACAGGTAACTGTGTTATATCGAAGCGCATTTGGTTTCCACAGGTAAAGGAAATATGTGAGAGATTCAAAAAAATACTTTAGTTTAATGCCCGAAGGGGCCAAAATACTTTACTATAAAATGCTCAAAATTTTATCTTTGAGATTAAATATTGTATGAGCAGACATTATGTCCTATACACTTACATTACAAAAACTGAATATTTCAAGAATTCATGTGCAGTCAATAGCGGAGTACAGAATTACATGTATATACGATATCATTTATCATTATCATTTTAATTATTATGGTTTTGTTTGTTATTATTGATATTATTAATATTTGATCAGGCATTTGAAGTTTATAATTATTTTATTTTGATGCCGTAATATCGAAGCGTCATTGGCTGCCTCAGGATAATGAAAGACGCGAGAAGTTCAAGAAATGCTTAGTTTAACCGATGGTTCAAAAAATACTTTTCTGTATCAAAATGGTCAAAGCTTTATCTCTGAAATGAAATATTGCTTGTCCGGACATTATGTCCAAAACACTTACGTGTACTTCTTAGGCAAAAAAGGATAATTAAAAAAATCATGTGCATTCATGTTATATTAATCCAGGGACAGTAGATTTACAGGCTTGTATTATAGATCACTGATTAATCATTATCATTTTACTATTATGAAAATTACTTTTATCACGTATTTTATCGAGATGCCATAATCCCCAACTAGAAAAGTACACGATCAAACACAAAATTTAAATCCGCCACCAATTTAAGAAAACAAATTGTCCATTTAACGTTTTGCAAGTATTTCACACATATTCAAGTCATCATTGAACAAACCGACCTAGTATAATTACTCGAGTCATGATGACACTGTGCCTAAACTGAGAAAAATCAAAGGTAATGGTTCTTCTTCTTTAACTTCAAAGCCAAAAATTAAATCATAATTATATACTGAGTGAAGACTAATCAATTATCAATTCTAATTATGAGTAGACCCGAGTCGCATGTATTTCCTTTTTCTTTCTTTCTTTCTTTCTTTCTTTCTTCTTATATGCGGTATATGAAGTCCTTGATAAAGCACAATTCATTTGAGATGTTCTAATAAAAGAAGGTCATAATTAAAAAAATAAATTATACCTATTCTAAAATTTAAAAAAAGGAAAACAAGACGATGCATCTGCACAAACTGATCATCGATCACCCTAAAAAAATCTCGAAGTAGCTTACTGTTTTAAAAAGTTATAATATCTGGTTGCGTGGAGTATTATCAGCTTGCAGTACGCAAGTTTGCAATATCATGACAAAATCTAGTTTTTCCAAATGTGTACAACAAACGCATAGCTGTGTAGCTTTCGCGCATTCTGATAAATATCATATATTCGGTGTTGTCTCTCTGAGCAGTATTGAGGAATCTTGTTTCTTGCATATGTCCAACCGCCGACCAGCATTAACTACGCATCTCTTCATCGTTATGTTTGTCGTTTGAAACAAAATGGAAACTCACTACTCTGGTTGTACATGTTTACTTATATCAGACATGGTCCCAGGCCCGAAAACAGGCTTTCTTGCGCTGAGCCGAATATATACAGATGTCATGTTTATAAAACATTGTTTTTATAGTAGACAAACTTCGCACCCCAAGGCAAAGTGAGAAGAGGGGACAGCGGCCAGGTGGCACGCGTGACCTAAAAGGGAAAATTGAAGTACGGACTTATTCGAAAAAAAAGTTAAATGCCGGGCCAAAATTATTAATAATATCAATGCCTCTCTATAGAGAAACTTTGATAATATTTTCAGCAAAAGAGAGAAAAAATCAAATACATGGGCGGATTTATTAAATAATTGCATATTCTTGACCGCACAACCAGAAACCTAGGCTGATCCGAGTAACTGTTCCCTATGGAAACAAAGGGCAGTTTTGCCAGACAGTGGCTTTTGTCGGACAGAGGTTTTTAATTTGGACATCCTTGTCATAACAAAACTAATCATTTAGAAAAACACATCGGGTGTTTAATGAATAATAGGAGTAAGCTTAAAATGACCATTTAAATTGATTAAAACCATGAAGACTGCACCTTGAGAAATTCACTAGTTTTAATTATCGGGAAAACATGTCCATGAAAAGTTTATCCACTTGAACCCCACTTTTATACAGAAAAACTGGGGTTTGTAGGGGTATACCTATTTGTGTTTAATTATTTTTTTTTCGAAAACATAGATTGTTGATACTCGTTAGAACCGCCTTGCCGAGGCGGTTCTAACGTGTACCAACATTAAATGTTTGGGGCTAAATGATTAAAAATGTCATTCTTTTTCTTATGAAATTTTCATTTTTACAGCTGAAAAATTATATATTGCAAGAGCAAGTTTTTGTAATTATGACTTTATATGTTCATTTTCACAAATTGACGTGAAGATATGAATCGTTACACAGCAATACGAAACATCAGAGGATGCCCGCGTTAGCAGCTCTAATAAATTTTCTATGATGCTTTATCTCTAGATGTACATGCACTCTGAGGCCTGGGCATCAATGACACATAAAATTGCCTCTACTAATCCTTTTCGGTATCATACCGATTCAATCAAATGATAGGGAAGTGTGTTCTTATACTTTTAGATTAACAAGTAAAAATTGTCTTATTTTTCATCGTTTTATCTTGTGCCATGCAGGCATAATTTTCACCATGGTTGTATATCGTCTCTGAATCATGCCACGCAAATGCTGTGACAACGACAGAGACAAACATTATCAACCACAAGCGCATCCAAAGCCCATTTACTAGATAAGATGCTACTTAAAACAAAATAACACGTTTTGAATATATGAAGAAATGAAATCCAGATTGAGCCGTTGAGTCCTGTCAGCATGGAAAACGGGCTTGCTAAATCTCACCCATTAAGCGAGATTCTCGCTCTGTGCGAGATTCTCGTCCTCTTGGCGCAGGTAAGGAAAATACAGGTAAATTAATTATCAGACGAAACTCTCACACTAGCTACAGGTAACCCATTATCAGTGAAACTCAGGTATATCGTTTCAACGGTCTACAGGGACATAACTTCTTTAATCGGATTAAGCTTATTTGACGGAAATTCTGTGTTATTTCCCATGGCAGTTAGGTGCACAGAAGTTCAGTATGTTGAAGATGTCTTAGAAATTTAATCTTTGAAACGCGCGGAACTCGCAGGATTACGATTTAGTCTAGACACCTTTTTGCAAGTCTATATTGAGGTAGTCTCATTAGTATGTGACGACGTCCTTATGTTTAAAGAGTAATCATATCTCATAATGAAAACATGTCCGTGCAATGAATACCCCCATAACCCCACTTTTATATAGTAAAACTGGGGTTTGCAGGGTATACATATTTTTTCTTATTTTTGCTCCAAAACATAGATTGTGGGTACTCGTTAGAACCGCCTCGCCGAGGCGGTTCTAACGTGTACCCTTAATCTATGTTTTGAGCAAAAATAAGAAAAAATATCAAAATTTTTCAGCTGAAAATTTTCAATTTTTAAAGCTCAAAAAATCTCCGTTTATTGCATGGGCAAGTTTTCGTAATGTTGTTGTTTTTATAATTTCAGAAGAATGCACGTTTACGAGTATGTACCACTTTGGCTCACCGTCAATATAATAGTAATAGCGAATAATTTTGTTCATGCCCTCGACGGTAAACAACAAATACTTCAAGAAATAACGGAAGAAAATAACATAAAACACGACGAACCCATACTACGAATGACTCGTTCCAACCGTGCTATTTCAGCCCTGATAAAAAGCGCCGTAGAAATACAAACACAGAGCAAACAATACAGGAAATTTGTGAAAAAGGGTTCAGTTACAAATGCTATTGATGATTTCATGAAATTGAAACCGACACATATCAGAAAAAGACTGTACAGTACAGAAGCTTACTCCGGGGATGTCCTTATAACGCTAAGGAGGAAGGATACTAGCCAAATACGTCAACCTTCTATTACAATAGATCAACCCGGTGATGTTGCACCTATAAAAATTGTTTATGAAAAGGGCGGCATAAGACCTTAGCTACATCATCGCATTACGAAAACACGCCCATGTAATAAAACAGATTTTTCCTAAGTTGTAAAAATTGAAAATTTTCAGTGGAAAATTCTTTATATTTTTCTTATTATTACTCAAAACATAGATTGTGGGTAAACGTTAGAACCGCCTTGCCGAGGCGGTTCTAACGAGTACCCACAGTCTATGTTTTGGAGCAAAAAGAAGAAAAAAATATGTATACCACTGCATACCCCAGTTTTCCTATGTAAAAGTGGCGTTAAAGGGGGTATACATTTCACGGACATGTTTTCCTGATGTCTAGATTGTACAGCGACTAAACATTCTCGTAGAGCTGGAAACGGCAGGATCTTGAGAAAAACCTGCACTTCCAGATACAAGATGAGACTTTCAGAATATATGTGTTTCTTTTTTTCTTTTCCTACGGATTTCAGTAAGTTATTCGGTGCCCTGGGATCTCCATCGTTGGGCATGTGTCCTCGTTTTTTATTCATCATGGTGGTTATCATGATTTATTTGTTTGTCCTTGATGATTCATTGACGTTAGTGATTCACCGCGAGGACCTCACAACTACTGTAACTAAATGGTGTGAACCACGTGTGACTGCAGAAGATGAGAGTGAGGTTAGGGCCCTGTAAACCCGGTTTAAGCCCCCCTGTAGTTTTATTGGAAAAGGTCCCTCAGGACCTTTTCCACAGTGTTTACTTTGAGTATGAAGAAAATTCTACCCATGATCGACTGCTCTCTCTCAGTTACGCGTTTTGTCACATAAAGCGCTTAATAAAAACTAGTGAACCCGTCTATACTGACTAGACAGTTAACCGCAATCAATTAAATTTATCCATTTTTGACACTCCCCGTCAAATAGCGGTAAAATCTAGCAAGCAGTCTCGGTCGTGGTGACTGCTTATCATAGCGCATCTAGGTTTAGATCTTAGATACCCTGACGAGGCGTACAGAAACTATAGGGACTCTATATGGCTGACCTTTAGTCCATCACATCGGTCCCATGGTCTGTTTCTGGTAGTGTGGCTGCAGGTCAAAATTCAGAACTCTGTCACAAATTGACTGCACTGCAAAATGGTTTTCTACACATCGACATATTGATTGTAATCGTGTTCCCTTTAGTATTGGCTTTGGTTCCATAACATCAGAAATTTTGGTCAATGCCTTGAGTGACAGATACACACACTGGTCAAGCGTTCATAACAAGAAACGACATTCATGTATAGGAAAAGAAACTGAAACGTATGAGAATCGAAATTAATTGCAAACCAGAGAATCAACAACACTGAAATCTAGAGCAAAAGGAATCTCTTATAACAAACGGCTGCTGACCTTTTCATTGGTTTCTTTTTAAAGAAGCCAACTTGTATTACTAATCGTTCCAGGTCGATACTTCTGTTGTGGTTCTATTTGATGGAACAATGAACACGGTCGAGACATTTAGGTTCAGAGTTTGTTTTCTCAAAATACAAGGTACAACGTGCTTCCGGTTGAATCATGGAATGGCTCACCGCGCACTGAATGTCTCCTCGGCGTAGTAGTGTGTTTAGATGTGCAAACATAGATACATTTCACACATGTTACTACCGGTCGTAGCGGGGACTCATGAATAGAATACTTTTCCTAAAAAAGTGGAAAATTTGATCATCTATTTTTTTTATTTATATAAAGTTGTAATTGGTAATGTACAACGACTAGAGGCGGATTTATTGACTAATGGGGTTGCACTTGATTTATCGTTACATAAAGTTATACAAGACCAGAACATACATGTACAATAATGAAGAGTCGTTTCGGTCTTAGCAATAGGCATAAACCATTACCTCCCTCTTTGTTTGGAATGAGCAAAATTGAAATACTGCATCAAATAGCTTTTAGACATGACCATGTGCAAATGTTTAACATTTGTAACATTATAATGTTTTTGTTAAATACTGTCTTTAAAAGTCAAAATTTATAATGCACATTTTAAGTAGTTAAGTATACATGACTTTATCCGTATAAAATTTGAAGATCAAATAAACTTTAAATTGTAAACTGTCTTGATTTGCTTCCTTCACTGCTGGTTGACTATCAATGTAACAAGCAAACTGTCTGTATGGTACCATAGCTCTTCATCTGTACTCTGTAGCTGTGGATCTCAGTAGACTAAATGTTCCTAAATTCTGTGAGTTAGAAATGATATTGTTTATAAGAATATTTTGAACTTAAAGTTGAACAGAACTCGTGCTCTGTAAGAGTGCACTGGAGATTATTGTGCTCCTTAACACTGTGCATCTCTTGGTATAATGCAACTTAAAATGAACACATACAATACTCATTCTGAATCAAAACTAGTGTTCTGAAAGAGTGCACTGGAGATTATTGTGCTCCTTAACACTGTGTTACTCTTGATAAATGCACCTAAGGCTGCATTCCTACATAAATATACGGTCTACGGTATTCACGGCGATATTCGGTGTTCGCTATTCGGAATTCGCTATACTTACATGTACATGTATATACGGGCATGGCAGTTCACATTTAGACAGCACATGTTTTCAATGCGTTCCTTTCGTGAGTATGAAAAATATGGGTTGTCCGTTGCTGGCCCAAGGCTATATACAAGGACATGTATGAAAGTATTTGAGTATATACCAAATTTCAGGTGAATGTTTACAAGACCATTGATCATCTGGTTTATAAAATCCTTCAAACATACACTCTAACACACTGCCCAGGTCTATTCAAACGGTTTGTTTATAATTCAATGATAACCTTAAAGAATCCAATCATTTTATATTAACACTTCTGGTATAACTCCTTACAAATTGATCAACACGGGCGAGACTTTCCTTTTAAAAGGAAATTTTATTTCTTTTGCCTTTATCAAGTCGCACGGTGTCTTTCTTCTTATATTGGAATTTTCCGTCACTTGTTCTTCTGTGCCTTTTCTTGATCTTTGCCTACTTGTACCTATTATAAGTTGAATTGCAGGATGTTGGATAAAGTATCTCTCACTGGCCTAAAATCATGTTGATTGGACAAGCCATTTTTTCACAGTTTAAGTTTAAAAACTTTAAATAACCAAAAATACCCCCAAAAAGCAGGTGTCACCTCTCGCTTCTTTTCATGTGCAAGGCCGCGTCTCCACGGATAATGTTTCTTTGACGCACAGCAAAGATTACTTATATATTACTTAGCTTGCTCACCTTTGTCACAGATATTTGACAAGAAAACTTCACCACAGAATTTAGTTTACACGAGCATATTTTTCTGCGGAAAACCTACGTTGTCAAAGAAATATTGTCTGTGGAGACGCGGCCTAAGTGGATTAAAACTGGCACTTTATGTGCATATAAAATAGTCCGGGCTAATAGGCAATCACATCCCCTTTATTCTGTCGTTTATTTGAATTGACTACGACTTTTTGTTTTTGAGTTTTACCATGATTACTTAAGCTGCTGACAGTGTGCAAAACTCAGATATTTTAAAGTGATAAGTGACCTGCCCGATAAATCAGACTGTTACATCCGATACTACTTACAATGGGTTATACACAGTATCTGGACATACCTAATTAGTAAATATAACCAGTAGCGTGGCTTACTTTTATCAATGGGTAAAAATTAACATGCCAAATTACCGAGGACAGTGTAACAAAAAAGTGTCTTGTCCGTAAGACTATAAGAATCTTATATGGGGTTCTGTTCTAGATGGAAGTTTCCAACCCAAGGGATGACCGTGCTGAGCGGAACCGAGGCTCTGCCGAGGTTCCGCTCAGCACGGTCATCCCGAGGGTTGGAAACTTCCATCTAGAACAGAACACCATATTAGATTCTTTTTCTTGCACAACAACCCCTAAAATCTGGTTTATTTCAAGATTTTGCGTAATAGCGGACTTATATTGTTAGTCTGGGTGAGAACATCTGGGTGAGATGCAATTTTATCACCCAGGCAAAAAGTGTGGCGATTTCTGTCTGGTGTGCAAGAAATACATTTCTCTATAACGTCACATATTTCTGGGAGTTTAAAACACATTGGAGAATGAATTCTTCAAAACTAATAATTGTCGTACGAAAATATAACTCCAACAAATGAAAATATAGAATTATGGAAATAATAATTTGGTCTCAAATGTCCTCTATGTAGTATATCTACACCGGCACTTTTGGGTTTCGTCTTTCCGACGGTGTCA
The DNA here is from genome assembly GCA_964017185.1 of Rugalucina vietnamica. Lineage (NCBI taxonomy): Eukaryota > Metazoa > Mollusca > Bivalvia > Lucinida > Lucinidae > Rugalucina > Rugalucina vietnamica. The sequence goes on from OZ024873.1 coordinate 2,535,613, forward strand.
ACATAAAAATATCAAATTTTAGAATTTTGGGAAAATATGAGCGATCCTGGGCTTTCTGATACCTTAGTTGATCATGAACAAGAATAACCATCATTCGTCGCAGAATGCGTGAAGTTTTAGTGGATGAATGCTCTAACACTTTTTAAAAACGAAAACAAAATTGTACGGTTTCGTCAAAACTGTACGGTTTTGTCGTAAATTTAAGTCCGCCAATGACCGAACCGGACATTTCTGACTAAACCGTACATGTGAAGTTTTCGTTTTTATAAGTGTTTTAGTGCACAAAACTTTAAAAATTTCATGTTTTTGCAAACAGTGATACTTGTTGGTCAAAACTCAACATGAACATACTTCAGAAAGGACTTCTTAATACGGACCCAGACCACAATTAATTTTACTATATAGTTAAATCATTTGTTATGCCTCCTACCTTTCTTAATGACATTGCTGGCTCTGTTTTGAAGCTTTTCTGCAAGCTAGCAGGGCTTGACAAGTGTTTTAATCAGGTTTAAAGTATATCGTGACCGGCTTGTTTTCCAGCTATTTTGACTTTTTAAAAATGACTATTGGTCTGATGCTCGTGCGCCGTGTTTATTAGCACTAACATGAGGGAGATAATTCGCCCCCACTATTTTACCAAATGAACAGATACCTGGACTGTTCTAACATTTTCTGAAAGCTCATGCAATGGGCTATTCAGAATGATATAACAAGCAGAGTGTTCACTTAAACTGGCAGTCTTACACCCTAGTGAATGGGGGAACTACATTGTGTGGAAGTATACCTGAAGCCAGTAAAAACGCAACTTTCAGCATATAACCTATCCAACGATTCTTGGATATTTTCACAATGTTATTATATAAAATCATGAAATTGTCGTCCCGATATGAAGGCCATATTCGTCTTGTGCTAAATTAGCAAGTGAAGTAAAGCGATCTGCGTTTGTCGATTAAGGGACACAACTCAAACATGGACAAAAAAAAGCAAATGCACCTTATCAATCCAGCTATGCGTTTACCTTTATGACTAGCTCTTTTGTATTCAAACTTTCGGTCAATGCCAATATTGCTCTAATGTCTATGTAAACCATTCCGTAGATTGTTTTTTTTTCAAGTTTTGATCTTATAAAAGGCCATCAAAGTCAGAACATGAAAACCGGAAGTGAATTCAAGAATGCCATTTTTGAAAATTAAAACTGTCATAAAATGGACCCATATGCTAGAACGTAACATCTCCGGTGTCCAAACTATGGAATGATTCTGTTTTATTGAAGTTTCGGTAGATTATCAAAATCTGTGGTATTTTTTCGAAAATTTGAACATTTGGAAATTAATCTTGGTCGTTCCATCAGGTGGAATTGTCGGTATTACACCGTTTTTTTGTTGCTGGTATTCGGCCGCATACTTCGGCATTGAAATTGGGTTGCTATGCAAGGTTGAATGGGTTTAAAATCAAATTTTAATGATTTTGTCATTTTTCACCCAAAAATCAACCAGAAGTGCTAAATTGAGTTCAGTTTTCGCTGAACGATTTTCGGACGAGTGGCAAGCTGACTTCGCTATAAACAAAGCGCACAATGTGTCCCTGAAAGGTAGAAATAACCTGTATATCAGTTGCGTTTTTAATGGTTTTAAGTATATATCCGGATGATGTTCTACCATTCAGAGGAATTAATTGTGTACTGATTCCATACGTAGATTACAAATATCGGAAAGGTTGCATTTTGTCTACCGTAACACCGGTGGAAGGACGAAACGCAAAGTGCCGGTGTAGATATACCACAGTGGTCCTGCCACGTAGAGAAAAATCTACAACCAAAACTGCAAAGTTTCTGAAACCAATCAACCCAGAATCATCGAATTTGCTTTATGTTTCAGGCCAAACCTGATTCCAAACCATAGGCTACGTTTTCAGCAGATCGGCTGGAAGTGAAAGAAGCTAGATAAATAACATGAACCTACATCATACAATTCTCCGATTTTTGAACTGTCTTAAAATTTAATAATAAAACAAAACAACACGGAGATTTTTACACGTGTTGCATCCCTCATCTGTATTGTGGGAAGTACCACAAATGAATTTTATATTACTATCACTGTATTTTGCTATGAAAGAGCTGGAACGGTGGCCGTTTCTTACATTTTAAGCGATGGGTTTGGTTTTAACTTACATGTTGTCGAAGTATACGTAATTCAGGTCATGCGATAGCTCCTAAACGGAGATTTTTGACTTCTTTATCAAGTGGGCTACTTAAATAATCCAGCTCACACAGCGAGGCATGTTTTCTGTCAGAATGTTACTAAGGATCGATTTTTAAACTTCGAAGTACTACTTACCTTAGTGTCATTGTTGTGAACCACGAGGTAGCTAGTAACCTTGCGAGTCGCATATGACAACGCAGAAGGTAAAACAAGTATTCGAGAGCACACGGTTATATCCATTGCACTCTAAAACCTGGTTCTCTTTTGGCCTGCCCTCTTAATTTAAGTGGCCGCTTATATGTTATTGCCAATTAAGCATTTTTTTCTTGTGCAAACATTCACAATTTAAGTAGATCGTGGAAAGAAATAACATGGATAAATCCGTTCCTATCTATGTTTGTATAATTATGATTTCACTGCTATCTGTGGGAGAGCACACGGTTATATCCATTGCACTCTAAAACCTGGTTCTCTTTTGGCCTGCCCTCTTAATTTAAGTGGCCGCTTATATGTTATTGCCAATTAAGCATTTTTTTCTTGTGCAAACATTCACAATTTAAGTAGATCGTGGAAAGAAATAACATGGATAAATCCGTTCCTATCTATGTTTGTATAATTATGATTTCACTGCTATCTGTGGATTGCCAGGAAGACAAAGAAGGTATGTAATTATGAAAATCTAACTATACAATATACAGAGATTTTGGGGGGCTGTAGAAATTGAATTTTTAATATTTTTAAGATTTTTGCTCAAAACATGTTAGATTGTGGGTACACGTTAGAACCTCCCCTGTAAAGGTAAAAATGTATAAGTAGGCAACGACCAGGACGAGAGAAGCCTCCGTGGTGCAGTGGTTATGTCACTCGCCTTGTAAACCAGGGGTCGCTGGTTCGATCCCGGGCTTCTCCAGTCCTTCAGATGGGACTATAAACCGAAGTCTCGTCTCCATATGACCTTAGCTGTTGGTGGGACGTTAAACCCCAATCAACCAATCAACGATCAGGAAGAAATTCCCACTCCAAAAACTGAGGTGGGAAAAACTAAATTAACAAGTAGGTACTTATACACTCCAACCTGTATTATTAAGTAAGCTCCTGTCTTAAGCAAGCACTTTTATTTCCCCCCTATTAATTTCACATGTAAATGAACCTCTATAAGCAAGCACCTGTCTTATGTGGCCAGATGACACTAGTTTCTGTCCCAATTTTGACTTTAAGCAGCCACTCATTTCCCCAATAACATAAAAAAAAATAAATATTTTGACATGGATATTTAAACTCTGTCAGGTTTCAAAATTGTCTACACACCTCCCAGATGCCAGAAGTCAATGTTTATTGTCTCAAAAAATAATCCTAGACAACTTGTCTGTGAGAACTTGGTGACAGTTACCAGTGACATAACAATGACAGTAGTAAAAGACTATGCATTTATTTGCAACACATTTTCATAAAGGTTTTATCTTTACTTTGTTAGTTCCAAACATTTGTTTTTTCAATCAAAGCAAACAAAAGTCTAAATTGTTGACTTAAATATGATATACATTTTCCTATACAATAATATTTACTGAGAAAAAACTGCTTTCTCAAAAAAGCCAAATTATCGGGCAAATTATTCCAATTTATAACTCTTGGAACATTTTTTACAATGTGCTACCACTTATAATAGAGGAAAATCAAGCAATGAGAAGTTAGTTCGATTTTCGTTTTTCGTTTTTCGATATTCAAAAAAAGAAGTTACATGTAGTTCGATATTCGTTTTTCGTTTTTCGATTTTCAAAAAATAAGTTAGTTTGATATTCGTTTTTCGTTTTTCGATATTCAAAAAAAGAAGTTAGTTCGATATTCGTTTTTCGATATTCAAAAAATAAGTTAGTTTGATATTCGTTTTTCGTTTTTCGATATTCAAAAAAAGAAGTTAGTTCGATATTCGTTTTTCGATATTCAAAAAATAAGTTAGTTTGATATTCGTTTTTCGTTTTTCGATATTCAAAAAAAAAGTTAGTTTGATATTCGTTTTTCGTTTTTCGATATTCAAAAAATAAGTTAGTTCGATTTTCGTTTTTCGATATTCGCCCCCTTAGCGTTTTTGTGCTCAAATTTGTACTATAGCGAACGTGCTCATTGCGAATATCATGTTCGCAGTGGAGGTTCTCACTTTCACCCATCTACGAAAGAAAAACTTGGAAAAATTTGAATATCGAAATACAGAATTTTATTTCGATTTTCGTTTTTCGATATTCGCCCCCTTGACGTTTTTGTGCTCAAATTTGTACTATAGCGAACGTGCTCATTGCGAATATCATGTTCGCAGTAGAGGTTCTCACTTTCACCCATCTACGAAAAAAAACTTGGAAAAATTTGAATATCGAAATACAGAATTTTATTTCGATTTTCGTTTTTCGATATTCGCCCCCATGGCGTTTTTGTGCTCAAATTTGTACTATAGCGAACGTGCTCATTGCCAATATCATGTTCGCAGTGGAGGTTCTCACTTTCACCCATCTACGAAAGAAAAACTTGGAAAAATTTGAATATCGAAATACAGAATTTTATTTCGATTTTCGTTTTTCGATATTCGCCCCCTTGGCGTTTTTGTGCTCAAATATGTCCTATAGCGAACATGCTCATTGCGAATATCATGTTCGCAGTGAAGGTTCTCACTTTCACCCATCTACGAAAAAAAACTTGGAAAAATTTGAATATCGAAATACAGAATTTTATTTCGATTTTCGTTTTTCGATATTCGCCCCCTTGGCGTTTTTGTGCTCAAATTTGTACTATAGCGAACGTGCTCATTGCCAATATCATGTTCGCAGTGGAGGTTCTCACTTTCACCCATCTACGAAAGAAAAACTTGGAAAAATTTGAATATCGAAATACAGAATTTTATTTCGATTTTCGTTTTTCGATATTCGCCCCCTTGGCGTTTTTGTGCTCAAATTTGTACTATAGCGAACATGCTCATTGCGAATATCATGTTCGCAGTGGAGGCTCTCACTTTCACCCATCTACGAAAGAAAAACTTGGAAAAATTTGAATATCGAAATACAGAATTTTATTTCGATTTTCGTTTTTCGATATTCGCCCCCTTGGCGTTTTTGTGCTCAAATTTGTCCTATAGCGAACATGCTCATTGCGAATATCATGTTGGCAGTGAAGGTTCTCACTTTCACCCATCTACGAAAGAAAAAGTTGGAAAAATTTGAATATCGAAATACAGAATTTTATTTCGATTTTCGTTTTTCAATATTCGCCCCCTTGGCGTTTTGTGCTCAAATTTGTCCTATAGCGAACTTGCTCATTGCGAATATCATGTTCGCAGTGGAGGTTCTCACTTTCACCCATCTACGAAAGAAAAAAATGGATTAATTTGAATATCGAAATACAGAATTTTATTTCGATTTTCGTTTTTCGATATTCGTTTTTCGTTTTTCGATATTCAAAAAATAAGTTAGTTTGATATTCGTTTTTCGTTTTTCGATATTCAAAAAAAAAGTTAGTTTGATATTCGTTTTTCGTTTTTCGATATTCAAAAAATAAGTTAGTTCGATTTTCGTTATTCGCCCCCTTAGCGTTTTTGTGCTCAAATTTGTACTATAGCGAACGTGCTCATCGAGAATATCATGTTCGCAGTGGAGGTTCTCACTTTCACCCATCTACGAAAGAAAAACTTGGAAAAATTTGAATATCGAAATACAGAATTTTATTTCAATTTTCGTTTTTCGATATTCGCCCCCTTGGCGTTTTTGTGCTCAAATTTGTCCTATTGCGAACATGCTCATCGCGAATATCATGTTCGCAGTGAAGATTCTCACTTTCACCCATCTACGAAAGAAAAACTTGGAAAAATTTGAATATCGAAATACAGAATTTTATTTCGATTTTCGTTTTTCGATATTCGCCCCCTTGGCGTTTTTGTGCTCAAATTTGTCCTATAGCGGAATTGCTTATTGCGAATATCATGTTCGCAGTGGAGGATCTCACTTTCACATCTTTGAAGGAAAAACTTGGAAAAATTTGAATATCGAAATACAGAAATTTATTTCGATTTTCGTTTTTCGATATTCGCCTCCTTGGCGTTTTTGTGCTCAAATTTGTACTATAGCGAACGTGCTCATTGCAAATATCATGTTCGCAGTGGAGGTTCTCACTTTCACCCATCAACGAAAGAAAAACTTGGAAAAATTTGAATATCGAAATATATTTTATTTTGATTTTCGTTTTTCGATATTCGCCCCCTTGGCGTTTTTGTGCTCAAATTTGTACTATAGCGAGCGTGCTCATTGCGAATATCATGTTCGCAGTGGAGATTCTCACTTTCACCCATCAACGAAAGAAAAACTTGGAAAAATTTGAATATCGAAATACAGAATTTTATTTTCGTTTTTGGATATTCGCCCGCTTGGCGTTTTTGTGCTCAAATTTGTACTATAGCGAACGTGCTCATCGAGAATATCATGTTCGCAGTGGAGGTTCTCACTTTCACCCATCAACGAAAGAAAAACTTGGAAAAATTTGAATATCGAAATACAGAATTTTATTTCGATTTTCGTTTTTCGGTATTCGCCCCCTTGGCGTTTTTGTGCTCAAATTTGTACTATAGCGAACGTGCTCATTGCGAATATCATGTTCGCAGTGGAGGTTCTCACTTTCACCCATCTACGAAAGAAAAAATTGGAAAAATTTGAATATCGAAATACAGAATTTTATTTCGATTTTCGTTTTTCGATATTCGCCCCCTTGGCGTTTTTGTGCTCAAATTTGTACTATAGCGAACGTGCTCATTGCAAATATCATGTTCGCAGTGGAGGTTCTCACTTTAACCCATCTACGAAAGAAAAACTTGGAAAAATTTAAATATCGAAATACAGGATTTTATTTTGATTTTAGTTTTACAATATTCGGCCACTTGACCTTTTTGTGCTCAATGAGCACAATCGTGCTCATTGCGAATATCATGTTCACAGCGAAGATGCTCATCTTCACACATCTACGAATTTAAAGAAAAACTTTGCAAAATTTGAATGAACAAATACCGAATTTTGATTTGATGTTCGTGTTTCGACATTCGGACACTTTGCGTTTTTGTGCTCAAAATTGTACTGTAGTTTCTTAATCACTCCATCATCTCACTGCTGTGTCTGGTGTGGGTTCGAGCCCCGTTCTGGCCACATGTGAGACAAGCCAAGTTCTGCTTGCGGGTGTGCCAGGTGGTTTTTCTCGGGGTTCTCCCGTTTTCGCCCACCTACTGATTGGCCCGTCTCATATGAGCTGAAATAATCTTGAAAGGGACGTAAAACTGAATTTAAAAAAAAATGTACTATAGCAAGCGTGCTCATTGCAAATATCATGTTCGCAGTGAACATGCTCAAGTTGAATATCGAAGCAAAAGCGACGTGCCATTCTCGAAGTCCGGGGAACTTCCAGGCCTGTGCATGAGCAGCTTTTTATGACCGATATACCTTTATGCAAGAGAGATAATAGACTTCTTTAATCCGCTTAGCGAGTTGTCTCCCTGGCATCATCTCAGGTAAATTGACCAGGTAACTCAAAGTTTTGTGTAGCCAGCGTGTTTGCTGACATTGTTAAGCCCTGCGGGTGTCAAGATATAAAACGCCAGCCAGGTAAACTGGGTTATCAAATAACATCGGAATTCTCATGTTGTTATAATGTATAGCCTGGGCGATATGGATAAACTTTAAAAATTTTAGATTTTCACTGAGAATATATGAAATTATCGGAAAATAAAAAATATTAAATTTAAATAAGTCATTGCATTTTTTACTTAGCAGAAAGACATTTACTAGGGAATTCTTAATCCATTCTTCAATACTTATACAAAAAAAGAAAGAAAAAAAAAAAAAAAAAGAAAAAGAAAAAAAAAATATTATGATCTGATGCGATCTCAATTCTCATAATATTATTATAGTCCTATTAATTTGGATTATTAATCTATATCTTGATTCGCTCAGCCATATTATTTTCCATACGTAACGCTTGTCTAGATAATTTGCCGAATCGTCTCACAATATAAAGTCTGTACACTTTAATTCTGCTAAAACAATGCAGAGCTAAAATGTACAGTCTTAATGAGAATGAAAAGGAAACGAAACTGGGCGCAAGCTGGTTAGAGGTTTTGCTTAATGGAGAAAACAAATATAATTGCCTTATATAACTGATTCGAGGCGATGCATGTACAACAAGCTGGACATCTACCCGCATCTTCCACTGATGCGCAGACCTGATCTGACCAAATGTTTTTTTCATGACACGGCCTTTACCATCATCATCGCTTGATTGCACATTTAAGCTGCTCAGTATGATTTAACAAAATATTGACTTTGGAATGTGATATCTGTCACCTATAGAAGAGAACACTGAGATGCCTCATGAGAAAACCAACAATCTGCATATGAAAAAACAAAGGCGCAGATCAGCATCGCAGTAACTGCAAAGTTGATCATCATCTTTGTTTTCGCTACACCGACAGAGCTATTCCTTTACTTTCTAAATCCAAAATTTCCAGTCTTTAGCCATCTTCTGTGATTATACAGCCCGGTTTGTGTTGGACCTGTTCGGAAACCACATTGTTGGTTTTCCCAAGAGGTGGCTCAATATTGACAGGCTTTACGATTTTTAAGTATCATATAATTGAAAGCAGTCTTTAGTATTTAAACATAGATGGTCAGTCATTTATTTATGTGGCTTATCTAAATCAGCGATCATGTCCTTCTAACAACTTTCAGTCAAGTCGGGACTATGACGAAAAAGGCAGCGCAAAAGAAAGAAGAAACACATTAAATAATAACTAATACACCATATATTATATCTCATTTATTTACTAGATGACAGTTGTACATAAAAGATAATCAAATGTGCTATAGAAAAATATAATGCATTGTAGTATGACTTTCTGTTTTTCCTTTGAAGTTTTAGTAACATTAAATCCAATACACGTGGATATCAAAGGAGGCGGGCCTACGTACTAATACACATGAAGGAGGCGGAATTAAAACAGTACTGTAACTTCCTGATATTGGAAGTTACAGTACAGATCTGTCAATTTCTATTCTGTCATACTACAAGTTAGTTAAAAACCTCGTAGAAAAAATAAGTATAAACAGCTCGTCTTCGACTCGCTTTATTTTACTTATTTTTTCTACTCGGTACTTTAACTTTAACTAAAAGAACATATTATAACAACACAAATAAACTTCTTTTAAAACAAACAATTTATCACAGCATTTAAAAGGAAAAAAAGCACACATACATAAATGTAGAAAAACTCGATGCATGACAATTTAAGATGAATAAAATAATTTGTCGTTAGAAATGATAATGCGACTATTAAAATCTTGATGTTTGTAGATTGTTATAATGGACCTTCTTGTATACATTATCTTGTTATATAACCCAAGGGAAAGCAATAAATACAGTGATCACAAAACAGTAGCTAAAATAAGGGGCTTTCATCAGGAAAATGAGTCCGTGTAATGAATACCCCCTTATACCCTACTTTTATATTAGCAAAACTGGGGTATGGAGGAGAATACCTGTTTTTTCTTATTTTTGCTCCAAAACATAGATGATGGGTACTCGTTAAAACCGCCTCGCCGAGGCGGTTCTAATTTGGGCAGAAAGTTAACAATCCGTGTAGCAGAATGTAAATAACAGGTAATTAATCCATGCATAGCAGAAAATGACACTTTAAATCTAAAAGTTACACAGAATACGATTCCACACCAGCTAAAATGACAAGTTTCTCACACGGGTAATGTTTGCGCACAAGTTTGCCGTCAAGGTCCTTAACGTACACTTTTCGTAAGCTGAGCTTTGAGGCAAGTCATATTGGAAATGTTATCTGCTTGCCACAACCATTAGAATTCAGAGAATAATACCACGAATCAGACAACACTAGCTTGGATAGATTTTCTTTAAAGAATAATCCAGATTCATTGCCACCAAACAGGTGTCTATGTATATCAGAATCGAATTGAATTACGACCCTATTATTACGCAAGCGCAATCGTCTCTGAATGGCGTCTTCAAAAAGTCGAGAGAAAATCTTCACTCTCGACTTTCTCTGGTTCGTCTGACCGACTGGCCTTTGGGTAAAGGTTCCCCAACATGTAGACGCTTATAATCTACGTTTTGTCTATGACGTAATTTCGAAGCCATGTTTGCTTACAGAATGACAAAGGTTAAAAGATGCGTAATATATAATTAAAGAAGGTGAATATAACCATGAACCGTGGACACAAACAAATGATTTGTTTTGAAAACAATTATCAAAATGTCGCCTTCAGAATCTTGAGTAATCCGAAACCGGTAATCTTGGTAATCTGTCTACTTTGAAACCACCTTGCCGACAAATCTTCTTCAATTATGAAATAAATAGTTAATGATAATGTGATAATTGAACAGATGTCTAATTGCTTTAAACATAATTTAGTTGTTTGAGCTTGAATTTTATCGTAAACTGATTGCCGTTCAAACGTTATTTAAATTTTACCGCCCGAAAATATATGATAATTAAATGCAATGATATTTTACGAAAAATTGCTTAATTAAGTTTCATTATTTTATAAAGTCTAATTATTTTTGTTTTATGCAGCATGTTTCATAATTCTTTGCTCAAATGACTTTTCCTGACTTTTATATCACTCATCTATTTGTACACACACAACTACACGCAGCGTGTAAAATTGCAAGCGAATAATTGTGGACACTGTTGAATATAAACATTTTGACAAAAGCAAACATTTTCACAGACTTATAAAAATTATACCAAAATGTACGTAATTAATCCAGCTACACTGTGATATGAGGACAAATATTGCAAATACAAATTAAAGGCTTATTTTGATGTGTCAAAGTAGCCAAGGTATAACCAAATTTGAAACTTTTTCGCTATCAATCGCTATATATCTTATACATTTTGATACAAAATTGATATGGCTTGCAAGTAACTCAAAAGTGACAAAGTGAAAAATTATTCAATTTTCTTATAAAATATATCATTGGAAAGCTAATGAAAGCAGCTTTGTAAAAATATGAGGACAAAATATCCAACTTTATTAATAAACTTTAATTAGGACAATTAGTCTGCCTCTCCGTTAAACCTCCATATTAAAAATTAATACTGCGGTAGCCAGGTAATGTCGCGGCCGCTTCACGGATAAAGGCAGAAATCCAGGTAAGGTCTGTAGTGAAATGTCAGATATAGTTGCGAATGATGCTCTGAGCTCAAAGTTCAAAGTTCATCGGTACATCTTCGTTGTAGAAGCTACTTGCCGTATTCGAAGACCGATGAACTCCCAGATCTTCTGAACTCAGGACATTCTATGTTTCGAAGTTCATAGGAACATCTTCGAGGTAGAAGCTTTTGTTCGTTTGTATTGAGGTTTATCGTCCCAGTAAAAATGCAGCCACCGCTTCTTGGGTATTAACCAGTACTCTGGAGAGGTCATGTGTCTTGCTCAAGGACACATCACAGTACCGTCAGTGCGGATCAAACCAAGGACCTCTCGATTCGGTGTCCGACGCTCTGCCACTACACCCCCCGCCCCCCCTATAGTAGAAACAACCGTCCGAAACACTTTCGGCAACTAAGCCCAGTAGAAGGCCGGGCAGCCAAAGTCGTCCGATTGGGGCTGGAGACAGTCGGAACACGTTTGACGACCAAACCTTATAAATCCGGGACACCCCTGTCGTCCGGGGTTGGTAGGATCAGTCTTTGAATGGCTGAAACACATTCGCCAACATAGCCCCCAAGCAGACCGAGAGTTCCAATATTTCAATACGACATATTAACAAAATGGGATTGTACCGAAATATTTGATGCGTCTCTTTGTCCTAAAAAAAAATAAAATAAAAATATTGGGAGAAAATATATATTGAGGACTGGGCCAAAGCTTCCGAAATTCTAACTGTAATTCTAATTCAACCATAATCAGACCCGAACTTCTAGTTCGAGATCGGCCAGTGGACCGGCAGTCTCATCTTCGGCGACCAAGCCACCAATAAACGTTATACACTGAAAAAAAGTTATAAGAGGCCACTTTTCAAACTCATTTTTTGGAACTAAACCATGTTCAAAATTGCACGATGTTTAGTCTAAAGACGTGTCTTTCAAATAAGTAAAGTTCCAAAGTGTTCAGAAATAATTTTCTTTCACTAAACGCGATTTTGGAGTAAAAATCAATGTTTTTGAATAAAAAATTTGATAAAGCACAACATTAAATGATATACAGTTTCCATCCGACACTCTTACATGTACCCCTTCTGTTACCTTCAGGAAATGATTTATATAAGCTTTAAGCTTTTTATCAAATCCTGTACCATATGAATATTGTATATATTGTACTTGAAATTTGATGGAATAAATATGTTTAAACCAACATTAAATGAAATTATGAGCGGGTGTCATCAAAGGGGCCCTTCCGGCTTGGAAAAACATCAAACATTCGAATTTTCTCTACTGGTAGACTTTCTGCGCATTTTTAAAAATCGCTAATTTTGAGATTTTTTGAAAAAAAAAACATCAATGTGCCTCTTAAACATGTTAATCGCTATTAAATTCACTTTATGAAGCCTGGAAATGAGAGATATAACCCGAGTGAGCTATTTTAGACTATTTTCGAGGACAAACAGGTCACGGCTGACGCACACTTCCGGTTTCAATGCCAATTTTTAACGAACAAAATAACGAAATTTATGGACAATTTTTTAAATTTTCAAAGTTTATCAGTCTAGTATTATAACTTAATACTCGCTGAAAATTTCAATTCCATACTTGTGATAATAATGCAACCAGAGATGAACAAAGTTTGTATGCAAATTGCATACAAAAAGCTGAATTCATGTTATTCATGTTGCTGTCTTCTTGCATGTACAAAACAGAAACGAAGATTCTTATTGCAGCAACACATCTGACTTAATTTTATCTTGCATCATGGTAGTCAGTAGCACTTTCAAATGAATTAAAATGTAAACTAGAAATGCGTGTTTGTAAAACACTATGCCCCCAACTGTATGCTTGTCCCTAAACTGGCAGCTTGTATGATTCATTATTTCATTCGAATTAAGTGAAATTTAATTTCCTAAAAAAGCTGTTCGGTTGCCTTTTTTGCCTCCATCCAGAAACAGAATGTAAGCCTTTGCATACAAGTTAGAAATGGAGTAAAAATTTCAAAATGGAGTTATTTTGTCAAAATTTGATGGAAAGTCCTCAAAAAGTAATCAGGTGATCTTCTTCTCAGCCCCAACCAGTATACCAAATATGAAGGCTCTAACTTAAATACTTTTTCAGATATCTTGCACACAAGATTTTCAAATTTTATTTTAAAAGGGCCATAACTCCAAAAAAATGCATACCTTGAACATGAAAAAAAAATGCCTGTCAACTATTTTTTCATGAGGAATTTGTATATGAAATTTCAAAACCCTAACATTCACTGTTCTAAAGTTTCAAATTTCACCGATAAGTGGAAAAATCAATCAAAATTTCAAAATTCTGTATTTTTGTAAAAATTTGACAGAAAATTCTCAAAAGTTAATCAGGTCATCTACTGCTCAGCCCCAACAACTGTACCAAATATGAAGGCTCTAGCTTAAATACTTTTTGAGATATCTTGCACACAAGATTTTCAAATTTTGTTTTCAAAGGGACATAACTCAAAAAAGGAGCATAACTTGGCCATACAAAAAATACGGGTCAATTATTTTATCATGAGGAATGTGTATATGAAATTTCAAAACCCTAGCATTCACCATTCAAACGTTTCAAATTTCACCAAAAAGTGGAAAAATCAATCAAAATTTCAAAATTCCGTATTTTTGTCAAAATTTGACAGAAAGTTCTCAAAAAATAATTAGGTCATCTACTTCTCAGCCCCAACAAGTGTGCCAAATATGAAGGCTCTAGCTCAAATACTTTTTGAGATATCTTGCACACAATATTTTCAAATTTTGTTTTCAAAGGGACATTACTCAGAAAAGGGGCATAACTTGGCCATACAAAAAAATACGGGTCAACTATTTTATCATCAGGAATGTGTATATGAAATTTCAAAACCCTAGCATTCACCTTTTAAAAGTTTCAAATTTCACCGAAGTGGAAAAATCAATCAAAATTTCAAAATTCTGTATTTTTGTCAAAATTTGACGGAAAGTTCTCAAAAGTTGATCAGGTCATCTACTTCTCAGCCCCAACAAGTGTACCAAATATGAAGGCTCTAGCTCAAATACTTTTTGAGATATCTTGCACACAATATTTTCAAATTTTGTTTTCAAAGGGACATAACTCAGAAAAGGGGCATAACTTGGCCATACAAAAAAATATGGGTCAACTATTTTATCATGAGGAATGTGTATATGAAATTTCAAAACCCTAGCATTCACCTTTCAAAAGTTTCAAATTTCACCGAAAAGTGGAAAAATCAATCAAAATTTCAAAATTCCGTATTTTTGTCAAAATTTGACGGAAAGTTCTCAAAAGTTGATCAGGTAATCTACTCATCATCCCCAACCAGTATACCAAATATGAAGGCTCTAGCTTAAATACTTTTGGAGATATCTTGCACACAAGATTTTCAAATTTTGTTTTCAAAGGGAAATAACTCAGAAAAGGGGCATAACTCGGACAAGAAAAAAAATACGGGTCAACTATTTTTTCATGAGGAATACACACATGAAATTTCAAATCCCTAACATTCACCATTCAAAAAAAGGGCGTTACACACGCACACACAGACAGACAGACAGACAAGCCCAAACCAATATGCCCTTCCAACTTTTTCAAAGTTGGGGGCATAAACACAACGTCATAATATGACATTTAATTTGATGATAATAAAGTGTGATTTTCGAAAAGAGGGTACCTTTACTCATGCTTCGACTGCGTTAGACATATCACGCATTTTGGAATGCAGACAGTCTCAGAGCCACTGTTAGACATTGTTTTATTAATTTGATCATGAATTTTAATTGATCGTAATTTACTTTCTGAACTAGAAGAAAAAATATGAGGTGGCGTCTTATAACTTTTTTTCAGTGTAGAGTACTTTCTATACATGAAAGAAGTACTTCTCACGTAGTGAAAACAGCCTGGAAGACTGAGGCAATGAACTATCCAAGGATTATTTTCGTTCTGAGCGGGCCACACAATTACCAGGCAAACGTTTTCGTCAACTTAATAGAACTATACTTAGCAAAAGTGAAAACGCTACATGTCACTATAATTATATTCCAGACAAAGTATCAGAAAAGGGGCATTCAATCAGTTTCTATAATGTTTTCCAGGCTTCCAGCAAATGTTTCGTGAAAATTTCATCGATTGTTCTCATTTGATATCTGAGTTAGGGATCATTATGCGTTTAAAGTGTTTTTTGATAAATTATGCATGTGCGCATGCGCAAGAAAAGATTTTTTACGCTTTTTAAAACGTACGATGCCCGTGTTACATTAAAACGTTAAAAAACTTGACTTATCCTTTGAAACAAGCTCAGAAATCAATGTCTAATTTTGCCATTTTGCCAATTGTCTCCCTTTGACATAAACATGTGTGGTATTGATTGAATGTTCGGTATTCTCCGGTGTATACAGATTTTCGAAAAATTTCTTTTGCCAATTCATTAAGGTCTACAAACACATCATTCCTACCATTTCTCGATTAGGAGTATCTTCAAACGTCGATGTAACAACAGATTCATTATCCTATGGAGATTACATTGAGAAAATTTCAAGCATTGCGATTTGATGAAAATTACCCTTTTCAAGGTTGATTTTAAAAACCATCACATAAGCTTGTGGTGAATCGTTTACAGTTTCTGACTGACACATGTCCTGACTACATATCCACGCAATTCCACATGGTTGAAACGTTTACTCTTGGTTTTCTTAAGTCGTAAACTGTGTGAAATTTCTGTTCAAATTGCACACATAAAAATGGTACCCTGACACACTGAATGGGCGGTTCTGTCTTTATTTGTGACAATAACCGTATCATGTTTAGTGTTATGGACAGCCAAGTCTTTAAACATTTCAAAACACTTTCATTTGATTCGAGGGCTTGTTTCATTTTTCAGAAATGTGACAAACAATTAAGGTGTAGCGTTTTCACTTTTGTTCAGTATAATATGCGGATCGTCGCGAAGAATGCAGTAATAGACATTTCCAACTTAGACTAAGATACGATATACGGTATACGAGAAACTTTAATCGATTTCTGGGGGGTATCTCAAGGATGTCCAACTTGGTTGGAGAAAACCCTATACTACTACTACCTTACACGATCAAAGGTGTTTGATAACTTTCGTAGCATGTTTTATAAGTTTTTCAGAAGGTATCTGAAGTTTTTCAATTTAAAAATCGTACACAGACCTTATTTTAATCTTGTGCATCGATCACATGCATGCTAATGCCATGGTATGTTTTTAAATGTTTCCTGTCACGAGTCACGCAAATCTATGCGGCTTGCAAGAAACAGACGTCAGGTGAAGCAATTATGATTGCCTTAGCAATTCTGCTTCTTAGACACAGACTGCCTAGTGGTGGTGGTCGTCATGGGGTGGGGGTGGGGAGGGGGGCACAGCAGTTCTCGATGTTTGGTCGGAAAATGCCTTGTAAAACGATCGTGCCTGAAAGGTGACAATCACACCACTGAAATATGCCGATGCAGGATTGATCGATTTGTTGGGTTTATCAATTATCGACATTTTACTAGCGTCGCCAATGGGATTCGACCCCTATGTAGGTAATCAGAAGTTTACGACGCTAGTGATCGAATGAGCTATCCGGAGACACAACTTCTCAGTGCGGCGGTCATATACTTGTCATATATGCGTAGACAATGATTGAGAAAAGTTGCATCCAAACTTTTAGAATTTTTGTGACAACTTTTATTTGCTGAATCATTCTTGGTTATCCAGTTCGCAGAACAGTCAGCGGCGGAGCTCTACGAAGCAACAACAACAATGGCACTATCAGGGATTTACAATTTTTTGTTTATTTCTACGTTTGTCCTACACCCGTCAATTCTTTTTGTCAGAAAGTGTGGTTTTCAAATTCATAAAACATACTATCATGGCATTCGTGGGGGCACGTAATGATCGAGAAACCCCTTCTTAAAAAGTCTCTGTTCACTTCTACTGGTATGGTGCGATATCATGTTGGCATACATAATTCCACTGTTTCTAACATGTGCTAGAATAACAGTTGAGCCGCGACGCGAGAAACCCGGTCTTCGGGGTTTCCGACCAAGTCTGACACAACCCGAGCTGTACAAGCACAGGCGATGACTAGAGACGGGAAATTTTGGATTAAGAAAGCAGAAGAATTGTACTATCCGCGTAGCGAAAACAAAGCTGCTAATCAGCTTCGCAGCTGCTGCGAAGCTGTTCTGCGCCTTTGTTTTCACGTAGGCGAAAATCCGGTTTTCTCACGACGGGGCTCATTATTAAATCAGGTAGGCAAATCGTCATCTTACCTTAGAGACTTACACCAAGAGTTTGCACAATTTGGCGGGATTTTCCCTATACGTCATGTTGTATTTTTACTAGATGCTGATAACTGATAAGCCGTAAGTCCTCTAGGTAGTCTGTAATGCAGCTTTCACACTTACCACGTTTCGACCACGATTGGTATCGTGGTCTGAATCGTGGACCAATCGGGACTATCGTATCCAATCTTATCAGATCGTATCACATCTTGATAATCGGGCTAATCGTGGAAAAAATTTTGGCTGCCAAAAATTTTTCCACGATTACCACAATTGGAGGGACCATCGTGACCATCGCATCAGATCGTATGACATCGTAACAAATCGCAACAAATCGTATCTCATCTTGTTTCTGAATCGCGGTGATCGGGATCGACCAAAACACTGCGATCTGTTGAGATGAGTTGCGATCTCCTACGAATTGTTGCGGTCTGTTACGATTCGAGAAAAATTGCCTGGCCTGATTAACTACGAGATGACGAATTACTCGCGATAGGATGCGATCTGATACGAGTAAATGCGATGTAGTCAATGTCGAATGGGCACAAAAAATCGTCCCGTGGGAATTTTATGACGATTTGTGACGACCTACCTTAAATCAAACTTTGGGGCATATGAAACAATTTAAACCAGTTCGTCGCCCTGAGACCCGCGTCTGGGCTGAAATATGACGTCATCAAAATGGCGACCAGCGCATTCATAATATGCATTTTAAACAACCATTTTCATACTATGCTTGTCAGATAAAAATTGATTTGTTTCAAATGGGTGGATTTTACCAATTGTATTTATAAAAGCTATTTTAGCACAAAAGTGTCTCTCACAAAGAGCATAGCACTAAAATATGAGCCACATCACGACAAAATCTGCATACAAAGTGCCAAACTATGCATAGTACACCGGGAGCTAATTTGACCTAGCTTTGCATCCCCCAAGACATTTTTATGGGTGCCCATAATTTACTGACACCCCAGAAATGCAAACAAAAATGTCCCCAAAGATAAACTCAAATGCACTATGACAAAAAATGCACGGTTGCCATGGCAACCGTTAACGTGAATCTTGAGGATGGAGGTATACATAACTCCACTGTTACTTATCATAGATTATTGAACATCGTCTCATTTTAAAGCTTAGACATAGCCCCTTCTTTTTCTGGTAAGCTAATTAGCATATTCATTAATTTTTATGAAAACATGCAAAATGGCAGAAAAATCTTTAAAAATCCATAAATGAAGTAATTTCAGGCCCAAGCTGTCGTTGTGACACTTGGTTATTTAACCAGTAATATCATATGACGAATTTATTGATGACCTGGTCCTATATGAAAATTATCTCATTTGTATATTCATGAATATTAGTAAAATTGCCAAAAAGTGAGGAAAAAACAAGAGAAAAATTAAACCCATTGCAAAATATTGGATAGGTTATAAGATCCAATCTATTTTGCATCCCTGGGATAAATTCTCAAGACAGTCAGTGTTTTCAGAGGGACAGCCTTTAATGCCATTAAATATTGTCATCAGCAATGAAAAAAAAAGATTTGCATGATGTAAAATTACATAGTTTCCACACCACTCCTCATGCGATTCTAAAGAATAGGATGTTCTTCCTAAAATACTTATATCCTACCAATAGAATGCTCTAGAGTACTATAATTGGTATGATAGTGATACATGAACCAAACAATTTAGCCTACAAAATGACTCGTATCTCGGCTATCAAAAGTCATATGGTGCTGAAAAATGACATCAAATGTTATACCATCCTGTACTATAAAGTATGGGTCATTTGTGTTTTAGTTTTAAGAATATTAACAAAACGTTTTGAATTTAGAGAAAATATACAGAACAATTAAGGGGTATGCGTAGAAAACGCACGTGTCCGGGATACTGAAAGACCTAGTGAGCTATAATTGGTAAATCTTAATAAATAATAGCAACATCCATGAAAAATGAAGGGGTACACCAACAACATTGCTTATATCTCAGCCGCCAACAGCCGCCAATAGCCGTGGAGAACTCAAAATGGCCTCAATTTATTGCTAGGACAATGTTTTATTGTTATGTGCTCAGATGTATAAATCATGCTTTCTTGCAAGCAAGATTTAATAAATTTTGGTGAAGCACAGCCTTCAATTTTCATATTTTTCGGAACTTTATGTAACTTTCAGAAAATTGAATAACACGTGGTTAAAAAGGTACAAGTAGGCAAAGATCAGGAAAAGGCGCAATCAGAAAGAGATTCCCACTCCAAAAACCGAGGTGGGAAAAAACCAAACTAACAATCAGGCACTTATACCAAGAAACATATCGTAAGCCGAATGAGCAGCTATTTTCCCAATAGGTGGCCACTCAGTTACCTTAACTTAATCAAAAATATGAAAACATACATAAGGCGCCAACAGCACAAAAAAAATTAAACACCAAGACATAAAACAAAAAGAACCACCACAGAAGTATCGCCTTGGAACGATCAGTAACACAAAGTTACTGGCGGGCTTAAACCGGTTTTACAGGATCCTAACCTCACCCTCAGCTTCTGCAGTGGTTCATAACATTTAGTAAGTTCTTCGGTCCTCGATTAAGCTATCAAACTGCATGACATTAGTGCATTCTCCCATCATTCTAATGGAACCATTTTTAGCATTCTAATGATATTGACATCTGATATATGGGCGATTTTCTTTGGTGTACCCGTTTTTTTTTCTTCTTTATGAAGATCTCAGTAATATCCATACAACAACAATAGCCGATTATATCGTTACAGAACATTGTACTAGCAATCATTTGATGCCAATTATAGCTGTTCTACGTATACCCCCTTAATTTTTCCGTATTCCCAACCCACTAAATTCAAAAGGTTGTGTTGATATTATTAAAACTCATGAAACTAACACCAAATGACTCGTAAATTGTAGTTCAGGATGTAATAATATTGCCCTAGACACCATTTGATGCCATTTTCAGCTCGATAAGACTTGTGATTGCCATAATACAAGTCATTTTGAAGGTTAACCCATTTGTTTTTTTCATTGTCTTTTCTCCAAAATTTCTTTAGTTTTCATTAAAGTTCATGATATTGGAAATCAGATTATTCTTATATAATACTTCAGGACCATAGTACATTGCCATAGCATTTACTGAACACCTCTTTCAGCATCCGGGCTTGATAAACAGCTCTGGAACAAGCGATTTTTGCACATATACCCCCTATTGTTCCACAATTCTTCTCCATTTTAATGTTTTTTATTTTTATTTATCTATTCTTTTATTTTTTCTATTTTGTTTATTTTCTTGAATAAGTGAATTCAGTGCTTTAAATATGAGGTATAAAGGTTGAATTGTTCAGTTCATGCATCACTGTCAGACTAATTATAGTATTTTAGAGCATTCTATTGGTGGAATATGAGTATTTTTTGTAAGTACACCCTATTCTTTAGAATCGCATGAGAGGTGGTGTAAAAACTAAGTAATTTTACATCATGCAAATGAATTTGTTGCTGAGGACAATATTTGATGGCATTAAGGTGGCCCCTCTTACAACACTAACAGCCTTGAGAATTTGTCCCAGAGATGCATGTTAGGCCATATAACATATGCAATAACTTGCAATGGTTATAGATTTTTCCCTCGTTTTTCCTCACTTTTTGACATTTTATTAATATTATGAATATGCAAATGAGATAATCTTCATATAGAGCCAGTTCATCGATAAATTTGTCATATGATATTACTGGTTCAATAACAAAGTGTCACAATGGCAGTTCGGGCCTGAAATTAGTTAGTTTATGGATTTGTAACGCCTTTTTGCCATTTTTCATATTTTCATTAAAATTAATGAATATGCAAATTAGATTATTTGCTTTACTTACCATAAACAGGGATCTAAGCTTTAAAATGAGACCAAGTACAGTAGTCTAGGATGGACAAGTAACAATGGAGATATGATCAATTTTGTATGTACACCCCCATGCTCAAGAATCTCGCTACGGTTGCCATGGAAACAATGCATTTTTTCATAGTGTAATTGAGTTTATCATTGAGGACAAAAATTCATCGTATTTCTAGGGTCCCAGGGAATGATTTGGCAACCATGAAAAATTGTCCTGGGGGTGCATCAAATTAGCTCCCATGGTCTTTAAGTTGTGGGCGTTGTTTTGAAGAAAAACGTATGTCCAACGTATGCACGAACGAACGGATGACTGGATAAAGCAATATCCTTTAACCCATCGACTTAATTCGTCTATAGTGTGTATAATCAGATGCATTTCATACATTGTCTTCGCAAAAAAGGCAATAATGCGATGTTTTCAATTGATTTTGATGGATATACGAATAATTCATATATATTCAGATAGCCGCAATATTGGTGACGTCATAAATCGACTCTGACGCGGCTGTAAGTGCGACGAACAGGTTTAATGTTATACATGTACCCCATAGATAAGTTCTATATAGGTCGTCATAAATCGTCAAGAAAATCGCACGAGATTCCCATTCGACATTGACTAATGAGACACGACACGCCACGCTTTTGCCACGGACGCTTACGATCTGTTACGAATTATCAATACATTAAATACATCGGGCACGATAAATGATTTTTATTCTTTGATCTACAATAGAAAACTAAATTTTATGGTCCTTTTCAGTATTAATCATCTGAAGAATGCTAGGAAGTGGCAGCAGAGGCAGGGGTAGAAAGGGGAAGGGTAAGGCTTTATCAGCATACATTAATAATGCAAATGTCAAATGTCGCATTCTCTTCATTCTCAGCTCCTTCCATCATCAATGTTATTTTGTCTTCAGAGATTAAAAACGTAATGAGGTATATGTTTGTTTTCGAAGTATATATACCAATCGTGGTCTCATCGTGACACAATCGTGACCACAATCACCGAAAATTCAAGCCAACAGTCATAATCTATCCCAACACATCGTATCAGTTCTTGAGACTCGTACCAGAACGCATCTACGCGTATAAGTTCGTACCAAATCGCGGTCAAATATCGTGATAATCGTGTCAGATCGCATTTGAATCGGGGGCTTAATCGTAATAATCCTATCGGAACGCAACTAATTGTATCTATCCGGGACCAAGATCGTGTCTTCAAATTTTGTCCGTCACCACCCTATCGTATCAGATCGGAACAGATCGTATCAAAACGCAACAACTCGCAACAGAACGTATCAGAACGTCAAATTTTGGCAAAATGTCCTGATTAGCTGCGATTTGTCAATCGTGGCGATCGTAACAGGGCGTGCTCTAGTGTGAAAGCCGCATAAAAACTGGCTTAAAAAGGGTCCTCCTACTTACATTGTACCCACATATGTACCGTATCTGTTGAGACAAGAAATGAAAATATGGTTTGATGCTTTGCGTCCATGGAAAAAAATGTTGAAGTAATGTCGGTCGTTTATATCTACCACATCATTTATGGTAAAGCCATCTGAACTCTGGCCAGCCTCTTTCGCCTGGTCTTCTTCCGTTGAGCTGTGACAAAGCAGTACCGTGAATGTAACACGCATGCGTAAGCAATGCATAATATATCGCATAATAAATCACTTTGCGTTAAATGTATAACAACTGTCTTGTTGATTTGTTAACTAAGATAATAATGATAAAAATATGCATGTACATATGCTTACACGAATCTCTGCTTGTTGTACATACTCTACCTTGATATTGAGTATAATATAAAGTTTCAAACAATATTTGGACCTAGAACAGTCCTACCTTAGTGCAAGACGTATTCCAAGGACCGGCGTTTATGCGTTGTTGGGAAAAATCAAGAAATAAGCAATGGCGAAAAAGCTACTCGCTATCGTAATTTTGCTAGCAAGTAGGAAATGTCTAATGACGCATGCGAAGGTGTGCATCTGTACAAGTTCTCAAACCCAATATATTGCGTCCACCCCCACCCCGGGCGTCCACCATCCAAGGGCCGCTGAAAAGATGTGGGAGAACACATTTGTTATGATCTCGCCGACGCATACAAATGCCATAATCATATTTCTTAAGACAGCACGGCGCATCAATAAGCGATTTACCGATAGATCCCGTGTATATACATGAACATGTTTGTATACAATGTCTTCACCTATTAGCTTACATGTTGTCCTTGACAATGTCCCTCAAAAAAAATATCCGAACTACCATGTCAAACTCCCATATCAATATCGGATTAAGTTGGAAATGTCTAATACTGGTCATTCAGCCTATATTTTACGGTTGTGACATTTTTGTGACATTTTGAAGCTGTGTTTCCTTAAAAAGGGCCTGTCAGACACTCACGAGTTGAAGCTACGACATGCTACGACGCAAATCATAACTCGCCGCTTGTCGCACGAGTTGCTACGAGTTATAATGACCTACGAGTTCTACACGAAATCCCTACGATATAAGTCGCGGATACTCGTACGAATGTAGGAATGTCGTAGTAAACACATGAGATGTCGATGCAACTCGCGAGAAGTCGCCTTGAATATCGTAGCAACTCGTAGGTAACTCGTAGGGCCTGTCACACACTCACGAGTTAAAGCCCTGACATGCTACGAGTTGGTACGAGTTTTAAGACGCCGCTTGTCGCGCGAGTTGCCACGAGTTATGTTGAAAAAGTTTAAAAGCTGTCACACACTCATGATTGGAAGCTACGAGTTAGCGCAAATCATAACTCGCCGCTTGTCGCGTGAGTTGCTACGAGTTGTAATGCCCTACGAGTTCTACTCGACATCCCTACGATATAAGTCGTGGGGACTCGCGGATACTCGTAGGAATGTCGTAGTAAACTCGTGAGATGTCGTAGGAACTCGTGAGAAGTCTAGCAACTCGTAGGTATCTCGTAGCAACTCGTAGGTATCCCGTAGCAACTCGTAGGTATCTCGTAGGCAACTCGCCATGTTTGACAAGACGCCGAGAATGCACGACATCCCTCGACATTACTACGAGTTCTGTACGATAACCTACGAGATCAGTACGAGTTATGCACCGCCCATGCCCCGTCCACTTTAAGACGGCGAGTTGCTACGACTTGCTACGAGAATTTTAACCCGTTTAAAATTCTCGTAGCCTTTCCACGACATGCTACGAGTTGGGAAGACTTCTGTACGACAACCACCGGCATAGGGCGAGTTCTCTACGAGTTGCTACGAGTTCACCAAAAAAGTGGGCGGAGCTGAACTCGTAGGTCCAACTCGTGTGTGTCTGACAGGGCTTTAACTCGTCATATTTGACAAGACGCCGAGAACGCACGACATCCCACGACATACGAGTTCTGTACGACAAGCTACGAGATCAGTACGAGTTATGTTAGCCCTTGTCCCGACCTTCGCTCAGAAGGTCAGAGCGTGCCCAGGAAAAGTCGTTAAAGTCAAACCATCCTTACATATAAGCCCTGGTGTTTACTTGTGTGGTTATATTGTCAAACGCATTTTGGGTGTCATGACATCGTGATGTTGGGAAAAACTCCTACAAAACATGGAGGCAACATCCTGATATGACCATAGGTGTTGACTGGGACGCTAAGACACAAATCAATCAATCAATCAGTCAGTCGATCTACAAAACAAATAAAAGTGTTTCATTCGCGTATATTGCATGAAATAATGGCATGAGTACTACAATGAATTTTTATTTTAATGATTTGAAAACACAGTCAATCCTTTCATCTTGAATCGATACAAGCATTGGCTTATTTTTGTTTCACATGTGGTCAGTTCGGACCCTAAACAGATTCTGACATTGGCTAATTCGGACCCTATCCCCACCACCCCAAGTTCAAAAGACTGTCCGCGATTAATTTTAGTCAACGACTTTAAAAAAACCTTGTCGCGACCTTTGCAACCTCTCCGCGACCTCAGAGATTTGTAGTCGCAAAGCGATCGCGAGTCAGTTGCAAGCTTGGTCTAAGCAGGGCTTTAGGGATCGAAGCTCGCCACAAGTGCGGGATCTTTTCCTCAGACCGGAAAATGGCTAAAGCCCCCGTTTGATACCTTTATTCTCTTTCTAAGTTTTCTGCTAAAGTTGTTGTATCAATTTTCAACTTTTTATGTGCATTAATGCACCAGTCATTTGTATCCCCCCGTCTGAGTCCCGGCAATGCCAGGGATGTGCCGGGGTTTTAATTTCCCGCCAATACACAGTCAAATTCATTCAAAATAGATATTAGTTGCATTTTAACTCATTTAAGCCTGGCGTCCCTTTTATGGGACATAGGCAAACAGAATTTTCATAGAAAAATTGAATAAAATCTAAAAATCACTCCTGATGCCCCTAAGAGTGAAAGTGGACTCTTGGGTATTAACCAGTACTCTGGAGAGGTCATGTGTCTTGCTCAAGGACACATCACAGTACCGTCAGTGCGGATCAAACTAAGGACCTCTCGATTCGGTGTCCGACGCTCTGCCACTACCCCCCCCCCTCCCCATAGTAGTGAAAGTGGATAATGGTGGGCGAATCCATTCGTCAAATATGGGTTAACTATTTAATTACGTTCATGGTCCTTATCTAATTTGCAAATGCACCTGTACATTTACATGCAGAAATTCAAACCCATATCCCATATTTCATTTTCATCAGAACAACTCCCAGCTGTTGTTCCACATTACTGTCACCCTCCGGGGAGCCGGGGCTTTTAGCAGAGATTTTACCACAAATTTCACCCCGCAGGGCCGGGCTTTAACCGGGGCTTTAAAAATTAAAAAGTTAAAGCCCCGCTATTCCCCGGCCCCAGGGGAGCCGGGGATACAAATGACATTTCAAAATTGCATGCTATATAGTGCAAACTGGTTGAGGATGTAATGGTATATATTTTTTAAAATTCCAGAGGTAATAAGGCGTGGGGTGGGGGGGGGTCTGCAAAGTTATGATTACACTTCGTGATGTTTTGTGTTTTCGTTGCGAATTGGTAACATGGGTCGATCATATATCACATTGTCAAGTCCTGTTTAAAAGTTTATCGCTGTTTTCGGTTCAACAGACCATGCTAGGCCAGAAACTGTATGATGTCACCCTGGCATCAATAAGCGAATGAGTACTCTCGAAAAATCAAGATGGCGTCAAAGATGGTTACCATAACACACCCTACCAGAGTTGCATTAGCGAATTGTTTTGTTTAAAATATCAATTTTATGCTAAATAAACTATCTCGTGCAGCAGAAAAGATGAGAGGGAAGAAAAAACAATATACACCATTAAACGAAGGAAATCATAGACTGATGGAATATATACAGGAAAGCAGAAAAGATATGTATTTATCTTTGGGCGACTATTTACTCTATTGTTCTGTCGCGCTAAAGCCCTTGTCAAACTGGTCTTAAGACCAGTTTAAGGCCCAGTCCCACAAAATCAAACGTTATATATAGAAACGCAAGATCATTACGAAAACTTGCCCATGCAACACACAGAGATTCGTAAAGTTGTAAAAAATGAAAATTTTGCAGTATTTTCTACTGCTATGGAAATGTCCCGATGAACTTCGGAACATCGCTTCTACAACGATGTCCTGATTGACTTCAGAACATAATGAGGCCTGGGTTCTGAAGGTCAGGGAATTCCTCGGACTTCGAGGAAGGCACTTAGCTCGCATTTCGAAAATGCCTCGATGAACATCAAACCATATGAACTCTCGTATTTTGTGGGGCTTGGTAGCGCCCCCGATCAACTTCGTGACACAGGAATCTTTGAGCGTCGAATGCTAGGGAGTCCGGACTTCGAGAATAATAAGGCCGTTGAACTTCGAAACATAAACACTGATCATCGAAGGTTTCCCTGCTGTCCTGATGTTCCCCGGGCGTTCCCCGAGCTTCGAGAATTGCAAGTCGCTTCTATAACGGAGATACCTCAATCAACTTGGGTACACAGCAACTTTTGAGCATCGAAGGTAAGAAAGTTCCCTGGACTTGAGAATCACACTCTCCTTCTATTACGAGTTTTTTCTTTCGTAGATGGGTGAAAATCCCATTTTGTAAACATGCCGTATTGAAACATTGGAACTCTTGGTCTACTTTGGGGCTTGCCGTTGGCGAATTCATAAGGTTTGGTCGTCAAACGTGTTCCGGCTGTCTCCAGCCTGAATCGGGCGACTTGGGCTGCCTGGACGTCTACTGAGCTTAGTTGCCGAAAGTGTTTCGGACGGTCGCTTCTACTTTGGGGGGGGGGGGGGGGGGCGGTGGTGTAGTGGCAGAGCGTCCAATCGATAGGTCCTTGGTTTGATCCCCAATGACGGCACCGTTTTGTCCCTGAGTAAGACGTGAATGAGCTCTACAGAGTACTGGTTAATACCCAAGAAGCGATGGCTCATGCCCGACATGACTAATAAATTTTGACTGGGACGTTAAACCTCAATACAAACGAACAAAAGTTTCTACCTAAAACATGTTCCTATGAACTTCGAAACATAAAATGTCCTGAGATCAAAAGATCTAGGAGTTCCTCGGACTTCGAATACGGCAAGTAGCTTCTACAACGAAGATTTACCAATGAAGTTCGAAACAAATTGAGCTCAGAGCATCGAAGGTCTTGAAGTTCCCCGGACTTCGAGAAAGGCATGTCGCTTCTGCTACGATAATCCAATTGAGCATCTTCACTGCGAAAATGATATTCGCAATGAGCACGCATGTTGTAGTACAAAATTGAGCACAAAAACGCCAAGTGGCCGAATAACGAAAAAAGAAAATCGAAATAAAATCATGTATTTCGATATTCAAATTTTTCCAAGTTTTTCTTTCGTAGATGGGTGAAAGTGAGAACCTTCACTGCTAACATGATATTCGCAATGAGCACGTTCGCTATAGTACAATTTTGAGCACAAAAACGCCAAGGAGGCGAATATCGAAAAACGAAAATCGAAATAAAATTCTGTATTTCGATATTCAAATTTTTCCAAGTTTTTCTTTCGTAGATGGGTGAAAGTTAGAACCTCCACTGCGAACATGATATTCGCAATGAGCACGTTCGCTATAGTACAAATTTGAGCACAAAAACGCCAAGGGGGCGAATATCGAAAAACGAAAATCGAAATAAAATTCTGTATTTCGATATTCAAATTTTTCCAAGTTTTTCTTTCGTAGATGGGTGAAAGTGAGAACCTCCACTGCGAACATGATTTTCGCAATGAGCACGTTCGCTATAGTACAAATTTTAGCACAAAAACGCCAAGGGGTTGAATATCGAAAAACGAAAATCGAAATAAAATTCTGTATTTCGATATTCAAATTTTTCCAAGTTTTTCTTTCGTAGATGGGTGAAATGGAGAACCTCCACTGCGAACATGATATTCGCAATGAGCACGTTCGCTATAGGACAAATTTGAGCACAAAAACGCCAAGAGGGCGAATATCGAAAAACGAAAATCGAAATAAAATTCTGTATTTCGATATTCAAATTTTTCCAAGTTTTTCTTTCGTAGATGGGTGAAAGTGAGAACCTCCACTGCGAACATGATATTCGCAATGAGCACGTTCGCTATAGTACAAATTTGAGCACAAAAACGCCAAGGGGGCGAATATCGAAAAACGAAAATCGAAATAAAATTCTGTATTTCGATATTCAAATTTTTCCAAGTTTTTCTTTCGTAGATGGGTGAAAGTGAGAACCTCCACTGCGAACATGATATTCGCAATGAGCACGTTCGCTATAGTACAAATTTGAGCACAAAAACGCCAAGGAGGCGAATATCGAAAAACGAAAATCGAAATAAAATTCTATATTTCGATATTCAAATTTTTCCAAGTTTTTCTTTCGTAGATGGGTGAAAGTTAGAACCTCCACTGCGAACATGATATTCGCAATGAGCACGTTCGCTATAGTACAAATTTGAGCACAAAAACGCCAAGGGGGCGATTATCGAAAAACGAAAATCGAAATAAAATTCTGTATTTCGATATTCAAATTTTTCCAAGTTTTTCTTTCGTAGATGGGTGAAAGTGAGAACCTCCACTGCGAACATGATATTCGCAATGAGCACGTTCGCTATAGTACAAATTTGAGCACAAAAACGCCAAGGAGGCGAATATCGAAAAACGAAAATCGAAATAAAATTCTGTATTTCGATATTCAAATTTTTCCAAGTTTTTCTTTCGTAGATGGGTAAAAGTTAGAACCTCCACTGCGAACATGATATTCGCAATGAGCACGTTCGCTATAGTACAAATTTGAGCACAAAAACGCCAAGGGGGCGAATATCGAAAAACGAAAATCGAAATAAAATTCTGTATTTCGATATTCAAATTTTTCCAAGTTTTTCTTTCGTAGATGGGTAAAAGTGAGAACCTCCACTGCGAACATGATATTCGCAATGAGCACGTTCGTTATAGTACAAATTTTAGCACAAAAACGCCAAGGGGGCGAATATCCAAAAACGAAAATCGAAATAAAATTCTGTATTTCGATATTCAATTTTTTCCAAGTTTTTCTTTCGTAGATGGGTGAAAGTGAGAACCTCCACTGCGAACATGATATTCGCAATGAGCACGTTCGCTATGGGACAAATTTGAGCATAAAAACGCCAAGAGGGCGAATATCGAAAAACGAAAATCGAAATAAAATTCTGTATTTCGATATTCAAATTTTTCCAAGTTTTTCTTTCGTAGATGGGTGAAAGTGAGAACCTCCACTGCGAACATGATATTCGCAATGAGCACGTTCGCTATAGTACAAATTTGAGCACAAAAACGCCAAGGGGGCGAATATCGAAAAACGAAAATCGAAATAAAATTCTGTATTTCGATATTCAAATTTTTCCAAGTTTTTCTTTCGTAGATGGGTGAAAGTGAGAACCTCCACTGCGAACATGATATTCGCAATGAGCACGTTCGCTATAGTACAAATTTGAGCACAAAAACGCCAAGGAGGCGAATATCGAAAAACGAAAATCGAAATAAAATTCTATATTTCGATATTCAATTTTTTCCAAGTTTTTCTTTCGTAGATGGGTGAAAGTGAGAACCTTCACTGCGAACATGATATTCGCAATGAGCACGTTCGCTATAGTACAAATTTGAGTACAAAAACGCCAAGGGGGCGAATATCGAAAAACGAAAATCGAAATAAAATTCTGTATTTCGATATTCAAATTTTTCCCATTTTTTTTTTTTTTCGTAGATGGATGAAAGTGAGAACCTCCACTGCGAACATGATATTCGCAATGAGCACGTTCGCTATAGTACAAATTTGAGCACAAAAACGCAAAGGGGGCGAATATCGAAAAACGAAAATCGAAATAAAATTCTGTATTTCGATATTCAAATTTTTCCAAGTTTTTCTTTCGTAGATGGGTGAAAGTTAGAACCTCCACTGCGAACATGATATTCGCAATGAGCACGTTCGCTATAGTACAAATTTGAGCACAAAAACGCCAAAGGGGCGAATATCGAAAAACGAAAATCGAAATAAAATTCTGTATTTCGATATTCAAATTTTTCCAAGTTTTTCTTTCGTAGATGGGTGAAAGTGAGAACCTCCACTGCGAACATGATATTCGCAATGAGCACGTTCGTTATAGTACAAATTTTAGCACAAAAACGCCAAGGGGGCGAATATCCAAAAACGAAAATCGAAATAAAATTCTGTATTTCGATATTCAAATTTTTCCAAGTTTTTCTTTCGTAGATGGGTGAAAGTGAGAACCTCCACTGCGAACATGATATTCGCAATGAGCACGTTCGCTATAGGACAAATTTGAGCATAAAAACGCCAAGAGGGCGAATATCGAAAAACGAAAATCGAAATAAAATTCTGTATTTCGATATTCAAATTTTTCCAAGTTTTTCTTTCGTAGATGGGTGAAAGTGAGAACCTCCACTGCGAACATGATATTCGCAATGAGCACGTTCGCTATAGTACAAATTTGAGCACAAAAACGCCAAGGGGGCGAATATCGAAAAACGAAAATCGAAATAAAATTCTGTATTTCGATATTCAAATTTTTCCAAGTTTTTCTTTCGTAGATGGGTGAAAGTGAGAACCTCCACTGCGAACATGATATTCGCAATGAGCACGTTCGCTATAGTACAAATTTGAGCACAAAAACGCCAAGGAGGCGAATATCGAAAAACGAAAATCGAAATAAAATTCTATATTTCGATATTCAAATTTTTCCAAGTTTTTCTTTCGTAGATGGGTGAAAGTGAGAACCTTCACTGCGAACATAATATTCGCAATGAGCACGTTCGCTATAGTACAAATTTGAGTACAAAAACGCCAAGGGGGCGAATATCGAAAAACGAAAATCGAAATAAAATTCTGTATTTCGATATTCAAATTTTTCCCATTTTTTTTTTTTCGTAGATGGATGAAAGTGAGAACCTCCACTGCGAACATGATATTCGCAATGAGCACGTTCGCTATAGTACAAATTTGAGCACAAAAACGCAAAGGGGGCGAATATCGAAAAACGAAAATCGAAATAAAATTCTGTATTTCGATATTCAAATTTTTCCAAGTTTTTCTTTCGTAGATGGGTGAAAGTTAGAACCTCCACTGCGAACATGATATTCGCAATGAGCACGTTCGCTATAGTACAAATTTGAGCACAAAAACGCCAAAGGGGCGAATATCGAAAAACGAAAATCGAAATAAAATTCTGTATTTCGATATTCAAATTTTTCCAAGTTTTTCTTTCGTAGATGGGTGAAAGTGAGAACCTCCACTGCGAACATGATATTCGCAATGAGCACGTTCGCTATAGTACAAATTTGAGCACAAAAACGCCAAGGGGGCGAATATCGAAAAACGAAAATCGAAATAAAATTCTGTATTTCGATATTCAAATTTTTCCAAGTTTTTCTTTCGTAGATGAGTGAAAGTGAGAACCTCCACTGCGAACATGATATTCGCAATGAGCACGTTCGCTATAGGACAAATTTGAGCACAAAAACGCCAAGAGGGCGAATATCGAAAAACGAAAATCGAAATAAAATTCTGTATTTCGATATTCAAATTTTTCCAAGTTTTTCTTTCGTAGATGGGTGAAAGTGAGAACCTCCACTGCGAACATGATATTCGCAATGAGCACGTTCGCTATAGTACAAATTTGAGCATAAAAACGCCAAGGGGGCGAATATCGAAAAACGAAAATCGAAATAAAATTCTGTATTTCGATTTTCAAATTTTTCCAAGTTTTTCTTTCGTAGATGGGTGAAAGTGAGCCCCTCCACTGCGAACATGATATTCGCAATGAGCACGTTCGCTATATGACAAATTTGAGCACAAAAACGCCAAGGGGGCGAATATCGAAAAACGAAAATCGAAATAAAATTCTGTATTTCGATTTTCAAATTTTTCCAAGTTTTTCTTTCGTAGATGGGTGAAAGTGAGAACCTCCACTGCGAACATGATATTCGCAATGAGCACGTTCGCTATAGTACACATTTGAGCATAAAAACGCCAAGGGGGCGAATATCGAAAAACGAAAATCGAAATAAAATTCTGTATTTCGATTTTCAAATTTTTCCAAGTTTTTCTTTCGTAGATGGGTGAAAGTGAGCACCTCCACTGCGAACATGATATTCGCAATGAGCACGTTCGCTATATGACAAATTTGAGCACAAACGCCAAGGGGGCGAATATCGAAAAACGAAAATCGAAATAAAATTCTGTATTTCGATATTCAAATTTTTCCAAGTTTTTCTTTCGTAGATGGGTGAAAGTGAGAACCTCCACTGCGAACATGATATTCGCAATGAGCACGTTCGCTATAGTACAAATTTGAGCACAAAAACGCCAAGGGGGCAAATATCGAAAAACGAAAATCGAAATAAAATTCTGTATTTCGATATTCAAATTTTTCCAAGTTTTTCTTTCGTAGATGGGTGAAAGAAAGAACCTCCACTGCGAACATGATATTCGCAATGAGCACGTTCGCTATAGTACAAATTTGAGCACAAAAACGCCAAGGGGGCGAATATCGAAAAACGAAAATCGAAATAAAATTCTGTATTTCGATATTCAAATTTTTCCAAGTTTTCCTTTCGTAGATGGTTGAATGTGAGAACCTCCACTGCGAACATGATATTCGCAATGAGCACGTTCGCTATAGGCCAAATTTGAGCACAAAAACGCCAAGGGGGCGAATATCGAAAAACGAAAATCGAAATAAAATTCTGTATTTCGATATTCAAATTTTTCCAAGTTTTTCTTTCGTAGATGGGTGAAAGTGAGAACCTCCACTGCGAACATGATATTCGCAATGAGCACGTTCGCTATAGTACAAATTTTAGCACAAAAACGCCAAGGGGGCGAATATCCAAAAACGAAAATCGAAATAAAATTCTGTATTTCGATATTCAAATTTTTCCAAGTTTTTCTTTCGTAGGTGGGTGAAAGTGAGAACCTCCACTGCGAACATGATATTCGCAATGAGCACGTTCGCTATAGTACAAATTTGAGCACAAAAACGCTAAGGGGGCGAATATCGAAAAACAAAAAACGAACTAACTTATTTTTTGAATATCGAAAAAACGAAAAACGAATATCAAACTAACTTTTTTTTTGAATATCGAAAAACGAAAAACGAATATCAAACTAACTTATTTTTTGAATATCGAAAAACGAAAAACGAATATCGAACTAACTTCTTTTTTTGAATATCGAAAAACGAAAAACGAATATCAAACTAACTTATTTTTTGAATATCGAAAAACGAAAAACGAATATCGAACTAACTTCTTTTTTTGAATATCGAAAAACGAAAAGCGAAAATCGAACTAACTTCTCATTGCTGGAAAATCATGTCAAGAGATAATAAAGAAGATGATGTGCTTCTTGGCTGTATCTGTTTGCAGTTCATTATGCATCATTAATTTTAAAGACAGGACAGTGTGTTACGCAAGGAAAGGCGGTTGCCCGGATTTACTTGCATAGCCAGGACGGTAGAGGGCGATTTCCGGCTTGTCAGGGATATGTCTCCTAAAGTAGGGTAATTCACAAAACAATTCTGACTGTAAGTTAGAATCATTTATATGACATATTTACATGATGAACAACACAGAGATATAACAAAACAAATAACAAAAAAAAAAAAAAAAAAAAAAAAATAGTTCATCTCGCTGTGCAGGGACACGAACCACAAGTAGGCTGTGTCCGTGCTGCAGCGATATGAACTAATTAACGAAAAGTTTCACAAAAAAGTTACGTGCATGCTTTAACAATGTTTAGGCCTTATTGTCCAAGGTTCCGATGTCGTTGAGACCCGTGACTGGACCACATCTTGGTACCGTCAGTTAGAATTGAATAATTCATGTACGTCGCACTTGGACGTAACGTCAGAATGCGCGTACGCGATATATACGGCGACCCCGTCGACCGTTTAGATACGACCCAATTGACTTCAGCGACCCCTGTCGCTGGTTTGGCTGCTGTCGATCCCAGCCCGCCTTTGCTAGGCTCTAGTAGGATCTAGCGGGTGGATGTACCCGTAGCCCTCGTGGCTTTGGCACCCTTCATGGTTTGCCTACAATTCACGAATAACAAAACTTACAAACAAATCAAACGGTATTCGTCACAAAGAAATCCAGTTGTATTCCTGGCATCCCAGGACGACACACATGCGCCAATTGCTAGGTCAAGCAATTCACACATACGCACAGATGCACAACAATACCATGTGCTATAGACAATAGGTAGACCCATGTCCCACTGCGCTTATTCGCAGACCAACATAAGCCCAACTATTCCCTACATAAACAGGCTTCTGTATGACACTGATACATAAAACATCAAATGATAAATAACTCAAATGCACTTCTTTTCTACATTGTCGTTACATTTAATTTATTGTGAAATTATGACCTTATTTGCCGCGTTGGTTGTACCATAAAACCTTAAACTGTAATTCTTACAATCTTAGCTAGCCTATATCATTTAGAACAGACAAAACTCTAGGACGGGATATTTTCGGGACATGTCGGTTAATTCCAACTCGGTGAGGCCACGCTAATTACCTAACCGTGATGCTTAGCGACGCACTGCTTCGTCAGAACCAACTTTGTACCCCAAAAACTTCCTTCCTAGATACACTCTGAATCACATTTACAAACAATTTACGTATTCTAAGCAAAACAAAACTAAGATCATGCGTTTGCTAGAGGATAATGCGGCCATAGTTTGTCATAACATATGATTTAAAATGCACAATTTTCTATGTACAAATAACGGGATGGTTTACAATTCTTTCATATCGTAAACAAAAACTTCGCGACCTACCAAACCTGAATTCTAATACGTCGAGACATTGCATATAATTCTATAAACAGCCCCGGCTCCATGAGGCAGGCGGTTCAACAAACTGCCGCCTCATGAGGCGGCCCAACAAACTGCCCTAATTTTAAGGCGGTAGCAACATAAAAACGTACATTAACAGTAAAATAACATGTCAAAATCATACAACAACGTCTCGCATTAGAATTCGGTATGAAAATACAACAAAAAGAAACATTGTTATACTTGGATTTTTTTCAATGTGCAGGGCAGGGCTTAGCTAAGCCCAGCCTTGGATGATTTCATTGTTGAGAAAGGGTCCTAGAGATGACAATGTATACTTGAGGTAAAGGTGACTATGCTTGTTGTCTTTGTGCTATACCTGTGTTTCACCTGAATGATTTCAAAATAGGTGAAGTGTATGGTAGACACACAAAAACATAAACATTTTGTTTCTAAAATATAACCATACAGCTAAACTCAAATATTTCAATCAAGTTAGCCAATGCCTCTATTTTTATCAACAACCCTTTGCTTTGCTGATGGTACATGACCTCAGTAGAAGGTCAATAAAGTAACATTCAAAAAAATAAAGTGATTCGGAGAACCAGCTGATTTTACTTATTTTTCCTACGAGGTCAGCTCAGTCAAAAAACGGTCTCAAGTTAGCAGCCATTTTACTGCAGCAAAATCGGTCATGTTATATGTAGCAGCAATTTTACTACAGCAAAAGCAGTCAAGTTAACGGCAATTTTGCTTGCAGCGTTAGAATTAAATTTGCTGCAGCAAAATACAGTTAAGTTATCGGCAATTTTGCTGCAGCGAAATTGGTCAAGTTAGCAGCTTTTTTGCTACAGCGAAAAACAGTCAAGTAGCAATTTAGCTTGCAGCGAACATATTTGTGGCAGATTGTCCTGGCTTTAATGTAGGTGATATCGCATAAGGAAATGACGATTAATGCCACAATCACATCTTTTCGACGTACGTCACCTACGACCAACACGACCAACGTTCACTTAAAAAATTTCCATGAATAAAGTGGTAATGGATGTCGCCATTAATTATTATTATTATATTTTTTTATTTTTTTTATCATTATTATCATTATTATATTTTTTTTTTTTTTTTTTTTTTTTTTTTTTTTTTTTTTTTTTTTTTTTTTTTTTGCTGCTGCTGTTGCAACAGATTTGCTGCTAACTTGATTCAACAAATGTGTAGTATAACAGAACAACACTTTACAGATCCGTACTGTGACTTCCAGTAAGAAGTTATTGCACTTTTTTCTGCCGCCTTCATTAGTAAATTAGTAATATAAAGTAAGCCTACATCATTTGATATTTACATATATCAGAATTAAAGTTTTATACTTGAAAGGAAAAACAGAGAGTCATACAACAAGAATGTTTACCAGGCATTTACTAAGGGAATTTTCAATATGGTCATACATGGCATACATAAATACAGTCATGTAGTACAGAATATTTTTCTGTGACAGTATGTGTTTACCCGTCATTTTCAGTGCATGAGGTTAAATTTTGACACTGATTGGTTCAACAATAACAAGTTGGTCAAAGTAAACAATCCAAGTGAGAACTACCTATTTTTAAATGTAATGGTCAATTTTGTCATTGTCAATCAAAAATTGACAGGCTCCGCCCTGCACATTGAAAAAAATCAGACTATACCTCGTAAGATCAGATTAGCCCACAGATATAGCAGTTGCCATTGTGTGAAACCGAATCACTGACCAATACGGCTAGGCAGAATTTATCTAGATGCCCCTGAGACACAGCCCAACACCCGGCTACAGTTTTCTCATTTTAGTGTCTAACAAGATTTAGAAATTTTGCTATTTATACGAAATTTGATCACACAAAATCCATGCCGAAAACTTGTTTACAACTTTGGATAATAGCCGTGTCGCTAAAACAATCAATTTTATGCAATTTCACAAAATGACAAAATTTACTCTGATTTAGCCTCAAACTGCTATCAAATGAATCACCTCATATTATGCTATTTATTTGACATAAAATTCCCTTAAAAATGATCGGTCTGTGCCGTGCAATTCACCAGAAATTTAGGGGTATAAGCCAGCATTTAATGTGCCTTTATGTTTGATCAAGCTCATAATAGCAAACTTTTCACGGGACAAAAAAACTTACATAACTTTATGAAGGTCGTTATACTGAAGAAAAATTCTAAGTAAGCCCCAGCTATACTGACGAGAAAATATAAGCGTTCCCCAGGCACAAATTGGTCATCACGACCCAGGGGGTAAAAGTACATTAAAACAGAAAATTTAGACGTGAAACACCGATTTTACTTCATTTCGTAACACAGTGCTATTATATATTTTTAGCTATCATGGTTTGGCAAGGACGCCCACCCTAGTGTCAGAACATAACCTCTATGTCTTAAGCAAGCAATTTTAGTGTTCCCTTGGCCGCTTGCTTAAGACAGGTTGGACTGTACTTAGAAGACATATCGTAAGCCGAGTGAGCAGCTATTTCCCAATAGGCAGCCACTCAGTCACCCGAACTTCAATAAAAATATGAAAACGTACATATGGTTCAAACAGCACAAAAATTCGGCTCCAAAGCATTAAGGGGACGCCAATTGTCAAAATCTAATACTTGTATAATTTTTACCTGTATAAAAATAAATGACAATTTTACCAAGGAGACTGGATATTCTTGATACATACTTGTATGCGTCATTCAAACATTAAATACAGATTATTTTATGCCCCAAAACTCAGCTCTAGAGGGCTCAGCAACACGCTTATCAGCATTCTTCAAGTTCCTTCCTGGTTTGATTCCGTTTGCATCTGTCTTGCATGCTGGATAAACTTTACTAAAAGCTATTGTCATAAACATGATCTCCAACATCTTGACTACAATCTGTGAAAGAAATTTGAATAAAAAGTCAATATTTTGGGAGAAATCATACTATTTACTGAATCTGCTGTACAAGGTTTTCAGCAAATTTGATAAATACCTTGTTTTCCTCAAGAAGAAATAATCTCTGAGTGGATAAACTTTCAATGATTGTAGTCAGGCTTATACAGATAATGTTTATGATGGTAGCTTTTGGTAAAATTTATCCAGCATGCCAGACAGATGCAAACGGAATCAAACCAGGAAGTAACCTGAACAATGCTTATAAGCGTGTTGCTGAGCCCTCTAGAGCTGAGTTTTTGGGCATAAAATAATCTAAAATCGATGTACTCATACAAGAATGTTTCAAGAATAACCAGCCTGCTTGGTAAAATTGTCATTTTTCTTTATACAGGTAAAAATTATACAAGTATTAGATTTTGACAATTGGCATCCCCTTAAACAAATGGAACCACAACAGAAGAACTGCCTTGGAACAATCGGTAATATAAAATAACTGGGGGGGGGTGGGGTGGGGGGGTTAATCGATTTTACAGGAGCCTAACCTCACCCTCATCTTCTGCAGTGGTTCATAGCATTTAGTTAGTTGTTTAGTTCTGGTGGTGAGTCTCTAACTAGTCAATGAATCATCAAGGACAAACAAATAAATCATGATAACCACCCTGATGAATCAAAAACGAGGACTCAGCAGATTCAGTAAGCTGTCTGACGACGGAGATCCCTGGGAGCCGAATAACTTACTGAAACCCGGAGCAAAAGAAAAACACCAGTTGAAATCCGGTAGGCCAAGCAACAGACAAGAAGCTCCGGGACTAACCAACTAAAATGAAAAGCTTTATGTCGGGGCCATCATAGTGTCTGACGCCCGACCCACCGGCGTGCAATTTAAGAAGGCAGCATAGTTATCAACCATCATTGGGTTAAAAACTAAGCATACAGACTGCCGCATTACATTAAAGTAATAACCTATATGTCTGTAACGTGTTATGATGTTTCTGAACTGAAAAGAAAAATCATTCTTTCCTATAAGTTTCTTAAATTTGTTAACCAAGTCACCATACAATTCTGGTTCCGAAAGGCCCTCACGTAAAAGCATCTTTAGGCATTTTTTGTGCTCTTGGCGCCTTATGTATGTTATCATATTTTTAGTTAAGTTTAGGTAACTGAGTGACCGCCTTTTGGGAAAATAGCTGCCCATTCGGCTTACGAAGTGTTTTCATGGTATAAGTGCCTTATGTTAGTTTGGTTTTTTCCCGCCTCGGTTTTTGGAGTGGGAATCTTTTTCTGATTGCGCCTTTTCCTGATCGTTGCCTACTTGTACATTTTAAGCCCAACATTAAATTTGGAAATCAACTCATAGTGTCTGCGATAAAATTTGACTGAATTTAATTTTGTATAATAGCAGGCAAAGATCAGAAAATGGCGCAATCAGAAAGAAATTCCCTCTCCAAAAACCGAGGTGGGAAAAAACTAAATTAACAATTAAGTACTTATACTAAGAAAACATATCATTAGCCGAGTGAGCAGCTATTTTCCTAAAAGGCCGCCATTCAGTCACCAGAACAAAACTAAAATATGAAACATACATCAGTTGCAAACAGCACAAAAATCAGCACCGAAACATAAAACAGAAAGAACCACTACAGAAGTATCGCCTTGGAACGATCAGCAATGTAAGATTTCTGGGGGGGGGGGGGGGGCTTAAACTAGCCTTGCAGGCTCCTAACCTCCTCCTCAGTTTCTGCAGTGGTTCAGAACATTTACTAAGTTGTTCGGTTGCGTGGTGAATATAAAAATAGGCAATCCGTGATATATATGTGACCCTAGGGGGCGTTATAGCTCTCTGCTTCCTGAAAAAGAAATCACATCTCCCCAGCTAGCTTAGGCCCGACCACGGGATGGAGGGTGTCTTAGCATCCTGCTTCTTGCAAAACAAATGACCTATCTCCCCAGCTAGCTTAGGCATTACCATGCTGTGGAGGGTGTCTTAGCTCTATGCTTCCTGAAAAAGAAATTATCTATCTCCCCAGCTAGCTTTCTCCTCAGCTTCCTGTTCTCTTTTCCCTCAGAACGAAACTGAAAAAAATAACAACAATATGGTTTCCGAACAGGTCCGACAAACCGAGCTGTACAAGCACAGAAGATGGCTAGAGACTTAACATTTCGGATTTAACAAAGACAGGGATCGTACTATCTGTGTAGCGAAAACAGACGCTGTGTTCGCAAATGCATAGTGCTGGTTTTCTCGTGACGCGACTCATTCAGTCTGCCTAATCCCCTTCTTCCTTAAAATTCTCCTACCTTAGCTCCCTGAATATAAATTATCATCCTAAACTATGGTCATGTAAACGCTCACCTGAGATCTGGGATTTGCGGCCTCAGCTGATCTTGCCATAAAATAGGTCAAGGTCATCCTGGGGTCATGATTTATATAAACTTTGTAGAGCTCCACTCACTGATGCTTCAGGCAAAGTTTCAAATCATATGCCTTACGGTTCTGAAGAAAAAGCTTTATAAAGTTTTTTTCTATTTATAGCCATGGCGGCCATCTTGGTCATGTGACCTGGACCATTTATATAAACTTTCATTCCCCTTTACTTACGATGCTCCACATAAAGATTGGCTACACAATTTCCAAGAACAAGATGTTTGAATATTATGGTCATATGCATGTATATAGCCCAGGGGCAGGGGCAGACAACCCCCTGGGGACATTTTTTCATAAACACAAATCGTCTATCCATTTGCATACTCCCAGCAAGTTTAACCCCATTTAATTACATCATTCTCATTTTCCCCATTCATCTGCATGGGCAACCTATGTTGGCCTTGCCATAGAATAGGTCATGGTCATCCCAAGGTCATGATTTATATAAACTTTTCAGAGCTGCTTTCCCTGATGCTTCATGCCAAGTTTCAAAATCATAGACCTTCTTGTTCTGGAGAAGAATATGTTTAAAGGTTTTTGCTATTTATAGCCATGGCGGCCATCTTGGTCATGTGACCTTAGCGATTTATATAAACTTTCATTCTCCCTTCCTAAGAATGCTCCACATGAAGTTTGGCTTTGATTGGCCAAGCGGTTTCAGAGGAGAAGATCTTTGAATATGGTAATAATATTATACAATTATTGACTTCAATTTCGGTAGATATAAGGATTTATCTACCTGAAAAAGTGATATTCACCGAGGCCTTACGGCCTCGGTGAATATCACTTTTTCAGGTAGATAAATCCTTATATCTACCGAAATTGAAGTCAATAACTGTTTTGTTATATGACTTTTCAACTGTTATGTTTATTTTATATTTTCATTAAAAGAATCATAACAGATGTCAAAGAAGGCTAGATAACGAGGAGCAACTGATTATAATTGAAGAATAATTTTGTTAGCTCTTCATAAAACCTATGTTATGGGTACACATAAATATCACCACAATTAGACAATTCCAATGAGTACCAACAACATAGGTTCTTATGAATAATAAAGAAAATTATCTCTTAATTATCACCAAATACACCTCATTATCTAGTGCTTTGTTTAACTGTAAATGCATGTAGATTTCATGAACTGAAATCAGTTCAGACTATTTATAGCTACCTGGCAGGTTTTATACACATGCAGCAAATCATGTCAATTTCACCTAGCCCATGATAATTTCATGGTGATGCTATTTTTGGGTAGTCAGGAGGGTAATATAGATTTTTGAAGTTAATATAGAAAAACTGTCAAAATAATTAACCTCGAGGAACTGGTTTGATCTGGTTTTCATCAGTTTAGTCTTGCTTTCAAGCAAATATTAGGATTTATTAAAACTGAATGAGCCAATCAGGAGACAGGATTTTCTTCAGTCATATAACAAACATGTATATTACCCCGGGGTGGGGGCAGACCTGCCCCTGGGGTCCATTTTTTCAGAATCATAAATCTTCATCCCATTTGCCCATTTCCATAATGTTTTTCCCTTCAAATGACATTTTGACAATTTTCCCCATTCAAATGCATGGGCGACCTATGTTGACCTTGCCATCAAAGAGGTCAAGGTCATCCAAAGTTCATGACTTATATAAACTTTGTAGAGCTCCTCT
This sequence comes from Rugalucina vietnamica, assembly GCA_964017185.1. Classification (NCBI taxonomy): domain Eukaryota; kingdom Metazoa; phylum Mollusca; class Bivalvia; order Lucinida; family Lucinidae; genus Rugalucina; species Rugalucina vietnamica. The sequence goes on from OZ024873.1 coordinate 2,578,498, forward strand.
CCATGATGCTTCATGCCAAGTTTCAAAATCGTAGGCCTTCTGGTTCTGGAGAATAAGATTTTAAAAAAATTTTGCTATCTATAGCCATGGCGGCCATCTTGGTCATGTGACCTTGACCATTTATATAAAATTTCGTTCCCCCATCCCGAGGATACTACATATAAAATTTGGCTTTGATTGGTCAAGGGGGTACTGAGAAAATTTAATTTTACATTTAATTTGTAAATGACCTTTGGCCAAGGTCAAATATGATCTTGACCTTTAATACTCACAACACTTGATTAGCTCAACATGTTGTCTGTATCTACCAACGTTCAGGTCACAGGCTACAAAGCTTGCTGAAAAATTCAATATTTTCAATGTCTTCCATTGAAAAGCATATGTAACCAAAATTGACCTTTCCATAAAATAGGTCAAGGTCAACCCAAGGTCATGATTTATATAAACTATGATGGGCCAGAGTCCCCGATGCTACATACCAAGTTTTGTTGAAATCGGTCCACCGGTTCCAGAGAAGATTTTTTATGGTTTTTACTATATATGGGCATGGCGGCCATCTTGGTCATGTGACCTGGATCATTTATATAAACTTTTCGTTCCCCTTTCCTAAGGATGCTCCACGTGAAGTTTGGCTTTGATTGGCCAACTGGTTTCAGAGGAGAAGATCTTTGAAATTGTGGACGGGACGGACGACGACGGACGACGGACGGCCATCCTATAAGCTCACCTTGTGAGCCTTCGGCTCAGGTGAGCTAAAAAAGCAGGATCCTTTGGAAGCAATGAAAACGTTCAGAGGGAGGAAGTTTGGGCCATATTGCGCAATTTCGGGTACAGAACTCTTATAAACCGGCGACGACTGCCAGGTAAATATACTGCAATTTCAATAATTTACACAAGGTTAGTCTAAATCAAAAACACATGCCTAAACGGGGCCAAACAATGTCTACGCATGTCTGAATGCAACATAAGTGAATTGAACAATAAACACAACTCAGAGCACTCACCGGTCAATGCTAAAAGTAATGTTTCTTTTTACGAATGATATCAGCGCCTCCGTTGCTGAGCAGTTAAGAGCACTGTTTCTTAATCACTCGATCATCTCAGCGCTGTTTCTGGTACGCGCTCGAGCCCCGCACTGGGCACATGTGAGAGAAGCCAAGTTCTGCTTGAGGGTGTGCCAGGTGGTTTTCTTCGGGGTTCTCCTGTTTTCGCCTACCTACTGATTGGCCCGTCTCATGTGAGCTGGAATAATCTTGGAAGGGACATAAAACTTAATAATAATAATGATAATAATAATAATGATATCATTGTAGCGTTCATCAGACTTGGAGAGGCAATGAAAAACCAGACACGTATGTCAGGAGGGACGGTGAAACTGAAATGTACAGTGACTGGTTATCCGCTCCCAATGTATACCTGGTACAAAGACGGGGAAATGATTAACGCCGGTTTCAAGACAGTGAAATCAGGCTCTAGGTGTGTATAAAATTTTGAGCCGCCTCGTGGGAAAACCAACAATGTGGTTTCCGATCAGGTCCAACACAAACAGGCCTGTACAGCTACAGGAGCAGGCTAGAAGCTTGAAATTTTGGAGTTAAGTAGAGGAGGAAGTGTACTATCCGAGGCGCTGATCTGCGCCTTTGTTTTCGCCTTTTTTCGCCTTTGATCTGCGCCTTTGTTTTCGCCTATGCAGATTGTTGGTTTTCCCATGGGGCGGCTCACTTGTGACTGTACAATCTGATTTTTGTCGGACCTGAGCTGTTTTTGTTTTTGTTTGTTTATTTTTTTTTTTTTTTTTTTTTTTTTTTTTTTTTTACTTATTTTTTCTATGAGGTCTTTAACTAATTTGTAGTGTGACAGACCACCAGTAACTTCCAATATTAAGACGTTGCAGTACTGTTTCATTCCGCCTCCTTCCTGTGTATTTTAAATATGTAGTCCCGCCTCCTTTGATATTCACTTATATTGGTTTAATGTTACAAAAACAGAAAGTCGCACTACAAGTAAATTAAAGCGAGTAAGCGAGTCGAAGACGAGCTGTTTTTACTTATTTTTTTCTACGAGGTCTTCAACGAACTTGTAGTATGACAGTCCTACAAAGGACAGATCTGTACTGTAACTTTCATTATCAGGAAGTTGCAGTACAGTTTTCATTCCGCCTCCTATCAGAGTATTTTAATATGTAGGTCCGCCTCCTTTGATATTCAATTGTATGGTCTTGTATTGGATATAATGTTACAAAAACTTCAAAGGAAAAGCAGCAAATCATTCTACAATTGATGCCCGTGATGTATCTTGCCAGATTAATCCTGCGTAACCTTAAAGTCACCGACAGTGGCCATTATGAATGTGAGGCTAGAAATATGTATGGGATCGTTAGATCGAATGCCTTTCTGGTAGTCAAACGGGGTAAGTATTATTCTGTTCATTTACAATTTCAAAGAGAGGGGTAGCTAAGAATTTGCTGACGTTCAGATTCCCTTATTGTCGTCAATTTCGAGATACTTTTACTCCAAACTCATAAATTCGATCCGTCATATTGTGAATAGGCTTGAAAAATATGCCTAACTATCTGAAACCAAAATCTTGATATTTGTACAAGGATTCAGTCAGCCTCCAGTCCCTTGGAAGTTTTTGGTACTTTTTGCTGAACATTTACATGAGAGTTAACAGAATGACTATAAAATAGCTATAGTATGATGATCGAATTATTTATAGACAACTTTCTATTTACAATTGGAAGTCGTCGGATTTCAAATTTTATTTTGAAGCGTGGAGTGAAGCATATTGACGGATCGAACGCCAACAGACCCTCCTCTCTAATGAATAGAAAAATGACAAGCTTGTAGAACGATCCCACCTCGGTTTTGGAGTGTAGTATTCGATTTATAAACAAAGCGTTACATCGTTACATTTAATACGAAAACTTGCCCATGCAATATACAGAGATTTTTAAAGTTGGTTTAAACGTATTTATTTCAAATTCATGATACATGCATATATATGAAACATACAATATCAAAAGAATAGGATTTGAACGAAAGCCTATGGCTTATAAAGTTCATCTCCTATTTTTAAAGTTATATAAAATGAAAATTTTCAGTACAAAATTGTTGTTATTTTTCTCATTTTTGCTCAGAACATAGATTGTGGGTACACGTTAGAACCGCCTTGGCGAGGTCGTTCTAACGAGTACCCACAATCTATGTTTTGGAGCAAAAATAAGAAAAATAGACATACCCCCACATACGCCAGTTTTGCTATATAAAAGTGGGGTTTAAGGGGGGTATACTTTTCACGGACATGTTTTCCTGATGAAAGGCCAATTTTCCGTTGGTGGTATTTCTTTGCATTTGATCCTTCAATATGCTTCAATCCCTGCTCCATAATCATTCAAAATAGTCTTTATTTTCATTTAATCAAAGGCTAAATGCGTGCGTTTTTGGCATGACATTCTATTTTTCTCAGATTGTTTTTTTCTTTTCAAAAAATATATATAGTTATAGTATTTCTGTACAACTGCTTGTAATTTCAATTAAAGGTAAGAATGCTTAGTGTTTCAAAAGTCAAATCACGTTTCTGAAATAATCGTTTTGTGTTCAGTGAACCGTTTCTTTACACTTACATTTCCAATGTGAATATTGTAACAAAGTTTCGCATACATACTAAAAAACATTACAAACGCAAATGATATAAATGTTAGGTGTAATCTCATTACGAAAACTTGCCCATGCAATATACAGAAATTTTTTTTAACCGTAAAAATTGAAAGAAAATAAAGTACAGTTTTGATGTTTTTAATGCTTTTGCTCATGAGGCGGCTCATTTAGGTGAGACGAATGTGTGAGGGATTCATCTGGATCCTTCATAATACCTATTAACGTTACAGACAAAGAAGAGCCCTACTTTAATCAGAGTGCAAGCCGTTTGACAGAGACTGCGGTGCCTGGAACAGCAGTCGTACTGTCATGTGAAGTGCGAAACCTTGGACGATACAAGGTATGCACATATTTAACCCAGCTTTCACATCACCACTTGTATCAATTGGGACAGTCCACTGTCATTCTGGTTAGGGGAATCAGGAACCGATTTTTTTAAATTATTCAGGAACCGATGTTTTAAATTATTTTTAAAAAATCTGAATTATTGTTCATGTAAATTTTCTAAACATACAGGGTAGCCCCAGATGGGACGCCGCGTAGTACGGCATCATATTGAAGGCTATACTGTTTGCCGATTTCTAAATCCAAAATTTTCAGCCTCTATCCATCTTCTGTGACTGCACAGACCGGTTTGTGTTCGAAAACTACATTGTTTGTTTTCTCACGACGCGGCTCAATTACTTTATTATTCCGAGTGAAATCATCAACCATAATAAACATCATAATATTTAGGTACTTTCTAAAAAGGTAAAATTAGGCAATGATTAGGAAATGGCGCTATCAGAAAGGTAAAAAAGTAGAATTGATAATCAGGTACCTATACTAAGAACATGTCGTACGCCGAGTAAGCAGCTATTTCCAAATTGGCGGACACTCAGTCACCCTACTTAACTAACGTATGAAACATACTTAAGGTACAAACAGCATACACAATCAACAGCTAAACATAAAACAATTAGAACAACAACAGAAGAATCGTCGTGGAACGACCAGTAATATAAAGTTACTGGAGGGGGGGGGGGGGCTAACCCAGTTTTACAGGGCCCTAACCTAAGCTTCAGCTTCTGCAGTGGTTCACAACATTTAGTTAGTTGTTTTGTCACCCGTTTAAACGTATTAAATTGTACACAGCGTTGCAAAGTTTGTAGGTGAATGTTGCCGTTTTATCCGGCGTTATTTTAAATTTATTAAAAAAGTGTTTCAACATTTGAATCCACAGGAAAATAATCATTTTAATTGACTTTAAAGCTTTTAAAAGGGTCGTATGTTAATACAAATGCGTGCATCAGTTGACACATTTAGCGAATATGGCAAAATACTTAGGTATGAAGTCGTTTTAGCGTATGACCGTATCTGCAGTTCAATAATCTACTTGATTGTTTGTAAATCTCAGCAAAGCTTATGCATCAACAGAAGATTCCGCGATTACATACATGTCATACATGTATGTAGATCCGTATAGGCTATGTCTGATTTTGATATAAACTCTTTCTGACGCCAATCCGGAGTTACGACCTCTTGTTCGGATTTATTGTGTGGCATCAATTCAAAGACCGGAGTAAATCTGGTAAGATAAAAGTCTGTAACCGAATAATAACGTCCATTTTATTTTGTCCGAGAACATTCAGTTTTGTATTATTTCTGTCTCCTTAAGGTCGCCTGGAGAGATCCAGAACACACCGTACTGACCTACGGGGAAATGCGGCTTGTTTATGATAACCGAATTTCGGTTGAGAGGCCTTACAAAACAGAGTGGAACCTGATGATAAGAGATGTGAAACCGTCTGATCAGGGAACTTATACGTGTGAAATCAGTACAGATCCTGTTAAGAGAATTAATGTGACGCTAAACATAGGAGGTAAGAGTGGAATTGCAAATTAACTTGGTGTGTATTTGTCATAACTGGCGTACATAGCAACGATTTTTTCAATTTCTATTTATTTTGAAATATAGAGGATATTTACTTTTTTGAGGTGAATACCAATTATATTTCATGGAGTGTGTTGAAAACATCACAATTTTCACGAGTGCGTAACCCGAGAGAATATTTAGATGTTTTCAACACACAAGATGGAACATTTTTGGTATTTACTGCCGTTAAGTATTTGAGCCGCCTCATGGGAAAACCAACAATCTACATATGCGAAAACAAAGGCGCAGATCAAAGACGCAGATCAGTTTCGCGGTAACTCGGATAGAACAATTCCTCTTCTTTCTTAATCCGAAATTTCAAGCATCTAGCCAGCTTCTGTGACTGTACAGCCCGGTTTGTATCAGACCTGGTCGGAACCGAAGTTGTTGGTTTTCTTACGTACATGTTCATTTTATAGCCTACAACACATGGACATTTTCCAATTGAAGAGGCAGGCAGTGAAAACTGAATAAAGCTGAATGGGCGCATACTAAAAACCGCAGATACACCGTCTGGTTTGCGTTATAGCGAGGGTCATTTAAGTTGTGGTCAATGTTAACGGATGAGATTAGAAATGCTGACGATTATGTGCTTAGCATATCATCCTATGATGGCTTTAGCTCCAGAAATCACAATCCTAACCTACCACCGGTTTTGTGGTTCTTATAACCCTACTTCTACTGGTGTTTTTCTTTTGCTGCGGATCTCCATCGTCGGACAGCTTTCTGAATCTGTAAGCCCTCGTTTTTGATTCATCATAGTGGTTGTCATAATTTATTTGTTTGTCCATGATGATTCATTGACTAGTTAGAGATTCACCACGATGACCGAACAACTAACTAAATGTTGTGAACCGTTGTAGAGGATGAGGGTTAGGTTAGGCACTGTAAAACTGGGTTAAGTCCCCCAGAAAATTTATATTACTGATCGTTCCAAGGTTATGCTTCTGTTGTGGTTCTATTTGTTACATGTTTTGGCTGTTTGAACCTTATGTACGTTTTCATAGTTTTAGTTGTTTGGGTAACTGAGTGGCCGCCTGTTGGGAAATAGCTGCTCTAGTGTTAGGGAACACCTGATAGCTAATCCTTTGAGATCAATGAGGGTATTCTGAGAAATCAGAAAATCGTTATTGGTTGAGATTCATTTTCTAACCAACGTTTAATATATTTGGCGCTATTTGGGTTCTACTAGTCTAACTAACTAAATGTTATGAACCACTGCAGAAGCTGAGGGTGAGGTTATGGCCATGTAAAATCGATTTAAACCCGCCAGTAACTTTGTGTTACTGATCGTTCCAAGTCGATACTTCTGTGGTAGTTCTTTTTGTTTTTTTGTCTTGGTGTTTAAAATATTTTTGTGCTGTTGGCGCCTTATGTATGTTTTCATATTTTTAGTTAAGTTAAGGTAACTGAGTGGCCACCTATTGGGAAAATAGCTGCTCATTCGGCTTACGAAATGTTTTCATGGTATAAGTACCTGATTGTTGGTTTGGTTTTTTCCCACCTCGGTTTTTGGAGTGGGAATCTTTTTCTGATTGCGCCTTTTCCTGATCTTTGCCTACTCGTACCTTTTTGTATTGACTACTCTGTTAAAAGATGCAAAAAATACAATAATTCTCTTTGGCTCCATGTTGCCAAATCTTATAGGGTCACTGAAGAGGCTTAAGTAGCCGAAACCGCGGTATGGCCCATCCCCTTTCTCATTAATATGTTCACTGCTCTTAAATGATCTCAGTTTTATTTTTTTAATTGGTTTACGATATGTTCTCTAAGTGTAAGTGCCTAATTTTCATTTTTTTCCGCCTCGGTTTTTGGAGTGGGAATTTCTTTCTGATTCCGCCTTTTCCTGATCATTACCTACTTGTACCTTTTTTCTAAACCATTGGTATTTAGATTTAGTATTTAGATGTGATCATCGTACAAGCAATGAAATACGGCAAACAGCATTATTTTATCAACTCTACTTCACATTTGTCGATAGTTAACGAACTTCAAAGTGATTTTGTTTTCGAAAGTCGTCAATAGCATTTCGATATCATTTCGAAATTTTAATTCCTAACAAAACACACTTCCGCAAACAAATCAGGTATTCCCTAACACTTGTTCAGTCATGCGTATATATTAAATAAATATTTTTGCACAACCTAATTGGATAAGTGAATGTCATTTTCTCATTTTTACAGATAACCAGGATAAATTGAACACCGTTATTACAAAGACCCAACTCTTTCCTGGAATTTTGTTGAGATGCGAATATCCCGACATGACGTCATCACTGGCTTTTGAATGGACCAGGAACGGACATCCCCTCAATGAGTTCGATTCCTTGAACGTATCGTACACACAAGACAGCTCGATCCTTGAAATCTTTCGGCTGACGGACATGGTATATGATTTGGTGTACATATGTGCAGTGATGGATATGGAAAATCGCAGTGTTATAACAAGACTTCGTGCTAACTTTACATGGACAGATATGTGTAAGTAATGTCAAAATTGTCTTGAATCCCCTCTAGCATCATTTTATGTCCTAGAAGTTGCACAAATCATCTTATAATATCAAGGAAACGGAAGCGACATTGTTTACAAAGGTCAACCCTAACCCTAAAACCAAATTTTACTCAAACAAAAACAGTAATGATTCCTATCATATAGGTGATGCAAATATGCTAATTATAAAGAGCTGGTTTGCGCAATATGGCTCATGCTACCTCCCTTTGAACGTTTACACTGCTTCCAAATTATCTAAGTTTTATATTTTATCTATATAACAAAGTTATTTTACAGCTATACTTATCGAAACATTTCAGCATCTGAAGATAAAATTTAGTGTAGGTTTAAAACTTAGGCCTGGGCCACACTAGCAAATTACTAATAGTGCGGGTGGATTTTTGAACTTTTTTGGTGGCGCTTAAATCATTATGTATCACTATTAACTATGAACACGGTTAATTACGGGCACTAAAGGATGCAAACGGATAACTCTTAACAGATAATGTGCCTGTATTTACATGGTATAAAGGACGGTAACGGTATACACGGATAAGATACGGACATTTGGTCAAGGTAGAGTCACACTAGTACATTTGGATGTCTGTGGATAGGTGTTTCGTATCTTTCCGTAACGATTCGTAATCATCTGTAGCTGTGCATAGCGTATCCGCAGGGTCCGTTAGACTCACGTGCAATTTTTGAAAAGATTCAAAATTCAGGCACGGGTGACAATCAAAGTTGATACTGAAAACACGTTACTGCGATACGTAATAACACGTTACTGAAGGCGATGAGACACGATACGCACAGATACGGGCAGATACGCACGGATACGGACGAAAGCGGATAAGATACGAATCATTACAGATATTACGGATAGATACGAATTACCTATCCGCAGACACCCGTGTATGATAGCGTGACTGTAATTTTACCACAAGCTGTGGTTGCTGACGCACGCGAACGCCTCTATACGCAAGTAGCCGGCAGTATCCGTATCCGTAGCTATCCCTATCACGCAAATGCAAGTATCTATTCGTGTTAAAATACCCATACATTATTTAAGCCCCACTCAAAAATACACAAAAAATCCACAAGTATACGTAATAATAATTATTGCAATATCCAAGCCCTAGTTAAGTATTAAGATTACAGACTTTTTTTAAACAGATTCAGATCAATGTACAGAAAACAAGCCACCCTTGTGTAAAAACATGAACTACGGAAGCGCTTACGTGCCCAGTTACCTCGGTCCTCAAAATGGCGAAGATGCTGCGCTTCAAATACACCAGTTCTTTCCTTTGGTAAAAGTAAGTGACTTTCATTCGCATTAGATGCATGTAGCATTACGTACGAAAACACGCCCATGTAATATACAGATTTTTCTTACGTTGTGAAAACGGAAAATTTTCAGTGGAACTTTTTGTTATTTTTCTTATTTGTGCTCAAAAAATAGATTGTGAGGTTCTAACGAGTCCCTTTAATCTTATGGAGCAAAACTAAGAAAAATAAGTAAACCCCTGCATATCCCAGTGTGGTTCTAGGGGGTTTACTTTTTATGGACATATTTCATGTTTGGTTGGAATACTATACTCCTCCTCAAAAAAAAAAAAATCCGGTCACCCAAAATTAAAAAAAAAAAGAAAAGTGAATTGATTTTGGACTATATATACTTTTGATCACATTTGGTTGATAGGTTTTTACTCTTATATCTTACCTATTCTATTCCAAACCTAAATCTGGAATGATTTTTGTTGTGTAAGGGGTTTTATACCCTTTCAACAGCTTATGTCATACAAAGACACGCCATGCTAAAACTGTCATCAGAAAGGCTAAATGAGCTTTGGATCGAGCAAATGATCCCTGATTATACAGCGAGTAGCTACCACTACATCACGGAGGCTTCTACGCTGTGGTTCTGTCCGTAGGAGCAAGCATGGGAGAGTCATGGGCCTGGGCTGACTTTCTAGATCCCAACACACTTGGAACACCTAGAACACCCGAGTTTAATACTGGGCCTGCACAAATTATGCATACTGTATGTCAAAGGGCAGTTGACACATCAAATTGTGCCATACAATTCTTGAATTGACAAAAACAGAACGTTATTTTTATTCATTAATCGAGTAGTTGAAACACAGCTGGGTGACCGGATTTTTTTAGGAGGAGTATATTATCACTTTATCGTATAAGATAGGCTAAGATCATCGCTTACACCCCGCTGTCTCGTGTAAGTCCAAAACAGATATTCAACTCTTTGTGTCCGTCACTCATGTAAGTTTCTAAATAATCCGGTGAACATGGTGGGTATGGCTTTAGATGACCAAAAGCTCATTACAGTTTACATGTATGCTTCAATTGTAATTTGCCGAATTACTTTGTCTGATAGTATTTTTCGTATCATATAGCTAGACAGACGCTCTTTGATTCGTTGTACATGAGCCGTCGCATAATAAAAGCAACAATCTGCAGATGCGAAAACAAAGACGCAGATCAGCCGTGCAAAATTGCAGAGCTGATCAGCGTCTTTGTTTTCACTACACGGATAGTACAATTCCTCCTCTTCCTTATTTCAAAAAGAAGCTTGTAGCCATCTGTGACTGTACAGGCCGTTTTTTTTTATCTGGTTGGAACCCAAAATTGTTGGATTTCTCATGCAGCGGCTCGTATGCAAATGCTTACACAGCAAGCTGGTGTTCAATTTAAGTTTTGCCCACCTTGGTTTTTGGAGTGGGAATTTCTTTCTGATTGTGCAGTTTCCTGATCATTGCCTACTTTCACTTTTTTGTCGGAAAGTTTAAACATACAAAAAAGTTAAAAGTAGGCAATGATGAGGAAATGGCACAACCAAAAAGATTTCCAATTCATTAACCGAGGTGGGAAAATCTAAACTGACAATTAGGTATTTTTAAAACATTTCATTTGAATTCCTAATGAGGCTTGAAATGAAAAGACGAACAAACAATAGTTCCTTTAAGGACCAGTAAAAGACTGCTGCTGGAAATACAGGACACATTTTTTCTTACAGGTAGGTTGTAGCAAAGCGCTTCAGCCCTTCTTGTGTTATCTGTACGCCCCACCCTGCGGAGATGCCTTGCGGTTACCGTGTAGAAGTCTGTGTCTAGAGGCCCGACAGGGATGCGAGCCAGTCATGACAAAGTTTGGATATAACTGGCCGGTGTTGTTTGATTGTATGTCTTTTCCCGAGGATAACTGTTGGACTGGTCACAATGCTACATCTGTACCTCAAGTTATGGAGTCAAATGGTAATACTTGAAGTTTCATTTGTATCCTATTTACTTTCATTCGTTAATAAGTAAACAGCTACGGGTTCACCCAATAGGGACAGGACCTTCATTCATTAATAAGTAAACAACTACGAATTTAACCAATTTGGATAGGGATTCATTCCTTAATAAGCAAACAACTACGGGTTCAACCAATGGATGGTGCGGGTAAAATTTCATATAATATTAATAAGTAAACAGTTAAGGACTAAACCAATGGAGACAATCATTAATAAGTAAACAACTAAGGATTCAGCCAATGGGGACAGAACTTCCAATTATTAATAAGCAAACAACTACACATTCAACTAATTGTGGCTGACCTTTCATTCATTAATAAGTAAACAACCAAGTCCCACTGCTGGATAGGTGGGCCCCATTCATGGATGACATTGTTGTGACAAAGGAAGGAGTAACAAAACCCTTCTAAAGCATTAGGACCTGATGAGCTCCCTCCTAGAGTCCTAAAAGAATTGACAAAAGAATTAGGACCGGTATTTGCACATCTCTTCCAGCAATCAATCAATACGGGTGAAATCCCCAAGGAATGGTCACTTGCAAATATGTGTCCACTTTTCAAGAATTGTGACAGGTCACTTGCTTGTAATTACCGCCGAGTCTCTGTGACTTGTATTCCTTGCAAACTTTTAGAACATATTGTCTTCTTGACCAAAACAATCTTTTGTCGGGAATTGGCATAGTTGTGAAACTCAGCTGCCTAGTGTAATACATGATTGGGCAAAAGGGTCGGGTTGACACTTTCACTTTGGACTTTGAAAAAGCTTTCGACATACCTCCACACGAACTTCTTAAAAGCAAATTGTTTAGTTATGGTATAGGTGGAAAGACATTGGAATGGATAAATGCTTTTTCTGCTTCAGGCAGCAAAGGGTAGTAGTTAATGGTGTTAAATCTGACTGCCCCCCGCCCCCTGTTATGTCTGGTGTCCCGCAGGTCACCGTACTCGGTCCATTGTTGTTCTCCTTGTATATAAATTACATACCCGTTGGCATTGACTCTCAAATCAGGCTTACGATTGTGTTTGTTACATTAAAATAAGAAAAGTAGAAGGTACATTGAAAGTTCAGAAAGACATTCACCTTTTAGGGAGCTGAGCCCAAAAATGGGGCATGAGATTTCAACCTGTCAAATGCAACATGATGTAGCTGGCAAATAAGCGAATAAATAAAATTGAGGCCTCCTACACCCTCGACAGTACAGTATTGGAAACTGTTGATAGCATTTAATGTCTAGATGTAAAAAATACAAATGACTTGAAGTGAATTACCCATATCACAACTACATCTGTATTAAAGCCAACAGAACACTTGGAGTCTTGAGGAGAAACTTATTTCTTGCCCCCCCCCCCAAGATGTTATGGCTATTTCACAATAAGGGTAGCCAATATAATTGGCAATTACCTTGTCAAGTTCATGAATACAGTCATCTGGTGTCCCTTTCACAACTTGACCTGAGGAGTTGGTAAATCAGTTGAATTGGTCTAGAGATAATTCCCCAATAATATATTCCTAGTGTACAATTTTACAAAAGGAGGTGTGAAGAGATCATTGTCAAAGGGGAGAAAATTGCCTAATATGAAAAATATTACACCATGTAATACTTTCCATGATAATAATATACACCATGCATTGAAAAGCAGCAATTTTGTCAATGTTCGCTCACCTGAGCAAATGCTTGATAGCCCTCCTGAGCTGAAGAGGCACACATGAGCTTATGGAATATTACTTAATTTTTAATTTTCCACCAGTACATTGTCACATCAATCCAAATTAACTATTAGTTGTTACAAAATTTTCACATTGATTTTACTATCCCTACATTTACCTGCAGACATTCAAGCCCCCCCCCTCCCCTTTCATATTTGTTTTTCATCAGAACAACTTCCCACTGTTGTTCCTTATTATTGTTAGCCCCTGGTGTTGGGGCTTTTAGCAGGGATTTTTACCACAAATTTGACCCCGCCATGCCAGGCTTTAGCAGAGTTTTTAGAATATAATTTTTAAAAGCCCTGCTATTCCCGGGACCTATAGTGGCAGTGGATACAAATGACTGGTGCATAAATTACACCTTCGTAAAAACAATAGAAAAATTGAAAGCCACACTATTCCCAAGCCCCATAGTGATTGGATACAAATGACTGCATAAACTTCACCTTCAGAAAACTAAACATACACAAATAAGTCACAATTCCTAAATGTGACATATTGGTTCCAATTTTTCACATAGGTGTTCATCCAAGTGGGAATATGAAATTTGTGATTGAACGTAATCATCACACCGATGCTGCTTCATAGATTACAAAAGTCAAACTGGTTATTAAGAGACAACCAAAGGGACTGAGACCAACCAACCCAGATATAATCAATGCGCAACAATAGTTTACGTCCGGGAACAACCATTCCCAACGGGTGTTGGAATACTAGTCAGAAATTGATTTCATCTGTGTTAGTTATTCTCATTTGTGTTGGTTGTCTCTAGATAACCAGCATGCATGTCCTCTCGTTAATAATTCTAAAATTTCAAACTTATAGCAATCTTCTGTTGTTGCACATTCATTTTTGTCTTGGACCTTATGGTAAAACCTGAAGACAATTTTTCTCATGGTGTAACCCATAATACCTTAATTATCAGCTTTGCCATTAACACCAGGTAAAAGATTACACTATGAATTGTAAAGAAGCAATTGAGATGAGAATGAACTTGACCAAAATGTTATGAATTTCATTAGCAAGTTGCTCAGGTTGCAATCATGTTGACAGTTGAGCTGGCTACTGCTATGGTGAAACGGCTATAAAGCCAACAGAACACTTGGAGTCTTGAGGAGAAACTTATTTCTTGCCCCCCAAGATGTTATGGCTATTTCACAATAAGGGTAGCCAATATAATTGGCAATTACCTTGTCAAGTTCATGAATACATCAGGTGTCCCTTTCACAACTTGACCTGAGGAGTTGGTAAATCAGTTGAATTTCCCCAATAATATATTCCTAGTGTACAATTTTACAAAAGGAGGTGTGAAGAGATCATTGTCAAAGGGGAGAAAATTGCCTAATATGAAAAATATTACACCATGTAATACTTTCCATGATAATAATATACACCATGTATTGAAAAGCAGCAATTTTGTCAATGTTCGCTCACCTGAGCAAATGCTTGATAGCTCTCCTGAGCATGAGCTTATGGAATATTACTTATTTTTTTAATTTTCCACCAGTACATTGTCACATCAATTCAAATTAACTATTAGTTGTTACAAAATTTTCACATTGATTTTACTATCCCTACATTTACCTGCAGACATTCAAGCCCCCCCCCCCTTTCATATTTGTTTTTCATCAGAACAACTTCCCACTGTTGTTCCTTATTATTGTTAGCCCCTGGTGGTGGGGCTTTTAGCAGGGATTTTTACCACAAATTTGACCCCGCCATGCCAGGCTTTAGCAGAGTTTTTAGAATATAATTTTTAAAAGCCCTGCTATTCCCGGGACCTATAGTGGCAGTGGATACAAATGACTGGTGCATAAATTACACCTTCGTAAAAACAATAGAAAAATTGAAAAATTGAAAGCCACACTATTCCCAAGCCCCATAGTGATTGGATACAAATGACTGCATAAATTTCACCTTCAGAAAACTAAACATACACAAATAAGTCACAATTCCTAAATGTGACATATTGGTTCCAATTTTTCACATAGGTGTTCATCCAAGGGGGAATATGAAATTTGTGATTGAACGTAATCATCACATTTGATGCTGCTTCATAGATTACAAAAGTCAAACTGGTTATCAAGAGACAACCAAAGGGACTGAGACCAACCAACCCAGATATAATCAATGCGCAACAATAGTTTACGTCCGAGACAACCATTCCCAACGGGTGTTGGAATATTAGTCAGAAATTGATTTCATCTGTGTTGGTTATTCTCATTTGTGTTGGTTGTCTCTAGATAACCAGCATGCATGTCCTCTCTTTAATAATTCTAAAATTTCAAACTTGTAGCAATCTTCTGTTGTTGCACATTCATTTTTGTCTTGGACCTTATGGTAAAACCTGAAGACAATTTTTCTCATGGTGTAACCCATAATACCTTAATATGGGTAATTATCAGCTTTGCCATTAACACCAGGTAAAAGATTGCACTATGAATTGTAAAGAAGCAATTGAGATGAGAATGAACTTGACCAAAATGTTATGAATTTCATTAGCAAGTTGCTCAGGTTGCAATCATGTTGACAGTTGAGCTGGCTACTGCTATGGTGAAATGGCTATAAAGAAGCAGCCTATAAATGACTGGTGCGCCCAGTCCTGGACTATGAAAGTTCTGTTTGGGATCCTTATACTAAAGGCCTGCAGGAGGAATTGGAGAAAGTACAGAATCGTGCCGCTAGATTTGTAACTAGGAATTATACTTTTGAGGACGGAAGTAACACTGACATTCTTGAACAACTCAAATGAGAATCTCTCAAGAAAAGGAAGACGGGCAATCGATTTATATTGCTGTACAAAGGTCTGAAGGGTAATGCCAGAATACCTACAGGTGGCCTTATCCCCAAGACTAGGCGTTGTAGAAATAGTCACTCAAAGGCATTTCAGCTTCCATCTGCTAGTATAGAGGCCTATAAATGTAGTTTCTTTCCCCCCAGACTATCAGGGGCTGGAATGACCTCCTTGACTCCTCGTTTTCTACTGCTGAAATGTCAGATGATTGTGTGTCCAAGTTCGCTTCACTTGTGCGTTCTAATGACTAATTTCTCCCCAATCCGATCCCCTGTTGAAATAGTGAATAGTTGAAATAGTCATATAGTGTATCTTCAGTAAACTATTCAGATTCAGATGAGGTTAGGTTCCGGTAAAACTAGTTAAAGCCCGCCAGTAACTTTATTTTACTGATCTTCCAAGGCGATACTTTTTGTGCTGTTTGCACCTCATGTACGTTTTCATATTTTAGTTCAGTTTGGGTAACTGAGTGGCCACCGTTTCAGAAAATAGCTGTTCACTCGGCTTTTGACAGGTTTTCTAAGTATAAGTACGAGATTATTGATTTAGTTTTTTCCCATCTCGGTTTTTTGGAGTGGGAATTACTTTCTGATTGTGCCATTTCCTGATCATTACCCGCCTTTACCTGTTCATCATTTACCTTCAGAGTTTTGTGTGGAACATTCGCTGGCGATGTGTCGTAATTTAGGCTACAGTAGTGTTTACATGCCACCTAATCGTAACGAAACTATTGATGAAGTAGGACTAACACTTCACCAGTATTGGCCTATAGTAGAAGTAAGTTTTACATGTTATCTGACTGCTTCATAATACCATTTCAAATAGTGTAAATCACCAGTTTGCATAAAATGTGGTGGATGCTTTTTAGACTGGCAGTTCCCGTTATTAGCCATTGTGCAACGAAAATAACTATTTCTCTCCAGTTGTATGCAATATTGTGTACGTTTTGAACGGCTCTAGCTCATCATTTAATTCCTAAAATGAGCCGCCTCGTGTGAAAACCAACATTGTGGTTTCCGACCAGGTCAGACACAAACCGGCCTGTACAGCTTCAGAGGCAGGCTAGAAGCTTGAAATTTTGGAGTTAAGTAGAGGAGGAATTGTACTATCCAAGTAGCGAATACAAAGGCGCTGATCAGCTTCGCAGTTACTGCGAAGCTGATCTGCGCCTTTGTTTTCACTTCTGCAGATTGTTGGTTTTCCAATGTGGCAAATCAAATAAAGTCAAGACCTTATTGTTTCATTCTCATTGTACCTTGTAATCCGGCGTATTTTACAGATAGAGTGCAGCAAAGCCTTTAGACCGTTTGTATGCTACACGTACCTACCACCGTGTCACGAACCACGCCTACCCTGTAAAAGTCTTTGCGAGGAGGCCCGCGTGGGTTGCGGTCCATTGTTGAGGTCCTATGGGTTTAAGTGGCCTAATATACTCGATTGTGAGGTGTTACCAGAAACAGACTGTTTGTCTGCATATGCTCTCAACACAGAACAGTCGTATGGTTGGGGGAATAACACCTACTCCTTTGGTAAGGGCTAATTATTATAAAATACATGTATATATAAAATGAAAATATAAACTATCTGTGATAATTTTACAGACCAATGTGAATATCTATTGAGTATTTAGTAGTTCGTACTACTCTCTCTCTCTCTTTGTGTGTGTGTGTGTGTGTGTGTGTGTTCCCGCCCGCAAGTTCTGCACATAAACAATATCGTGGACTCGTAAGGAAAGAGAACAACTTAAAGTCTGTGATTTATTATTTTTTATATCTTAAAAAATAATTTGACAAGTACGATAAACGTCACACAATAATTCTAATGCACAAACTTTAAGACATATGTGCGTTGGTATCATATTATAGACTGTTATTTTTCTCAGGTCCTACAAATACAAGCAATCCCACAACAGCAAACTCTACGATCAACAACACTGTAATGTCATCAACGTCAAACAACTCGAAGTCAGGTACGACAGGCTAGCCGGGATTTTCTGTCGCAAACACTTCTTTGTTTTACAGCGCTTTAATTATATATACCTATATATATGTAAATGTGATATCGGTAAAACTGTTAATGGATAAAAATAAAATTAATAAAAATAAAACTGAGATCCTTTGAGAGCAGTGAGCATATTAATGAGAAAAGGGATGAAGACTAATATCATCCAAACAGAGCCAAATACATAAAACGGTGGTTAGAAATGAATATATACAGATAATGAATTTGATTACTCAGAATACCCCCACTGATATCAAAGGAACAAAAGGAAAATAATCTGCACTATAGATGATGCACGGGGAGACTATTTAGGGCAGCTACTCAGTGGATTGTTTTGTGCCACTAGAAATCGTCAGACATGTATACGTGCAGATAATTAAACTGAACTTATGGTTGAAAGGCAACAACTTGTAACAGATGTGAATGCCGAATACCGCAATAAAAACTTTTTTTCTGAAACTTTGAATCCTTGTGGAGGTATATTTCATTTATATATATTTCGAGTTTTAAATTATCAATGAGCAGAGAAAGTTTTGCGAGGAAATGCACCAAAATAACGTCCGCGAGTTAGCTTGATAATATGTTTGGTGCAGTAATATTATTTGGTTTAAAAAATTATTTATTTTTAAATCAAATTGCATAGCATGTCAGTTTACATATAAACAAAGTATCACCTGGTATTTGAAAAGAAGTCTCGCGGCTTAAAGATATACTCTCCTGTAATATTATTTCAAGGACATAAACTGATAAATGAGCCACCTAATGAGAAAATCAACAATCTGCATATATGCGAAAACAAAGTCGCAGATTACTGCGAAGCTGATAAGTGCCTTTGTTTTCGCTGCTCGGAAAGTACAAGTTCTCTTCTTCTAAAATCCGAAATTTCAAGCATCTAGCTGTCTTCTGTGCTTCTACAGCCCGGTTTGTGTCGGACCTGTTCGGAAACCACATTGTTAATTCTCCCAAGAGGCGGCTCCGATGTTAAACTTTTTCCTCGTGCAGGATCCTGCATGAACAACGACTTACCAATGTGCCAAGAAATGGGCTACAGCAGTGTATATATTCCAAACAACCGAACCATAAAGGAGATTGACATGCAACTGAGCGAATTTATTCCTCTCGTGAGCGTAAGTTGTGAGCCATGTGTGTATAGCCATGCATTGGTAGAGTATCATAACAAATGACCATCGGGATAACATGTCCATGTAACATATGCCCCCTTATATCCCACTTTTGTATAGCATAACTGGGGTATGCAGAGTTATACCTATTTTTCTTATTTTTATCCGATTGTGGGTACTCGTTAGATCCGCCTCGTCGTGCAACGATAACTTGAGAAAAATATCGAGTTTTGTCTATTGAAGTTTTCAATTTTAGAGCTAAAATCCCTTTTTATTGCATGGTCTTACATTGGTAGAGTATCATAAGCAATGACCATGAACTACTACGAAAGTGATAAAGTTAAGAATTACAAACAATTTGAAAGAAAACTGATACACAAAGAGGTGTCATCTGGTGAAGTAAGAACAGAAGGCGCAGAAACTGTTACAATAAAATTAAAGTCTCAACCGAGACACCAGGTTTGCAAGAAATTGCAGCACAAAATAACACGCATAAAGAGCAAGATGATTAGTGCTTTAAGGTAGTCAATTGACATCAACCGAATACAAAGGTGAAAAAAGCACAGAAAATAATAATAATAATAATAATGATAAAAAATTGTCCCAGACCAGGTCCGACACAAACCAGCCTGTACAATCACAGAAGCAGGGTAGACGCTTGAAATTTCGCATTTATAAAGACGATGAATTGTACTATCTGTGTACTGAACAAAAAAAATGCTAACCTGATCTGCGCGTTTGTTTTTGGCTATGCAGATTGTCGGTTTTCCATGCGGCGACAACAGTCCAAGATCCTTTGGAAGCAGTGAAAACGTTCTGAACAATATTCGGGTACTGAAAACTCATCAGTGACCCTTTTCAAACCGGCGACGAAAGCCGGATAAATATACTGCAATTTCTAAAGTTAACACATGGGAAGGAACAAAATCCCTTTGGAATGATGTTATTTAAAATTACCTGGGGGGGGGGGGGGCTAAACCTCACCATCATCTTCTGATTTAATTAGTTGTTCGGTCCTCGTGGTGAATGTATAACAAGTCAATGAATCATGCAGGACAAACAAATTAATAAATCATGATAACCACCATGATAAATGAAAAAAGAGTACTCACAGATATAATAAGCACGGCGATGGAGAATCATGGGCGCTTTACAGCATCACTGAAAATCGTGAGCAAAAGAAATACTACAGTTTACCCCGGTGGGCTAAGCAACAGACAAGAAGCTCTGGCAGTATCTGAGATAGTGCGTTTGTTTTCGGTAGTGCAACACGTTCTACATATACATGTATGTAGCATACACATGTAGCACGACCGAAGCACATATTAACAAACAGACGTCATCGTATGGATTTATTGTGTTATAAATGTCAGACTTCCAACGTTTCCACTGCTTCCAAAGGATCAAACTTTTATTGTTTATTTGCTATTACTGTAACTGGCGTTGTGTCATGTGGCGGCCCAAAATTGTACGTTTAGAGTCAGCTTCTACACTGTTTTAATTATTCGATCCCTTTTAGGCATGTGTCTTTGATTTAGACATCCCTTTAATAAAGTTTTGAAATTGAATAAAATATAAAGGTAAAAACATTCAAAGGGAGATAGTATGGACTATATTGCGCAATTTCGGATAATGAACCCTCGTCAGTAGCCCTCTTTAAACCGGCAACGAACGCCAGACTATAATTGTGCTGCAATTTCGAGAATTTACACGAGGAGTCTAAATCAAAGACATATACATAAATTGGGTCAATAATTAAAAAAATGCTTAGAAGTATGTTTCTAAACGTGAGTATATTTACATGTATCTGGATTTCGTCGCCGGTTTTTATTAAGGGTCACTGATGAAGGTTTAGTACCCGAATGTGCGCAATATGGCCCATTCTACCTCCCTTTGAACGTTTTAACTGCTTCCAAAGGATCAAACTTTTTATATTTTATTTTATATAAATGCTCAACATGATGTTATAAATGTCATACTTCCATATAAATGCTCAACTTTTATTTCATAGACACGGTGTAGCAGAGCATTGAAGCCATTTCTCTGCTACAAGTTCGCCCCTCCCTGCTCCGGGCCACAATCGCCTTGTAGAAGTCTCTGTGAGGAATCCCGCCGAGGGTGTGAGCCGGTGCTGATGAAGTTAACTTTTGCGTGGCCCAACACCCTAGACTGTATGAGGCTACCAGAGACAGACTGTTTATCTTATTGGAATCAGACAGACAATGGGTATCCACACTTAATGGACAACGACCAGGGATGGAGCGATTACTTGGGTAACTACAATTACTCACTTGTCTTTATGATCAACTTATGATTATTATTTATAATAACTAATTTTTTTTCAAGAGAAATTGATTAATTTATCAATGACACGGACTTCTTTTGTAACAGAAATAGATATCCATTGTGTTCTCTTTCAGCATTTGACTTTTCTGATAGATCAGCGTTTTCAAACGATTGCAATTTGTAAAAGCCTAAATAATGCTTAAATCATTGATCCCTTTAGTGCAGTGGATAGTGCGTTCGCTTTGGGAGGGGGAGATATACACCCCAAAGACGCAAAATGGCGCCAATGGCTCCATTGCTTGGCGCTCAGCACTATAAGGCTAGCACTTGGAATGTCTGATTTGTTTGTGACAAACGCTTATCCTGACTTGATAAGGGTAAACCGGAATGTTTTTTGGAAAGTTACTGTTGACATAAAACAGTCCAATGGGGCGTGATAATGCATGGAAGTGTTAAATTGTAACATAAACGATCTCGTTGCAATTCATAACATTCAAAAGACTTTAATTACAAGCATCGATTCCAGAAATACATGAAACTCACTCTGACCTTATATGTGCATGCATTGAGCTTCGAATTTATCAGTTTAGAGGCAGCGTTCATTACACATGTTACAAGGAAATCAACTTCATGAAGAATCATCTGGTCTTAAAATTGTAATTTAAAAATAAATATCGAAATATCTTACAGGCCTTACGCAGCAGCCCTATTTGAACGCCTCGACGACGATGACGACAACAACAACTACGCACATTTTGCAAGCAAAGGGTAACCTAGGGGTCTGAGTGCCCTCGTGATATTATTACAACGTCATATCAACATCATTTCCGTCTCGTATCTGCTTGTTTAAAAAATGTGATGATAAGTTTAGTCATACTTTTCCACATTCAAACATTATTTTCCATAAAGCAAAATGTAGAAACCTACCTTGAAAATAGGAACCTGAATAGTTTAGTAAATTTAAGGTAAAAGACAATGATCAGAAAATGGCGCAATCAGAAAAAATCCCTCTCCAAAAACCGAGGTGGGAAAAAACTAATTAACAATTAGATAAAAGGTACTTACACTAAGAAAAAATATCGTAAGCCGAGTGAGAAGATATTTTCCCAATAGGCGGACACTAAGGTCCTCGTGATGAATCTCTACCTAGTCAATGAATCATCAATGGTAAACAAATAAATCATGATAACCACCATGATGAATCAAAAACGAGGACTCACAGATACAGTAAGCTGCCCGACGATGGAGACCCCTTGGTGCCAAAGAAAAATACCAGTGATAAAAGTCAACCCTTAACCTTCAGCTCGGCCAGTTAACCCATATATGACTAATGGATTCTTCCACCGTTATCATCTGTTTGCCTATGTCCCATAATAGGGACGTCAGGCTTAAATAAGTTAATAGACTGCAACTACAAGAAAAAGAAGAAGAAAATGGTGTTGTATTTCAGAAGAGTTTGTACGCGGTGGAGGGGCAATCTTCATACGGCCTAATTCATCTACATATATACGGGAATATAAACGTGGCAAGTACGAACCTATTACTTCTGATCTCTATGTAAACCCCGGAAACTTCGACTTGGTCAAGATTGAAGGCCTACGAACGGACCCAAGTGACTGTCCACAAAAAATAACAGGTACATATAACATCACGTACACGTATGCGCAAATCTATTCATATGAAATACTGTGAAATCTATAGTAGTTTTATATAATGATTTATTTTGAGAAATAGTGCAAAGTCAGAAAACCATCCCTCGATTTACTAGTTCTGTTATCTTTTGCCTATTTACCTTTCAACTTTCAACTTTATTTGTTCGATATTGATAAAGGTATGTCTGCCGAAGGAGATTCCTGTGAACAATGACGTATTGTAGATGTTGGTACCAAATAAAGCACGTACTCTGATATTCAAGTACGAAAACTTGTCCTGCAATATAATTATGTCGAATTTTTCTGTAGCAAAAATTGAAAATTTCATCAGAAAAGTTTTGATATTTTTCTTATTTTTGCTCAAAACATAACTTGTGGGTGCATGTAAGAACCGCCTCGGCGAGGCGGACTACCCACTATCTATGTTTTGGAGCTAAAATAAGAACCAGAGGCCCATGGGCCACAAAGCTCACCTGATTTAACAGCTATCGTTGAATATAAAATTTATGGCCACCCGACAATTTACAACTGATAAAATTCTGTAATATTCTATCCGATGTCTTTGCAAAAAACGCCATATTAGAAGTCAAATTAGAGTTATAGAACACATAGAAGACTACTCAATAAACATTTATGCAAAAACAAAATTCAAATATCCGAAATAAGACTGCAGAAATAGCCAATTTCTATGTTTCCCATTATAAGTCTCTGCAAACTGTAGTTGCCATAGCAACCAGAGTTCTTTTCTGACTGGAACTAAAAAACAACTTCTTTGTAGAGGTTAATGCTAGGAACATGGAATGCAAAGTATCAGCTTCATATAGCAAACAGTTTCTGAGGAAAAGATTTTCAAAGTAAAGGAAAAGGATGAATTTCATCTGCAACATAGAAGACTACTCAATAAACATTTCTGAAAAAAAATCCTTATCTCCAATGAGACTGCAGAACTATAAAATTTTCACTTTTCCCATTATAAGTCTATGGAAACTGAAAGTTGCCGTAGCAACCAGAGTTTTTATCTGACTGGAACAAAAATAATTGTTTTGTAGAGGCTAATGCTAGGAGGACGCATGCAAAGTATCAGCTTCATAACCCAAACAGTTTCTGAAGAGAAGATTTTGTAAGATTATTTTCGAAAATTTAGGGGCCCCAGCAATTAATCAAAATAAGGTATTTGGGCAAAAGTAATATGTAACATAGAGGACTACTAAATAAACATTTCTGCAAAAGCAAAATTCAAATATCTCCAATGAAGCTGCAGAAATAGCAAATTTTCACTTTTCCCATTATAAGTCTATGGAAACTGAATGTTGTGATAGCAACCAGAGTTCTTATCCGACTGGAACAAAAAAAAATATGTAGAGGCTAATGCTAGGAACATGTATGCAAAGTATCAGCTTCATAAAGCAAACAGTTTCTGAAGAGAAGATTTTTCAAGATTTTTTTTTCTCGAAAATTTGCCCTTTTTGGGGCCCCAGCAAAATAAGCGAACAGGATGAAGGTCATCTGAAACGTACTACTCAATAAACATTTCTCTGAAAATAAAATTCAAATATTTCCAACGAGAAAGCAAAGATTTGCAATTTCCACTTTTTTCCATTATAAGTCTATGGGACGTACAAGTTGTCATGGCAACCAGAGTTCTTATCCGATCTGAACAAAAAAAAAGACAAATTTTTTGGTTCCCCACTCCTACGGATGCTTTATGCCAAATATCAAAAGTTTTAGCCTCGCAGCTTCAGAGGAAAAGTCGTTTGAAAATGTTGACGGACGGACGACGGACGACGGATACCGGCCTATCCTATGAGCTTACCTTTGAGCCTTCGGCTCAGGTGAGCTAAAAATAGGTATACCCCTGCATACCCTAACAATGGGGTATAAGGGGGTTTATTATATAAGCTACTGAAAATCTCGCTTTTCACTGGCCCAAAGCGCCCACGTGGCAAGTCTTCAAATTGTCATATTAACTGGCTAGCGCGTGCTGGCAGGTCTATATTAGTTGCTAAATTTAGAGCTGACGTTCTGGTTCCGCTTTCGCATAGCGCTGCGCATAATCGAATTAAATTGCGCCTAATTGAATTAAATGTTAAATGAATAATTGGATTAAATGTTAAATGTTTATTCTTTATCTGTCTCAGTTGATTTCTTTTCATTGCTTGACATTTGGTCAAAAATTATATAATAAAACAGTTAATGACTACATTAATGATATCGACCCGAGAATACCAATATTGATCGAGGCGAATTTTGAGGCATTGGATATGATGTGATATCGACCCGAGAATACCAATATTGACCTCGGCTTTGCCTCGGTCAATATTGGTATTCTCGGGTCGATGTCACATCATATCCAATGCCTCAAAAGTCATTAATTGTATAATATATGACACGGACATGTTTTCCTGATGTGTTGTCACTCTTAGAATTGTGTTATATTGTACTGTTATTAGTGCAGGCTTTCGTGACACAAATCAATCCATTGTTTATTTACAATTTACCGATATTTCCGTTCTAAGTAAAAGATTTCAATTGCAAAAAGTCTCAATAATTCTTTCAGAATGTTATGTCATAAAGTTCACCAGGTTTGGGATACACCCGGGAGTTCATATAGCTTTGGCTTTTACGCATGGCGATGTAAGTTTATATGTTATGAACGTGCTTTAGAACTATTCATAGCGTTTGGTCGTGTGGGAAAATATTTTTAAATATTATTCAACTCAATATATTCATGGCATATTCTAAATAATAGCTTAATGATATACATGTATGCAAGGTTAAAGGTAAGCAATGACTAGGAACTGTTCGGCTGAGACACAATCTGGGTTGCCTTTTGTGTTGCACTTGAGGCAAAAATGTAACCTCTTTGTATTTTGATTTTTCTTGGTTTATAATAACGTATGAGCTATCAGGTTTATATTCCAGTAATAATTCTTTTGGCTCTCGCTTTTTTCAAATTTCACCATAGTGGGTAATGGGAATAGTTCAGAAAAGGAGCGTCAAACCAGTGTTTTTGGCTGCTTAAATAAGATCATATGCAGCCTACATAAGTCATTGTTCCATGGTGCAGTTAATTTAATACAATGTAACATGTGTGGTTGCATATGAAAAATTGAAGGAAACCTTGACTGCAACACACATATTATTTCTAGGGTGTCTCTTAACATGGGGCTACGGACTCTACAGGCCATAGAAAAAAATAATTGTGCTATATCTTCTGTCCTTAATAATTTCTGGAGATATCATTTTGATCGGTTGTACTAGACCACAGTCTGAAAAACAATCAGGCCATATCAACTCATTTAATCGGAACCTGATCTTTTAATCTCATTTCAAACCTAGGGGCTACGGACTCTACATAAAAATGACTATTTTTTTGAAAATCACTGCTCTTCTCTGAGAAGTTAATTTCAATTTTTGTTGATTCTAATCTGTCATTTGGCTTCATCAAGAAAAACTAAATACAAAATAAAACTATTAAAGCATTTGTCCAATTATTTCAGCATGTGAACTGTAGACACCAAGAAAATCTTAAAATACTACAAATGAACAGTTTCACTTCATTCTCCATATTTTCATTAATTTTAGTCCAAATTCAAAGCCGTAAAAAGTATATTACAGGGGGCATATGTCTCCTTAGTTCTAGAGTCATATGCAACATTTTTCATTCATGAATACTAAAGCAAACATGTTTACAAAACACCCAAAATAAAAGTGCAACATCATAACATGTGAAAAACAGTGGTTTTTTAGCATATAATCTCTCCCTGACGCAAAATATTGTACACAATATGGTATCATTATATATCGCCAGAAAGCTTATTATCCCAGTGTTATAGTGTTATAATAGAATAAAAACATTAGGTATTGGATAATATCACACTGAATTACAGATGCATAACATGACCAAGGTACTAAAGGCAACCCTGATTGTGTCTCAGCCGTGACATTGTAATCAGATACAAAGTCCCAAACTTAGATGGGAAACATCCAAATTGCAAATAAGAAACTGAGAAAATGAGAAAATACGGTAAACCGCATGAATACAGCTATTTCTTCAAAGGTGGCCACTCAGTTACCTAAATTTAAGGTGTCTCGATACCAATTTTTGTTGATTAATAAACCAATAATTCTGAGACAGCTTTAAATATAGATGGAATGCTACTCAAAAAGAAAAATATTTGTGGGGTTATCCGTGCTTTTAAAAAGGTACAAGTAGGCAACGATCAGGAAAAGGCGCAATCAGAAAAAGATTCCCACTCCAAAAACCAAAGAAGTTATCGACTATCAAAAATGAGAAAAATAGCCTTTTTGAAATATTTTCAATTTCATTTTTCCCGGAATAGATCTAAAATATGTCAACTGAATGTGTTTTAAACTGTAAATGTATTTATTCATAAACTACTTGCCAAATAACAAAATTGAAAGGTAAAAATGAATATATGCATTCTAGGGCAAAAATACAATTTTTTTAACATACTTGTCTAGTACATCTCTGAGAAAATACTTAGAATAACAAAAATATTTTTGAAAAGGAGAATGATTATCAAATGAGAGAATTATGGACAATTCGGACCTTGGCAAAGTCGGTCCTATAGTCAATTCGGACCCTAAAAAATTCGGCCCTAGTCAATTCGGACCTCGACCACTGGTCAATTCGGACCTCGACCACTGGTCAATTTGGACCCTTTTTTATTGGTCAATTCGGACCTCAAAAATAAAAATTCTTTGGTTAATTCGGACCTTTTCGGTTGGTCAATTCGGACCTTTTCCATTGGTCGATTCGGACCTCTTACTTTGGTCAATTCGGACCTTTTCCATTGGTCAATTCGGACCTTCCTATTATGCATTTTCCATAAAGAAAACTGCGTTCAGATTTAAAACGAGGTATCCTTTACTGATTTCTTGCCGTGCTGTATGACGGTTTCGCATTTCATAAGGTAAAATTGCGGTTTGCGCTGACTAATGTCATACACCCGAGGATCGTGAACTACAAAACACAAAGTACCCAAAACAGATGGACTGCTTGAGCATACAGACAAAGCTTATTCACTACTGACTGACCGTCTGATCACTGGTTAACCTCTCAGAAGATCTTTGCCCAGGAAAAGAGGTTAAAGTCAGACCATCCATACATATAGGCCCTTGCGTTAACTTGCGTGGTTAATATTTTCTAGCACATTTTGGACATTGTAATGTTCCGGGTAAATGTCCAACAAAAAAGAGGCAACGTCCCGACATGACTATAGCTGTTGACTGGGATGCTAAGCCACAAATCAACCAATCAATCAATCAATCAATCAATCAATCAATCAATCAATCAGTCAATCAACAAAACAAAGTATTTCAGCTGCGAATACTACATGAAATAATGGCATGAGTATTACAATGAATTTTCATTTGACATAGGCAATCCTTCCATCTTGAATCGATTCAAGCATTGGCTGATTCGGACCTTATTTCTGTTTCACATGTGGTCAGTTCGGACCCCAAACAGATTCTGACATTGGATAATTCCGACCTTAATCCGATTCGGACCTTGGCTAATTCGGATCCTATTTCAAAAAAATAGTTGGCCAATTCGGACCTCGATTTTGCGGGGTCCGAATTGACCAACGATCCAGGTCCGAATTAGCCAAGGTCCGAATTAGCCAAGGTCCGAATTGTCCACAGCTGAGGTCTGAATCAGGTCCGAATTAGCCAAGGTCCGAATTAGCCAAGGTCCAAATTGTCCACGTACCAAATGAGATAATGTATAAATTGACAAGTCTTTCCACGCTTTTTATGCTGCTATAAGCATTTCCCCACACCCACTCCTTACAAAGATGCATATCCGGGCCTGAGATCCGGGCATATAATCAAACCTCATAAAAAAAACTTTTCAAAAATAAGTTTAGAAGATTTGGAAATTGCCCGTGTGATGATAACAAGATTATTAAATTCTGATAAATATTAGATGAGATACAAGGCCCAAACCATTACGATCATTTAGTCCCGGCAATTAGTATCTATAAAAACAATTTTAAAAGCTTTAAGTGTAAAAAAATATTATTTCCGTTTCAACACCGACTGGATCTGAGTCAGATGAGGCCTTGTAGTTATAAAATTTAAAACATCTGTTCAATTATTAATATTTTTAAATCAAAAAAAGAACAAAGCAAGCAGTTTCGATGCATTTTCATTTTCCCATTCTTTTTACTTCTTCTATTGGTGTGATATGCAAATTTCTTCTACCAAATGATTTTCATCACAATATATGTAGTCTATATTACATCATACCAATTTTACAAGCACCAAATAACGGTAACTCTTGCTTTTTGAGCTCATTACAGTTGTCTTATTTATTACTATCGAATCCCCTTAACACACTTATATGATACGAAGACGCATATAAAATGCACAAAAAGAACAAAATCAACATCAAAGCATAAAAGCAAATAAAACCATAACACTAGCCTTGCCTTGGAACGGCCATTAATACATGTATGAAATTACTTTGGGATCCCAACTTCGCACTTTCTTAACTATTTAGACACTGGTTCAATCGTATCATTGAATCTCTAAGTAGTCAGTGAAACATCACGGTAGACATTCACTTCGCTCTTCAAAAGTTCAGAATCAATCACCAGAATGCATCAGAAGAGGCCAACAGGCCTAACTGGATGACGACATAAGTACGTATATAAAGGTACATTGTATATGTATTTCTTGCACACCAGATAGAGAAATCCAAGTTTTACCCCATGTGAGAAATTCTTATCTCACCCTCGTTATCTCACCCCGTTGCACGCTGCGTTCAAGCGTTCTGTTTTTAACACTGGTTGTATAGGACGTCACGTAATTTCGTCGCTAAGCGCACACGTCACAATGACGTCAAAACTTTTTAAATCAAAATGGCGGACGCCGCGATTTTATCATTTTTCTAGGTAAATAGTATAAAAATCAATATTCGCTTCATTAAGGTGAGCAAGAAAAAGAATCCATCATTCGTGTCAGGTATGGATAGACAAATCTGTCCCTCGGGTCACAATTTGGCATCACTCGGCGAGCCTCGTGATGCCAAAATGTGACCCTCGGGACAGATTTGTCTATCCATACCTGACACTCATGTAAGATTCTTATAATATCGATGCTCATAAATTTGGCTTACTAATAACTTATGTTTCCTTTATTCACAGGAATTCGACAAGGTTAGAAGTCGGCTATAAATATCCACATGCTGTACACCTTGGCTCTTCGATTGCTTATTCAAATGACTTTACATAGCTGTTGAAAATTTAGAATGTTCAACAAACAGTTAACAACGATTATTAAAAAAAAACTATTCAACTCCTATAAGCCTGGTGTCCTTTTTATGGACCATAGGTAAACAATATAGCCCAGAACACGGCGTCCCATCTGGGACTATTCTGTTTGCTTAGAGGAGTTTCATCGAAAAGTGGAATATTTTATCAATGTCCCTAAAATGAAAGAGGACTCGCCCAATTGATAATGATGCGCAAGCCCATTTTGTCATGTATGGGTTAAAAAGCAATGATAAGATTTACCAGAAAAAAAAGCGGTTGCGATGTCAACGGTTTTCATATACTTGTGCATGTGTATTCATTGATACAAAAAGTGTAACTGGTTTCATCCAAGGTTGAATAAAGCTGTGTCTTTTGTTCCATGTGTTTCTTTTATCTCACCTTTTTATGTCGACGTGGTATAACGTTTATCCCCGTATTGCGGAAATCATTTTGCGAATTCCTGTCTGTTGAGGGTCATTAGCTGATCGATAATAAGGGACAGGAAACTAGACTATGAATACATACAGACAGGGGCTGAAACAGGAAGGTACAAGTAGGCAAAGATCAGGAAAAGGCGCAATCAGAAAAAGATTCCCACTCCAAAAACCGAGGTGAGAAAAAAACAAACTAACAATCAGGTACTTTATACCATGAAACATATCGTAAACCGAATGAGCAGCTATTTTCCCAATAGGTGGCCACTCAGTTACCTTAACTTAACTAAAAATATAAAATAAAAATAATTGTTAGATCCTTTGGAAGCAGTAAAAATACAAAGCTAGAAGATGGGCCATATTGTACAATTTCGGGTAATGAACCTCCATCAGTGACCCTTTATAAAACTGTCAGCGAAAGCCAGACATTTTGCTGCAATTTCTAGAATTTACATCTGTGTAGTCTAAATCAAAGACTCAAATTCCCAAAGGGGCCAAATAATCAAATTTCTGTTAAGAAGATGATTCTTAAAATATAAAAATTTGAAATACTTAATATATATTCACTGATCCCAAAGGATCAAAAGAAAAATATAATCTGCACTATGGATGATGTACGGGGAGACTTTTTACGGCCGCCACACGGCACAACACCAGCTGCAGTAATAGCAAATAAAAATAATTGTTAGATCCTTTGGAAGCAGTAAAAATACAAAGCTAGAAGATGGGCCATATTGTACAATTTCGGGTAATGAACCTTCATCAGTGACCCTTTATAAAACTGTCAGCGAAAGCCAGACATTTTGCTGCAATTTCAAGAATTTACATCTGTGTAGTCTAAATCAAAGACTCAAATTCCCAAAGGGGCCAAATAATCAAATTTCTGTTAAGAAGATGATTCTTAAAATATAAAAATTTGAAATACTTAATATATATTCACTGATCCCAAAGGATCAAAAGAAAAATATAATCTGCACTATGGATGATGTACGGGGAGACTTTTTACGGCCGCCACACGGCACAACACCAGCTGCAGTAATAGAAAATAAAAATAATTGTTAGATCCTTTGGAAGCAGTAAAAATACAAAGCTAGAAGATGGGCCATATTGTACAATTACGGGTAATGAACCTTCATCAGTGACCCTTTATAAAACTGTCAGCGAAAGCCAGACATTTTGCTGCAATTTCAAGAATTTACATCTGTGTAGTCTAAATCAAAGACTCAAATTCCCAAAGGGGCCAAATAATCAAATTTCTGTTAAGAAGATGATTCTTAAAATATAAAAATTTGAAATACTTAATATATATTCACTGATCCCAAAGGATCAAAAGAAAAATATAATCTGCACTATGGATGATGTACGGGGAGACTTTTTACGGCCGCCACACGGCACAACACCAGCTGCAGTAATAGCAAATAAAAATAATTGTTAGATCCTTTGGAAGCAGTAAAAATACAAAGCTAGAAGATGGGCCATACATAAGGCGCCAACAGCACAAAAAATTTTTAACACCAAGACATAAAACAAAAAGAACCACCAGAGAAGTATCGACTTGGAAGACTCAATAATGAGGTGCACAATTTACCAGGGACCATAAAACCAATAAACAGTGGATCATAGGTATAATCCTTGGGGGTCATTAACCGAATTAACAGTGGTACCGCTGAAGCTCCTTCAGATTCTACCTCTTTAAGATGTACATTTGTTTTGCATTCCAGAAATCGTATATATACTGAATGCGTTTTGTTTTGTTTGTTTGAATTGATGCTTAAAGTCCGAGTCAAAAGCTATGCTTCTGTCGGAACGCTGCCTTCAAAACCAACCAAGTATAAAACAACCAATACTTACATGCATGGATTTGACTAAACAACTTTTCTTGGGCAGACTCATACCTTCTAAGCGGTTTGCAAGTAATCAGGTGGTCGGTCAGAAAGTATTAAGCTACACAACCCATCTATTTTTCACGGACCGAGGGCGGGTTGCAGAAATTCCCACCCGGCCACCCTTCAACATACACAACACTAGGGCATGTAGGATGAGAAAGGGATGCAATTACTGGTCTGTGCCTGTCCAGGAAAAGTGGTCACCAATTAATGGGCTACTTAAAGCTTACGCCTTACTGGCCCACCTCCTGATTGCTGGTGTCAATGGCTTAGAAATTGTTTCGTTGGATCTGCCAAGGAAAAGTGGCTCAGTAAAACCATCCATATCAAGGTCGGCATCACCAACGGGCCAATTTAATGTTATATATAATAGCTCCTAAAACTAGCTTCTTTATAAATGAAGTGGATTGGTGCAACGAAAAAGGTAATTTTTCTCCCCTAGTGGATTGTAGAAAAAGCAACACGTTAACCATTCCTTTTGACCACCCTTGTACAAAAATCCTTTTGCGTTAGGTTATTGCGTCGACTCGTACAAAAAGTACGAAAACTTCTTACACTGAATACATTACACATATCTCACAAAACCAGGTTCTCTTTTTATTTGGCTTGTCCTACATATAAGTGGCCGCTTATACGGTTTTGCTAATTAAGCGTTTTCACATTTTTAGAATGTAAAGAAAACAAATTTGATAAACATGGATAACATAGTTCCCGTCTGTAGTTTGATGTTTGTGCTTTCATTGATGTCTGTGAACTGCCAGGACAACAGACAAGGTAATTAGTGAAGACAATTAAGCATTCACATGAAAAAATCAACAATCTAGGTTTCCGACCAAGTCCTACACAATCAAGGCTGTACAGTCACAGAAGCAGGCTAGAAGGTTGAAGTTTTGGATTTAAGAAGAAGAGGGGTTGTACTATTCGCGAATCGAAAACAAAGGCGCTCATCAGCTGTATAGTTACTGCACGGCTTATCTGCGCCTTTGTTGTTGCCTATGCATGTTGTTTTCTCGGCGGCTTTGTAAATTGTAATAAAAGAATCATTTATACACACAAGATCGCCTGGTGCATCAATGCCAACTTAACTGCCTTAATTTCTTTTTCAATTCCGGAAATCACCACTGATATTTTTAATTATCATTTTATTCACTTTAACGCCCCTTACAAGATTATTTCAGCTCATATGAGACGGACCAATCGGTATGTGGGGCTAAAACGGGAGTACCCTGAGAAAAAACACCCGGTACATTGGCTTGTCTCTCATATGACGCGTGTGGGGTTCAATATGATCGAATGGTTAAGTAAGTATCAGCTCTCTTAACCACTCGGCCACGGGCGCCACACACTGATATTCTGCACAGGGAAACTGGCTTGTTTTAAGCTATCAACGTCACTTTGTCACGTTGTTGACGTCAGTTCAAATGCCAGCCGTATTCATTTTGTGCAAGTAGCCTGGTCTTATTTAACAAAATGTAATAATGCTATTTTACAAAAGCCAATGCTTATACTGCGTTTACACTATGTTCCAGGCGGTCACGGCGGCCACGTTTCAGACAACCGTGAGCAAAACGTGTAACACTATTGATAAAATATTAGTTTTTCAGTTGTTTAAGTTTATTGGTGAATACACGTGTACTAGGTTATTGGTGAGTGCAAGGGTACTAGGTCGAGAGTATGTTAGGTCAAATGAATGAGTAATAGGTTATGTTAGGATGAGTGTTAGTTATGAGGTTGTGAACATATATGGGTATGTGCTAGATGTTGGATGGATGAGCATGCGCGGGAGAAGAGAGGATGACGTGTGCAAGAAGGAAAGATATCGGTGAGAGAAAGCGGAGAAGTCAGTTTGTGGTCTGATATGAAAGTGTGAAGAGCTAGTTGGAAATAAAATAAGAACCTGGGTTGTAGAAAGAAAATAAAACATGCAGAAAACTAAACTGTTGTTTCTAAAGGTCCGAAATATAGATTCCCTTCCTACATTAATTTCGACAAATGTAGAGAGGAGATTTCATCTGCATTAAATGATTTCGGTAATCGATGGTGTAAACGAGAGGGTGTTGAGGATAATGCTCTTAAAGAATGGAAAAGAAGTATCTTCACTATCGTGGATAAACGTATTAAGTTTTATTCACAAAATACTAATCTTTTACCTCCTAAACCCAAATCGTCATTTAGGCATTTGAAGCAGGGTATCCAAGAATTTCATAGAAAGTATGTCTTGGTTCCGGCAGATAAAGCCGCAAACAATGTTGTTGTCGTTTGTAGGCTTCACTACGTTAACACCTTAAAACAGGAGCTTGATGGTACCAGGGCTTATCTGGAGACAGATACTGATGAGGTGTCTGTAGTTAATGCCCACTTAAACGATTTACCTGTTAAGTTTTCTGTTTGTGTCAATGAAGGCCAAGACAAACTTCCTACGATGTATTGGTTACCTAAGCTTCACAAAAGACCATACAAAGCTAGATTTATTGCAAATTCTAGCTCTTGTACTACCACTGAACTTTCTAAATTATTAACTTCCTGTCTTACTGCTATCAAATCTCATGTTATAAGATACTGTGAGACAGTGTATGAAACTTCAAATAAAAATTGGTTTTGGTCAATTAAAAATTCTGGTGAGGTGCTCAGTAAATTGAAGTGTAGAGGGTTCCGTGCGACAAGCTTGTCCACATATGATTTTTCTACTCTGTATACAACATTACCACATAATCTAATTAAAGAAAAACTTCTGGATTTGATAGAGTGGACCTTCAAAAGGGCATTAAAAAACTATGGTTCACTTTATTTGGCATGTAATGACAGAAAGGCTTTTTTCACTTCCTCTGACCAAAGTCGGTAACACTTTGGTCATGTCAGAATGTATGCGACGCCTTATCCTATCTCCTTGATAATATTTATATTAGATTTGGGACCAAGTTATACAGACAAATTGTTGGAATTCCGATGGGTACAAATTGCGCACCTCTCTTAGCTGATTTATTTTTATACTGCTACGAAAGAGATTTCATGGATTCTCTTAACCATGATAATCAAGCTGATGTTATCGAGGCTTTTAATTCCACATCTAGATACCTCGATGACCTTTTGAACATTGACAACCCTTATTTTGAAGGTATGGTCAATCAAATTTATCCACCTGAACTTCAGTTGA
Organism: Rugalucina vietnamica; assembly: GCA_964017185.1. Classification (NCBI taxonomy): domain Eukaryota; kingdom Metazoa; phylum Mollusca; class Bivalvia; order Lucinida; family Lucinidae; genus Rugalucina; species Rugalucina vietnamica. The sequence goes on from OZ024873.1 coordinate 2,614,190, forward strand.
ACAAAGCCAATATCTCAGATACTTAAGCCCCCTTTTTAGATCTACATCTGTCTGTTGCAAATGGATTTGTTTCTTCTAAAATTTATGATAAGCGCGATGACTTTGATTTTGATATAGTAAATTTTCCTTTTTTGGATGGTGACGTTCCTCGTCGTGCTTCTTATGGTGTATACATTTCGCAACTTATTAGGTTTGCTAGAGTCTGCAATCATGTTACAGACTTTAACGCTCGAAATAAATGTTTAACGTCAAAACTTCTCCGACAGGGCTATCGGTATCATAAACTTCGAAAAACATTTTCTAAATTTTATCGTAGACACTATGAATTGATTTCCAAATATAATGTTGGGTTAAAGACGCTTTTAAGTGAGGGCCTTTCGGAACCTGAATTTTATGGTGACTTGGTTTACAAATTTAAGAAACTTAAAGGAATTAATGATTTTTCTTTTCAGTTCAGAAAAATCATAACACGTTACAGACGTATAGGTTATAACTTGAATGTTATGCGACAGTCTGCATGCTTAGTTTTTAACCCAATCATGGTTGATAACTATGCTGCCTTCTTTAATTGCACGCCGGTGGGTCGGACGTCAGACTCTATGATGGCCCCGACATACAGCTATTCATTTTAGTTGGTTGGGGCCGGAGCTTCTTGTCTGTTGCTTGGCCCACCGGGGTCGAACTGGTGTTTTTCTTTTGCTCCGGAGTTAGTAGGTTATTCGGCGCCCAGGGATCTCCATCGTCGGGCAGCTTACTCAATCTGTGAGTCCTGGTTTTTTATTCATCAGGATGTTTATCATGATTTATTTGTTTGTTCTTGATGATTCATTGACTAGTTAGAGATTCACCACGAGGACCGAATAACTAACTAAATGTTATGAACCACTGCAGAAGCTGAGGGTGAGGTTATGGCCATGTAAAACCGGTTTAAGCCCGCCAGTAACTTTGTGTTACTGATCGTTCCAAGTCGATACTTCTGTGGTGGTTCTTTTTGTTTTATGTTTTGGTGTATAAAAAGTTTTTGTGCTGTTGGCGCCTTATGTATGTTTTCATATTTTTAGTTAAGTTAAGGTAACTGAGTGGCCACCTATTGGGAAAATAGCTGCTCATTCGGCTTACGATATGTTTCATGGTATAAGTACCTGATTGTTGGTTTGGTTTTTTCCCACCTCGGTTTTTGGAGTGGGAATCTTTTTCTGATTGCGCCTTTTCCTGATCTTTGCCTACTTGTACCTTTTTATTGAGTTCCCTGGCTAAGGGGTTACAGGGACATGTGTTTTGGTGCCGTTCGACAGGATATTTATTTCCAGTGATAACACACTGGTCCGTCATTACGTACAGGAAATTAAAGCAACGTATAGGTTACTAAAGCGCAACGTATAGTTTACTAAAAAAATGGCGGGTTTTGGTGGACACGAATCGGTGAGTAAGATTTGTTTATTGATTCTGATGTTCCTTTTTTGTTTATCTTAATCAAACACACCTTACGGACCAGCAAAACTATTGTGTTATTTGCCTCGATCGGTACATTCTGCAGGAAATCAACCATTTAAGTATAATGTTCGACACCCTTAGACAGCTGATTGCCAAATCGTGTGTTTTGAACTTCTCCGAGAAGAAAACCTTATATTGTGGTCAAAGTTCGATGGTAAATGGGTTGATTTTTGATGTCGAACATAGATACTGACCTAATAAGACGATCTGGCCAAAAAAAAAAAAATTCAAATGTCCTTTGATAGCGAAATTATTAATGATTTTTCATTACAACGCATTCGACACCTAAAACGGTACAACGAAAAAACAACTAAAACGTTCTAATTTGGGTAAAATAAACCTTATTACGATACTGTATGTAACATTCTTTGTTACTATAGCGTTTTATTTCATCCAAAGTTTTCATTTGTATACTTTTATCTCAAGATTTGCTGATATAGCTCACAGGTTAAACCCTAAAACATTAAAATAGGCATCAAAACCATCATATGAAGCCAAACTCGAGTTTTATGGCGACTTAATGTTTAAATTTAAGACAATTTTGGACGAGAGTAATGGAAAGACAAAATCTGATCATTTTGCTGTTAAATTTAAAAAAAGATAGTCAATCGATATCGAAGAATCGGTTGAATTTAATGCAATATACTGCATGCTTAGTTGTTAATCCAGATACGGTAAAAAACTTTACTTTCCTCTTTAAGTGCACGCCGGTGGGTGGGCCCTCAGACTCAATGACGGTACAGAACTAAAGCTGTCTTACAGATGGGAGGGACCTGACAACAAGTTAAGGTTACGGGATAAACATATGTCTCTGGTCGGGTCCACCAAGGTTGAAATAGTTGTTTTCTTTTGCTCCCGGCGGTTTTTCAGTGTCGGCGTTACTGTTGAGTCCTCGTTTTTGTTTCATCACAGTGTTTACATTTGTTTTCTGTGATGCTTCATTGACGAGCTAGGACGCTTCTATGAGAACCGAACATTGTTTGTTATTGAATCACAGTAGACTAAGGGCGAGGTTTGGCGCCAGTAAAACCGGTTTAAGCCCTCCAGTAAAATTTCTTTTGCTGACCATTCCAAGGCGATTCTTTATGTTGTATGTTTGGCATGTCAGCTTCTGTTGTATACGCTTAATTTGTATTTAGTTGAAGGAAGCCGGATGGCTACCTTCCTTGGAAAGAGCTAGTCATCTTGCTCTTCATGTGTGCTGTCACATTTTCATGTTCAGGGATCCTGAACCTTCTGTTGATCTATTATGTTTGTTCTTGTTAAGTCTATATCTTTCCCGCTTGGTGTCTGGGTTGGGATTTTAAATTTAATTGTGTCTATTCCTGGGCTATATTTTCTACTTTATCTAACCTATAATAAACCTAAATTGATTTTTTTTGCTGTATTTCAGGCCAGAATGTGTCAGTGATGCTGATGAATTACCGACTGAGACGTTAAGCCAAGTGACACACACTAACTAACCAGCGCCCAAAGAGAAGTTCCTGTTGCGACGTTGTTCCTGTCCTATCCTTTCTGTGTAAATACAAAGTTATCAACTCGTTCAAGAATTTTTACGTTAATACGTTTTTGCCTGAGCGCTGTGATAAGTATTTTGATAAATAAAGGGGAAAATCCACATATACTTAAACCGTCTATAATTTGCATGTACATGTACTTGTTTCGGTATATACACAATAAAGAATTTGTGTGTACATCAGATCCACCTCATGGCAACCTGGGTTAGAATTCGGGTAGAGGCATGTCGGAGGACCACAGACCATTAGCATCTGCGCCATCAAGAAATACGTTCATTGTATATTCGCATTTTAAGTTATATATATAATTAGGCTTGTACCTTTGATAGACTCCTAAGTCTGATTTGAAATTGGCATACTTTCTTTCTTTCTTTCTTTCTTTCTTTCTTTCTTTCTTTCTTTCTTTGTTTCTTTCTCTCCTTCTTTCTTTCTTTCTTTCTTTCTTTCTTTCTTTCTTTCTCAAATCATTTATATCCATCATCAAGTTTACAAACACTAGGTGGGTGGTAAACGGTAGTGCCATGACCAAAAGAAAGGTGACAGACACATAAGTAGAAATTGGTCCACCCATTTGTGACTAGAGCGAGGCTCGAGCCTTCAGCGATTAGACGATCGAATTATGTAATCCATATCTGAAACATTCGGCCACGGTGGCTTCGGTGAACCTTCGTGGAGAATTCTGAATATAACCGATATAAATGGTCATAGTCACGTAACAAAGATGACCGTCAATGCTCAGCTATTGTCAAAACCTCAAACAATCTTTTCTAGAACCACAGGCGCTTGAAGTATTTTGCATTATAATCATAGAATAGCTCAATATACATAATTGACATATACGTACATTGCATCTAGGCCTCAATGCTCAAGGTTACCTACATTGTCCTGTTCATCAGTTTATGGTTAACGGAACAAGGAAGTAAAAGTCACCCCTGCCAAGTCAATAAACAATTCGCAGAGTGAAAAGGTGAGCGTTTACAGGGCCATAGGTCACCAGGGAAATTTTGCTGGAAAAGTCATAGGTGAATGATTTTACTGTTGGCTTAACTTCTAATCTGTATATTTTCAGTCGATATGGAAACGTGAAATTGCAATTTGCAATTTCGCATGCATCACTCATTTTCCAGAACACAATCCGAGATGCTGTCAGCAGTTAATATATGCCATGTATAGCCTCCACACCATTCACTAGGTCGCTCATTGCAACAGCAAAGTAAAACCTTTAACTCCAAAACACGGAAACAGAATTTAAATCCTTCGGGCAATATTACCTGTCTTGGGTTAACTAATCGTCAGGTCACCCTCGCCCAAGGGCAACAATTGAGTCCTCCATCAAACCACCCATCATTAATATTCATTTTATATTGACCATTCAAATCAGCACATTAGCTAACGGTCAATGACGGTTAGACAACACATGGGTTAGACAAACAAACCAACACGTGCTTTTTACAGGTAAATATAGATGCAAAAACACAATGTTTGTCTAAGGAAATAGGGGTGGGCGTGGTTATACCTTGCTGGCGGAGGAGTCAATTGTATATTGTTCATTATGAGCAGCATCATTTTTTTTTTTTTTTCCTTTTTTTTTTTTTTTTTTTTTTTTTTTTTTTGTTGTTGTTGTTGTTGTTTTTTTTTTGTTTTTTTTTTGTTTTATTTTTTATCTTATTTTTCATTTATTTATTTATTTTTGTTATGCAAAGCTCAAAGGCGCAGATCAGTTGTGCATAAACTGAGAAGTTCAAAGGCGCCGATCAACAGATCTTAGAAGCTGATCAGCTCCGTTTTTTTAATTTTATAGACAGAGGAATCCCTTATTTTCTCCAAATAAAATATGCGAGTTCTCTAATTGTACAACACGTTTGTATTTGATCTGGTCGAGAACCCCGAAGACAGAAAGTGGAAGTCAGTTTTGACCACCTCTTAAAGTGTTCTCTACATGCATGACCATATAAGGTAAACCACTAAAAGTCAATGACAAAAGACAATGTACAGGTAGTTATCTTATTCACATACATAAAAGGTATGCCATGTAGTGAACCAGAACATTCAGGGTCAAAATCCAAAAATTAAGGGGGATGGTCCGGTAGTTTCTGATTGAAAAAATGGGTCGAGCTGACATAGCCGAGACTTTCTTGGACAAGAAAATTTGGATCGAGGTGACTCGGAACCCATGTATTATTATTATTATTATTATTATTATTATTATTATTATTCATGCCATTCATTGTAAAGTTTTTTTCTCACCTGTAAAACAATGATTTTCAGTTATAATTCTGATATATTTTTAATTTTGCACAAGAAATAGATTGTTGGCAGACATTAAGAGGATCTAACTGAGTCCATAGTATCGTAATAAGGCTTATTTTACCCAAATTAGAACTTTTTAGTTGTTTTTTTCGTTGTACCGTTTTAGGTGTCGAATGCGTTGTAATGAAAAATCATTAATAATTTCGCTATCAAAGGACATTTGAAAATTTATTTTGGCCAGATCGTCTTATTAGGTCAGTATCTATGTTCGACATCAAAAATCAACCTATTTACCATCGAACTTTGACCACAATATAAGGTTTTCTTCTCGGAAAAGTTCAAAATACACGATTTGGCAATCAGCTGTCTAAGGGTGTCGAACAATATACTTAAATGGGTGATTTCCTGCAAAATGTACCGATCGAGGCAAATAACACAATAGTTTTGCTGGTCCGTAAGGTGTGTTTGATTAAGATAAACAAAAAAGGAACATCAGAATCAATAAACAAATCTTACTCACCGATTCGTGTCCACCAAAACCCGCCATTTTTTTAGTAAACTATACGTTGCGCTTTAGTAACCTATACGTTGCTTTAATTTCCTGTACGTAATGACGGACCAGTGTGGATAAGAGGCATGTGACAATATTACAAGACTTTGTAAATTCCACCGTGGGACGCTTGTGTTAAGATCAAGTCGGACAAGTCCTGGAAAAATATGGTAAGTGTTTATTAGTTTCATTTTCGACAATTTTTAAACATGGGAGAACAGGCTCAATTTATTGCTGCCCTCAAAAATGAGGGTGACCAAATGACCGGTCTGACAACAACAATTGGGGCGCAAAGTGTAGCCAAAATCATTAAAACATTTGAGGGTAATCCGAAAGAGTTTAAAGATTGGATCAAAGGAATCGAAAAATATGGCATCTTAACAAATCTTGACGTAGCTCAATATAAATTAGTGGCCTATCAGGCAAGTAAGGGTCCTCTTAGTGATTTTCTAAAACGACACTTAGGGGCAAATCGAACCCAAGGATGGGCGGACATCAAGAAAGAGTTGACCTCCAGATTCGCAGAGGTCACTGATCATCAATATGCACTCTCTCTTTTAAGAAAAGTAAGGCAAAAGGAAGGGGAAAGTATCAGGTGTATGCAGAGCGCATCATGGCATTGGCTGAAGATGCCTTTAAGTTTTATTCACAAAATACTAATCTTTTACCTCCTAAACCCAAATCATCATTTAGGCATTTGAAGCAGGGTATCCAAGAATTTCATAGAAAGTATGTCTTGGTTCCGGCAGACAAAGCCGCAAACAATGTTGTTGTCGTTTGTAGGCTTCACTACATTAACACCTTAAAACAGGAGCTTGATGGTACCAGGGTTATCTGGAGACAGATACTGATGAAGTGTCTGTAATTAATGCCCACTTAAACGATTTACCTGTTAAGTTTTCTGTTTGTGTCAATGAAGGCCAAGACAAACTTCCAACGATGTATTGGTTACCTAAGCTTCACAAAAGACCGTGCAAAGCTAGATTTATTGCAAATTCTAGCTCTTGTACTACCACTGAACTTTCTAAATTATTAACTTCCTGTCTTACTGCTATCAAATCTCATGTTATAAGATACTGTGAGACAGTGTATGAAACTTCAAATAAAAATTGGTTTTGGTCAATAAAAAATTCTGGTGAGGTGCTCAGTAAATTGAAGTGTAGAGGGTTCCGTGCGACAAGCTTGTCCACATATGACTTTTCTACTCTGTATACAACATTACCACATAATCTAATAAAAGAAAAACTTCTGGATTTGATAGAGTGGACCTTCAAAAGGGTATTAAAAAACTATGGTTCACTTTATTTGGCATGTAATGACAGAAAGGCTTTTTTCACTTCCTCTGACCAAAGTCGGTATAAACTTTGGTCATGTCAGAATGTGTGCGACGCCTTGTCCTATCTCCTTGATAATATTTATATTAGATTTGGGACCAAGTTATACAGACAAATTGTTGGAATTCCGATGGGTACAAATTGCGCACCTCTCGTATCTGATTTATTTTTATACTAATACGAAAGAGATTTCATGGATTCTCTTAACTATGATAATCAAGCTGATGTTATCGAGGCTTTCAATTCCACATCTAGGTACCTCGATGACCTTTTGAACATTGACAACCCTTATTTCGAAGGTATGGTCAATCAAATTTGTCCACCTGAACTACAGTTGAACAAAGCCAATATCTCAGATACCGAAGCCCCCTTTTTAGATCTACATCTTTCTGTTGAAAATGGATTTGTTTCTTCTAAAATTTATGATAAGCGCGATGACTTTGATTTTGATATAGTAAATTTTCCTTTTTTGGATGGTGACGTTCCTCGTCGTGCTTCTTATGATGTATACATTTCGCAACTTATTAGGTTTGCTAGAGTCTGCAATCATGTTACAGACTTCAATGCTCGAAATAAATGTTTATAGACCAGAGGCTGTTTTCTGTACGAGCCTTAGTTTTTGACCTGGCACAACTTACCTCCCAGAAAAGGTTTGACGGTGGATATGAAATAATTGAACCTTCTACAACATTTCTAGGCACGTCGTACGGTCAAATTGTGGAAGCAGTTTTTACCTAGGACGAAATCTTTACACCTACCCAACGTAGTTTTTATAATAGGCAGAAATCAGAAGAAAATGCGCCTGGTGCTCCTGTTTTGATATTTTTCTGAGCAAATATCTTTTTAGAATTATACTTTACACTCAAACAATAGCGTAAGATTATTATCAAGTAGAAAACTATATGTTTAAACAGTATATTAGATGGAAAATTGCCTGTAGTATGGGGTAATGTTACCCCACCCCCCAGTGGTAGTCGTTGGCGGTTGTTCTTTTGTTTTAGGTTTCTATTCTTTTAATTTACAGCATTACAACATTGTTCTTTGGGACTTTAGAAATGCAAAGAAGTTTTGTTTTTAAAGATAAACTCGTTTGCACTATGAAAACAAAAACCGCATAGTTTCCATGGCAACCGTTAACATTATTCTTGAACATGGGGTGTACATGCAAAATTGGCCATGTCTCCACTATTACTTATCCTAGTCCACTGAACCTGTTCTCAGTTGAACGGTAAGACATAACCCTTTTATCATATGATAAATAATGTAAATTATCTTCGTTGCATATTCATGAAATTTAATGAAAACTGTAAACCAGAGGACCAATGGTCCTGTAAACGCTCACCTGAGATCTGCTGCATATACCAATAAACATGTTTGAATATTATGGTATTTAATCCCAGTGCAGGGGCAGATGAAGCCCTTGGGCCATTTTCTTTTTCAGAATAATCAATATTTTGTCCATTTGCCAATTTCCTGCTGGCTTTTTCCTTCAAATGACATTTTAACAGTTATTCCCATTCAAATGCATTGGCAACCCATGTTGACCTTGCCATAAACTGGGTCATGGTCATCACAGGGTCATGATTTATATATACATTGTAGTACTTCAGCCATTGATGCTTCAAGCCAAGTTCCCTTGAAAATCTGTCCACTGGTTCCAGAGAAGAAAATTTTTGAGAGATTTTTATCATATATGGGCCTGGCGGCCATCTTGGTCATGAGACCTGGATTATATATATACACATTGATTACCCCATCCTTTAGATGTTTCACATAAAATTTGGCTTTGATTGGCCAAGTGGTTTCAGAGGAGCAGATGTTTGAATATTATGGAAATATACATGTATATTGCCACAGGGTGGGGGCATATGAGCCCCTGTGGTCCATTTTTTGTCAGAATCATTAATAGTCAGTCATATTGCCCATTTCCTGCAAGACTTTCACTTTAAATGACATTTTAAAAGTTTTCCCCATTCAAATGCATTGGCGACCTATGTTGACCTTGCCATAAATAGGTCAAGGTCATCACAGGGTCATGATTTATATATACATTGTAGTGCTTTAGCCATCGATGTTTCATGCCAAGTTTCATTGAAATTGGTCCAACGGCTCCAGAGAAAAAGATTTTTGAAGGGTTTTTACCATATATGGGCATGGCGGCCATCTTGGTCATGTGACCTGGATTATTTATATACACATTGGTTATCCCTTCCTATTGATGCTTTACATAAAATTTGGCTTTGATTGGTCAAGCGGTTTCAGAGGAGCAGACGTTTGAATATAGTGAAGATATACATGTATATTGCCCCTGGGTGGGGGCACATGAGCCCCTGGGGTCCATTGTTTTCAGAATCATTAATATTCAGTCCTACTGCCCATTTCCTGCAAGACTTTCACTTTACATGTCATTTTAAAAGTTTTCCCCATTCAAATGCATTGGCGACCGATGTTGACCTTGCCGTAAAATAGGTCAAGGTCATCACAGGGTCATTATTTATATATGCATTGTAGTGCTTTAGCCATCGATGTTTCATGTCAAGTTTCATTGAAATTGGTCCACTGGTTCTAGAGAAAAAGATTTTTGAAGGGTTTTTACCATATATGGGCATGGCGGCCATCTTGGTCATGTGACCTGGATTATTTATATACACATTGGTTATCCCTTCCTATTGATGCTTTACATAAAATTTGGCTTTGATTGGTCAAGCGGTTTTAGAGGAGAAGACATTTGAATATAGTGAAGATATACATGTATATTGCCCCGGGGTGGGGGCACATGAGCCCCTGGGGTCCATTTTTTTTTCAGAATCATTAATATTCAGTCCTACTGCCCATTTCCTGCAAGACTTTCACTTTAAATGACATTTTAAAAGTTTTCCCCATTCAAATGCATTGGTGACATATGTTGACCTTGCTGTAAAATAGGTCAAGGTCATCACAGGGTCATAATTTATATACACATTGTAGAGCTTGAGCCATTGATGCTTCATGCCAAGTTTCGTTGAAATCGGTCCACTGGTTCGGGAGAAGAAGATTTTTGAAGGGTTTTTACCATATATGGGCATGGCGGCAATCTTGGTCATGTGACCTGAATTTTTTATATACACATTGGTTCCCCCTTCCTATAGATGTTTCATATAAAATTTGGCTTTGATTGGGCAAGCGGTTTCAGAGGAGAAGATCTTTGAAATTGTGGACGGACGGACGACGGACGGACGACGGACGGACGGACGGACGACGGATCATGGCCATCCTATAAGCTCACCTTGTGAGCCTAACGGCTCAGGTGAGCTAAAAAGGCAGAAAATCGTTAAAAAGGTACAAGTAGGCAAAGATCAGGAAAAGGCGCAATCAGAAAAAGATTCCCACTCCAAAAACCGAGGTGGGAAAAAACCAAACTAACAATCAGGTACTTATACCATGAAACATATCGTAAGCCGAATGAGCAGCTATTTTCCCAATAGGTGGCCACTCAGTTACCTTAGCTTAACTAAAAATATGAAAACATACATAAGGCGCCAACAGCACAAAAAAATTTAAACACCAAGACATAAAACAAAAAGAACCACTACAGAAGTATCGACTTGGAACGATCAGTAACACAAAGTTACTGGCGGGCTTAAACCGGTTTTACAGGCACCTAACCTCACCCTCAGCTTCTGCAGTGGTTCACAACATTTAGTTAGTTCTTCGGTCCTCGTGGTGAATCTCTAACTAGTCAATGAATCATCAAGAACAAACAAATAAATCATGATAAACATCCTGATGAATAAAAAACCAGGACTCACAGATTGAGTAAGCTGCCCGACGATGGAGATCCCTGGGCGCCGAATAACCTACTAACTCCGGAGCAAAAGAAAAACACCAGTTCGACCCCGGTGGGCCAAGCAACAGACAAGAAGCTCCGGCCCCAACCAACTAAAATGAATAGCTTTAAGTCGGGGCCATCATAGAGTCTGACGCCCGACCCACCGGCGTGCAATTAAAGAAGGCAGCATAGTTATCAACCATGATTGGGTTAAAAACTAAGCATGCAGACTGTCGCATAACATTCAAGTTATAACCTATACGTCTGTAACTTGTTATGATTTTTCCGAACTGAAGAGAAAAATCATTAATTCCTTTAAGTTTCTTTAATTTGTAAACCAAGTCACCATAAAATTCAGGTTCCGAAAGGCCCTCACTTAAAAGTGTCTTTAACCCAACATTATATTTGGAAATCAATTCATAGTGTCTACGATAAAATGTAGAAAAGGTTTTTCGAAGTTTATGATACCGATAGCCCTGTTGGAGAAGTTTTGCCGTTAAACATTTATTTCGAGCGTTGAAGTCTGTAACATGATTGCAGACTCTAGCAAACCTAATAAGTTGCGAAATGTATACACCATAAGAAGCACGACGAGGAACGTCACCATCCAAAAAAGGAAAATTTACTATATCAAAATCAAAGTCATCGCGCTTATCATAAATTTTAGAAGAAACAAATCCATTTGCAACAGAAAGATGTAGATCTAAAAAGGGGGCTTCGGTATCTGAGATATTAGCTTTGTTCAACTGAAGTTCAGGTGGATAAATTTGATTGACCATACCTTCAAAATAAGGGTTGTCAATGTTCAAAAGGTCATCGAGGTACCTAGATGTGGAATTAAAAGCCTCGATAACATCAGCTTGATTATCATGGTTAAGAGAATCCATGAAATCTCTTTCGTAGCAGTATAAAAATAAATCAGCTACGAGAGGTGCGCAATTTGTACCCCCAGAAGTAAACTTTCAGGCCCAAACTATCATTGTGTCACTTTGTTATTGACCCAGTAAAATCAAATAACAAATTTATTGATATCATGGGCCTATATGAAAAGAATCTCATCTGCATATTCATGAATATTAATAAAAATATCGAAAATCTAGAAGGAAAAAAAGAGGAAAAAATATGGTCACTGCAAGGTTTTGGATGGGTTACAAGATCTATCTTGCGTCCCTGAAATCAATTCTCATGGCTGCCAGTGTGGTCAGAGGGACCACCTTAAAGCCATAAAATAATATCCTCAACAATTTACACATTTGCGTATTTGTATGATATAAACTTTCATAGTTTCAACACCCATCCCTAGTGCAGTGTGATTCTAAAGAATAGAGTGTACCTACAAAAATAGTCATATTCCAACAGTAGCATGCTCTAGAATACTATAATTGGTCTCATAGGAATGCATGGACCTAGCAATTTAACCTAAATACCTATTATTCAAATCGTTGAATTTGCTTATTCATGAGAATTAATGAAACACATAAGGAATGGGAGAAAAAAATTGACAAATAGGGGGTATACTACAAAATCACATGTACCAGAGCTGTTTACAAACCCAGGATGCTGAAAGAAGTATCGAATGAAGCTATGCCAATGTATTATGACCCTAAAATCTGATATTAGCATGATCTGAGTTACAATTTCATGAATTTAAAATAATAAAAAAATGAAATCGTCATAAACATGAATGAAGAGGTGGATCAATTTAACGGGTAAACCTACAAAATGACTTCGGCAACCAAAAGCCCTAACATGCTGAAAATTGATTGCTAGTACAATATCATACCATCCTGTACTACAAAATATAAGTCATTTGATTTCCTTTGTTTCATTAATATTAACAAAACCTATCTAATGAAGACGAAAATTACGGAAAACTAAGGGGGTATACATGGAAAAGCACATGTATCTTCGATACTGATAGACCTAGTGAGTTATAAGTAGAACCAAATGATTGCTAGGACAATATTCTATAACTATACTCTGATAATCTGATATATAGATTATAAGCTATTTCTTTTGTATGGATAATAATGAGATCTATATAAATAAGTGAAAATCAACGAAACACAAAGGGGGTATACCAACAAAAAGGCTTATATCTCGACTTCCAATAGCTGTAGAGAACTCAAAATAGCATCAATTCATAGCTAGGACAACATTTTATTGCCATGTATTGAGAAATACAGGGAATGCGTGCTGGCAACCAAGATTCAATAAATTTTGTTGGCGCACATGCTTCAATTTTCTGCTAATACTACAAATTCTCGAAATTTTATGTAACATTTACAAAATTTAAAAAAAAAAAAAAAACACTTATGGTTAGGCTATCAGACTCAATTGTAATAGTGCATTATAATTGCTTTCTATTGATACCCATTTCAGCGCTCTAAGGAAATTGGCAGCTGAGATATGGACCTGGTATACCCCTTCCTTTTTGTTTAGTTTTTCTCTTGTTTATAAAGATATCATTAATACCCACACATTTAAAATCACTGATGATTTATATATTAGATGTATATGGTTATCGAACATCGTCCTAGCAATCATTTGATACCAATTATAGCTCTATAGGGCTATCAGTATACATGATATATTTGAATTTCTATGTATACCGCCATATTTTGTCCGTAATTTTCATCTAAATTCGAAAGGGTTTGTTAATATTGATAAAACAAAAATTCAAATGACATATATTGTTGTGCATGATGGTAAACTATTGTACAAGCAACCATTTGATGCCATTTTTAGCATGTAAGGATTTTAGCTGCTCATTCGGCTTACGATATGTTTCATGGTATAAGTACCTGATTGTTAGTTTGGTTTTTTCCCACCTCGGTTTTTGGAGTGGGAATCTTTTTCTGATTGCGCCTTTTCCTGATCTTTGCCTACTTGTACCTTTTTATATCAGAGTTCTTGTGGTTGTGCCGTGTGGCGGCCCTAAAAAGTCTCCCCGTACATCCATTTAATGCTCTTATTTTTCCAATCCTCAGGGATTGCTTGCAATCAATTTGTATTTTCCTATCTCTAACTACCACAACTCTTCGATACCGTATTGAAGGTCATTAGTTGACCGTCACTCGTATCTCGTGTATAAGCGATTCTTACGTTTCTATCCATGGACTTGTATTAGACATGGACCTGAGATGTGGGTTTCGGTTATACCTTTTTTCTTTCTTTCGAAAGATTTTGCATTACGATTAAGTGCATTATTTATTCTATAACCGGTATGAGTGTCGCGCTCCTTTTGGCAGTATCAACACAATACTCCCAACTATGACTATCACAAAAAGATTAGGAATTACATTAACTCCCCTTAGGTTGCATGCCGCGTCTACTGTACGGATTCCTCATTCAACTAACAATTTTCAAAATTTATTACCTACTGTTAGGGTGACACCTCTTAATTTATTTTCGGCATCTACTGTTAATCTACACGGAGCTTCTAATTCTAATATGTTTCGTAATAATCTTCAGATTAGGTTATCTCCACTCAAATCACCAATTTTACGTAAATATATTAATCCGTTCAAGAGACCTGGAATGTACCCTAGTATTTCTAAGTGCAATGCCAAGAAGTGCAACTGTTGCAATCATTTATGCTCTAAGACTACTATCACGTCATCTGTGAATGGTAGGACATTTTCAGTGGTTAATGATTCTGATTTAGACTGAAAATCAATGGATCTTGTATATGTTCTTACTTGAAATACAAATAATTGTAGGATGCAATATGTTGGACAAACTTGTCGAACTTTGCAAAAACGATTTGGTGAGCACTATCGTAGAATCAGAAAGCCCAAAAATAATGATACCTTTCTGTACCAGCATTTTAAGCGCACTGGTCATTCTCCCAATGATGTTAAAGCCCGCCAGTAACTTTGTGTTACTGATCGTTCCAAGTCGATACTTCTGTAGTGGTTCTTTTTGTTTTATGTCTTGGTGTTTAAAATTTTTTGTGCTGTTGGCGCCTTATGTATGTTTTCATATTTTTAGTTAAGTTAAGGTAACTGAGTGGCCACCTATTGGGAAAATAGCTGCTCATTCGGCTTACGATATGTTTCATGGTATAAGTACCTGATTGTTAGTTTGGTTTTTTCCCACCTCGGTTTTTGGAGTGGGAATCTTTTTCTGATTGCGCCTTTTCCTGATCTTTGCCTACTTGTACCTTTTTGTTTGCCAAGATGCAAGTAATTTTGTAGATTTACCCATTCAATTTTTCCACTTTTTCATTCCTACTTATGATGTTTTCATCGAAATTCATGAAATTGTAACTCAAATCATGCTAATGTCAGACTTTAGAGTCATAGTACATTGCCATAGCATTCATTTGATACATCTCTTACATTTTTGGTTTGTTAACAGCTCTGGTACAAGTAATTTGTAATGTATACTCCATTTTTTATCAATATTTTTCTTCGATGTCTTGTGTGCTTTATTAATTTTCACGAATAATCAAACCCAACGATTTGAACAATAGGTTTTAAGGTTAAATTGCTAGGTCCATGCATCACTATCAGAGCAATTATAGTATTCTAGAGCATGCTATTTTTGGTATATGTGTATTTTTGTGAGTCCACCCTATTCTTTATGATCACACTAGGGGTGGGTGTGGAAACTATGAAATTTTATATCATGCAAATGTGTTCAGTGTTGTGGACACTATTTTATGACATTGAGGTAATTGCCCTGGCCACACTGGCAGCCATGAGAATTTGTTTTAGGGATGCAAGACAGATCTTATAACCCATCTTAACCTTTGCAATGTCTATAGTTTTTTCCTCATTTTTCTCTATTTTTGACATTTCTACTAATATTCATGAATATGTAAATGAGATCGTTTTCATTTAGGCGCATTACATCAATAAATTTGTCATATGATATTACTGGTTCAATAACAAAGTGTCACAATGATAATTTGGACTTGAAAGAAGTCTATTTTATTAATATGGATCTTTTTAAGATTTGACTGTCATTTTTAATGTTTTCATTAAAATTCATGAATATGCAAATTAAATAACATGCATTTCTTACCATAAGATGAAATAACTATGTCTAAGCTTTTCCATGAGACCAGGTTCAATTGCTTAGAATAAGTAACAGCGTATATCTGATCAATTTTTATGTACACCCCAATGGTCAAGAATCCCGTTGACGATTGACATTGGATATCATCCATTTTTGCATATTGTAAACAAGTTTATCGTTGAGGACATTTTTTTTTCATTTCGGGGGCCCTAATGAATGATTTGGCTCCCATAAAAATTGCCCTAGGGGTTGCAAGGCAGATCCAATTGCCCCCGGGGTAAAATACATGTACTCGTATTTGTGTGTATAACTGCATGGGTGTGGTAATTAGGACTGCATAGATGTGGCATAAATGATACATGGACGTGTTTCTAGACGTAAACATATGTCCCCGTAGTCGCATAGGTGTGCAAACAAGTTCTTAGCAGTAAAGAACGAGTTTAAGGATCATTTACATAAAATTAGTTTTACCTATGTCCCACGTTTTCTAAAACCGTTACAAAATGGGGTGGTTGTATAAAACGCTTGCTCCCGAAAAATTGCTACCACAATTTGACCGTACGACGTGCCTAGAAATGTTGTAGAAGGACAGTTCTTATCGTCTATACAGTCAAACCGTTTCTGGCGGATAAGTTGTGCGGATCGAATTTTTAAATTTCTAGCCCCTTGATTATTAACGGCAAAACTTCTCCAACAGGGCTATCGGTATCATAAACTTCGAAAAACCTTTTCTAAATTTTATCGTAGACACTATGAATTGATTTCTAAATATAATGTTGGGTTAAAGACGCTTTTAAGTGAGGGCCTTTCGGAACCTGAATTTTATGGTGACTTGGTTTACAAATTTAAGAAACTTATAGGAATTAATGATTTTTCTTTTCAATTCAGAAAAATCATGTTATGCGACAGTCTGCATGCTTAGTTTTTAACCCAATCACGGTTGATAACTATGCTGCCTTCTTTAATTGCACGCCGGTGGGTCGGGCGTCAGACTCTATGATGGTCCCGACTTAAAGCTATTCATTTTAGTTGGTTGGGGCCGGAGCTTCTTGTCTGTTGCTTGGCCCACCGGGGTCCAACTGATGTTTTTCTTTAGCTCCGGAGTTAGTAAGTTATTTGGCGCCCAGGGATCTCCATCGTCGGGCAGCTTACTGAATCTGTGAGTCCTGATTTTTTATTCATCAGGATGTTTATCATGATTTATTTGTTTGTTCTTGATGATTCATTTACTAGTTAGAGATTCACCACGAGGACCGAAGAACTAACTAAATGTTATGAACCACTGCAGAAGCTGAGGGTGAGGTTACGGCCGTGTAAAATCGATTTAAACCCGCCAGTAACTTTGTGTTACTGATCGTTCCAAGTCGATACTTCTGTGGTGGTTCTTTTTGTTTTATGTCTTGGTGTTTAAAATATTTTTGTGCTGTTGGCGCCTTATGTATGTTTGCATATTTTTAGTTAAGTTAAGGTAACTGAGTGGCCACCTATTGGGAAAATAGCTGCTCATTCGGCTTACGAGATGTTTTCATGGTATAAGTACCTGAATGTTGGTTTGTTTTTTTCCCACCTTGGTTTTTGGAGTGGGAGTCTTTTTCTGATTGCGCCTTTTCCTGATCTTTGCCTACTTGTACTTTCTTACTCTGGATTAATATTAATAAAAAAGTGTAGTGAACTTATTTAGAGCATGTTTATTTCTTTCAAAATGTGTAGATGACTCAGTTAGTGTTTCATCATAAATTCAGTGCTCAAGATAAGATGGAAATCAGTTATCAAAGACATATAAATAAACAACATAAAAACTTAATGGGGGGGAGGCATTTGTAACACTATTGATAAAATATTAGTTTTTCAGTTGTTTAAGTTAATTGGTGAGTGCACGTGTACTAGGTTATTGGTGAGTGCAAGGGCACTAGGTCGAGAGTATGTTAGGTCAAATGAATGAGTAATAGGTTATGTTAGGATGAGTGTAAGTTATGAGGTTGTGAACATATATGGGTATGTGCTAGATGTTGGATGGATGAGCATGCGTGCGCGGAAGAAGAGAGGATGACGTGTGCAAGAAGGAGAGATGTCGGTGAGAGAAAGCGGAGAAGTCAGTTTGTGGTCTGGTATGAAAGTGTGAAGAGCTAGTTGGAAATAAAATAAGAACCTGGGTTGTAGAAAGTAAATAAAACATGTAGAAAACTAAACTGTTTTTGTTGAGTTCCCTGGCTAAGGGGTTACAAACGGTATAACCGTGAGTCAACGCAGGGGAACGGGATAGGCAAACGTAGCACGCCGGGATAACCGTGGACAGTTTAAAAATCTACCACGGCAGTCACGGTGGAAATGAGAAACGTAATGGGCCGTGATAAAGCGGGCTGAACGTAACACACCGTGACAGAAAGTAACAGTACATAGCGAAACGTGGAGGCGGTCCGTAGTGCAACGGGAAGCTAGTGAATAGCCCGGCAAGCTACAGATCTTCCACGTCCTGTTGCGTTTGATCACGGTCGTCTCACGTCTCGTCCCGTTTCCTACGGAATACTCAACACGTTTTGTTGCGTTAAGTTACGGTGCGTTACGGTCTTTGACGTATGTCACGTTCTGTTACGGCTATCAGTTTATAGACATAAAATGGCATATCATGGGGACAAGTTCCTTCATATTGGAGCAGTCACTATAGTGAACAATACAGACCATACGCTGCACTATGCAATTGAAGAAGAATTACTTAATCAACTCTGCAGTCGGTTGTTGAGGAGCGCGTTATTATTTCAAAGGACTTATTCGTATACAAAAGGAAACAAATGTGCATAATATTGTATGGTGTCTACGTTTCGTCCATAGCTGACCTTGACAGACCTATAAAACGTGTTACGCCTTGGTCAAAACGCAACTGACCGCAACAGAACGTAACAGGTCGTAATAGAACGTGCTAATAATCGTGATAGATCGTGGATAACCGTAACGTACCTTAGCGCCTCCGTGACACACCGGCTTATCACTACCACGGCTTGTTAGGATATCGTAATACAACGTAACAAAAACGTAACAAAACGTAATAGATCTTGAAAATCAGAGAAATGTATTACCAAAACTCCACGGCACGATACGTTTCTAGCAAACGGGGCTTCCGGGGCCGCCGGGAACATAGTGTAAACGCAGTATTAACGTACGTTTCTTTTAAAACCATATTATTGTAGCTTTCATACGAATGGGAGAGGCAATGAAAAATCAAACAAGAACTGTAGGAGGAACGGTGAAGTTTAAGTGCACCGTGACTGGTTACCCGCTCCCAATGTATACCTGGTACAAAGACGAGGAAAGAATCAACGCCGGTTTCAAGACAGTGAAATCCGGCTCTAGGTTGTATATTACGAAAAACGCCTATGCAATATGTAGATTGTTTACAACTTTTTTTTCATATATTTTTATATATTTTTTCTTATTGTTGTTGAAAAACGACTTTTTAGTCTAGGCGGTTCTAACCTGTACCCGCAAGCTATATTTTGAAGCAAAATTGTATTCCTCTGCACCCCTTCACCCAGGTTTACTTAAAAAGTTGAGTATATATTGCACGGAAATGTTATTCTTAGGATGTTCTACGATGGCGTCGTTTTTTTTTTTTTTTTTTTTTTTTTCCATGTTTCCTGTCATTATGTTTGGTTGATGCTGGTCAAATTACTACCCTGCTGAGAAAGAGCTACTTGCCCATGCAATATACAGAGATTTTTCTCAGCTGTAAAAATTGAAAGTTTCATTGGATTTTTAAATATTTTTCTTAATTTTGCTCAAAACACGGATTGTGGGTACACGTTAGAACCGCCTCGTCGAGGCGGTTCTAACGAGTACCCACAATCTATGTTTTGGAACAAAAATAAGAAAAATAGGTATACTCCTGCATACCTCAGTTTTGCTATATCAAAAAGTGGGGTTCAATGGTGTATACATTTCACGGACATGTTATCCTGATGCACTTTTATTTTATTGTTTATACTTATTATTAAACTTTATGTGTGTCGGTGCTGTCTGGGTTGGGATTTTAAACTTAATTGTATGAATTCCTGTTATTTTGCTTTGATTCGCACAGCGGTTTCTTAGAAGATCTTTAAAAATTTAAATGGTAAGCGACCACGGACAACCTTTGGACGCCAGGGGAAGTTTCCACTATGTAAGAGCTTACCTTGTGAGCATGACGGCCACTAATGTCCGTGTTTTATATTACCAGATTACTTCTTCGTAACCTCAAAGTCACAGACAGTGGTCATTATGCGTGTCAAGCTATGAACGCTTATGGAATCGTCAGCTCGAATGCGTATCTGGTTGTCAAACCTGGTAAGTATTATTCTGTTCAGGTAAATTCAATAAATAAATAAATAAATAGAGAGAGAGAGAGAGAGAGAGAGAGAGAGAGAGAGAGAGAGATCATCAGGAAAACATGTCCGTGTAATGTATACCCCATTGAACTCCACTTTTATAGAGCAAAACTTGGGTGCGGAGGGGTATACATATTTCTCTTATTTCTGCTCCAAAACATAGATTGTGGATACTCGTTAAAACCGCCTCGCCGAGGCGTTTCTAACGAGTACCCACAATCTATGTTTTGAGCAAAAATAAGAAAAATATCAAAAATTTTCTACCAAAATTTTCATTTTTACAACCAAAATATTTATTCTATATTGCATGGGTATGTTTTCGTAATGCATGTTTATTCCTTTATGGGTCATTATCAAAAAATGGAGCAATCCTTGTCCTTGAGGGTTTTCTCGCAAGCGCGATGTCCGAGGTTTGCTTTTTCCATGTATAATATTAGTTTCCGCGGTACTTTACTAGAACCACACGCGATTTCACGTTTCCGAGTACGTTATTTGCAAAAAAGAGATGCTAGAAGTGCTATTTTATCGATTTTTACCGTGTCCCTGGGTCAGGGTAAGTAGTTTTATTTGTTTCCATTGCAAAAGAAGCTTGACAGAAATCACATTTTCTGTGACCATCTATTGCATAGAATGTTATTGAAGTCAAATTTAAAAACCTTATGATATATAAAGTGCTATTTAAGGGTGGGGGCACATATATAGTGTTGTCCCTGGAAAACGTATCAGTGCTGTCACAGTTATTGAAAATCGATTTTGACCAGAGTTACAAATCATTTTCCCGGATCAAAACAAGCGCGTTTTGTAGACGACACCAAGCTGAAGAAGTTACGGTAAAAAACTTTTGAACAAATCGCATTACTCCGTTGCTATACCATAAAGACATGTCAGAATTGGAGTGGGAATTTTACAAGCATCAGTCCTACATGTATCACGCGCATTTTGCCGCTTATTGTAAATATCACATACATTTTAAAACCATGACTGAATTTCAACTTAGGAGCAGTAAGAATAGACATGCAAAGTTTTCATCCTGCATTCTGTTGTTAGTCACTAGAATTAAATTTCTGTGTGAAACTCAGTACTGTCACGGATCAGTGCTGTCACGGTCGTGACAGTAATGATGTGATAGCACTGAGTTGACTTCTGTCAGCAGGTGTGGATTCAGGCAATGTCCTAGGCTGACAAGAGTTAGGTCGCCTTTCACCAGAGGGTCTCAGCTACTAACGCCAGCAGCAGCCAGAAGTGGCCAATTCATATCGCTTTGAAAATCGTTTGAGGTGTGTGACTGTGTGTGGGTGATACAAAACTGCAAATTCAAAATGCTTCGTCGACCACGGTAAGCAAATAGCCCCGGGGGTGGTACTCCCATAATGATATTTAGACAGTTTGTGTTTGTCGCGCGATAAATGCCCTTTTTGGCGGTCCATTCCAAATTAGATAACCACTTTTCAGTAAAAAAAAAAAAAAAAAAAAGACATTTTAAGCCCCAACTTTATACGAAAAAATCGCCTTTTTGTTTAAAATGCCATCCCTTTCCTCGAGGGGTGGGAGGGGCAACTCGGGGTAATGCAAGTACGGATGTGCCGTAAAACCTACCAAATGCATACACCTCGAAAAAAGGGACCCGGTAATATACACACTAGGGGTCTTAGTCCAGTTGCCAAACATGGATTTGGCCTGTGACCTGGAAATGTGTGCCGCATAAAATATTTTTATGGATTTCACTTCTTGATACATTTGAGATGAAGAATCCGAGTGATGCCACCTTGGCATCATTGAGCATTTTGAAATATTAAAAAATTCAAAATGACCGTCAAATGGCGGAAAATATTGCAAAAATCAATATAATACATGCATGTGAAGCAAAAAGCTCATATCTCTTGTTGCCCTTACTGTCTTCTTCTGCCATCAGACCATGCCATTTCAAAAACTGCATCATGAATCGTTTGAAAAAAATATCGAAAATCAAGATGGCGTCCAAGATGGTTGGCGTAAACAAGAAAACAGCATCCCAGAGTTGCATATACTCAATGTTTTGTTTTAAAATACTCATTTTATGTTCTTATTAACATAAACACCATAATTTCGTTTGGTGTATGTTTTGACGCTCCAATCATAACAAAAAGACAATATGGTGACCAAGATGGCCGCCGAAATAATGATATGCATGTATCGAACTTGGTCTCTAATAAACTGTCTTAAAGGTCTTGTTTTTGAATTTACTTTATTTCGTTTACAGTTCAAGTTTTAGTTTAGTTCAGACCCAAAATCATTACAATGATGCAAGATGGTGGTCAAAATGACCGCCTTTATCTTAGTATGGGAAAATGGCCTCTGATTCAAAAAGCTTAATATCTAAATGTATATTTGTTAAGTTTTAAGTAAGCGGAATAAACAGAGGGATGCAAATCTACATCTCATATGATGAAAGATAGAATAGGCATTTTATTCAAAAACCGAGATTAGGTATTTGTCTGTGTAATTACCATTGCAATAATTAGCAAAATCATCAGCTATATTGTTCAACTATTGCAACAATTGCTTCTTCAATTCATTTGCATTTGCAAAACACTGTACAGTCTTAATTTATGAAGCGCCTGTATTTTTAAGAAGAGCATGGTTGTTAAGTAGCATACCCACAGCAAATTATTCTACTTGGAGTATACTATCTGTTGCTGGTGCCACACTGTCGGCTGTTGTAATTAGCGCAAGCGATTAGAACCGTACCCTTCAAAATTATTTCGACCACCTGACTTATGTTGGATATAAGACCACGCACCCTTGACCAAGCGTGGATTATCAAATGGATGTCTGGACATGTGTTGGTTTCACATTGTTTTTTGTAAACGACTGTGTATATGGTGACTATATGCATTAAGCTTGGGAGTGTTAATCAGCCTTTGCTAACCAGTTTTACATTAAACCATATATCTTACAGAAGTAATTCTACGTTGCTGCCATAACATACTCCAAATGCGATAGTTCCCCTGATATTATCTGGAAAGATTACTCAGTTTAGCTTGTCAGGTATGAAAAACCCTATGGCATTGATTTCAAACTAGACTGCAAGAAGGAAGCAGACAAGGGTCTGATGTTTTATCACTTAACCCAATATTTACGGTCCTTCAAATGTCCCTTTTATATGGCACATCCCCTTTCGCATTAATGTTTTCTCTGCTCGTAAAGGGACTTGGTTTAATTTTTATTCTTTTCGGTTTACGTTGATTGTATATATTTAATCTTGGTCAATACATAGACGCTCGTGTATGACGCTTACACATTTTCCTCAACGGTTCACAACCATCTCACTTCTTGCCACTGTTACACTATATCTCACCTGAACAGCGTTAGGTCCGAACACGATCAGCGAGTGTGTTTTGATCAGTATATGATATCACATCCCTTCTTCAATGTGAGGTCACAGTTACATGCCGATCATGAAATACCTAAATCATTGTATCTTTTCAACAGTGGTTTTAAAGTTGTCATCTGCTGAGAAGTTCGTATAGTGTTAAGTGAATGCTATTGCTTTTTGTTAACCACTTGTCTTGCTGGAAAAGTTTTGGTTACGCTATTAATGCTACAGTCATAGTAACAATGGGTCGTCCACAGAATAGCACAGCCCATCGGTGACGACTGTATCAGGCCAGCGCAGTGTATGTGGATTTCTCAACTAGTACATTTTGCTTCCAAACATATTGTGTGTTCGTTATCCTCTTGTCCCCGCTGTCCCCCAACATTGAAGAGTGCTGGGAACCAACTCCTGAGGGTATACCATGGCAAGGTTATCTACCTGGAAGTGTCTTGAATAAACAATCTTTGCTTCAAATGCGTCTATGGCTTTTACTTAAATGCGTTTTGCGTACCGCAATTGTAATAGCCATAATCATCGTTTGTTAAACTTTCCAGCCAACCTTTTCAAATTCATCCATCAATTTAAATCCGTGTGCTAAGAAGACTGGGTCAAGGTTTACAAATGTATTTATTTGAAATGTGACAACAAAATATTGTATGTAAAGTTGTGATGTTGTATTTCTCAATATTCAGAGTTTCTATGCACGTTTTAAACCTTTTCTGTTCTTAGCTTTACCGTCAGTTCGACTCTTCCTTTCTTCTTCGTGAATAAAAATTAAAACTGAGATCCATTAAGAGTAGCAGCGAGCATATTAAGGCCATACCATGGTTTTGGCTACTAAAAAGTACAAGTAGGCAAAGATCAAGAAAATGCGCAATCAGAAAAAGACTCCCACTCCAAAAACCAAGGTGGGAAAAACCCAAACTAACAATCAGGTACTTATACCATGAAAACATTTCGTAAGCCGAATGAGCAGCTATTTTCCCAATAGGTGGCCACTCAGTTACCTTAACTAAAAATTTGCAAACATACATAAGGCGCCAACAGCACAAAAATATTTTAAACACCAAGACATAAAACAAAAAGAACCACCACAGAAGTATCGACTTGGAACGATCAGTAACACAAAGTTACTGGCGGGTTTAAATCGATTTTACACGGCCGTAACCTCACCCTCAGCTTCTGCAGTGGTTCATAACATTTAGTTAGTTCTTCGGTCCTCGTGGTGAATCTCTAACTAGTAAATGAATCATCAAGAACAAACAAATAAATCATGATAAACATCCTGATGAATCAAAAATCAGGACTCACATATTCAGTAAGCTGCCCGACGATTGAGATCCCTGGGCGCCAAATAACTTACTAACTCCGGAGCTAAAGAAAAACATCAGTTGGACCCCGGTGGGCCAAGCAACAGACAAGAAGCTCCGGCCCCAACCAACTAAAATGAATAGCTTTAAGTCGGGGCCATCATAGAGTCTGACGCCCGGCCCACCGGCGTGCAATTAAAGAAGGCAGCATAGTTATCAACCGTGATTTGGGTTAAAAACTAAGCATGCAGACTGTCGCATAACATTCAAGTTATAACCTATACGTCTGTAACGTGTTATGATTTTCCTAAACTGAAAAGAAAAATCATTACTTCCTATAAGTTTCTTAAATTTGTAAACCAAGTCACCATAAAATTCTGGTTCCGAAAGACCCTCACTTAAAAGCGTCTTTAACCCAACATTATATTTGGAAATCAATTCATAGTGTCTACGATAAAATTTAGAAAAGGTTTTTCGAAGTTTATGATACCGATAGCCCTGTTGGAGAAGTTTGGCCGTTAAAGATTTATTTCGAGCGTTGAAGTCTGTAACATGATTGCAGACTCTAGCAAACCTAATAAGTTGCGAAATGTATACACCATAAGAAGCACGACGAGGAGCCTCTTAGTGACCCTTTAGATGTGGCAACATGATGCCAAAGAGAATTACTGTAATTAAGCAACTTTTAACAGGGTAGTCAATACAAAGATTTGTTTTATCCAAATCGAACATGTATCTAAACCGATAAAACATCTGATTTCTCAGAATACTAGTATTCTCGCTGATCTCAAAGGACCAAAAGGAAAATATAATCTGCACTATGGATGAGCGAACCAGCTTTATCTGCGTTTCTCAGTCTGTTACATCCTTTCCAAATATGCTACAGATCAAGCGCCTAGCGTTTTATAGCTCTATTGAAGGATTCACTAAATTATCTTTAAAAGAAAAAAATGCAGTCCTCTTTTCTTCTTTTTTATATTTAAACTGTAAATGTTACGATTTCTTTCATTTAATGGTGTTGATTGATTTGCTTCCCTCCATTTATTCTGCTAAATCAATAAGTAACACTTTCATTTAGCTGATGTTTTGATCAGTATAGAAGATTTCAGTCGTATTATAATTTCATAGGTCACATATGCCCCAGTATCGTTTGTCAAAACAAAACACGAATATTAAATTGCGATGTTTACAACATAAAATGATCATTTCAAATACACGTCATTCAGTATTTGCAGCACTGGAATGCTGCTGTAGGCAAAGAACATTAAAGTATGAATATGGTGGTCCTCCTGGTCACCACCTTGTTTTATTTTTATCATGTTTGGTCAAATATAATACAAAAACACTTCATTTGTCAACATAATTTTAACATCTGAATTACAAAACATTGAGCAAATGCAGCACTGGAATGCTGATTCAATCAGAAATTATGGATTGTGGTGGCCATCTTGGCCACCTATTTGGCTATTTTTATAACATGGGAATAAACAATAAACCATGCTGCTCACAACATTATACGAGCATTACAAACGCATTACATTTAGTATATTCAGCATAGGAATGGTGTTTTAATCAGAAAACACAATCTAATAAATTACAATTATGATGGCAATTTTGATCGCCATCTTTTTTCTTTGTGAAGATGTGTGGTCCAAATTGTAAACTAGCCACTTAAGTAGTATGTGTACAACAAAATGGACTTTCAAGCACAAAACACTGTTTTGTGCAGCACTTGAATGCCGTTTTATTACGAAAATATTGTTTTATGTATGATTGTGGCAGCCTTCTTGTCCGCCATCTTGCCTCATAATAATAACATTAGGGGTCAGAACTTTAAATTATCTTTTTAATATTGTTTACCGCATAAATTGAGCATTTTAAACGCAGAGAAATGAGTATATTAAACCCTGGGGAGCTATTTTCTTATTAATGGCGACCATTTTGGACGCCATCTTGATTTTTCCAAAACGCTCAATGATGCCAGAGTGGCATCATACAGTTTCTGAACAAGCATGGCCCAGTGAACTGGAAACCACAATAAAATTTCATGCGGCACCATCTTCCAGGTTATGCTGATGGCTACTGGACTATCTATGGTACATGGAAATACGAAAATTTTAACCTTTTCTGACGCATGTGTCTTTCAGTGTGTTTGTATGTTGCATACCTTTACGAAAATGTGTTACCCATGCAATATACAGAGATTTTTTTAGCTTTAAAAATTGAAGAAAAAATATATCTGATTGTCAAATTTTAGAAACAAAAAGCAGTAACATTGTATACCTCATTTTACCCTGTATACGTCACTACATAAAAGTGGGATTTAATGGGATATATGCGAAAGCAAATGTGCAGCTCAGCTGCAAGTTAACCTAAAGTTGAGGCCCATCCAAGGAGGTATTATATCCAAGCTCACTAAAAGAAAAATGACCTTTCTCCCTAGCTCCCTAAAAATCTTTTTCCTTGCTCCCAGCTTCCTTAAACCAAGAGTGTTCTCTTCTAGTAATCTTCAATTCCCTTCAGTTGTTTTCCAGTTTTCCCAAGCTCCTTGAAAACAATATGGCCGTGGGGATCGCGGTGGCATAGTGGTATAGCGTCGGACTCCGAATCGAGAGGTCCTGGGTAGGATCACCACAGGCGTCACCGTGATATGTCCTTGGGCAAGACACATTAATTCCCTACAGTACTGGTTAAACTCAGGAAGCGTTGGCTCCGTCCCGACATGACTAAAAAATTGTTGACTGGGACGTTAAGCCCCAACAGAAACACAAACAAACAAAATGGCCCTGCTACGCAGCTCCCTAAAATCCGTGATAGGGTCCTAAATTTAATGCGGTCTTTTGTCGTGAACTATCCTGGTTGTCTCAGACCTGGTCGAAAGCTGCAAAGACACATTTTCTCATGCTGCTGCTTAAGATGAACAGCGTTTCTACTGCGCTTTACGTGTTACATCGCGTTTGGTTTGCGTGAAGCGAACATGTTTTTTTATTTTATTTTATTTTATTTTTTTTTTTTTAGCATTGGATCTACGCAAAAGAGCAACTGCAAAGGCTTCGTTGGTTGCTACCTTAAGTGAGTCACTGCCATCGGTAAATGGTCAGAAATTAATCATTTCCGCACACATTGGAATGAAAAAGGCGAGATCGGATAATTATCAGTGCTGTCACGACAACATCAGTGCTGTCACGATATCAGTGCTGTCACGGTCATAATTATTTAAAATAATTAAAACGCATCATATAAAAGTAATTGATTTTGGTATGTTATGATACTATACTGAAATAGTAAACGTTTAGCAGAACTTATTTTTGGTTTAATCCCACAAGATAATGTCTACAAAAATAAAGCGTTTCAGAAACAGAACAAATCACAGTATGTGCATTTTCATTGAAGATCTCTTCCCCGTTAATTCATTGAAAGTATTTAAGGTTTGTGTGAACTATTGTTCGTGACAAGTTATATATGCCCCCACTTACAGATTGGGGAAGTCTTATCAAATGAGCGTTTTACGCAAGAAAGTTTGTTCGTGACAGCACTGATATTTTTGCAAGGGTACCATACAAT
This sequence comes from Rugalucina vietnamica, assembly GCA_964017185.1. Lineage (NCBI taxonomy): Eukaryota > Metazoa > Mollusca > Bivalvia > Lucinida > Lucinidae > Rugalucina > Rugalucina vietnamica. The sequence goes on from OZ024873.1 coordinate 2,642,755, forward strand.
TAATTAATGCTGGTGCACTATTTGTTCAGTTAAACTCGGCATATTTTATTTCTATAGTCTATATGCTCCTGTTAATAAAACTATCCCATTAAAAAAGAAAAAATGGACAATTAATTTTTTTCGTTTTGCCTTTCTGGATTGCTCCATTTTTTGATAATGACCCATATATAGAAACGAAAGGCAGCTATTATGAAACAAAGTGTTTATAATGAAATAGAAGACGAAGTCCATTTTATCTTTGATTGTACTTCTCACGGCGAGAAAACAATTCAATTTCATGTATTTTATAAAACGTTCAATTCCTAAATTTGTTTCTTGAAATATACTCCCTAGGTGCGCAGACAATATGATTAATATACAACAAAATCTACCAAATCCTTGTCAAATATGACCAGATATGTTCTCCCTTCGTTGTCTTATAAAATGATAATGCCATTTAATTTTGTAAATTACAGTCCCAGGTTCAATGCCCCAGGACGTGACCGCCGTTGCTGTGGATAGGGACCCAATGGCGGTAACCATCAACTGGCAACCTCCGCAAAAATCCTTTGGACAGATAAACGGTCAGTGAAGGGATATACATGTAGCTCTAATGATCAGATTATATACAGTAAACTTCATTGTAATGAAGTTGTCACTGTTTAATATTTACATTTCTGATGCAAAGTCCTAAATGAATCTATAGAATTGCAATGCGATTCATACTTCCATGAACAACATCGTGCCACGCGACGTCACATGATCCAAACTTGACGTCATGAAAAACCATGGCTCTCACCAATGTGATTGGACGTTGTAAAGGTCATGACGTCGTCGACGCCGTTCCACTGTTTCAACACACACTGTGTGTAAATTTTCTATTTGCTTATAAATGTGATCGCCTTGACAATTTTTCAACAAGCGATAGAGAGAAATAAATGTAAATATAAGCAATGAGATGTTACCACAGTGGGTCGCTAGCAAAGCTTACATGAACCCCTTCGGGTTACATGAACCCCGAATTACATGAACCCCGAATACATGAACCCCTTCGGGGTTCATTCACTTTGCACGCGACCCACTGTGGTTCATAGCTCCATGAACATCAGAAAAATGAAATTCATTTCTTAAATGGTACTTAGAGTGAATTGCATTGTGGAGTGCTAAAGCTTGATCGATATGTTTACGCTATGCTGTAGACCGTTGTTTATATCTTTAAAAACCGCTCGCAGTTTAATTTGTGTTGATCTGTATTGGGTGAGAAATGCAAAATAGTGTTTCTACCTAATTGCGATGCTCCGTAATTTGCTATTACTGCAGCTGGTGTTGTGCCGTATGGCGGCCCTAAAAATCTCCCCATACATCATTCATAGTGCAGATTGTATTTTCCTTATGGTTCTTTGAAATCTGTGAGTGTATTCTGAGTTCTGAGAAATCAGAAATTAACTATCGGTTTAGATTCATTTTCTAACCAACATTTATATATTTGGCTCTGTTTGGATAATACTAGTCTTAGTATCGACCATCCTGTTGGAAGTTGCAAAATTACAGTATTTCTCGTTGGCTCCAGAGGGTCAGTGAGGAAACCGCGGCATGGCACATCCCTTTTCTCATTAATATGCTCACTGCTCTTAAAGGATCTCAGTTTGATTTTTATCCGTTTTAGTCGGCCATGCTTAATTCCTACGGCCTCTAGAAAAACGTTTTGATGGCATTTTTTGTTAATGCTCGGCATCCATGCTAGAAATGTTCTTTGGGGTATGACAAAGTGTCCCAGGGCGGATGCCACGTCTGAATCTTTGAATTAAGGTCACGGTGAGGTCAAAGGTCAACTTGGTGCATTTCCATTATAAAAACTGTTTTATTTTCTAATTTGTCATAAATATTATTTTTATCAGTGTCTTACTATGCTAAATATGATAAAAACCAGACATGCAGTGATAGAAATAATAAACAGAACAATGTGAGGAATGTACTGCCTATTATGGGATAGATACAAGTACAGCTTTTGCCAAAATCAATACAGAGTAGCTTGCACAATATTTGGAGTACGTTTTTGTAGTCATTTACTTCAGATCCTGTTTGCTTTACAAATTTAAATATAATATGCTATATTATCTATCCAAGTAATAACAACACGTAGCCACACCGACGTATAAGGAACGCTACAAATACTTGATTTAAAACAATACATGTATGTATTGTTGATGTATATAAAAACGTTCCAATTTATTGCAAATTAAAATAACCTGGGGGCTAATTTGACCTAACTTGCACCCCCAGGACAATTTTTCATGAGTGCCAAATTGTTCATTGGGACCCCTGACATGCAAAGAATTGTTGTCGTACATGATAAGCTCAATTGCACTATGAAAAATACAGTATTTCCATGGCAACTGTTTACATGATTCATGAGCATGAGGGTGTACCTACAAAATTGATCACATATCTGCTGTTACTAGTCCTAGACCACTGAATCTGGTCTTAGGTAAAAGCTGAGGCGTAGGCCTTTTATCGTATGGTAAGTACTACAAATTATCTAATTTGCATATTCATGAATTTAAATGAAAACGTTAAAAGATGCTTAAAATGGTTATATATCAATAAATAAACTAATTTTTATCATAAACTATCATAATCACATTTTGTTATTGCACCAGTAATACAGTATGACAAATTTATTGATGTAAATGACATAAATGATAATTATCTCATTTGCATATTCATGACTATTGATTAAAATGTTGAACATCTGGGGAAAACAAGGGAAAATCTATTGCCATTTAAGGGTTTTAGATAGGTTATATACGATCTTTCTTGGACTTTATGACAATTATTATGGGTGCAAGTTTGGTCTGATGGACCACCTAAATGCCATAGAATATTGTTGTTCTCAATAATGAGCACATTTGCATGATGTGAAATCACATAGTTTCCATGCCAACCCACTATAACGTGATTCTAAAGTGTGGGATGAACTTACAAACAAACCCATATCCCACCAAGAATATGATGTAAGATACTTTGATTGTTCTGATTGAAATGCTTTGACATAGCAATTATACATAAAAACCTAATGTTTAAATAATCTTATTCATGAATCTTAATGTAGAAAATAACAAATCGGACAAAAATCATGGAGAGGATTTTGAGTATACATACAAAATCAATTGCTCAGTGCTGTTAATAAATCTAGGATACTGAAAGGGGTTTCAAATGAATACTTAGACAATGATTATAATCACCCTGAAGTCTGATAAAAGAATAATTTGATCTTTAATCTCATGAATATTAATGAAAATGTTAGAAATAAGAGGGAAAATATGAAACAAAATAAACAGGTAAATCTACTAAATGACTTGTATCACTGCAACCAAAAGCTCCAAGGTCCTAAAATGATATCAAATGGTTGCTCGGGTAATATTAAAGCACTTAATCTACAATATGTGAGTCATTGTTTTTTTTTATTAACATTAAAAAAACGCTAGAAAATGGAGTACGGTAAAAATGCAGAAGAATGAAGAAAGAAACCATTTCAAAACACATGCATCTTGGTTACTGATAGCCCAAAAGGGTTGTTTTTTGGAATCAAATAATTGCTACGACTGTCATTGGAAACAAAATATTGCAAGGACAATGTTCTATACTCATGTAATCAGCTATATAAAATATGAGATATTTTTGTATCTATATGAATGAGGATTTTTATATAAGAAAACAATCACGGAAATTGAAGAGGGCATACTAACAAAATTATTTATATATCTCGGCTGCAAATGCCCTTAAAAGACTGAAAATGGTATCAATATAATGCTAGAACAATGTACTTTTACCATATAGTCTTATAGATAAACCATATTGCATTGGATATGTAAAATTGAAAAAAAGGAAAACAACAGAAAATTAAAGATTGTACTCAAAGAAAATTGTTTATAACATCTTGGTTGCCAACAAATATGCTTCATATATCTGAGCCTCTGTTAATAAAGTATTGTCCTATCAATTATATGATACCAATTTTAGCTTTCTATGGTTATTGGTAGTCGAGACTAGAAATATGCAAACTTAATGGTATAACCCTTCATAATTCGGTTATTTTTCTCTATACTTTTAATATTCATACTACGAAAATATCAAAATATTTATATTATCTGATTACAAAATTGTAGAAGATTGTCCAAGTAATCAGTTGATATCAATTTCAGCTCTCTGTGACTATCAGTAGCTAAGCTACATTTGCTATTACATGTATACCACATAAATTTGTCCCGATTTTACTCACATTTCTGAAGATATCATTAACGTTCATAAAAATAAAAATCAAATTGCTTATATGTTTTATATAGTTTAGTACAGTCAAGATGGTATAATATTGCCCTAGCAACCATTTGATGCCATTAATTTAAAACTTAAGTGATTTTGGTTGCCGAGATACAAGGCATTGTGTAGGTTTCTCCGTTTAATGTTTTCATTTTATTCTCTCCAGGACCTATTTCTAAAGTTTCCATTAATATTCATGAGATTGAAGAGCAGATTGTTCTTATACCAGACTCATCGGTGATATTTCTTTCCTTAGCGTTCATTCTATACCATTTTCATCATTCTAAGTCTAAACGCAACTTTGGTGAAAGTGATTTTTATACGTATATCCCCTATTTTCCTATGATATTGTCTCAAATTTCTTATACTTTGAATCATTAATATTCATGAATTAGCAAATTCAATGAGTTGAATATTAGATATTTATTTTAGCGTTACTGTCTGGCCAATCATAGAAGTTTAGAGCATGCTATTGGTTAGATATGAGTATTTTTGTAAGTACAGCCAAGTTTTGAATCACAGGTGGGCGTGGAAACTATGTTATCTTACATCATGCAAATGTGTTCATGGTTGAGGACAATATGGACAGTTATGAGAAGGTTTATGGCACAAGCAGGAATCATAAAATGATTACAGAAGTGAATTGAAAAGGTCATAGCAACTTTACAGGATCAGGTTTATGATAAAGTTAGTTGTAGCATTTTATTGTGTATTGACACAATGCGATTTACATGGGGTGCTTTATTAGCACAAATACGGCATGTTTACTACTTTAAACAAAAGTTAATTACATCTTTAGCCCTCTGCATAGCACTATGTCTATTTACAATTGTTTCACTCATAATTAAATTAGCAAATGAAGAAAAATGAAAAAAGTGGTTGTATTTGTAAGCATTTTCAGCATATTTGCACCAGTTTGACCTCTGCCCTTCCTGTGTATTAACCCATGTGTCAATTCTTAATGGTTGTGGCGAGCCTCCTAGTCAAGCCATATATACTGGCAGCTGTTTTAATTTATATTGTGACATTTTCGTGGCAAAAAAGTACATATTATGAAATTGAGTATTATTTTTTCTTACAAAATGCACTTAGTTGACCTTTGACGTCACTGTGACCTTAAAACGCAAATTTATACTTGGCATCCGGCCCTATGTTGTTTGTAGTAGCCTAAGGAATATTTCTAGCCTGGATGCCGAGCATTAACAAAAAATGCCATCATGAGTTATCGTAGGAATTAAGCATGGCCGACTATTTGGCGTTCAGTATTAACAGACATCATTTATTGTAATAAGGTTGAAAACTTGATGATGATGATGATGATGATGATGATGATGATGATGATGATGATGATGATGATGATGATGATGATGATGATGATGATTGTGTTGTATATTTTTGAAACAAGTATAGACTATATATTAACAGATGCATCTTTATTTTCAGGTTACCTGATATTCTACACGACTGTTCCAAGCAAAGATGACCTTAAGTGGGTGGTCAAAGCAGTTCTCGGAGAGAAGTTGTCCACGACAATTACGGATCTCACGGAGGACACGACTTACTATTTCAAAGTACAATCGCGCTATAGTAAAGGTTACGGTCAGAAGTCAAAAACTGTTTCCTATAAGACGCCAAAACGTACGTCCCTACTTTCCGGAACATTTGTTAACCGCTTTACAAAATCGCTCTCTGAGGTTTCCGATCAGGCCAGATACAAAAACGCTATATAATACAAATAAATGTAGAGACTTGACATTAGGGCGAATTTTTTAATGCTGAGCATCATAACTATAAATGACCCGTTACGAAGTCTGAATAAGGTATTTTCTAAATTTCAGGTCCAACACACTAAAGTTTCAGATTTGATTAATAGAGATCAGCTTTTCAGATAACAAAAAAGCAAAAAACGACGAAAAAGTGGAATGAGCTTTTTCGATAAGCGATGCAAAATAAACAGTTGATTACAGACTTCTGTTTCTCTGAAACCGCTTGGCCAGTCAAAGCCGAAATTTATAACAAACTTTCTGGATAAAAGTAGGCACAAGTCTATAATAAATAGTCAAGTTCTCATTACCAAGACGGAAAAAATCTATAATTATAATCTGATATGGACAAAACCAAATGGGTGATTTAAAAACAATACCTCTTTTTTCTTAAACTGATCTACAGCATATGTTAAAAGACTTTCAAATTATCGCTAAATATGCCAGAATATGTGTTTTGTTAATATTAAGATGTTCGTAAGATTTGAGACCAATATCTGCTTTCGTTTTCATTTTATAGGATTTTAATTTCAAAAAGTGTCCCTAGTGTAACGTAAAAACTGTGACATTTTTTGCAAGTTTGTTTTTCAAAGAGGCATGTCTTTTAGTTTCACCACTGAATAATTAAAAAATATAATGATTTTAGCTGTATCTGTTGCCTATTGGAATTTGTGACACTCAAAGTAACATAGGGGTTGAAAAAGTCTGTCACATGTGAAACAACACTTAATCATTGATAAAAGAATAACTGCATTCTTTGTGACATTATGCCTTACTTTTTGAATACCTACTATAGATGAGTAACGCATTTTGAATTGCCACTTAGCATGTACAATTTCTGGGCAATTAAACCCCAATTTTTGGGCGTTACACTTGGGACAGAAAAAAATCCCATTGTTTCGTACTTTTCTGGTCATTTCTCAGAAAATACTGTACAGAATTGAATGAAGTAAAGTTTTTCTGATATATAAATCTCTTGTCTAGGTCTTCAAAATAATCTCATCCTTTCATGTAGTGATTTACAGATGTTATAAGTAGAATTGTTAACATGGTCATAATGTCACACTTTTGCTGCATTTTTTTTTACTTACCCAAATATAAATTTTGCAGTATGCACGAGGGGAATTTCATGTAGCATGTACTCTTACTTACCTTATTTCGATCGTACTTAAATTTACAGACGGTGATAATCCCTACTTTGAAGAGACTTATTTGACAGTGACAACTACGGTCGGGAGCCCAGTCACACTGCCATGTAAAGTGCACAATATTGGGCAATACAAGGTTTAGTTGTTTTTTTTTTTTTTTTTTTTTTTTTTTTTTTTTTTTTTTCTTTTTCTTTTCACACCATTTACATGTCAATGCCTAAAATGTAAGATATTTAAAAGAATTTATTAATTCATTTGAATGAATTAATTAATTTAACTCATTTTATGAATGGATTTTCCCATCATTATCATTTGGCTGAGTCCACTTTAATTTTAGGGACATGAGGAGTAATTTTTATTTTTCACATAATATGATGAAAATCCTCGAAGCAAACTGAATAGCCCCAGAATGGAGCCCGGCGTTCTGCGGCGGCCTACCATATTGTTTACCTATGTCCCGTAAAAAGGATCCGAGGCTTATATGAGTTAATTATGCTCAAAAAGTAAGTTGCAGTAGCCTAGTGGTAAACGGACGGACTCTGGATCGAGAGGTAGGAAGTTTCGGAACCAGAATTTTATGGTGACTTTGTTTCCAAATTTAAGAAACGTATAAGAAGGAATGTTTTTTCTTTTCAGTTCAGAAAAATCATTACACGTTACAGACGTATAGGTTATAACTTAAATGTTACGAAACAGTGCATAATTTAACCAACTATGCTGTCTTCATTAATTGCACCCTGGTGGGTCGGGTGTCAGACTCTATGATGGTCACGACATATAGCTATTCATTTAGGTTGGTTTGGGCCGGAGCTTCTTGTCTGTTGCTTGGTCCACCGGGGTTCAACTGGTGTTGTTTTTGTTTTCTTTTGCTCCGGATTTCAGTAAGTTATTCGGCGCCCAGGGCAAGGTTAGGTACCTGTAAAACTAGTTTAAGCCTCACAGTTATTTGTTTTATGTTTTGGAGTCGATTTTTGTGCTGTTAGAACCTTATGTACATTTTCAGTTTTTATTAAGTTCAGGTAACGGAGTGACCGCCTATTTGGAAATAGCTGCTTACTCGGCTTACGATATGTTTTCTTAGTATAAGTACCTGATTGTTTATTTAGTATTTCCCACCTCGGATTTTTGGAGTGGGAATTTCTTTCTGGTTGCGCCTTTTCCTGATCATTGCCTACTTAAATAAAAATATGAAAACGTACATAAGGCTGAAACAGCACAAAAATTCGGCTCCAAAACATAAAACAAATGGAACCACAACAGAATTATCGCCTTGGAACAAATTGGGGAGGGGAGGGAGTGGGGGCTAAACCGGTTTTACAGGCGCCGAATCTCACCGTCATGCTTTGAAGTTAAAAATATTAAAAACAGAAATACATGTGTATTAGCTAAATTATAACTCTCTACATATGCTTACTTTTTGTTTGTCTTGCCTAGATCGCTTGGATAGATCCTTACAGCCTGATATTAACGTTTGAAGACCGGCGGATAATTGATGACAATAAAATTTCTATTGAGCGGCCATATATTACGGATTGGAATCTCATGATTAGAGACGTGGGACTATCTGATCAGGGCAACTACACTTGTCAAATCAACACCCACCCAATCAAGAGTATAATTGTAACATTGAAAGTTGAAGGTATGAAAGAATCAGCCCGCGTCAAGGATCACTAATGTACATGTATGTGAACAAACATTGTTATTATAGACCTGTAGCTCGTTTCATCAAAGCTTTTATGACATAACTTTTCCTAAGGTCCATCTTTGCGCATACTTTGCACTATGATATATGATATATCTCATCTTTAAGATATGAGCCACCGCATGGAAAAAACAACAATCTGCATATGCGAAAACAAAGAATCAGCGCCTTTGTTTTTGCTACACGGATAACACAATTCCCCTACTTTCTAAATCCAAAATTTCAAGCCTTTAACCAAATTTCTGTGACTGTACAGGGCCGGTTTGTATCGGACCTGGTCGGAAACCAAAATGTTGGTTGTCTCACGCACAGGCTCATATGCCTTATGATGAACATGCTCTAAATAGTTCAAATAAAGCAATTAAAATGTTATTCATCAGGAAAACATGTCCGTATAATGTATACCCCCTTCAACCCCACTTGTATATAGTAAAAACGGGGTTTACAGGGGTATCCTTATTTTCCTTAATTTTGATCCAAAACATAGATTGTAGGTACTCGTTAGAACCGCCTCGGCGAGGTGATTCTAACGTGTACCCACAATCTATCTTTTGAGCAAAAATTCTGTAAACATCAGTTTTGTTCAAATGAATTTTTGCTTTTGAAAAAAAATCTGTATATTGCATGGGCAAGTTTTAATAATGCAGTAATATTTACATAACTTCTGCCGTGGCATTTTATTGATGTTCTACTGTTTCTTACTATTTTCAACGAGTCGTTCTACCAGATAATGTCTGAAAATCTAGAGGATAGCTCATCATCAATGCCATGTAACTTTTATTCTATTTTGGTCAATCTATGAAAACGGTAAATAAAACAGCTATATTTAGTTTGCACAAAAATCCCTCTTATTATATGCCATAAGATTAAACATATTGATAGACTTAGTACTATTCTGTGACTAGTCTTAGTCAAAAGATAAGACATGTTCTATGACAGCTGCGTAAAACGACATACTTACTTGACATGCTTCTCATTTTTAATTTTTATTTACGTCTTAGCAGATGTAACACTTCGCTGTGTACTTACACGCTCCCTTTTCATAGTTCAATGCCTTTGACATGCTCATACGACTGTTATTATGTATATTCGCTATCGGAAAACACGTATCATATGAACTGAGCCATAATCCAATGAAAAGTAGCTTTTTCTTTGGTTTTGGACTTATTGAATCCACAACCTATATTTTGTCTATTCCAAATAATATATCTAATGTGATTTGGGACTTCGCAATATATTTCATTTTGTAGATAACCAGAATAGCCAAGAAATGAACACCATTGTTACAAAGACCCAGCTCTTTCCTGGAATTGTGTTGAGATGCGAATATCCCGACATGACGTCATCACTGACGTTTGGATGGACCAGAAATGGACAAACCCTGAATGCGTTCGAATCCTTTAACATATCATACACACAAAACAGCTCAACCCTTGAAATATTTCGTCTCAGAGGCATGGCATATGATTTGGTTTATACATGTGTAGTGAAAGATATGGAAAATGGCAGCGTTATCACAAGTGCTAACTTCACATGGACGGACATGTGTAAGTCAGGCCAAAACAATATTGAAGATTTAATGATTGTACACGCTTAAAATTATATAAAGGTAAAAGTAGGCAATGATCAGGAAATGCCGCATCAGATAGAAATTCCCGTTCCAAAAACCAAGGTGAGAAAAAGCGGTGGCTCCTGAACAAAAGGTCCCGTGTTCGATCCCCTCTAGCACAAGTTTGTCTTTGAACATGAGCCATCATGCTATTAGCAGATTAAATTATGTCGAATAAGCGGTGATTTCATATCGACATGGCTGACAGTTTTTGACTGCGGTGTTTCAGTCAGTCAAACACACAAACAAAACCAATTTTGATTCTGAACTTAATGTTGACTGTAGGGTAGTTGTGTAACTTTTATCATGGAATTTTCCAAACAGATTCAGATCGATGTGCAGAGAAGAAGTTGAACTTGTGCATATCGATGGGCTTTGGGAGAGCTTACGTTCCAAACTACCTCAGTCCTCAAAATAGCGGAGATGCTGCTCTTCAAATAAACCAGTTCTTACCTCTAGTAAGAGTAAGTGACTCTTTCCTCTGGTAAATATAAGTGATTTTCATTTCTGGATAAGCATAATGATAACGAATTAGAAGCCGCTGCTCTTCCAATACACCAGTTCTTTCTTAGAGTAAAAGTAAGTAACTTTTGTTTCTGGATAAACATAATATACGGCATTGGAATTTGCTACCTGTAATTTTGTATAAGATCAGTATAACACCGCATAGTATACACATAGGAATAAGTTAGGGAACACTTTTAGCCCTTGGGGAAAGTTTGAAAAAAATCCATTTTCCTTTCTTCTGGCGATACTGAAATTTTTATCACATATATTTCATACTTTGGCCTAGCTACAGACCAATTTATGTAAATTCACAACATTCTGTCTTTGTGCTACGGAGGATACAATATGCCATATGTGAAAAACTCCACTTTTACTGAATACAAGTTTGCCTTTTTGCTTCTGCACTTCGCAAAACTAAATTTTTGAAAGCAAAACAGGAATAAAATGTTGAATCTGATCGTTCTGAATGAATAAACGACTTCGGACCTAAAACTTCATGCTTTTATCTCAAAACCAAAAACCAACTAATCATACACAATGTACAGTTTGCATTGATTTCTGTAGAAAGAAAAAATCTTGGAAATTTTACAAATAAAGCCGTAAAAGAATAATTCCGCTAGGACACTTAAACCAGAACGTGCATGTTTAGATTCCTAAAGGGTCATATCGAATATCTGGCCTAACATTCACATCCTGCAAAATGTATACCCAAAGAACAAAACGTGATCATGAAACCTACCCCCGAAAAAGTATGGACATACCGCCGACAGTCGGTCAGAAAATAAAGAATTTATGATCAAAGTTCAACAAGCAATGTCTCAGCTCTATGCCTACGAAAAATTACGACAATGTGAGTTCAAATATTGAAGTTATCGCAAAGACTAGCAGCGCGTTTCTTACATTTGGCAAAAAATTTCTGAATAAAAGATGGCCGTTTTCCGCCGCAGTTTTTGTTTGATGCTAACCATTTTCACATAGAAGTAACTTTGGATACTACAGAGTTTGACAACTTATCTTTACATTTTTCATAATTTTTGTTAAGAAAGATATTCACAGTCTAAAGTTGGTGGTCACGTTATTACAGGTGTTCCCTAACTTATTTCCATGTGTATATTTAAATGTCAAACAGAGACTTACAACTGGCGCGACGACTGAACCTCGAGTTGTGGAGTCAAACGGTAAAGCATTAAGCTTGATTTTCCCATTTTATTTTTATTTACAAATTAGTTAAATCAAAGTGGGGGTCAGAACATACTTTTTGTCTGGTATAGGCTTTGGAACTCCAGAATTAAAATCAGAGTTAACTGGTGAAACGTCAAATTGACAATACCACACCAGTGGGATGGGGCTTGACCGGAGGGGGTTAGCCGAAGCTCTAACGAGAAAAAAGTGAATTTAGACACACAATCAGCGGAGGAGATCGGAGAATCAGTGAGTTCTAACAGGCTAGGGGGAAACAACTGTGTAAATAGGCATTTGTTCTGAAATGCCAAGGAGTGTTAATTTCTACAACGCCTATTATTTGGGATATGGTCATCGGTGGATATTTTGGCTCTCCCTTTTAGACCTCTGTAAAGCAATATAATTCTGTTATCCTTCCCTCTTTTCTGCAGGGAGTCACATTTTAGTTTTTAAGGATGCCAGTTATGTTATCTTTTTCGTATGACTGTATACCTTCCTATTTATAAACCTAGCTCCACGTTTTGCAATTTCTCCAGTTCATCTATTAGACCTTCATGATGAGGGTCCCAGCCGAGCTACCGAGCTATATTCAAGAATAGGTCTCAAAATACCTTTAAATGCAGCTCCTCTCACACCTTGGTGGCATGAAAATAGATCGTCTGGAAAAAAATAAGTGTCCTATTGGCCTAATTGCACACATTGCTGATATGAGTATTCCATTTTAAACCCTTAGTTATTGTTATTCCGCGGTATTTGATACTTTTAAAATTTTCCATCACTGTTCCATCAAGCTTATAAGAAGCCTGAATTTTACTAGTCTGTATGTTCGTCAGCTGCATCATGTTGCACTTGACGGGTTGGAATCTCATAACCCGTTTCCGGGCCCACCTACCTAATGATCAATATCCTTCTGAAGTTTCACTGTATCCGCCACATTCTTGCGCAATATAATCCATAGGTTTTTGATCCCGTTTAGGAATGTGTCTTTGATTTAGACTTCTCGTGTAAATTTTCGAAATTGCAGCACAACAGTCTGGCTTTCTTTGCCGGTTTAAAAAGGGCTACTTATGAGGGTTCATTACCCGAATCTGCGCAATATAGTCCATACTATCCCCGTTTGAATGTTTTGTTGCTTCCAAAGTATCAAACCTTTATATTTTATTTGGTATTACTGCAGCTGGAGTTGTGCCGTGTGGCGTCCCGTACATTATCCATAGTGCAGATTATATTTTCATTTAGGTCCTTTGAGATCTGTAAAGATATTCAGAGTGTTCAAAACACTCACATTTAGAAACATACTTCTAAGCAATGTTTAAATCATTTGATCCCGTTTAGGAACGTGTCTTTGATTTAGACTTCTCGTGTAAATTTTCGAAATTACAGTAATTGTCTTTGGCTCCATGCTGCCAAAATCTATACATTACGAAAACTTGCCCATGCAATATACAGATTCTTTTATCACCCCCCCCCCCCCAAAAAAAAAAAAAAATAAATGAAAATTTCATTGGAAATTTTTTTATATTTTTCTTTACTTTTGCTCAATACATAGATTGTGGGTTTTCTTTCCCGCAAGTAGTCCCAAGTAGCCCATTTTAAATTGTGGCCTCGCTCAGGAATGGAACATCTTAAAATCTTCAATGTTTGAAATAGCCTTTTATATCTAATGAAAGCACAATGCCTGCCACAATTTAGTATTCTAAGCCACCTCAACTTATCTGCGTTTGATGCATAATCCCCTACTGTATTTTAACCAGAACCTACAAATACAACTACAGAAAACTCTACGACTTTCAACAATGCGCTGCTGCCACAAACATCGCAAAATTCATCCCATACAGGTAACAAACTGATTAACCTAGTCATGACGAATGGACTTGCCCATCATTACCAGTTGGGAGAGTCCGCTGTCATTTTGAGGGACATTAGAAGTGATTTTAATTGTTTCGTGTTTTTTTTTTTTTTTTTTTTTTTTTTTTTTTTTTTTTTTTTTTTTTTTCACTTAGTTTCTTAGCCCCAGATGGGACGCCATCTGAAGCTATGTTGTTTGTCTATGTCCAATAAGTAGGACGTATTAAAGTATTCAAATGATTTTCAATAAAGGGTAATGAAAATTATCCCAACTATTAGTACCATTTATAGGCATAATTATGCAACCTTCGTCGTCGTTTCTTTTTATTTGTTTTCACAATAAGCACAACTTTCGCGAATAGTGAATGATAATTTCAGTCTGCTATTTCTTTTATCATGTTTTTGCAAGCGATGTTTACTGAAGGATTGCGTTTATGTTGAATTCTGTTGCATTTTTGGTCTATCTGGAAAATGTCATAGTGCAGTGGCTGATATTCGGAAACTGCAAAAATCTGCTACTTTTTTATTTACACCTTTGTTTTCACTACTTGGATAGTACAATAGCTCTGTTGGTTAAATCCAAAATTCCAAGCTTCTAGCTTGTTTCTGTGACCATTTAGGCTGACTTATGCCGGACCTGGTATGAAACCCAGATTTTGGGTTTTCTCATTCGAAAGCTCAAATATCTGAATATCTCATATTCATTAATCACTCCCAGGTTCCTGTGTGAAGAATGAGCTACCGATGTGCAAGGATATCGGTATTAGAGTATACGTTCCACACAACCGAACTATAGGGCTGATTGGCAAAACACTGAGTCAATTTATGCCCCTTGTGAAAGTAAGCTGAATTCAAAAAGTTGATATATGTAAGCACTGACCTAAAGTGATAGGTTGTGAGCAATGACTGTGGCGTGATACAATGTAAGCAATTGCCGTGAATTGGTATAGCATAAGCAATGATACCATGTGAGCAATGACCTTCACCTTGATACAGTGTAAGCAATGACCTTGATCTGGTGCAGTGTAAGTAATAATTGGGCCGCCTCGTGGGAAAACCAACAATCTGCATATGCGAAAACAAAGACGCAGATCAGCTTCGCGGTAACCGCGAAGCTGATCAGCGCCTTTGTTTTCGCTACTCGGATAGTACAATTCCTCTTCTACTTAAATCCGAAATTTCAAGCTTGTAGCTCTTTTCTGTGCTTGTACAGGCCGGTTTGTGTCAGACCTGTTCGGAAACCACATTGTTGGTTTTCCCACGAGGCGGCTCAATTGATTACTTATTGATCTGGTACAATGTACAGCAATAAACGTGAACTGGTACAGTGTAAGTAATGACCGTGAACTGGTACAGTGTAAGTAATGACCGTGATCCGGTACAGTTAAGCAATGTCTTTGATCTGATGCAGGTAATGATCTTGAAATGGTACAATGTAAACAATGGTCGTGAACTAGTCCAGCATAAGCAATGACAATAAACTTGTACAGCGTAAGCAATGACAATGAACTGGAACAGTGTATACAGTGACCGTGAAGTGGTACAGTGTTAGCTATGACCGTGAACTGGTACAGTGTAAGCATTGACCATGAACTGGTACAGTGTAAGCAATGACCGTGAACTGGTACAGTGTAAGCAATGACAATGAACTGGAACAGTGTATACAGTGTCCGTGAAGTGGTACAGTGTTAGCTATGACCGTGAACTGGTACAGTAAAAGCAATGACCGTGAACTGGTACAGTGTAAGCAATGACCGTGAACTGGTACAGTGTAAGCTATGACCGTGAACTGGAACAGTGTAAGAAAAGATCGTGAACTGGTACAGTGTAAACTATGACCGTGAACTGGTACAGTGAAAACTATGACCGTGAACTGGTACAGTGTAAGCAATGACCGTCAACTGGTACAGTGTAAACTTTGACCGTGAACTGGTACAGTGTAAACTATGACCGTGAACGGGCACAGTGTCAACTATGACCGTGAACTGGTACAGTGTAAACTATGACCGTGAACTGGTAGAGTGTCAACTATGACCGTGAACTGGTACAGTGTAAGCAATGACAGTAAACTGGTACAGTGTAAACTATGACCGTGAACTGGTACAGTGAAACCTATGACCGTGAACTGGTACAGTGTAAGCAATGACCGTAAACTGGTACAGTGTAAACTTTGACCGTGAACTGGTACAGTGTAAACTATGACCGTGAACTGGTAGAGTGTCAACTATGACCGTGAACTGGTACAGTGTAAGCAATGACAGTAAACTGGTACAGTGTAAACTATGACCGTGAACTGGTACAGTGAAACCTATGACCGTGAACTGGTACAGTGTAAGCAATGACCGTAAACTGGTACAGTGTAAACTTTGACCGTGAACTGGTACAGTGTAAACTATGACCGTGAACTGGTAGAGTGTCAACTATGACCGTGAACTGGTACAGTGTAAGCAATGACAGTAAACTGGTACAGTGTAAGCAATGGCCACGAACTGGTACAGTGTAAACTATGACCGTGAACTGGTACAGTGTAAACTTTGACCGTGAACTAGTACAGTGTAAACTATGACCGTGAACTGCTACAGTGTAAACTTTGACCGTGAACTGGTACAGTGTAAACTTTGACCGTGAACTGATACAGTGTAAGCAATGACCGTGAACTGGTACAGTGTAAGCAATGGCCACGAACTGGTACAGTGTAAACTTTGACCGTGAACTGGTACAGTGTAAACTTTGACCGTGAACTGATACAGTGTAAGCAATGACCGTGAACTGGTACAGTGTAAGCAATGGCCACGAACTGGTACAGTGTAAACTATGACCGTGAACTGGTACAGTGTAAACTTTGACCGTGAACTGATACAGTGTAAGCTATGACCGTGAACTGGTACAGTGTAAGCAATGGCCACGAACTGGTACAGTGTAAACTTTGACCGTGAACTAGTACAGTGTAAACTATGACCGTGAACTGGTACAGTGTAAACTTTGACCGTGAACTGGTACAGTGTAAACTTTGACCCTGAACTGGTACAGTGTAAGCTTTGACCGTGAACTGGTACAGTGTAAACTATGGCCGTGAACTGGTACAGTGTAAGCTTTGACCGTGAACTGGTACAGTGTAAGCTTTGACCGTGAACTGGTACAGTGTAAGCTATGACCGTGAACTGGTACAGTGTAAGCAATGGCCACGAACTGGTACAGTGTAAACTTTGACCGTGAACTGGTACAGTGTAAGCATTGACCATGAACTGGTACAGTGTAAACTTTGACCGTGAACTGGTACAGTGTAAGCTATGGCCACGAACTGGTACAGTGTAAACTTTGACCGTGAACTGGTACAGTGTAAGCAATGGCCACGAACTGGTACAGTGTAAACTTTGACCGTGAACTGGTACAGTGTAAGCAATGGCCACGAACTGGTACAGTGTAAACTTTGACCGTGAACTGGTACAGTGTAAGCATTGACCATGAACTGGTACAGTGTAAGCTTTGACCGTGAACTGGTACAGTGTAAGCTATGACCGTGAACTGGTACAGTGTAAGCAATGGCCACGAACTGGTACAGTGTAAACTTTGACCGTGAACTAGTACAGTGTAAACTATGACCGTGAACTGGTACAGTGTAAGCTTTGACCGTGAACTGGTACAGTGTAAACTATGACCGTGAACTGGTACAGTGTAAGCTTTGACCGTGAACTGGTACAGTGTAAGCAATGACAGTAAACTGGTACAGTGTAAACTATGACCATAGATGGTACAGTGTAAACTATGACCGTGAACTGGTACAGTGAAAACTATGACCGTGAACTGGTACAGTGTAAACTATGACCGTGAACTGGTAGAGTGTCAACTATGACCGTGAACTGGTACAGTGTAAGCTATGACCGTGAACTGGTACAGTGTAAACTATGACCGTGAACTGGTACAGTGTAAACTATGACCGTGAACTGGTACAGTGTAAGCAATGACAGTAAACTGGTACAGTGTAAACTATGACCATAGATGGTACAGTGTAAACTATGACCGTGAACTGGTACAGTGAAAACTATGACCGTGAACTGGTACAGTGTAAACTATGACCGTGAACTGGTACAGTGTAAGCAATGACAGTAAACTGGTACAGTGTAAGTAATGGCCGTGAGCGTATACAATGTGAATAAATGAACATGAAAATACAGTGTAAAGATTAACAATGAACTGGTTCTTGTAAACTATGACCATGCACTGGCACAGTGATAGCAATCGCCATTAACCGCTACAGAGTGAGCAATGACCATGAACTCGAACAGTGTAAACAATGACCGTTACATAGGACAAGCTAAGCAATGGCATTGAACTGGTACAGTGTGAGCAATAGCCATAAGCAAATTTAAAGCCATTGTCTGGAACTGTGTACACGGTCAGCTGTGACCGTTAACTGGTACTGTGAGAAGCGTGACGATGAATTAGTACAATGTAAGCAATAACGATGAATTACTACAGTGTAAGCAATGACCATGAATTACTACAGTGTAAGAAATGGCCATGGATTACTACAGTGTAAGCAATGGAAAAGAATTAGTACTATGTAAGCAATTGCATTGAACTGGTACAGTGAAATCAATGACCATGAACTGGTAATGTTTAACATTTGGTTTAATTTAAGGTCATAGCAATCAATTTTCAAAGTGTGCCTTGACGGTGCTATCGCTTCCTGTGTATTAACCAGTGCTGTTGTATCTTGCTCAAGGACACTATACGATGGACACTTCACTACCACAACGCCACCACGCACCCCGTTGTATCATTTGTATTTCAAGTTCGTTTCGATCATGTGTTCATACTGTATACCCGAAAAGCATCGACTATCACTTTGTCTCCAGTAATTTTATATAACTGATCGTTCCAAGGCGATACTTCTGTTGTGGTTCCATTTGTTATATGTTTTGGAGTCGACATTTTGTGATGTTTGAACGTTATGTACATTTTCATATTTTATTTAAGTTCGGGCAACTGAGTGGCCTTCTATTGGGAAATAGTTGCTCACTCGGCTGACGAGATACGTTTTCTAAATATAAGTACCTAATTGTCAATTTAGTTTTTCCCACCTCGGTTTTTGGAGTGGAAATTTCTTTCTGATTGTGCCTTTTCCTAATCTTTGCATACTTGTACCTCATATCTCACATGCTATGGATAATAGGTCCCTATATAAATAATTAATAAAAATACTGAGGTCTATTGAGAGCACTGACAATATAAATGTGGCAGGGGTTTTGTCATGCCGCGGTTTCGGCACTTACTAATAAAAGGTTAGATATGCAATGATCAGTGACCCTATAGAAAGCCTGTTTTGAACCATTTTTACAGATACAGTGTAGTTTAGTACTCAGACCATTTCTTTGCTACACGTACGCCCCACCCTGCCCCGGCCCACGTCCACCATGTAGAAAACTTTGCGAGGAAGCTCGTAGGGGTTGCGAACCGCTGATGAGGAAGTTTGCTATGGATTGGCCCGATTACTTAGGCTGCATGGGGCTACCTGAGAAGGACTGCATTGGAACATGGCAAAGCACCGACCAAGAATATCCACCTCATATGGAGAATGGCTCTCACTTCCTAGGTATAGTCACTTATACTGGAAACAAAAGCACAAAATTTTCGATTGCATGTTTGCTTTTGCCGGAATATACACAGGTATGATGGTATTTCGGACGATAGTCGTCTGAATGACTTCCACAGCATGTTTTCGTTGCGGTCGGTGCATGATATTTTTTAGAGACAAATCGTGGAAAACAACATTATTCCCCCCAAAAAACATGATTCGATCCTCGAGGACCAGCAAATAACAAACATCAAAAATTGTATCGAATTTCATTAAATAGAAAGCTTTCATTAAAAATAGAGACCCTTTTACGCGAGGGCCTTTCTGAACCAAAATTTTATGGTGACTTGGTTTACAAATTTAAAAAACTTATAGGAAGGAATTATTTTTCTTTTCAATTCAGAAAAATTCGTAACACGTTACAGACGTACAGGATATAACTTAAATGTTATGCGACAGTCGGCATACTTAGTTTTTAATTAATAACCCAATCATGGTTGAAAACTATGCTGCCTTCTTTGATTGCACGCTGGTGGGTCGGGCGTCAGGCTCTATGATGGCCCCGACATAAAGCTATTCATTTTAGTTGGTTGGGGCCGGAGCTTCTTGTCTGTTGCTTGGCCCACCGGGGTTCAACTGGTGTTTTTCTTTTGCTCCGGAGTTAGTAAGTTATTTGGCGTCCAGGGATCTCCATCGTCAGGCAGCTTACTCAATCTGTGAGTCCTCGTTCTTGATTCATCATGGTATTTATCATGATTTATTTGTTTGTACATGATGATTCATTGACTAGCCAGAGATTCACCACGAGGACCGAACAACTAACTAAATGTTGTGAACCACTGCAGAAGCTGAGGGTGAGGTTAGGTACCTGTTAAATCGATTTAAGCCCGCCAGTAATTTTAAATTACTGATCGTTCCAAGGCGATACTTCTATGGTGGTTCTTTTTGTTTTATGTCTTGGTGTTTAAATGTTTTGTGTTGTTGGCGCCTTTTGTACTCGTATGTTATCATGTTATTTTTAGTTAAGTTTAGGTAACTGAGTGGCCACCTATTGGGAAAACAGCTGCTCATACGGCTTACGATATGTTTTCCTGGTATAAGACCTGATTGTTAATTTAGTTTTTTTCCCCACATCGGGTTTTGGAGTGGGATTTTTTTTTCTGATTGCGCCTTTTCCTGATAGTTGCCTACTTGTACCCTTTTAATGGGATTCTATGATACTGTATATAGAAATGTTTTGTAACCCCGGTTCCGTACCGGAACACAGAAACTCGTGTGCATATTCTGTGTCGTGAGGCTTCGTTAGAGTGCATGACTGGTGGCGCTGTTACATTATAGACATAGCTACCAAAAAAAAAAAAAAAAAAAAAAAAATAGACCTAGCTACCATTTTTACGTTAATGTTTTTACCAATAGTTATTATTTAGTCTAATGTTATGTTGAACTCATTCAGGCCTTTTGGAAGGACATCGGCAACATCCATCATATAACGCTTCAACGACCAAGATGGCGACATTGTCAACACAGACAACACAGAGTCCACCAACAATAGGTAATACACAGACATGGGGTCGGGGATGGCGTTTTTCAGCATACATGTATATGTCGCAGAACAAAATGATTTCATAAAAATAGTTACAATGTATATAAACAATCCAGTGAATGCAAAATATATTTCTCAGTCAAACCGGATACATCCATACAATAACGCAGAACACAACAAAAGACGTTTACAAACGTCAGTGTACTTCTCTTCAAAAGCAACCCAAAGTCGTATACTCAAATTTCACAATAATCATAACATCTATAAATAGAAACGAAAAATTAATCAGAAAAGACTTTGCTATGTCACCAACATTGATAAATATGATGTTTTCTGCCGTGTTCAGTGATCTATAATAGGACTGATACAACCAGGTGCCTTTGATACAATAAGAACCACCTACCGAGGTGGGTTGGTTGTAAAGACTTAATTTGCGTTTATATAACCATATACATGTACTGAATGCACGTTGCTACTGTGAAGAACGAATTTGCAGCTGCAGCGGTTGCAAAACACATAACGAAAACTTGCCCATGAAGTATACAGAGATTTTTTAAGCTTTAAAAATTGAAAATTTGCAGCTGAAAAATTCTGATATTTTTCTTATTTTTGCTCAAAACATAGATTGTGGGTACACGTTAGAACCGCCTCGCAGAGGCGGTTCTAACGAGTACCCACAAACTATGTTTTGGAGCAAGAATAAGAAAAATGGGTATACCCCTTCATACCCCAGTTTTTCTAGCACTGTGACCACCTAATACCTTCAATAGCTGCTCACCCTGCTTTCCGTTATTCATGTTAAACGTTGGTATCTATGTTTAGTATTTTCTTAATATGATTTTTTTTTTATTTCTTGTATATCACTGAACCACTGCGGAAGCTGAGGGTGAGGTTATGGCCATGTAAAATCGGTTTAAGCCCGCCAGTAACTTTGTGTTACTGATCGCTCCAAGTCGATACTTCTGTGGTGGTTCTTTTTGTTTTATGTTTTGGTGTATAAAAAAAAATAAAAAAATAAAAAAAAAATAAATAAATAAAAAAAAAAAAAAAAAAAATTTTGTGCTGTTGGCGCCTTATGTATGTTGTCATATTTTTAGTTAAGTTAAGGTAACTGAGTGGCCACCTATTGGGAAAATAGCTGCTCATTCGGCTTACGATATGTTTCATGGTATAAGTACCTGATTGTTAGTTTGGTTTTTTCCCACCTCGGTTTTTGGAGTGGGAATCTTTTTCTGATTGCGCCTTTTCCTGATCTTTGCCTACTTGTACCTTTTTCTATATAAAAGTGGGTTTGAAGGGGTATACTATACACGGACATGTTTTCCTGATGATAAGACAAAAACTTATAATAATAGTTATGTCTTTATTCAAGAGGATAACTTGTTTATCTAAAGCTAATCCATGTTGCCAAATCTATAGGGTCACTGAAAAAGAGGTTTAAGTAGCCGAAACCGCGGTATCGCCCATCCCCTTTCTCATTAATATGTTCACTGCTCTTAAAGGAGCTCAGTTTTATTTTTATTTGCTATTACTGCAACTGGTGTTGTGCTGTGTGGCGGCCCTAAAAAGTCTCCCCGTACATCATCCATAGTGCAGATTATATTTTCCGTTTGGTCCTTTGATATCAGCGAGGGTATTCTGAGAAATCAGAAAAATATTATCGGTTCAGATTCATTTTCTAACCAACGTTTAATATATTTGGCCCCATTTGGATTGCATTAGTCTTTGTATCGACTACCCTGTTGAAAGATGCAAAATTACAGTAATTCTCTTTGGCTCTATGTTGCCAAATCTATAGGGTCACTGAAGAGGCTTAAGTAGCCGAAACCGCGGTATGGCACATCCCCTTTCTCATTAATATGTTCATTGCTCTTAAAGGATCTCAGTTTTATTTTTATATCCTACATATAAAAGTAACATATATACATACATTTGACATAATACAAATTAAAAAAGAACTATCACTGTTGTCTAGGAATCCTACTATTTAAAGAGATAACCAATCAGTAAACACGTTTATGCAAATGCTTTGTTTGAACAGTTAAGGGTGTTTTTAAGCTTTATCTTAAAAAGTTTGAAACACGTTTAACAGCGAAGAAAGATTATATTCGTGAATTTGGTTAAAACGAATACGTTTTGGATGTGGTAAAATATCAAACATGATGTATAACAAAACCGTGTTATCATTAACGATTTTGCTGATCTGTGTTCTAGTAAAGTCTGTACGTGGTGGAGGGGCAATCTTCGTAAAGGGCAATTCTTCCGCATACATACGGGATAACATCAAAAAAGACTTTTACAAGCCAGTGACGAGGGATCTGTATATCAACCCAGGCAACTTCGACATGGTCTGGATAGAAGGTCGACAAGTGGGAGATTGTCCACAGGGTTTGAATGGTACTCAGCTTACAATATGTTTTCTTGGTATAAGTACCTAAGTGTCATTTTCGTTTTTCCCCACCCCTCGGTTTGTGGAGTGGGAATTTCTTTCTGATTGTTCCATTTCATGATAATTGCCTACTTGTACCTTTTTACTATCGCAAATGTTTTAGTTTGTATTGTCATTTCACGTCCATGCAGCATGTTTCAGAGCCATCGCTTCACGGGTACTAGTTATAACTACTAAACAGTATTGCGGGGAGTCAGTGTGATTTTTGAAAGAACACACCCAGGCACCAGTGGGATTCAAACCCAGGGCCTTTCGATTCGGAGTCCGCTGATCTACTAGTAGGTCATGTAGGTCCTCTACATTAAAGTGTTTAACACTCCTGTGTGTTCATTCCCGACTACCATGTTAATGGTTGTAAAAATAGGAAATTTCATGAATAACAGTTTTTGCTCAACATGTACATATGATAGAAAGATGACATTTAACTGCACACTCGTTACGACTCTAGGTGCCAGATGAGACATGCTAGTAACTATAAACTGAGCCTGTGCGTGAGAAAAACAATTTGGGTTCCGACCAGGTCCGACACAAACCAGGCTGTACAGTCACAGACAATGGCTAGAGGCTTGAAATTGTATTTAAGTAGACGAGGGATTTTGTACTATCCGTTTAGCGAAAACAAAGGCGCCTTTGTTTTCGCCCAAACATTTTTTGGTTTTCTTATGCAGTGGCTCAACTAGTCTTAAAACACCAAAAATGCCTCGAAATATATAACTGATCTTTCCAAAGCGATACTTCTGTTGTGGTTCTAGTTGTTTTTTGTTTTGGTGTTGAAGTTTTGTTCTGTTTGCACCTTATGTACGTATTCATAAAGGATCTCGGAAGATTTCTTTAGTGAGATTGCCCAAGAAATCTTCAAAATCTCAAGTTCCAGGCACTTAAATGAAGTTTATTACAGTCGAAAAGTAAGTTTCTGTTGTATTTAGACATGCAATGTTGTGTGTAGGTCAAGAAGTGACTATTTTAAAAATTGGACAAAATCTTTGAATTTCATATAGGAGCATATAGGAAATAGGAAACTTTTTATAAGTCCACGTTCCCCCACTTGCCCAATCAAAATATTTTGAACGCAACTGTGTTTTTGTAAAGGACATATTATATCTAAATGTTATGTTTGGGCAAGGGGGGGGGAGGCTGTCAAAAAGCCCCAAAACCGATAAACGGGCTCAGCTCTATTATTTGTAATGTACCAAGGCTATGGAAATATACTGTATATGTATGTTCTACCTGAATGAACAGACTATCTGTCCTATTTTAATAGGTAAACACATTAAGTGTACACCTTACAATGCATATAAATATACTGTGCAAAATATGTTTCTCAATTTTGACGGTTTATGTTGTAGTTGAGATTTGCGTCCGTGGACTAAAAACCTAACGTTACATTAGCAACACACAACTATTGGTTTTACCTTAATCGATACATGCAAGGCTCTGTCAGAAGAACTTCCCTAATGTCTACAAACCATATGGAGTTACTGTTCAAAGTAAAAGTTGCTTAATATTTTTGCATAGTATATTTAAGTTACAGGTTTTTGCAAAAGTGATGGGCAGTGTTATTTAGAATTATAAATCTGATAAAGATGATGTACCAGTTATTAGTCCATAAATAGTTTCTACCCACTATTTTAGGTTGCAATAATCATATTGTAGTATTTTCTTGATATTCTGTGGCAAACAAGTTGTTTTCTGACAAAATAATTTTTCGAGAAAATCTGACCCCCTCCCCCTTTGGCACAGATTTATGCTGCAGGTATGTTACATCAAAAGGTTTCCGCCATGTTGTTGCATTAAACAAACCTTTTATTTACGGAGAATGCAACATTTTTTCTATAAGATTAACACAGAAGCTGCCAGAAACACTCAAATTTTGGGCGGAAAAACTATATTTTCTTCCGAGATCCTTTAGTTAAGTTCGGGTTTTGTAGTGGGATTTTTCAGCTCACTAAAATGGTAAAATGCATTTAATGGGTAAAACTTACTGGGAATAGGCAAATGGACAGAAGATTAATGTTAATAGAAAATTTTAGCCCCTGGGTTGTCTGCCCCTGTCCCGGGGCTATATACATGTATATTTCCATAATAATGAAACATCTTCTCCCCTGAAACCACTTGGCCAATAAAAGCCAAACTTCATATGGGTCATCCTTGGGAAGGGGGAAAGAAAGTTTATATAAATGGTCATGGTCACATGACCAAGATGGCCGCCATGGCTATAAATAGAAAAAAAACTTTAAAAATCTTCTTCTCCAGAACCAGAAGACCAATGATTTTGAAACTTAATGTGAAGCATCAGTGACTGGAGCTCTACAAAGTTTATATAAATCATGACCCTGGGATGACCTTGACCTATTTTACGGCAAGGTCAACATAGGTCGCTCATGCATTTGAATGAGGAAAAGTGTTAAAATGTCATTTGTAGGGGAAAACTTGCAGGAAATGGGCAAATGGACTTAAGATTGATGATTCTGAAAAAATTGGACCCCAGGGGTCTGTCTGCCCCCACCACGGGGCAATATACATTTATATTACAGTGATATTCAAAGATCTTCTTCTCTGAAACTGCTAGGCCAATCCAAGCCAACCTTTATGAGGAGCATTGTTAGGAAGTGGGAATGAAAATATATATAAATGGACAAGGTCACATGACCAAGATGGCCGTCATGGCTATAAATACCAAAAACCTCCAAAAATCCTCTTCTTTAGAACCAGATGGCCTATGATTTTGAAACTTGACATGAAGGATCCGGGAGAGGAGTTCTATAAAGTTTATATACATCATGACCCTGGGATGACCTTGACCTATTTTACTGCAAGGTCAACTTAGGTCGCCCATGCATTTGAATGGGAAAAAATAGGAAAATGTCATGTAATGGTAGAAAACTTGCTAGGAATGAGCAAATGGACAGAAGATTTATGCTTATGAAAATATATTTAGGATGACCATAATATTCAAACAGCTTTTTCTCAGAAACTGCTAAGCCAATCAAAGCCAAACTTTTTGTTGAGCATCCTTAGGAAGAAGAAATGAAAGTTTGTATAAATGGTCAAGGTTACATGACCAAGATGGCAGCCATGGCTATAAACAGGAAAAATGTTTAATAATTTTCTTCTTCAGACCCAGAAGGCCTATGATTTTTAAACTTGGCATGAAGCATTAAGGAACGGAGGTCTACAAAATTTGTAAAATCATGACACTGGGATGACCTTGACCTATTTCACGGCAAGGTCAACTTAGATCGCATTTGAATTGAGAAAATTGTTAAAATGTCATTTGAAGGACAAAACTTGCAGTTAATTGGCAAATGGACTGAATTTCTATGATTTGAAAAAGACATTGACTCCAGGAGTTATTCTGACTCTGCCCTAGGGTTATATACATGCATTGTACCATTCTAGTCTAACAAGTTTATCTCAGGTCTCAGGTGAGCGTTTACTGGACCTTTGGTCCTCTGGTTTCTGATTGCGTCATTTCCTGATCATTGTTTACTTTTACCTCAGTCTATCATGGGTGTTTTCAGATGTTTCAAGAATAGGTTCTAACAGAGTGTCCGATTTTCTTACAGAGTGTTATGTAATGCAGTTTGAAAGATATGAGAAGAATGCAAACATGGAATTGGCCTTCGCTCATGTCGATGTAAGTACTTACTATATATTTATGGTGCTTTCACAAACGTTACACATTTTTCATCATATTTAGTGTAAAATACCGTACTTCCAATTAAGGCAATTCGCCTGTAGTTCAGAATGTTTCCCCGTAACGATGGACTGTCTATTTAAGAACATTAGTACATATATTGGTATATACCGGTAGCTAGTGTATCCAAGAGATTAAACTCTTGATGCAAATGCGGGTTTAAAAATAATAATTATGATACAATTATATTTTCATATGTGTGTCTATCTTTATCAACGTTTAACACAACAACATTTTTCCAGGACTTCAACAAGGCAAGAAATCAGCTTTAATCAACCTAGTTAACACCATCGAAGATTGACAATTGATATGACGGTGACTTAACCACTTTTGACGAATGGATTTTCCCATTCCTATCAATTTGATGAGTCTACTTTCATTTTAGGGACACCAGGGCTGATTTTAAAGTTTTATCGTTTTTTCGATGAAAATCCTCTTAGCAAACAGAATAGCCCCAGATGAGACGCCGCGTTCTGTGGCGTCACATCTGGGGCTATTCTGTTTGCCTATGTCCCATAAAAAGGATGCCAGGCTGATATGAATTAGTCATAATTATATTCAACCTCAGATGAGCTGATATGAGACCTTCGCCTTTTATGTTGAATCAAAGACGAACGGAGTCGTTTATTATGGCGCAGTTACAATTATGACAAGAATATGTAAATATGATGACAGGAGTACGCAGTGGTACATGTAACATTTTAAATGAACCCAAACTATTGAAATATATATTCTAGAACACAAACTTGTTCGTTTCCTTTGTTCAGTATCATATGTTTAGCTCACCTACCTATCAACACTGTAAACAATACCGAAATGATCGTGAAACTGACAGAGGAAGAAAACCACGGGCTGAACATCATGTCATATGTCAAGTTAAATTTGTCAAAAATGTTAAAATCAGCAATGATAAGGAAATAACGCAACCAGAAAGAAATTCTCACTCAAAAAACCGAGTAAGGATAACACTAAATTGACAATCAGGGACTCTACACAGAGAACATATCGTAAGCCGAGTGTGCAGCTATTTCCCCAATAGGCGGCCGCTTAGTTACCCGAACTTACTATGAAAACGTACATAAGGCGCAAACAGCATAACAATCAACAAAAAACATAACATAATAAGAACCACAACAGAAGTATCGCCTTGGAACGATCAGTAATTATTGTGGGGCTTAAATCGATTTATTGGCACCCAACCTCACGCTCAGCTTAACACTGCAAGTAATACATGTGAAACCGCCAGCTGAAGGAAGCCGCTGGTTGATTTGCAAAGAATTTTGAATGAATGTTCCAGAGGGAATTAACTATATTAATTTATTTCTAAAGTCACTATTTGTTAAAATTTTCTCCTCAAAGAGAAATTTTCAAACAGTCCAACAACAGTCATTTTCAATTGTCGAAGTCGTAATTACGTAATGAAGTTTTGTCCGAGGCGTTAGAAAGCGCCTAACAATATATAGGAAGGTACAAGAAGGCAAAGATCAGGAAAAGGCGCAATCAGAAAAAGATTCCCACTCCAAAAACCGAGGTGGGAAAAAACCAAACTAACAATCAGGTACTTATATCATGAAACATATCGTAAGCCGAATGAGCAGCTATTTTCCCAATAGGTGGCCACTCAGTTACCTTAACTTAACTAAAAATATGAAAACATACATAAGGCGCCAACAGCACAAAAAATTTTAAACACCAAGACATAAAACAAAAAGAACCACTACAGAAGTATCGACTTGGAACGATCAGTAACACAAAGTTACTGGCGGGCTTAAACCGGTTTTACAGGTACCTAACCTCACCCTCAGCTTCTGCAGTGGTTCACAACATTTAGTCAGTTCTTCGGCCCTCGTGGTGAATCTCTAACTAGTCAATGAATCATCAAGAACAAACAAATAAATCATGACAAACATCCTGATGAATCAAAAACCAGGACTCACAGATTGAGTAAGCTGCCCGACGATGGAGATCCCTGGGCGCCGAATAACCTACTAACTCCGGAGCAAAAGAAAAACACCAGTTGGACCCCGGTGGGCCAAGCAACAGACAAGAAGCTCCGGCCCCAACCAACTAAAATGAATAGCTTTAAGTCGGGGCCATCATAGAGTCTGACGCCCGACCCACCGGCGTGCAATTAAAGAAGGCAGCATAGTTATCAACCATGATTGGGTTAAAAACTAAGCATGCAGACTGTCGCATAACATTCAAGTTATAACCTATACGTCTGTAACGTGTTATGATTTTTCCGAACTGAAAAGAAAAATCATTTATTCCTTCAAGTTTCTTTAATTTGTAAACCAAGTCACCATAAAATTCAGGTTCCGAAAGGCCCTCACTTAAAAGTGTCTTTAACCCAACATTATATTTGGAAATCAATTCATAGTGTCTACGATAAAATTTAGAAAAGGTTTTTCGAAGTTTATGATACCGATAGCCCTGTTGGAGAAGTTTTGCCGTTAAACATTTATTTCGAGCGTTGAAGTCTGTAACATGATTGCAGACTCTAGCAAACCTAATAAGTTGCGAAATGTATACACCATAAGAAGCACGACGAGGAACGTCACCATCCAAAAAAGGAAAATTTACTATATCAAAATCAAAGTCATCGCGCTTATCATAAATTTTAGAAGAAACAAATCCATTTGCAACAGAAAGATGTAGATCTAAAAAGGGGGCTTCGGTATCTGAGATATTAGCTTTGTTCAACTGAAGTTCAGGTGGATAAATTTGATTGACCATACCTTCAAAAGCATGCTTCAAGAGCATGTGGTCGAGCGGTCGCATTTCGGGAAAGCTCAAAGTTGTTAAACATGGAAGTCGAAGTACTAAGCCGTAAGTCGGAATTGTCTCCACAGAGTCAAATCTTAGATTTTTAGCAACATAGACATGGTAACACCAAGAGCAAAATTGCGATTATGTGATCCGGATATAGTAAGCCTCACCTGCCTGTAGTGATTCGCCCGTCTTGGTACAAATACAAACGAACCCCAAATCAGACGAAGCACCTACTTTCAGTACATTAAAATATATCATATGAGCCGCCTCGTGGGAAAACCAACAATGTGGTTTCCGAACAGGTCTGACACAAACCGACCTGTACTGTCACAGATGCAGGCTAGAGGCGTGAAATTTCGGATTTAAGTAGAAGAGGAACTGTACTATCGGAGTAGCAAAAACAAAGGTGCTGATCAGCTTCTCAGCGCGAAGCTGATCTGCACCTTTGTTTTCGCATATGCAGATTGTTGGTTTTCTCATGAGGCGGCTCATATATTAAATGTACCGCTAACGGGGGAACGACATGCGTATATATATACAAGTTGGCTTCTTTAAAAAGAAACCAATGAAAAGGTCAGCAGCAGTTTGATATAAGAGCTTCCTTTTGCTCTAGATTTCAGTGCTGTTGATTCTCTGGTTTGTCATTTATTTCGATTCCCATACGTTTCAGTTTCGTATAAATATCTTTTCTTGTTATGAACGCTTTACCAGTGTGTGAATCTGTCACTCAAGGCATTGACTAAAATTTCTGATGTTACAGAATCAAAGCTAATTCTAAAGAGAACACGATTACAATCAAATATGTCGATATGTCACAGTGTAGAAAACCATTTTGCAGTACAGTCGATTTGTGACAGAGATCTGAATTTTGACTTGCAGCCACACTACCGGAAAGAGACCCATGGGTCCGACGTGATGAACTAAAAGTCAGCCATATAGAGTTCCTATAGTTTCTGTACCCCTCATCAGGGTATCTACGATCTTAACTTAGATGCGCTATGATAAGAAGTCGCCACGATCGAGACTGCTTGCTAGATATTTACCGCTTTTTGACAGAGAGTGTCAACCATGGATAAATTAAATTGTTTGCGGTAAACCGTCTAGTCAACATAGACGGGTTCACTAGTTTTTATTAAGCGCTTTATGTGACAAAATGCGTAATTGAGAGAGAGCAGTCGATCATGGGTACAATTTTCTTCATATTCAAAGTAAACACTGTGGAAAAGGTCCTGATGGACCTTTTCCAATAAAGAACCAAGACTGAACGCAACTTATAACGTTCTAAACTAGCCTCTGTTTTAATGTATCTCGATGCATGTCTCTCATTACATTAAAGTTAAAAATTAAATTAGCAAACGAAAAATGTTGGTACGTGTTTTGCATTTAATGAGCACCAATTGTGTTGCTGTCTTGTTTATATTGTCACATCGGAAAGCAAAACTAAACATTTTTCGTGTATACATTTGCCATATTGTGGGCTTTGGTGTTCGTTCAATACATTATTATACCCACCTTTAGGTTTGCTAGAGTATGAAATCATGTAGCGGACTTCAACGCGCGAAATAAATATTTAACAGCCAAACTTCTCCAGCAGGGCTATTGGTATCATAAACTTCGAAAAGCATTTTCTTAATCTTATCGCAGACACTGTGGGAATTTCTTTATGATTTTATCGCAGACACTGTGTGTTGATTTATAAATTTAATGTTGGGCTAAAGACGCTTTTAAGTGAAGGCATTTCGGAACCAGAATTTTATTGTGACTTGGTTTACAGATTTAAGAATTTTTTTGGATGGAATTTTTTTTTCTTTTCAGTTCAGAAAAATCATAACACGTTACAAACGTATAGGTTAAAACTTGAATGTCATGCGACAGTCTGCATGCTTAGTTTTTAACCCATTCACGGTTAATAACTATGTTGCCTTCTTTAATTGACTCTATGATGGCCCCGACTTAAAGCTATTCATTTTAGTTGGTTGCGACCGATGCTTCTTGTCTGTTGCTTGGCCCACCGGGTTTCAACTGGTGTTTTTCTTTTGCTCCAGGTTTCAGTATGTTATTCGGGATCTCCATCGTCGGGCAGCTTTCGTTTTTGATTCATCAGGGTAATTATCATGATTTATTCGTTTGTCCTTGTTGATTCATTGACAAGTTAGAGATTCACCACGAAGGCCGAACAACGAGCTAAATGTTGTGAACCACTGCAGACGATATGAGAGTGAGGTTAGGCGCCTGTAAAACCGGTTCGGGTCCCCAGTGATTTTATATTACTGATCGTTCCAAGGCGATACTTCTGTTGCGGTTCTAATTGTTTTGTGTTTTGGGGTCGAAGTTTTGTGCTGTTTGAGCCTCATGTGTGTTTTTAGTTCGGTTCGGGTGACTGGGTGGCCGCCTTTTTGGGAATGGCTGCTCGCTCGGCTTGCGGTGTGTGTTCTTGGTGTGCGTGCCTGAGTGTCGTTTTGGTTTTTTCCCACTCCTCGGTTTGTGGGATTGGAGTGTCTTTCTGGTTGCGCCATTTCCTGAACATTGCCTACTTGTACCTTTTTAACTTCTCTTGAAACTGCGCCGCCCACCGCTTTTCTATTCAGGGCCTAATTATGCTGGATTTCTTATGCGACAAGGCCCGTTCCAAAGCAGTTCTGAGGCGATTTTCCTTTATGCTGTTTGTTTATTTTGTCTGCCCGTGTTGCACTAGCCATCTTTATTGTCGGTTGATGCTAACACACTATGCCCATCTGTCTCAGACACTTGATTCGTGCATTCGTGGAAAGCGGCTCATTCGGCTTACGATATGTTTTCATGGTATAAGTACCTGATTGTTAATTTAGTTTTTTCCCACCTCGGCTTTTGGAGTGGGAATCTTTCTGATTGCGCCTTTTCCTGTTCTTTGCCTACGTGTACCATTTTCTTTGTCTATCTTTCCCGTCTAGATCAAGCTCCGCGTTTATAAAACTTGTTTTCATGCTCAACTGAACTGGGACTAAAATTTATCATGCTCATAAATGTTAAAATACCAACAATTGTAAAATTTATCCTGCTCATAAATGTAAAAATGCCAACAATTGTTGGCATTTTTACATTTATGAGCAGGATAAATTACTAGTTTCTGAGTTTTGAACCTGAATTTTCCACAATTTTTGACTACTTCAACATTTATGAGCAGTTGAAATTTCATGATCAGCTGAGATGAGCATGTAAAAAGTTTTATAACCTCGGGACCTGGTGTCTGGATTGGGATGTAGCAATCCTTGGACATTCTGTTCTCCTTATATCTTAACCGTGTGTCTCGCTTTGATCTGCTTGCTTGTACTACTTAAGCATAATTAAAAGTATCGTTAAACGTGTATTTACATTACGATGATTGAATTTAATTCAATATTTAAATAACACAGCTTAATGACATTGGATTTATACAAATTGCTTCTACATTTATACAAATTGCTTCAACATGGCAAAACTCGGCTGTTGATACATTATAGATCTCTCCGATGGTTTTCCTGGTGCTTCAAAAAGACATATTTCAGACCTTGATCAATAATGATAAAACAAAAAGTAATTTAGATCTTGTAAATTTTACTTTAGTACACGTTTCGGATATATGACCTAAACACTTGTATGTATGTAAGATAGTAGAGCTTATCTTAAACCTACCATATAAGAAATCAGGTTCACAGATTAAAATACCGGATTATTTTTCAAACTTTTACAATATCAATCATTGAATGAAATTTGAAGTAAAGTTTTCATTAAGTTTTGTCAAGAGAGATTACCTATACATTATTAGCGCCAAAACAGGATATTGGTCTTCGCAAAGCGCCCATTGTATTCCGTTTCTATGCACAGCTATAGATAATAGTACATGTAGTTGATCGCGATTCAAAACAGGTGTATAGAAATACTGACAGTATGTAACAATACGACAAAAATGTAGTGTTCAGGACCATGACAGACACAGGATATCAAAATACCCCAGACATAGGGGCCGCCGCTGAGGGCGAGGGGCTTACCGCTAACGGTGTTGCTGTGAATCTGGAATTAAAAGGAGGAGACAACGCAGGTGCTGACACAAGTAAGGAATTAGCTGAAATGGCCGTGACTGGGACAGCTGACAATAATGACGTCGGTGCGGCAGAAGGAGATGGCGATGCTGAAAGTAATGTTGCGATTCAGCGAGAGAACACTGATATGAAAGCGTTGGATGAAAATGCGAACGTAAATAATACTACAGACAACGTCGTCGAAGAGGAAAGTCCGACAACTGTTAGGGTTGAAATTAAGGATAAAGAGCCTGAGGAGATTAATCAGTTTGATTCTGTTTCCAATGCTGTTTCTCAGCCAGACAAGAAAAGTTTGAACGTGAATCAGACAACGGCTCAGAGGGAACAGTCGGTGGCGTCACACCAGTCCTCTCCGACTAAAAGCGTTCAGGATGCATCAGGTACTAAAGTGAAAAAGATAAAGAAGGGGATCTTTGTGTCTTATTCACCGGATGCTGGTTTTGTCGAGAGAAAGTTTGTGGTAGAAACTGTGAAGCAATTAAAAGAAAACAATTTAGCGGAGGATATCTGGTTCGATAAGGATGAGGACAACACCGGAAGTCCGTGCTGGTTCTCTCTCAGAATGGAAGCTGTGGAAAAATGCCGGGCTGCAATATTGTTCTTATCTGACAGTTTCTTCTTATGTCCGGTGTCATTGTATGAGGGTAAAACATTGCTGGAAAGATCAAAAGCGAACTTACATTCAGTGGCAATATTTCCCATTCTGTTCAGTCCTATAGAAAAGGCTGAACCACCAAAGGAGTTCTTAGGTGTTTTAAAACAGGCGGTAGACTTAACAGCAAGTGAACATGCTAAACTCAGTCTGGCTGAGAAATCTTCAGTAGTGATAGGAACAATAATGGAAACGCTCGAAAAGTTTGCTTGCATGAATCTTCCCCTAAGTGTTAGTTCACCAGATTCGGAATTCACTGGAGATTTCAAAAAGAAGAAGATTTGTCAATGGAGTGCTGCCGACTTGCAGGAATGGTTGTTCAAACTTGGTATTAAAGAGTTTTACAGACAAAGTCTGGCTGAAAATATGGTCGACGGTTTCTTACTGATGTCTCTCACAGATCATGACATGATAAACTATCTAGGTATAGACAGTCGAGTGGTGCGGAAGAAGATTATGCAGAATATCTTAACAACTCTGGATAAAGAACATAAACACTCGGATAATTGGCACCTTCGTGCACGTGCTCAGCGCGCGAAACCCGACATGATTTATCTGATTTACGATCCAGCGGATGTGAGGCTGGCACAAAATATGAAAAATGATCTCAAGAAGAAAAGTTTACAGGTAAGAAACGCCCCTCTTTAAAAAAAAACAACAACATATTGCGTGTGTTCGTAGTTTTTTCCAATGGTAAAAATGGTACCATTGGTAGACAAATTCCGTTCAAGGTTTTACCAATGGTACTTTTGGTAATGCCATTGGTACCAATGGTACCAATGTTACCAACATACGGCAGCAAATGGCGCAGACAGAATACAGCGTGGGTAATTCTACCAACGCGGGAAAAGCCACGTGATTCAATATGGCGAGCCTAAAAATATATCATGAATTTCGTAAATAAGCAATACTTTTGTCATTCAAGCAAATGTAAATGTTATAAATAACACAATATACATGAAGTAAATAAGAAAGACAAAAACAAGTGAGGTGTATTGATCAATATGATAAAAAATTCCACCGTGTGATCTACCAATGGTACCATTGGTACCAATGGTACCATTGGCAGTAGAAAAACGTTCAGGGTTTTCTGGTTACCATTGGTAAAAATGGTAACAACAGTACCATTGGTAGATTTGCAGATTTTACCATTGGGAGAACCCCGAACGTAGCCATTATTGAAAAAATATTTATTTGTTTGCTACATACCATATGTAAAGCAGCAAATACAAATGAAAAACTTAAGAATACAAATCAAAATGATTAAAAGCGAGTATTTATACGCGACAAAATACATTTAAAGCGAGTATTTATACGCGACAAAATACATTTAAAGCACTCTTTACCGAGGGGAAATTATTTTAACCCATGATAAAAGAGACATTTAAATGCAGTCATTTAAGATGGTTTCACGTTCACTGTGGGAGATCTAATTATAAGGAATGAATATCAAATTGCTAACTAACTGTAGAAGTGTGTCAATAGATGTCTCTACAGATAAAGGCATGTTCAAATATATAAAGTATGTATATTCGTAAATACAATTATGTCGAAATACTGGATAATTCAGTAATCATACACCTTTTTGAGTCTTAAGAAAACTTGCAATTACCTATTACATGTATGATGATATGTCTGTCACTTGTATTCACACTTTGATATACGTAATCAGCAGCCAAGATCGCAGACCAGATACTGTATTTAGGCAGAGTTGAGACCTTTTCGGAAGTTGCCTTATGCTAGGTCTGCATGTGCATTAAATATTCAGCACCCGTCGTTGGCGTTTGGGCTCATTTAACTACAGAATTTTCGAAATATCGCTTCCCAGTCATCATTGTGTTTTAGATAGCGGTCGTCTATCAAGGCTTTAAGTTCTCAAACAATAGGAGCCGTGACGCGAGAAAACCGGTCTTCGGGGTTTCCGACCAGGTCCGACATAAACCGGTCTGTGCAGTCTCAGAAAATGGTTAGAAGCTTGAAATTTCGGATTTAGGAAGAAGAGAAATTGTACTGTCCGAGTGGCGAAAACAAAGGCGCTGATCAGCTTCGCGGTTACCGCGAAGCTGATCTGCGCCTTTGTTTTCGCATAGGCAAAAATCCGGTTTTCTCACGATGCGGCTCATAGATTATCGGTGATAATCTCTCCGCTTGAGCAGGCCTGTTATGTTATAACCCTGAGTATTTATTAAACCTGATAAATAATATTGATTGAGGGTTTAATTTGTGACATTTGTGGGCTGAAGTGTGTCTAGTTTTATGGCATTACTTTCCAGAGCGCTATCAGCCAGCTTCTTGTTTGGCCATTATTTCCGAAGGTATTTCTGTCTCTCTAACATTACCCTAGTTATACTGAACAAGAGACGGTCGCATTTCATTAATGTGTCATTAAACTTCTGTGTACATTTAACTGAAGTGCCATAAACTGACAAGGTGAGTTGCAACTGATATATTTAAAGTTCCATTATAAATTATCTGTGCGCTTATATTTACTTAACGAAGTAAGGCTGTCAATATATTGAAAAGCAATGGAAATCACTTCAACAATGCGTCATTCCACAACATTACATGTTTGTTTTACTTTAATATATTAGATTAAATATGTGTAATCAAACTCATTCAATATATCATATAGTAGTAACGGACAATTTAAGAATTTGTCGCATTCAAAGATTTATTTACGAAAGCATTCACCGCCCCTCTGTGTGATTTTAAGCTCCTGTTGGTAAAGTGAAGCTTCGGTTGTGGTTACGTCTGCCGAATAAACGATATGGCTTTCATCATCTTTATATAAATTTTCACGTGCCTTTTCATCATCTTTACCTACATTTTCACTGGCCAATACATCATCTTTACACAAATATTCACTTGCCTTTACATCATGTTTTGCAGACATTTTCACTGGTCTTTACATCATCTACTAGCCTTTACATCATGTTTTACAGACATTTTCGTTGGCCTTTACATCGTTTTATAGGCATTTTTACTAGCCTTTATATCATCTTTATAGAAAGGCTCACTCGCCTTTACCGTGACCAACTTATGGACAAAGCGGTACATCTAATAGGATATGCTTCCTATCCCGCAGTACCTGGTCACTTCTATGTGGAAGGTGCGCGCCTATGTGGATCACACTTCTATGTGGAAGGTGCGCGCCTATGTGGATCACACTTCTATGTGGAAGGTGCGCGCCTATGTGGATCACACTTCTGTTTGGAAGGTGCGCGCCTATGTGGATCACACTTCTATGTGGAAGGTGCGCGCCTATGTGGCTGTGTCTCTGTTAATATGAGTTTAATGAGTTTGAACATGCGACTAAAATGTTTTGATCATTCTGTTTTGACGAATTGCGTTATGGATATCGACTTTGATAATATAACCATCAGATTGAGGTCGGGCTATTAGGATGGCTTATTAACAAAACCTTATGTGACTGACTTACTGATTGTTACCTGAATATTATTCTAAACAAACGATGCCATGTGCGTTCTAGTGTCAATGACTTATCGTAACGAGATTAAATTTTTACGTAGTAACGGGTATTGATAGTACGGGAGGACAAAATCGTATTTGTATCTAAGCATGTGTCTGTGTGGAGGCACCATTTAGTGTTCGAACTGTTATGAGTTTTTATCAAACACCCATTACTGGTAGATCCGTCCTTTTATAAATCAACAATGGAGATAACCGCTGAAAGATTTATGAATAGCAAAATTAATCATTGTCTTTATCTAACATTGATTTTCTGTCATTAGATAGCATTAAATTTGTAGAAGTCATCAAACCGACAAAATGTAAAAAAAACAAATTTAAGAGGTTTTATTGAAAATTTTAATCAGTATGCAGAATAAAATCATGTCTATTAAGCGTTAAAATTCAAGTATCGCATGCTGGAACAACATACTATACTCTTAGTTTAATAATGACTAAAGCGAATTCCTATACATGTCCGGTAATATGGTAAGCCGATGGAGCAGGAGTTTTTTTAAAAAAAAAATGACGTCACTCAGCAGCCTTACCTTAACGTAGTCTATACAACCCCATACATACGTAAACATCAAAATTGGCGTAAAGGTGATAAAAAGACTGAACCAAGACTAATTATGGTGCCTACGGTACACGCGTCATCTTCGAAGGTATCACTTTGATCTTTGCGCCTCTCCAGTCGCCCCGATCTTCCAAACATCTGAGCCTTTCTCGATGCAGCTATCTCCCACGTTATTCGCTCAATCATGTGGTCGGTCTGACTCAGCGCCGTATATGGTACATACACTCCACGGGTCAACCGTCAAAAGTAAGTGGTGTGCAAGTGTATCACATTTATCTTTTCCCCTGTCATGTCATGTTATTTTATGCTCCCGTTGTTCCACCAAGTGCTTGAATGATGCATCATTACGCTATGGTTGTTCGTCTCTCAGAAATAAGAA
Organism: Rugalucina vietnamica; assembly: GCA_964017185.1. Lineage (NCBI taxonomy): Eukaryota > Metazoa > Mollusca > Bivalvia > Lucinida > Lucinidae > Rugalucina > Rugalucina vietnamica. Next base: position 2,681,986 of record OZ024873.1, read on the forward strand.
TGACCATATATTAGATATTTATGTGTTGACGTGTTCTTTGATGGCTGACTAGGCCAATTCTAACTCTAAACTGTTGGTTGCAAGCACAGCAAGTCAATGTAAAGGAATCTGCTGGTGATCCATTCGTCTCTGTGCTTTCTTTCAGCTTCACAGATTCTCTTTTCTCCATAATGAGCTGTTCCTTTGTTGCTGAGACCACGCCACTTTGATCGCTCCTAGGCAGCCTGTTCCCAATTCCATTGGTATATTTATGTCGAAACCCTTCAGAGTCTACTGGAAGAACAATCATTGAACACATTGCTCCAAATTTAGAACTAATCTTTTAATATCGTTCTTAAAATCTTTTAAAGCCAAGGCTTTATATACACAAGCCAAGGTCGTATCGCCTCCTTGGCTAAAAATCTCAATGTTTCTTATTATAGATTAAATGCGGTTTTGCTAATAGCAATAATTATCGTCTAACTTTCAGCATGTTGCATTCACCATGCTTATTTTGCTACAAAACACCTCAGTTCAGTAAAGAAAAGAGACGCATGTCGGATCTGGAAGAAGAAAACAGCATGCACTTGTAACTAAAATACAACTATCCTTTTGCTAAAAACAGGTTGTGTCATGCTAACAAGTTACTATTAGACGTGCACTTCCACAATGTCGAACAAAAAACGTACATATTCTAGATCTTTTGTATTATGAAACCTTATGACCTTCAGCTCTACGGCAAGATTAATACTGCACGAGTGAATTGGAATGCATGCGTACGGTAACTAACGCTTCTCAAGTAACACGAGCAAAATGTCCATCAAAATTGTCCCAGATGCTTCTCAGAAACAGGGCAGTGCACCGCTTTTCTACATTATGGTACTAGAATGGTACACATCGTTCTATGTGCATTAGTTTCTACATTGAATTTCGTACATTACTGAGTATCTGACACGTTATTTTCGCCTTCGTCGCCCGCTTCCCTTGTTTGACAACTATATCATTGGCCTTGTTTATCCAGTTACTTGTGTATTCTGGAGAAAAAAGGTACAAGTAGGCAAAGATCAGGAAAAGGCGCAATCAGAAAAAGATTCCCACTCCAAAAACCGAGGTGGGAAAAAACAAACCAACAATCAGGTACTTATACCATGAAACATATCGTAAGCCGAATGAGCAGCTATTTTCCCAACAGGTGGCCACTCAGTTACCCTGACTTAACTAAAACTATGAAAACACACATAAGGCGCAAACAGCACAAAAGTAAAAATTAAACACCAAGACATAAAACAAAAAGAACCACCACAGAAGTATCGACTTGGAACGATCAGTAACACAAAGTTACTGGCGGGCTTAAACCGGTTTTACAGGCGCCTAACCTCACCCTCAGCTTCTGCAGTGGTTCATGACATTTAGTTAGTTATTCGGTCCTCGTGGTGAATCTCTAACTAGTCAATGAATCATCAAGAACAAACAAATAAATCATGATAAACATCCTGATGAATCAAAAACCAGGACTCACAGATTCAGTAAGCTGCCCGACGATGGAGATCCCTGGGCGCCGAATAACCTACTAACTCTGGAGCAAAAGAAAAAACACCAGTAAAAAAGCAAAAGAAAAAAGCCTCCATTACTAAAAACTGCGCTTAGTAGCGTCAGAAGCTAGAATTCAGGGTTATGTAGGATGATCAATGTTTGTGAATTAAAAAATGATAAAACAGAAATTTATACATTCCCTATAGTCTCAAGTCTACCCATTTGATAAATGGGTAAAGATATCGGGTATTTCATTGTTATTTATTAAATGGAAGATTTAATCTTTATCCATTTATAGTATAAAGCAGGGTCTTGAGCGATTTATGCCGAAATCCTATCTAGATTATGTCACAATTTCCAAAACAACAACTAAAATATGTCAATATTTAGTGGAAGTATTCTTGATCATTTTTAAAACCAGATTTAAATTTAAATGTTCTTAGATTATTCATGAAACAAGATAACAAAATATATTGTAAGACACAAACGATTTGCACGTCTATCAATACATACAGATCTAAATTATGAGCATATACACCATCACCATTATTACCATTTCCAATTGGTAAACATCATCAAACCATTACCCAATACTCGAGTAGCATAGATAATAAAATAAAGTTAAAAATAAAGTTGTTTTGATTGTTTTTAACAGTTTTCAAAGACAGAACAGGTAAATCAGAGCACTTTGTACCCATTCAATCCTTTCCTTTTTCTCATTCTTAATCCAGAGTTTCTTTTTATATAATATCCGCCTTCTAGTTCTGTTTTGAAAGTTTTAGGCATAGCCAGAGTTCTAGATTCTCCAAGAAATGTTATAGGAAATAGCTGGATAGAAAATATATACTGAGTTCCACAGCCAACGCAACTTTATTTTTTTTTTCTCTTCTTTTAAATTGGTCAATTATGTGAAAACCTTTGTGCTCTATGATCATTAAAATGACTCGATATCAAATATGAGATTTTAGTGCGCATGCGCGGGAACACGCCCCAGGGTACAAAACTGCATTTTCCGTGCCCCGTGCGCGCGGGCTCGAAATTTTTGAAAGCAATTCACTCGATTCAAATCTTGGATGATCGTCCGATGAGTGTATGGCAATACCAATGTTGAAACCTACGGCTCAACGCCAGAAATTGGCATTGATTTTCAGTACCCGAAAAATGCTTGTTTTTATGCGTTCAACGTCACTTGGTCACATAGTCGACGTCGATGCAGATGTCAGCCATATGCTTTATTTTGTGTTGGCAGCTTAGCCTTATTGAATAAAGTGTATTGCAGCTATGGGAAAGTCATTTTTCACTGCGTTTCGTTGCTTTGGAATAGGGTGGTTTGCACAGTTTAGCAAGAAATTCATTAAAATCGCTGATTTCCTTCATTTTTCAAAATGACCCCTTCGCCAGTTTTTACGCAATTGTAGTCGAACGAAAAAAGTTAGACGGCTGATTTTTACAGGTCGTCTTTGAAAATGGTTTGACTACATATATTCAGAATTTCGGATGAATCGATTGAAACCACAAAGAATTATTAAAAATGTAATGACGAGTTGCCTTGGCTGTGGAACTCAGTATATCTTACCCCGTCATTCGATACTTGCAAAAATTACACTAGATCCCACTTATTTTAATCATTTCTTTACCTTCTCTGAAGACGTATGTACATGTAGATATTGTATTTCAAACCAAGGGTACCATGTTTTCATTGCTTTCTTACTTCCTGGGATCCTCCTATTTAGCGTTATCCTACCTATAGACTAGAACACAGTAGACTATACCAGTATACATGCCAATATTCAAGTGATTCTTTTCAATAGGACTGGTTAGCCATCTGTGGAGATGTTGTATTACAGGCCGACGGTGATTTCTTTCTTACTCATATCCTCCTTTTCAATAGTATCCTGAACCCTTTTACATAGTTAGACACCAAACATGACATGAGAGCTTTTTCATTATGGTTGATTAGCTAGACCATTTTACCAGGGTAACTTACTTTCTAGCTTGCTTTAGAAAGATTGAGAAAACTGACGTTACCGTGAGACTACATAATATTAGTATATACATAAAACTGAAGAAGCCTATGCAAAAATTGTTATGAATTGCAACATTCTATTTTATTTCATAGTACCTACTGAAAGATGAAACTTTTAGATGAAAACTTCTGAAAACCAATATTTTCGATTTAAAGTTCTTTTTGTATCTTGAATCTTGACTATTCCATCTCAATGCAAGCGAACTTTTTCGCGATTGCCATTAGCTTTCAGATAATTCTGACTCAATGCAAGCTAACATTTTCGCGAATGCCATTAACTTTTCAGATAATTCCGTCTCGATGCAAGCTAACTTTTACGCGAATGCCATTAGCTTTTCAGATAATTCCGTCTCATTGCAAGCTAACTTTTTCGCAAATGCCATTATCTTTCTCAATGCAAGCTAACATTGATTTACGCGAATGCCTTTATCTTTTCATCTTTTCAGATAATCCATCACGACAGTTTACGACTGGGGCGATCCAAGGAAGAGTTCTTAGAAATCAACGGTCCACAGATGGCAACAGCGAATCACGTGATCGTCCTTCTGTCTGACGCAGCAGCTACGTCACCGTTTGTCTTCCATGAAATTCTTTTCGCTGATTGGCTGGGCAAGAAACTAGTCACCGCCATGTTTAAAAACATTTGGCATAATCTACGACCTTCCATGAAAGCAGTACTAGGTGAATATATTTACAATGTTTGATATTCTGTGATAAAAAGTACGCATGCAATTCCGTCCGACAACCGGGCTTTCGTTCCATTCACTTCATTTATTTTGTTGATCGTGGACTAAAGCTGTGCAGAATGTTCCCGGTTCGGAGACAGGGGACGACCCTATTTGGCGGATAAATTAATACTAGTCTTTGTATTGACTATCCTCTTGAAAGTTGCAAATTCAAAGTAATACTCTTTGGCTCCATGTTGTCAAATCTAAAGGGACATTGATGAGGCTTCAGTAGCCGAAAACGCGATTTGACCCACGCTTTTCTCATTAATGTGATCACTGCTCTTAAAGGATCTCAGTTTTAATTTTTAATTGTAGATATGCAGTCGTTGAGTTTCTTCTTGATCATTTAAAACCGAGTGTTTTTCTGTAATTGAAGATAAATCGGATTCTTAGAAGAGATCGGCTTTCTCATTTAAATATACCCTAGAATAACAATGATATCAAAATTAGTATAAAATCGGAAGCTATCGAATTAATCAAAATGATAATAATTGCTGTAATTTGTATTTCCTTGAAGATTAAGAGGGTGTAATCGTCAGTTTGCAGTGGATCGATTACATAAGAGGATATAACATGACTGTTCATTTTCACAAGATCTGACGATGCCTCGAATGTGCTCAGAATGCTCAGTCGTACCCGGTTATGTCTTGGGCAATGACCTACATTGGTGCATAATGGGAGGAAGTGTCATTCCATTGACGTTTTAGTTCGATTTTGAAAACCATTCTCTTCAAAGAGTGTTGCTTGTTTAAACATTTGAGGACGTTAATAGAAATAACAAACAACACACAAAGCATTATATTACTGGCCATGCACTAAAGATAAACCTTGCTCAGGCTGAGCCACCTTACTACACCTCCGTACAATTTACATTCCCTGACTTAAGCTACAGAAATATGAATATTACATAACTTTGAAATGCTACTGATATACTTGTCTCATGAAGAAAAGCCAATTAAAAATCTCTCAGTGGCCAACTGGGAAGTACATGTAACTGCAGTAAGTGACTGGCATATTTTATGTTAATTACTAGCTTACTTCCCAAATACGTCCCTTTCAAAATATTTTAGGATGTTTGCTCTTAAACTTCGAATTGTGGCTCCTGTAAAAAAGCCATAATGCAAAACAAACCTCTCCTTATGGCGATTCTCACAAGCAAACAATCTGTGTTGCAGAACTAACGATAAATCAAATCTTTTGGATCTGTTGCTGTACAATAAGTGTATGGAATGGGTTGGTGAACAAAAGCACGCGCTTTAAATGGTAGAACAAATGACCTTCATATCATTTGAATCTTATTTACACGGGTACACCAACATAAAAAAAGGTACAAGTAGGCAAAGATCAGGAAAAGGCGCAATCAGAGATTCCCACTCCAAAAACCGAGTTGGGAAAAAACTAAACTAACAATCAGGTACTTATACCATGAAAACATATCGTAGGCCGAATGAGGTACAAGTAGGCAAAGGTCAGGAAAAGAAAGGCGCAATCAGAAAAAGATTTCCCACTCCAAAAACCGAGGTGGGAAAAACCAAAGTAACAATCAGGTACTTATACCATGAAAACATATCGTAAGCCGAATGAGCAGCTATTTTCCCAATAGGTGGCCACTCAGTTACCTAAACTTAACTAAAAATATGAAAACATACATAAGGCGCCAACAGCACAAAAATTTTTGAACACCAAGACATGAGCACAAGACGTAAGCCGAATGAGCTGCTATTTTCCCAATAGGTGGTCACTCAGTTACCTAAACAACTAAAAATATGAAAACATACGCAAGGCGCCAACAGCACAAAAATTTAAACACCAACAACAATAACAATTTTCTGATTTTCCAGGTGACTGTCCAGCAATAGACTTCGAGACAAAGATGTATAGTGAGAGTCTAGATGTCCTGGAGCACCATATCAAACCATTGCGCCGTGTACCGGGAGTCGTACTCGAACAGGCGTACCTGACAAAGATGGCTGAAGGTCTGAAACCGCTGGAGGCACTGGCTTATTCGAGAAGTAAGAATTGATGCAGATAAAGCCAAGGACTAGATTCTAGTCAATCTGTGTTATCTATACATACAAAACTTTAAGGAGAAAAGCAATTGCACTAAAAACTGAAATAAATGTAGATGTGGTTTAGAACGAAATTAATTCCTGGGGTCTTGACATGTCCCCAACTCTTATTTTGTTTCAAACAACGTCTCTAAACCTTCAGTTTAGAAAAATCATATTTATTTTGTTTCAAACAACGTTTCTAAACCTTCAGTTTAGAAAAATCATAACACGTTACAGACGTATAGGTTATAACTTGAATGTTATGCGACAGTCTGCATGCTTAGTTTTTAACCCAATCATGGTTGATAACTACGCTGCCTTCTTTAATTGCACGCCGGTGGGTCGGGCGTCAGACTCTATGATGGCCCCGACTTAAAGCTATTCATTTTAGTTGGTTGGGGCCGGAGCTTCTTGTCTGTTGCTTGGCCCACCGGGGTCCAACTGATGTTTTTCTTTTGCTCCGGAGTTAGTAAGTTATTCGGCGCCCAGGGATCTCCATCGTCGGGCAGCTTACTCAATCTGTGAGTCCTGGTTTTTGATTCATCAGGATGTTTATCATGATTTATTTGTTTGTTCTTGATGATTCATTGACTAGTTAGAGATTCACCACGAGGACCGAAGAACTAACTAAATGTTATGAACCACTGCAGAAGCTGAGGGTGAGGTTACGGCCGTGTAAAATCGATTTAAGCCCGCCAGTAGCTTTTTGTTACTGATCGTTCCAAGTCGATACTTCTGTGGTGGTTCTTTTTGTTTTATGTCTTGGTGTTTAATATTTTTGTGCTGTTGGCGCCTTATGTATGTTTTCATATTTTTAGTTAAGTTAAGGTAACTGAGTGGCCACCTATTGGGAAAATAGCTGCTCATTCGGCTTACGAAATGTTTTCATGGTATAGGTACCTGATTGTTAGTTTGGTTTTTTCCCACCTCGGGTTTTTGGAGTGGGAATCTTTTGCTGATTGCGCCTTTTCCTGATCTTTGCCTATTTGTACCTTTTCTCTCTCTCTCTCTCTCTCTCTCTCTCTCTCTCTCTGAATTTGAAATGCATGCAGTTGGCAACTGGTAATCTCCTGAATTCTTTTCAGATGGGTTCCCGGACGTGTATTTAATAGACGGAGAACCAAAAGTGTTTATAAGTTACCAGTGGGACATGCAGGCAAAGGTCGAGGACATCAAACTCGTTCTGGAATCAAACGGACTAAATTGCTGGGCGGATATTAACATGGCACCGCAACCAAATCGAGGCCACAGTAGTAAGAGTGGGAGGAGTAGTGCTACACATGATACTTCCACGGACAATCTACAGAGTTTAATTCAGAGGAATATGAAAGCCTCCTCGGTGGTACTGACGTGCATTACACCTAAATACCTTCAGAGTGACAACTGTAAGAAAGATCTGACTTTGGCAGAAATGTTTAACAAACCAGTCATACCGGTGTTGCTACGATTTTCACCCTTAGAAAGCGCGCCAGATCAGATCCGCAAAATATTAGCTCGATTAAGTTATATTGACTTGAGTAATGAAAGGCTCTATAAACAAAATATTGGACTCGTCGTGGAGAAAATAAAAAAGTATGTTGTTCATAGACACTAGTGGAAATTTATTTTATCATCAGTGTCACTCAAACAAGAAGCTGCATAGAAAGAACTTTATTTTTACTCGGATCAAGCTATTTTGTATCCGAGATTTTGATCACAGTATGTTGTTAAACCTATGTGAATCAGAATCAGAAATATTGTTCACAAGGAACATATCCTTTACGTTGGCCCGTTTTCCTAAATCAAGGGAAAATACTAAAGCAGAAGACATCAAAGAACCAAGAACATAATTACAATCCTTGATAACTGAGGGATTAACTAATTATTGGCTATATATGTATAAGCTAGCTGAAAGTATCTTTTTATTAATGGATGATGAACATGCTTTTAAGTTAAGGTAACTGAGTGGCCACCTATTGGGAAAATAGCTGCTCATTCGGCTTACGATTTGTTTCATGGTATATGTACCTGATTGTTAGTTTGGTTTTTTCCCACCTCGGTTTTTGGAGTGAGAATCTTTTTCTGGTTGCGCCTTTTCCTGATCTTTGCCTACTTGTACCTTTTTTTTTGAATGGTTTGAAAGTTCCAGAGCAAAACCGAGATGATTCAATTATTCCATGCAAGTACTTTCAGTTATACTGGTAAGTGTGTGAAAATGAAAGAAAATATTTTTATTACCATGTGCATGGGACATCTCCACCCGCGATTGACAATCTACATGCCATTTTCATTAGAGAACATAGTGTTTGCCACACAGATTAGTTCCTTACAAATCTCATTCCGCCCATTTTTTACAGTTTAAGAGAGAACTTTAAATGTCGAAAGCTATTCAGTTGTGTTTGACATTTTCGGTTTTCCACTTTAGTTTGTTTTACATTGTTACATATCTGTTGTTCGTTTCTGTGATTGATGGGAATAATGCTCTTATAATAAAAGTCTACCCAACTTGTAGACACTCATAACTAGAATATAAAACAAATACAATTATTATTAAGCTCCAATTATGTATACGATAAATGAAAATTGTTAACATGATTTCAAATTCGTTTACATGAACCGTAGTGAATTATAAAATTGTAATGTTCCCCTGCTACCTTATTATGTGATCTATGTAGAATTTCTAGCATTTCATCTACATAATATTGGCTTTTCTCAGTTTCACATGCTGGCTACTATAATTTGAATACTTTTTCGTGATTTACGGAACAGTCTAATTTCAGCTTCATGACTTGGTGTTGAATTGATTAGCAATTTTACTTTTGCATGGCTTAAAGACATTAAAAGATTGTTATAAATCTAGAATGATTATAATGTTATTAAAATTTGAAATCTTTTTGTTTTATATTTTTCGCCAGGTAAATTTCAGTACAATAGTCTGGCTTTCGTCGCCGGTTTTAAAAGGGCTACTGATGAGGGTTCATTACCCGAAATTGTACAATATAGTCCATACTATCTCCCTTGAATGTTTTTGCTGCTTCCAAAGGATCAAACCTTTATATTTTATTTGCTATTACTGCAGCTGGTGTTGTGCCGTGTGGCGGCCCTAAAAGTCTCCCCGTACGTATCCATAGTGCAGATTATATTTTTATTTAGGTCCTTTGAGATCAGTAAAGATATTCAGAGTGTTCAAAACACTCACGTTTAGAAACATACTTCTAAGCAATGTTTGAAATTATTTGACCCCGTTTAGGAATATGTCTTTGATGTAGACTTCGTTTAAATTTTCGAAATTACAGTACAATAGTCTGGCTTTCGTCGCCGGTTTTAAAAGGGCTACTGATGAGGGTTCATTACCCGAAATTTTACAATATAGTCCATACTATCTCCCTTTGAATGTTTTTGCTGCTTCCAAAGGATCAAACATTTATATTTTATCTTTAATCACTGATCATGCATTGATTGTCTTTTAGGTCGCCATCCAGCTATAATTTTACGGACTTTAGAAATATGAAACTGATTCAGACGAAACGGTTCCTGTGCCAATTCACTGTCACTCAAGTCACTCAAATATTCTCCATCGAGATTTTCGTTTTTGCAAATATAAGCGAGTTGTGGAAGTGCACATTCTTCAAAGCAATCAGACACTTCTTCGACTGTGTACATGAAAAATGGTCTGACTCTAGGTCTACAAGGGGTAGTCTGTCTGCCAGTCAATGGAATCACGTGAGCAACGCTCGCTGGTCTAGGATTCTCTATTGTATTTGTGCCAGGTTCTGCTGGTTCTGGCAAGACATATTCATTTTCAGAATCTTGGTCCAGTAAAATATAATCACTTTCATCCTTATAAGGAGAACGGTCTAAATGCTCTGGTGGAATATATTCGTTTTCAGTTTCGACTGAATTATCGTCACCATGACCATGTAAAACGTTCACATATGTATGGTCACCATATTTGAGTAAATGACTGTCTTTAACGGGATCAGATTCCAGCATAGTAGATTGCGTCGTTAAATGAGGATTTGCCAGTAACGCGCTCCAATCAAGGCCAACCGTTTCATTTGGAGAATTAGCTTTTATATTTCTCAGTGATTCATCTTTCTTCTCTTTAAAGGTATAAGTTGTGGAACTTGCCTCGATATAGTCACTTTCAGAACCACTTTCAAACCGACAATTGACTATCTTATGCACCTGCACTTTTTTATTTTCAGTCGCCTGTGAATTCATAGTTTCATTATCGCAAGCCGAACTTTCTTGGCTACTCATAAACTTCGGTATCTCATAAATATGGTCACTTTCAGTAAGTTCAGCTAGCTGTGCGTTGACATAATATGGTGTCAAAGTGTTAGTGTCACATTTTCCATTATCATTTACCGCACACGAATTGACAGGTGGTTGCTTTTTGGGGAAAGTTGTTGCTGAATGGGCATAATCGCCGTTTTGAATTTCTGTGTCATTTTCTTCATCGGCGGTCTCTTCTATTGTGTCTTTCACAGTTTTGTCTTCGTCCCCTCTCATTTCAATAATTTCATTAACCATTTTGGAAGCTTTGCTCTTGTCATTTGTCCTTGCAGCCGGAAATGTGTTTGATTTCAGAAGGACTGTACCTGGATTAGGAATAATTACTGTTTCCCTGCTTCGGTAGTCGCACGTGTCCTCAACCACATAGCTGACAAATGTTTGCCTGGAAACAACACGTTCCATGTTCGGGCGTCTGGCTATAGTTTGACTTCTATTCAAAGAACTCGACAGTTCTCTACATCTATGTAGGAGCTCGTTATGAACCGCCGCAAATCCAGCCAGAGATCGTCTCGCCACCACTTTCAAATAGTCCGACCATGTTGGAGCATGGGCCTGGAAATCAACACAAACTGTTTTCAAAATAATTCAAGAGTACATCAAGTGAATCAGCAATTATTTAATTTCCATCAATGAGTTTTTAGTCTTATGTATAATTTAAAAATGAGGCTGTATAGCTGGGAATTTGTGTGTGAAAGCTTAATCATATGCGAATCACTGTTTGAAAGTTCAAGTCTGTTTGTGTCGGACTGCTGGATGGAAAATACATGCATTTACTGGCTAGATGGTTCTACCTCAAAAATAAGACGTTAATGATTATAATTATAATGTCTACCATTGTTAAATTAATTCATCAGGAAAACATGTCAGCGTAATGTATACCCCTTAAACCCCAGTTGTATATAATATAACTGGGTTGTACGGGGGTACACCATTTTTCTTTTCTTATTTTTATCCAAAATATAGATTGTGGGTACTCGTTAGAACCGCATCAGTGAAGTTTCTATTTCAATCTGTATATTGCATGGGCAAGGTTTCGTAATGTCATTGATCGCATCATGAACAAGGCGATGCATAGTTTTTTTTTTTTTTTTTTTTTTTTTTTTTTTTTTTTTTTTTTTTTTTTTTTTTTTTTTTTTTTAACATTACGAAATCTTGACTTGCATAAACACATTTTTCAGCTGTAAAAATTACAATTTCATTCGGAAAAATGTGTTGTGCCGTGTGGCGGCTCTAAAAGGTCTCCCCGTAAATCAGCCGTAAGTGCAGATTATATTTTCCTTTTGGTCCTTTGAGATCAGTGATGGTATTCTTAGAAATCGGAAAATCATTATCGGTTTAGATTCATAGTGTAACCAACGTTTAATATAATATTTGACCACGTTTGGATTATACTAGTCTTTGTGTCGACTATCCTGTTGAAACATGCAAAATTACAGTAATACTCTTTGGTTCCACGTTGCCAGATCTATAGGGTCACTGAAGAGGCTTAACTAGCCGAAACCGCGATATGACTCATCCCCCTTCTCATTAATATCTTCACTGCTCTTAAAGGACCTCAGTTTTCATTTTTATTTGCACGCCGGTGGGTCGGGCGTCAGACTCTATGATGGCCCCGACACTAAGCTATTCATTTTAGTTGGTTGGGGCCGGAGATTCTTGTTGCTTGGCCCACCGGGGTCAACTGGTGTTTTTCTTTTACTCCGGCTTTCAGTATGTTAATCGGCACTCCTTCGTCGGGCAGCTTACTGTGTCTGTGAGTCCTCGTTTTTGATTCATCAGGGCGATTATCATGATTTGTTTGTTTGTCCTTGACGATTCATTAACTATATAGTTAGAGATTCACCACGAGAACAAACTAACTAAATGTTGTGAAACACTGCAGAAGATGAGGGTGAGGTTAGGGTTCTGTAAAATCGATTTAAGCGCCCCCCCCCCCCCCGCCCGCCAGTAATTTCATAATACTGATCGCTCGAAGGCGATACTTCTGTTGTGGTTCTTTTTATTCTATATTTTGGAGTCGAATTTTGTGCTGTTTGAACCTTACGTGCGTTTTCATAGTTTTAGTTTAGTTCGGGTAACTGAGTGGCCGCCTATTGGGAGTACCTAATTGTCTATTTACTACTAGCAGTTTTTCCCACCTCGGTTTTTGGAGTGGGAATTTCTTTCTGATTGCGCCTTTTCCTGATAATTGCCTACTTGTACCTTTTTGCTCAAAACATTGAATAAGAAAAAAAACGTATTCCCCTTCATACCCCAGTTTTACTATATACTATGTAATAAAATTGGGATTTAATGGGGTACTAGTATACATTACACGGACATGTTTCCTGAAGAAAATGTGAACTTACATTTGACATGTTTTCTGTCATTAGATGTGAATAGCTAGTATATTATATATAAGCGGCTTTAATAAAGTTAATCCAATAGCTTGTTCATCTAATTCAAATTGCAAATGGTGATCTTTGTTTCCCTTGATGAGAAAAAAAAATCCGATGATTAAGTAATGTAAAATAATGATTATACAAAATGTACATGTACGTATATTAACATCACGAAAACATGTCCGTGTAATGTATACCCCCATTATACATACCCCACTTTTAGATGGTAAAACTGGGTTTTACAGGGATTTATCATGGATTTTTCTTATATTTGATCCAAAACATAGATTGTAGGTACTCCTTACTTGCTGAGGCGGTTCTTACGCATACCCACAATCGATATTTTGAACCAAAATGATTAAAATATCATTTTCCACCAAATGAAATCTTCATTCCACACCCTCCCCCACCCCCATCCAATGAAATTTTATCATTTTATTTTTACAGCTGCAAAAAGCTCTGTATATTGCATGGGCAAGTTTTCGTAATGGAATCAAGTGAGCATTTCCTTGAACATCAATGAATCACTTATTGTGCATCGCAAAATCGAAATTGAAGCGTATTTTTATTTCCTGATCTTATGCTTCGTACATGTCGTTTGATTTTAAACCAAAACAAGTTTTAATTTCTTTGGAATCCGGAACAGCCTTATAATTTTGAACTGGACAGGCATGTTGGGTAGAAGTTCTACAAACTCAAATGGAGGCAACGCCACGGGCGACATTGCCGTTGCTGTTGAATGGAACGCTAAGTCACAAGCCAAACAAACACACACACATTTAAAGCATTTCTCCTTTCTGGCCCGAAGGTTATATAACATTTTTCATGCTCAACTCAGCTGAGATTGAAATTTAAACTGTCCATAAATACTGAAATCATGAACTCAAAATTATTGAAGTTTTGGGTTTAGACAATCAAATCCAATAAATTATCCTACTAATAAATGTTAATTAAAATGCCAATAATTGGCATTTTAAGATTTATGAGCATACCCAGGGAGCCAAGCCCCGTTTTGGGGAGAGGAGGTGACATCACCTGCTATAGTTGGTTTGAATACAATTTTGGTTAGGCTTTGCCATCCTTTTGAAGGCCTGGGTGGACTGCTCACGAAATATTTTTGGCGCGATGGTTAAATTACACATTGTTTCATGCTATTTTAGCTGCCTACGTATTACAAACGTTTTCTAGATATATGAACATATTCTTTGTGTTTCAGATCATAAACTGCTGAATTTTCTAGTCTAGAGCAATGCTAGGAATCACAGATAAAGCAGTAATCTTATTATATTCATTAATTCATACTTTTGCAACTATTGTTTTAGTATTTATGATGTTGAATTACCCCACCCACTTACATAATAATATGAATCATGAAATTTAAATAAATGCATAGTGATTCGTGAGACATTGAAGAACAAATGAATATGTGATGTGCTCATAAACATTATACATGTGTTTATATTTATTTTTGTCATTCAGTTTCTTTATAAATTTACATCTGTTCATCATTATTATGACCAAGTCCATGGTCAGATTACCGTTTCCTATAAAATGCCAGATGTAAGTTCTCATTGTTCCATAGGCTGGTTCATGCACATCTTTAAGCAAGCGGCTATGAAATACTACAATTGTATCTAGTTAGTTGTACATTATTGTCATATCAATCATTTGAAACCAATTTCAGCTCTCTAGGATTTTTGGTTGCTGAGATATAAACGTTTCTGTTGGTATACCCCCTCTATGTTTGTGTGATTTGTATCTAATATTTTAAGTTATCATCAATATTTAAACAACAAGATAGTTGAAATATTCATTTATCTTATCATTTGGTTATAGAACATTATCATGGCAATCATTCGATGCTCTCTAGGACATTTGGTTGCCGAGTTATAAAATTTTTGTTGGTATACCCCTCCATGTTTCTGTGATTTTTCTCTAATATTTAAAGTTTTTATCAATATTGGAAAAAAACAAGTAAGTCAGATTGTTTGTGTGTCTTAGCACATGGTTATAGAACATTATCCTAGCAATCATTTGATACCAATTTCAGCCCTCTGGAGCATTTGGTCACTGAGAAATTAGCAGTTTTATTGGTATACCCCTTCGTTTGCCAATGATTTTTTCTCTTATATCTTAAGTTTTCTTAAATATTTGAGCAACAAGAAAGTCAGCTTGTTAATATATCTTATTACATGGTTATAGAATATTGTTATAGCAATTATCTGATACAAATTTCAGCTCTCTATGGCTTTTGGTTGCTGAGATATACACTTTTTCATTGGTATACCCCCTCTATTTTTCTAAGATTTTTATGTAATATTTAAAGTTCTCATCAATATTCCAACAAAAAGAAAGTGGTATTATTTATGGTTCTTATCTCAAGATTATAGACATTATTATATCAATGATTTGAAACCAATTTCAGCTCTTTAGAGCTTTCGGTCACTGAGATATTTTCAATGCTATTGGCAACCCCCTTCGTTTGCCAATGATTTTTTCTCTTATATATTAAGTTTTCTTAAATATTTGAGCAACAAGAAAGTCAGCTTGTTTATATATCTTTTTACATGGTTATAGAATATTGTCATAGCAATTATTTGATACCAATTTCAGCTCTCTATGGCTTTTGGTTGCCGAGATATACACGTTTCCATTGGTATACCCCCTCTATTTTTCTGAGATTTTTATCTAATATTTAAAGTTCTCATCAATATGATAACAACAAGAAATAAGTATTATTTATAATTCTTATTATAGAACATTATTATAGCAATTATTTGAAACCTATTTCAGCTCTTTAGAGCTTTTGGTCATAGAGATATTTTCAATATTATTGGTATACCCCGTTCGTTTGCCAATGGTTTTTTCTCTTATATCTTAAGTTTTCTTAAATATTTGAGCAACAAGAAAGTCAGCTTGTTAATTTATCTTTTTACATGGTTATAGAATATTGTCATAGCAATTATTTGATACCAATTTTTAGCTCTCTATGGCTTTTGGTCGCTGAGATATACACGTTTCCATTGGTATACCCCCTCTATTTTTTGAGATTTTTATCTAATATTTAAAGTTCTCACTCCGGAGCTTCTTGTCTGTTGCTTGGCCCACCGGGGTCCAACTGATGTTTTTCTTTAGCTCCGGAGTTAGTAAGTTATTTGGCGCCCAGGGATCTCCATCGTCGGGCAGCTTACTGAATCTGTGAGTCCTGGTTTTTGATTCATCAGGATGTTTATCATGATTTATTTGTTTGTTCTTGATGATTCATTTACTAGTTAGAGATTCACCACGAGGACCGAAGAACTAACTAAATGTTATGAACCACTGCAGAAGCTGAGGGTGAGGTTACGGCCGTGTAAAATCGATTTAAACCCGCCAGTAACTTTGTGTTACTGATCGTTCCAAGTCGATACTTCTGTGGTGGTTCTTTTTGTTTTATGTCTTGGTGTTTAAAATATTTTTGTGCTGTTGGCGCCTTATGTATGTTTGCATATTTTCAGTTAAGTTAAGGTAACTGAGTGGCCACCTATTGGGAAAATAGCTGCTCATTCGGCTTACGAAGTGTTTTCATGGTATAAGTGCCTGATTGTTAGTTTGGTTTTTTCCCACCTTGGTTTTTGGAGTGGGAGTCTTTTTCTGATTGCGCCTTTTCCTGATCTTTGCCTACTTGTACTTTTTTCATCAATATTCCAACAACAAGAAAGTAGTATTATTTATGGTTCTTATCACATGATTATAGAACATTGTTATAGCAATTATTTGAAACCAATTTCAGCTCTATAGAGCTTTTGGTCACTGAGATATTTTCAATTTTATTGGTATACCCCCTTCATTTGCCAATGTTTTTTTTCTCTTATATCTTAAGTTTTCTTAAATATTTGAGCAACAAGAAAGTCAGCTTGTTAATATATCTTTTTACATGGTTATAGAACATTGTCATAGCAATCATTTGATACCAATTTCAGCTCTCTGTGGCTTTTGGTTGCTGAGATATACACGTTTCTATTGGTATACCCCCTCTATGTTTTGAGATTTTTATCTAATACGAGCAATGTTATTGGTATACCCCCTTCATTTGCCAATGATTTTTCTCTTATATCTTAAGTTTTCTTAAATATTGGAGTAGCAAAAAGTCAGTTTATTTATATATCTTAATACATGATTATAGGGTATAGTCATAGCAATCATTTGATACAAATTTCTGCTCTCTATGGCTTTTGGTTGCCGAGATATAAACATTTCCGTAGGTATACCCCTTCCATTTTCTGCAATTTTTCTCTAATATTTTAAGTTTTCATCAATATTCGAACAGCACGAAAGTCTTATTATTTATGTATCATGTTTTGTGGTTGTCATAGCAATTATTTGTTATCAATTTCAGCTCTCTATGACTTTTGGTTGCTGAGCTATAAACGTTTCTGTAGGTATACCCCATCCATTGTTCTGTGATTTTTCTCTAATTTGTAAAGTTCTCATCAATATTTGAACACAAAGAAAGTCAAATTATGTCTGCATGTTATCACATTATTATAGAACTTTATCATAACAATCATTTGATATAAATTTCAGCTCTGTAGAACTTTTGGTTGCTGAGATATCAGCAATGTTGTTGGTATACCCCCTTCATTCATCTGTTATTTTTCACGAATGGGCATTAAAGTGATCCTCTGACCAAACTGGCACCCATGAGCATTTGTTCTAAGGGTGCAAGGTAAGTCCTTTAGATAACCCGCCCCAAACACTTCAAATGGCAATATGAGAAGCCAAGTTTTGCTTAAATTAATTTTGGCAGACTTTTTCTGCATTTACAAATCATTGTGTTGTCTCTACATGAGTAAATAAACTTTGAAAAGGATGTAAACAGAGTAAAAAGCAATAAAAAATGTTATAAAGATAATGATGACATCAACATTTGTTGATAAAAATGTACTGATAAAAATATATTGATTCTCATAATTGCACATAAAGTTTAACATACACATTAAGTAGGTGGGGTAATTCAATGCCTTAAGATGACACATAGTTTACTCAAATGACACATTCACAGCTTTATACATGGGTAAGACATACTCAGCCGCAATCAGACAAGATAAATTACCTCCGAGTTAACCCCCCCCCCCCTCCGAGGTATGATAGTGGGCGGTAGTCGAGTGAAACCCGTATCAAACAAAACAAAATAATAATAATAATAATAATAATAATAGTAATAATAATAATGGTAACAAAAAGATCAGACATAAAAAAGCCCCCGAGTTGTTGTTTTGTGTATCGGCAACCGAATAGCGATGCTTGTCAAGAGAGGTGAGCCTACACCGGCTGGATTTCATTCAAAACGGAACACGGATTCCATGTAAATAGATTGTCAATCTGAAAATGTTGACATAGGAAACCAATTAAGAGACAATTAATTTGTCTGTTCTCAGTCATTTAGAGGAACTTAAGGAAGTCGACTTTATTTTCTCACATTTAATGTCTACCCTGGTTTCACTTTAGCTCTGTATGTTGATATTTACTTGCAAATTATTGTCAATTTGCAGCCTGTCCATATTGATAATTGTGTATACAAGTATCGGCTTTTCACAAAAACAAGCTCTTGTTTATTTTTATTACTTAGTGACAAGTCAATAGAAATACTAAGTAATACAAAGTGGAGAACCACATCTTTTTTTCCAAATCACAATCTTCAATAAATGCAAACACTACGCTAAAGTGCATTACATATAGTATGATGGTTGGTCCAGCTTTTGTGGTGCTAATAATTCATAATACCGCGCTTCCGGTTCGCCCTTTATACCTTACCTTTAGCAACGCTTAGCCGCTATGAAAACAAAAAATCAATATGACTGCGATACAATACGTTCGCTCAGTTACCTTCGGTTATTTATTTGCTAAAAGTGTTTTATAGCAATAAATAAATCTTAAAATCAATGACTTATTTACATCTTTCAGATAATATACCAAATTATTTAAATAGAAAGTTTTTATTTCCTTTTATTTTCTTTTTAATATCCCAGTGCGAGTCTATTCAATGATTTTTTTTTTTATTATTTTATCTCTTTGTTTTGTCAATCCGCCTATTGAATTAAAAGGTTATCAACTATACACAGTGTCACTGTGATATCCAACATTACTGACGATTTTATTATCGTATTCTCATTTCCGTTGTTCAGAGATAATTAGATTTTTGCAAACTACCATATTTATACAGTCAGTGGACATAATTATTCACCACCTTCCAAAAACCCCAAAGACTTCCATGTATTTTCATGTTTGCAAGAAAAATATTCTGCTTCTCCTGGTGTACATATTTTCATGTTTTTGGTGTCATTTGACAGGTAAATTGATAAAGCAATAAACAAGATTCATGTAGTTTTAATTTAATCAAATGCATACATTTTAAAGCTACAATTAAAAAAAAAACTTGTGATTTTTATGGACACTTTTTGGCGTCAGTGGGAAAGTTGTTTTTTTTTTTGTTTTTTTTTTCAATTTTTTTTTTTTTTTTTAATTTTTTTTTCTAAAATTTTAAACGGCTGTATTATGAAAAATGCAATGTTGAAACACCACCAAATAAACTTTGTTCATTGCTTTATTTATTTAACTTTCAAATGACACCTAAATCATGAATATATGTTGACCAGAAAAGGCAGGATAATTTTTCTTGCAAACATGAAAATACATGGAAGACTATGTATGGAGTTTTCCAAAGGAGGCGAATAATTACTAGCAGAGATGGTTTTGTATGAATAACCAGAAAGAATGTTCATCGGCTTCAAATTTTAATACCTAGAATATGTTGGTCTCTCTTACTAACCAGAAAAGGCGGTTTAGTTTGATTGACCAGATAGACTCTTCATCGGCATCAATTATTTAGAACTAGAATATGTCGGTCTCTCTTACTAACCAGAAAAGACGGTTTAGTTTGATTGACCATATAGACTCTTCATCGGCATCAATTATTAAGAACTTGAATATGTCGGTCTCTCCTCCTAACCAGAAAAGGTGGTTTAGTTTGATTGACCAGACAGACTCTTCATCTGCATCAATTATTTAGAACTTGAATATGTCGGTCTCTCTTACTAACCAGAAAAGACGGTTTAGTTTGATTGACCAGATAGACTCTTCATCGGCATCAATTATTTAGAACTTGAATATGTCGGTCTCTCTTACTAATCAGAAAAGACGGTTTAGTTTGATCGATAGACCCTTCATCAGCATCAATTATTTAGAACTTGAATATGTCGGTCTCTCTTTCTAACTAGGAGAGATAATTAAGTTTAATTGACCAGTAAGAATATTCATCAGCTTCAATTATTCATACCTAGAATATGTCGGTGTCTCTTACTTACCAGAAAAGACGGTTTGGTTTGATTGACCAGATAGAAATTTACCGGCTTCAATTATTTACTTATACAATGTTGCTGTCTCTTACCAACCAGAAGAGACGGTTTAGTTTAATTGACCAGATAGAATGTTCATCGGCTTCAATTATTCATACCAAGAATATGTCGGTCTCTCTTACTAACAAGAAGAGTCGCCTAAGTTTGATTGACTAGATAGGATGTTCACCGGCTTCATTTATTTACACCTTACACATGTCGGTCTCTCTTACTTACCAGAAAAGACGGTTTAGTTTCATTGACTTGATAGAAAGTTCAATGGCTCCAATTAATTACACATAGAATTTGTCGGTCTCTTTTATTATTTTTTATTATTTCTTTCGGTCTGTCCTACTGGGGTCAGCAACAACCATGTTCTATTTCTTTTAACACAGGGATTGAAAGTTTTAGAGAACGGTTCTTAACTTTTTTGTGAGTTGATTGGGAGTAAAGTAAGAATAAAAGGCTCATGCAGGCGTACAGTTTAATAAATAAAAAAAAAAAAAAAAAAAAAAAAAAAAAAAAAAAAAAGACATATATACACCTGGCGATGTCTTCTTTCTTCTTATAGATCTGTATCTGCAATGAAAAAAAATTTAATGAATTTTGTATAATATATAATGAAATTTTTCATTTCGGTTGGTAGATCTAGATGTTTTTTCAAAACAAAAGCCTAGTGCAAAAATACAATGGAAATGCCGCTACATCATAAGAATTACCAACCACCAACCTCGTTTGAATTATTATTTTTTTTGTTTAAAATTATAGTTCCTTTGGTAAAAGATCAAGTTCACAATGCAAGGAATACCATACTTTTACGTAATGATTGTAATTATGAAGGAAAAATATGAGAAAATGAACTATTGTGTGCTTTTTTCATCATTTTTCATTACACAATAATTCAAATATATGGTCTGTTTTCATAGCGACGCCATATTGTTTTGATAATTTCCAATAGCAACCAACGCTGTGACGTCACAACATTTCGTCGAATTCAAAGGCAACTCTAGGATGATAGATACAGGTCAGATCTTAAATATACTACTCCTCAAAAAAATCTGGTCACCTAAAACTGTAAGCAGTAACACATGTTAGCATTTTCATATTTGTATAAATTTGCTAACTATGATCATACCCTTAAATAGCCTTATTCCAAACCCAAAACTGCACCTGATGTTGCTTTGTCTGTAATTTACATCCTACTAACAGATAATGTCATATTGAGATACAGCATGCTGAACATTTTATCCAGAATGCGGACCCTGGATCAAGTGCACGACTCATAAATACAAATCAAGTAGTTTTATGACTCACCACGTATGTATCTACACTGCATTTTTTATCCAGAGGGAGTAAGTATGTACGGGTCATTAGAATGGAATGGCCTTCTTGATACCCCACCCATTTGTAATCGATCTATTAAAATATCTGCGTTTGGAACTGAGCATGCGCAATTGACATATACTGTATACAGCTTATACATTTGATTTTGCCAAGTATTATAAAACTTACAAAAAGTGTTTACTAGTTTTGTTTATTTGTTGGGTGCTTGACACACGGTTTGGTGACCGGACTTTTTTGAGGAGGAGTATAAATAAGGAAGGATGCATTTTATGTTCAGCATACATTTTCATGGCAATTCTGTTTATTCTTTACATAAATGCCGTTTTGAATGACATATTGACTTTTGACATCAAAAAAAATAAGGCACCAGAATTTGTGGGCCATTCAAACAGTGGCTGTCAGTTTCAATGCTTCAAAACATTCTTGTCATATTTTAATGTGTCATCATTTTATTACACCTTGTGAATTGAAATAAGTAACTTTGAAAATAATTCACTGTCATGTGTAGTACTAGAAGCATTTTAAAGACATCTACCTATTTTGAATAAAGCATAAGTCCTATATTCAGATTCAGAGCAGTGAAAAATATTCATTCCAGAGGTAACTTCAGTACAGTGTCCTCTTAGGATTATTACAATACTTAAACTAAATGTGCACTGTATTATACTGAGTGTCAGTTTCTATCTTGTTACAGTTGTATGCTACATGTGTATAAGACATCATTAAATTTATATATGTTTCAGACATGCTTACTTAAATAAGATACAATAAACTCTTATATTTAAATATTTCAGACATCCTTTAAGGGGATAAACATGACAACCATGTAGGACAACTAGTGAGGTACTTACACCATGGGGATCTCCTTGGGTGTGCACTCTTCAATCATCAAGTCCAGTGATGGTATAGAGAAATGTGTCCCAGTCCAGCCACTGAAGACATTCCCCAGACGTAAGGTCGCCAGTCCTGGAAATCTTATAGCAGAGATCAAAGCTTTGCCAAAGAAATGTTGTAAGTTACTTAGCTGTTCTGTAAGTTACGTAGACCCTTGTATTTGCACATAGAAATAAAATGTTTACTCATTTTTATAGCCCCGCTTTGGAAAAGTGGGGCTATACTGGATTCACCCTGTCCTTCCGTGGTTACGTGATTCCGTCATTCCGTGAACATTTAGTTTCCGCTCAATATCTTAAGAACCAATAGACAGAATCTGACCAAATTTTGTATGCACATCAACAATGACAAGATCTAGCTTGGGATTGTTGCCTTTTATTTTTCGCAAAATTTTGAAGGAGTTACGGCCCTTGATTGACATCAAAATTTCATTTCCGCTCAATATCTTGAGAATGAATTGACAGAATCTGACCAAATGTTGTATGCACATCAACATTTACAAGATCTAGCTTGGGATTGTTGCCCGTCATTTTTCGCAAAATTTTGAAGGAGTTACGGCCCTTGATTGACGTCAGAATTTCGCTCAATATCTTGAGAACAAATTGACAGAACCTGACCAAATTTTCTATGCACATCAACATTGACAAGATCTAGCAGGGGATTGTTGCCCGTCATTTTTTGCCAAGTTTTGACGGAGTTACGGCCCTTTATTGACGTCAGAATTTCGTTTCCGCTCAATAGCTTGAGAACAAAATGACAGAATCTGACCAAATTTTGTATGTACATCAAAATTGGTAAAATCTGTAACCACTCATAAATTGTGAACCAGTTTTTAGACTGTAACCAAATTTGGCATATGCATCAATATTGACAATATTAATTTATGTATAAATGCATGTCTGTGTCCCCAAATTTGCATAAGAGTTATTGCCCTTGGATGGCCCTATATTGACATCAGAATTTCGTTTCTGCTTAATATCTTGAGAAGGAATTGACAGAATCCGACCAAATTTTGTATGCACATCATCATTGACAAGATCTAGCTTGGGATTGTTACCCTTCATTTTTTGCAAAATTTTGACAGAGTTACGGCCCTTGATTGACGTCAGAATTTCGTTTCCGCTCAATATCTTGAGAACGAATTGACAGAATCCGACCAAATTTTGTGTGCACATGAACATTGACAAGATCTAGCTTGGGATTGTTACCCGTCATTTTTTGCAAAATTACTGCCCTTAATTGACGTCAGAATTTTGTTTCCGCTCAATATCTTGAGAACGAATTGACAGAATCCGACCAAATTTTGTATGCAAGTCATCATTGACAAGATCTAGCAGTTTACAGTTAACTGAGAGAATGTGATTTTCAGATCTCTGCTTGAATTTGTGCTTAATAAAAAAAATTAGTGATACATTTGGATTAATTTTGGTATCTACAGAAAGAGCTAACTGATGTCTATGCATATGTGAAATTTGGAATCAAAATTTGTTGATATTGATGAGAAATTAGTGAAGATAGTTTTTGAATCAAAAAAATTCAGTGAACAAAGGATTACCTGTTTGACCTAAAAAACACTGTGTAGAAAGTAATACCTGGATAATACTTAGTTGTGAGATAATCCCCAGCCAGGACTTAACTGTTAACCATGCCGATTGAAAAGCCAACTGCAGTGAGTACAGCTAGCCTTGCCCTAAGCAAGGCACAAACACCACAAACACCAAGATCAAAAGAACCACAGGAGAAACGCTCACATTCAGAAGTGGCTGATAGCAGTCTAGGGGATGAATTTACCTCTATCCAGAAACAGCTTGATCAGTTGACCTCTGACATGAAACAAACCAGGGAAGATTTCAAAAGTTTAATGAAGAGAGACGAGATGAAATCTTTCATAACAGATACTGTCACGGCTATGTTTACCAAGGTGCAGAAGAAGATAGAACAGAAGGTTGAAGAAGCTGTAGTAGACAAACTGGAAGAAAAGCTCAAAGATAAACTGACTGAACTGAACGATAGAATGGAAAGCTTAGTCCATGAAAATGTTCAGCTAAGAGAAGCAAATGAAAAACTGAAAAAGAGACTTGACAATAATGAGAAAGTGGCACAATCAGCATTAGAGAAAAGCAATATGAACGAACAATTCTCACGAAAAAAACAATATAAAGATCATGGGTGTGGAGGAAGATGTTGATGAGCCAGAACACAAGTTAATTGAGAAAATAAACAACATATTAACCTCAAAGGCAGGTGTCACATTGGATGTGAATAAAATAGTAGCCATCCATCGTATACCAGGGAAAACTGGCATGCCTAAACCAGTGTTAATCAAGCTGATGAACAATAATGAAAAGACAAAAATAATGAAGAAGAGAAAGCAGATGAAGCTGGCCGGGTACCGCCTAGTTGATGACGTTACCAAACACAACACTAAGCTGATCAACAGACTGAACCTACACAAGGATATTGATTCAGCCTGGTACTTCAACGGTAACGTGTTCGCCAAAACTACCAAGGGCAAATGCCACAGATTCGATCTATTCTCTGTGGTAGATGATGTTATTGACAATACAAATCTGGGTGATGAACCAGCAGCTGGGGGCCTCTTTGATGTTGATGATGCACCTCTTCCAGCCGAGGAGGTGATGGACTATGTAAAAACCAGTTTATAGACTCTAAAATATGACTTTGATTACACTGTTACATATAACAGTGGACATGACAGTTCAAAACTCAGCACGAGATAATAGACCGCTTTTATATGCCAAGAAACAGAGATAACTAATTATTAGACATTGGAAACAGATGCAAATGAAACACACCAGTATATATACATATGCTGACCAGAACTTCTATATTTCTTCAAATTATTCCGGAGATTTAGATGCCGACAGAACACAAATCATAATTTTCTATGGTTCCTGCAACAAGTTTCGGCAATCACTGTTTGCTCAGGTTGAGCTGCACCCATATAGTGCAGTCCTATCTGGGCCATTACTGATTGCTATTCTCCTGCATGTCTTTGAAGCAGTCTGTTGCAGGGACTTGGGAAAGTTATCATTTCAACTAAAGCAGTGACAAAATTAATGAAAGTGTGATTGTGAGTATGCATGTGCTTTTGGATTAATGTATATTATCTGAACCACTGATGCTGTTCAAACATAGAGAAACATTTTCCCTTGCGTATATTATTATATTCATATGATGGTTTACTATTGGAATTATTAGGAATATACAACTGAGGTAAGATGTTGACTTTTCTTATGCACACTGATATCAGACTGAAGCCCAGTTTTTTTTTTCAGTTTAATACAGTAGATCTATAAGAGCAAGAAATAGTCCTTTTCCACTTGCCAACCAAGTGAAATTATCTTTTTGTTTCTTTCCCTTTTAGATATAATAAAATAATAATATAACTGAGAACCCGTCTATGGTGTTTCAGACCAGGTCAAATACAAACATGCTGAAGGTAGGTATAGTCATGGCATTTAGATATAAAAATGTCTAATTAATAGCTATTCAAAGCTGTGAAAAGCAAATCAAAAGATGGAAACTAGTGATCTGCCATAGACAGGTTCTCTCATGATGCTGCTCATTTTGATAATAAGAGTTGATCTCCAGTATTATAATGTCAAGAGCCCACAGTAAAACCCTGTCTTCTGGACTATGGACCATTTCAGACACAAACCAGGAGGTTTAAGCCACAGTAAGATAGCTAGCGATATAAAACTGCTCACTCAGGTTTTAGTTGTTAGTCCAGTGCACAACCAGGCTGCGGACAGACTTTTTGCATTGCATGTAACTGATGCAGCATGTGTGTGTCTGCATTTTTGTGTAGATGCCAGAAACAGGTTTTTTTGTAATACACACATGTAGCTGTTAACAGTATTGACATTCAGCAAAAAAACCTACCTTTGGCAGTAAAAGGCAGGTCGGGCACAAACAAAGCTGCTTTAGACATAAAAGATAGCTAGAGGCATAAAATTATGCATATAGGAAGGAATTGAGTCTATGTTTTATGTGAGGTTAACAAAGCTACTGATCAGCTGCATGGAGATCATTCAGATTATCTGTGTCTTTGTTATTGTAAGGGAGCCAAAGGCAGGTTGTTTAGTGATGCTACACATTTTGCTTTATGAATACATGGATTTACTTAACAAATATTACTGTGACAATTCTATTGAAATATGACATTTCTTTGACAATCTGCAAGTTCAATATCATGTTGTGCCTACATGTGACTGAGCATGGTCAACACTGTATGCCTGTCAACTGGTTGCATATTTGTTCAAAACCTGGTCTTGATACATCTGGATAGTGGACAGTCTAGACTTGGATCAGTCTGTCCCTGGTCATGTCAATATTTTTGGCTGAATTTTTGTGTGATGTTAAACCACGGCCATGTCTAATTTTACCTAGAATATAAATGTTAATTTGTGCTAATCAATTGTCAGTACTGTGTATTTCCATGTATCTATATTTCTCGAACACACTTCAAAGAGTTTTTGTCAGTGAAAAGAGTCACTTTGTTAGTATTTTAGCATGATACATAATTTCTTTCTGGATACATGTATAATTTTACTACTAAAAGTGGTATTGAAACATAGCTCTATGATAATTGGTCGAATAGTGAGATCGGTAGAAGGCTGTTGCTCATCTAATAGTCAAGCATTCAACAGTCCCTAAATGACCTCTAATGTCTATCATGAACAGATCAAACAATACAAGAGGTCAAATTAAGCCATGTCCATTTGAAAGCATTTACAAATAAAACAGAAAAATATAGAATATTATTAATCGGGTAATGTAAAAATGTATAACAACAAATATAAATATAGCAATAAGATATATATTTTATGTATGTAATTAATAATAAATAAGATACTATATACTTTATGTACATGTATGTAAATGAATTATGCAAATGTCACAATTTTTGGCTTTACAGCTATCAAATATTTTGTAGAAATAGAAATTTTATCTGATAAAACAAACCAAGTTGCATTGTATTGCTAGATACTTCTTGTTGTTGAATTAGTGAGGACAATCTTTTATGTTCAAAATAAATCAACTAGGAATACTTTTTGTCTCAAATTTATCTAGGACAGAAAACATCTGTAATCTTAATTAGAAGTATAGAATATCTATCAATTCATTTCAAACTTATGTCTTTTTACTTTATACAAGAATATAGAAACTACTTGAATGTTTCATTTACCATGCATGTCTATCTTATGAATTTTACTTTATAAATTCTGGCAAACATAATTATGCTAATGCATCCGATAGTAGAACAAACATAAGTTTAGATTCCTTTCAATAGCCTACCATAAGTCTTGTGTTTCGTTTCGACAAGACATGGTGAGCCTGAACATGAGATTGGCTGCTGAAATCTCAAGATTGCTTATTGACATAACCCATTCTATAACGTGAGATTCTGTGGATGCACACAATCCTAGTATCTGCCTTTGAATAGAAGACAGACTGATCTAGAATTGTGATTTTGGAAAGAAATGACAACTTACAATTATTGTATAAAAATGCTTTTATGTTGCCTAAAGAATTACAATCACAATGTTGTACAGAAATGTAATTTATACCTCTTTGTTAGATTGCCAAGCTGTCTGAGATACCTATTTTGCATTATTTTAAGCCAGATTCATGTATGTTTTTCATGTTTCCTTCAGTGTTGCTATGTTTGTGTTTAGTTTATGTTTATTATGTGTTTTTTAAAATAGACCTGGCAACCCCCAACCCTGTTTCAGGCCCTGCCCAGTATAGTTACATGAAATTAACAACACTTAAGTTAGTTTTTTATGTCTGAACTGTCATTACTGTCATTCAACACACAAGGCCTGCAAGGACTAAATAAGAGAATTGATGTTCTGGAATTTCTAAAAGATAAGAAATACCATATTTACTGCCTACAGGATACCCATTTTACCGAAGATGATGTAGAGGAGTTAAAAGACCAGTGGGGTCAAAACTGCATATTAAGCAATTTTAAGTCTAATGCTAGAGGGGTGGCAATTTTGATAGGCAAAAATGTAGAATATACAATACACAAACAAACTATTGATATTGGTGGGAATTATATAGTACTAGACATTACAGTTTGTAACCAAAGACTGACACTCATAAACATATATGGACCTAACAATGATGACCCAGTTTTCTTCCAGAATATTGCCAACCTAATTGATATAACTAATAACGATAAATACATTCTTTGTGGTGACTATAATTGCATATTAGATCCAATTTTAGACAGCTATAATTACAAGCATGTCAATAATCCTAAAGCAAGAGACAAAGTCATTGAAATGATAAATATAAATAATATGATAGATCCTTTCCGAGAAAATTTCCCTAAACTAAAACGGTATACTTGGAGGAAGAAAAACCCTTTGAAACAAGCAAGATTAGACTATTTTCTGATTTCTGAAAATATAATGCAATATGTAAAAAGTAGCAAGATTGAAATGGGATACCGATCTGATCATTCTATTGTAACCTTAATGTTAACCTTCGATGGCTTTAAGCATGGAAAATCATACTGGAAACATAACAACTTATTACTTACAGATACAGAGTACTTGAATATTATAAATAAACACATTACAGAAACTAAGAAACAATATGCAGTACCCATTTATAATTTTGAAAATATTGAAACAATACCAGATTCTGATATTCAATTTACCATAAATGATCAATTGTTTTTAGATGTTTTACTTATGGAAATTCGTGGAAAAGCTATTTCATACTCCAGTTTTAAAAGTAAGGAGAGAAATAAAACAGAACAAGAACTAATAGAACGAATTACATTAATTGAAAATAACTTGGGAACAAATAATATTGAAACTTTGGAAAATTTAAAAGCTCAATTAAATGAAATAAGACAAGAAAAATTAAAAGGACATGTTATTAGATCAAGAGCAAAACATATTGATAAAGGAGAAAAACCAACTAAATATTTCTGTGGATTAGAACAGCATAATTTTATTATATGGCAAGTGATGAAATATAGAGAAATATGCATTAAATATAACCAATATTTGAAAAAGTTATATTTTGACATGTGAAAATATAAAAAAAAGTTATATTTTCACATGTGAAAATATAAGATTCGGGAATACGCAAATTACGATTCCACCGTTTAATTTCTAATTTATACATAACTAAATTTTATAATCTATGCTATTGTTGACGCAATGAACGTTCACACACAATAGCGACGTAATGACGTGACGTAATGACGTCATTTAAGATTTTGACGTCATATGCTTCAGCGCGCAACGTTAAAATGACTACATGCAATATAATAAAAAGAAAATTCAAGTTTTTGTCGTGAATATGAGTTTTATTTCATCTCGTGAAGTGAAAAATTATATATTTCATTCGTGCCTTCGGCACTCATGAAATATAAATTTTTTTCACTTCACTCAATGAAATAAAACTCATATTCACTCCAAAAACTTGAATATCCTCTATATATTTCTAAAACAATAAACAAAGTGGAAAAAGAAGATGGAACAATTAAAACAGATCAAGAAGACATATTAAGAGAAACAGAAATATTTTATAAGAACTTATACACCAGAAAACAAGAATTTGGAAACCCTGATAGTACAGAGATGGATACCTACATGGAAAAAGACATTGTTAATAAGCTAACTGATACTAAAGCAAAACAACTGGAAGGTCTTTTAACTTATACAGAAATATCAGAAACATTGATGAAAATGAAAAATGATAAAAGTCCAGGTCTTAGTGGATTCTCGGCAGACTTTTTTAAAGTCTTTTGGAAAAAATTGGGAACATTCGTTTTGAGATCTTTAAATTATGGCTATAAAATGGGGAACCTTTCAATAACACAAAGACAAGGCATTATAACATGTATACCAAAGGACAATAAACCAAAACAATTTTTGAAAAACTGGAGACCCTTAACACTTTTGGATACAGTATACAAAATAGGTTTTGGATCAATAGCAAATAGATTCAAATCAGTTCTTAATGATATTATTTCAAATGACCAAACTGGCTTTTTAAAAGGAAGATTTATAGGTGAAAATACACGACTAATCTATGATATGTTACAATATACTGAAGAAAATGATATTCCGGGTTTGCTAATACTAATTGATTTTGAAAAAGCATTTGATTCTTTATCTTGGACATTTATTCATAAAGCACTTAAAATATTAAACTTTGGAGAATCAATCAGACGATGGATAGAAGTATTTTACTCTAATATAACCTCAGCAGTCATTCAAAATTGACAAACTTCTTTGAAATAAGCCGAGGTTGCCGCCAAGGAGATCCTCTGTCTCCTTATATTTTTATCATTTGTGCAGAATTCTTAGCAAATAAAATAAGACATAATAAAAACATAAAAGGTATTAACATTAAAAACTCTGAACATAAAATATCTCAGTATGCAGATGACACCTCTATATTTCTTGATGGGTCAGAAAAATCTTTAAATGAATTATTAAAAGAATTAGAACTCTTTGCCAGAATGTCAGGCCTTAAGGTAAATTTTGACAAGACACAACTAGTATGGATTGGCTCAAAAAAATTCGATCAAAACTCAATTAAAACAAAATGGAAACTTATTTGGGGCAAACAAACATTTAAAATACTAGGCATTAACTTCAACACAGACTTGACAAAAATGATTAAAGAAAATTACACACCAAAAATGCAAACTCTTGAAAATATGATAAAACAATGGGAAAGAAGAACTCTGACACCCTTAGGGAAAATAACAGCGATAAAAGTTTTAATGATACCACTATTTAATCATTTATTTTTTACACTACCTACCCCAGAACAGGATATAATAGATTATGTTAACAGGATTCTTTTTAATTTTCTGTGGGGAAGTAAGGCTAAAATAAAGAAAAGTGTAGTTATAAAACAATATGATGAAGGAGGATTGAGAATGGTAAATCTGCAAGCTTTTATTGAGGCATTAAAACTAACTTGGATTAGGAGATTGCTAAACACGGACAGAAAATGGCAAGATTTCATCAAACTTGATATAGAAGTTGAAAAGTTATTAAGTTGTAATACAGAATATTTAGTGGAAAACATTAAAAAGATGAAAAATAGTTTTTGGATAGATGTCCTGAAGAGTTTTATAAAATTCAATAGGAAAAACACATTAGATGAAGAAGATATTTTAAAAACACCAATTTTTCATAATCAATGTATCAAAATAGGAGGAAAAGTTATATTTAACAACATATGGTTTAAAAAGGGTATACGATTCATAAATGACTTAGTAAAAGAGAATGGAGAGTTTTTTAGTTATGATGAGTTTTTAGAAAAAAATGGAAATTTACAAACAAACTACCTTCAATATTTGGGAATAGTACAAACAATTAAAGAATACTTAAAATCTATAAACATTACTCTAACGGGCCGAAGCCCAATGCCTTTTATTCCAAGCCATATTTCCCCAATAATAAAAAACAAACAAGGTGCAAGGACTATGTATGATATTTTAAACTATAACAATGAAACTCCTACAGCAAAACAAACATGGACAAATGCTTATAACTTTCTGGATAAGGAATGGAAACAAATATATTTGTATCCATTCAAAACTACCAAATATTCACAATTACGCTGGTTTCAAATTAGGATAAATCATAATATCCTAGTTACAAATAAACTACTGCATCATATGAATATAACTGATGATTCAAGTTGCACCTTTTGCTCAACAATGGAAGAGACAATTATCCATTTACTGTGGAGCTGCAGTAAAACACAAGATTTTTTGAATTTGATGATATCTTGGTTTGAAAGTTTCGATATTCATATCAAACTTTCAGAAAAACTGTTTCTATTTGGTGTGGAAAGCCTGAGAGACCAAAAACTTACAAAAATACAACATTTCTTTCTGTTATATGCCAAATATTATATCTATTGCTCACGAGGTAATAACCAAGTACCGATGCTGACAGTGTTTAAGAAAAAATTGTACTTTATGTATAAAATGCATATGGAAATAGCTCTTATGAATAATGATTTAGAGGCATTTTCTAAGGAATGGAGCCCATATAACTTACTGTTGCAGGACATAAGAATTTAAACTAAACAGTTAATATCAACTGACTTTCCTTAAAGCCCTAAGCTAAAAATAATAATGGAAAATAATAATCTGTATCTATACAGATGGAGCCAACCACATGCAACCCATACAATGACTTATTTATATACTGGGCAGGCCTCCCCCCACCCCTTGTTGCCAGGTTGAAAAAAGAACCTGTTGAATCAATTTTTATTGTAATGGAACAGGTTTTTCGGGAGGATACTGAGATTTTTGGACGGCTAGGTCTGAGAAGGGGGAATACCTAGTTCTGTCTTGTCCTTGTGACTAGTCCAGCTAGGCTATTAATATCAACTCTGCTCTGATGGGAGATTAAAGATCCCATATAAAGTAAACCATGCAATTTAAGACCTTCATATGATTTTCTGGTTGTCCAACTTCTCAAGAGCTTTGTGGAAACCTTCCAAAATACTTCACTAATTATTTCCAGTTCTCAGTATGTACATTATATAACTATGTCTTCTGTATATATAAATGACAGCATAACACAATTTTTGACCTTACTCGACTGAATGGGAATGGATGAAAGGTGCATCAACTAATAAAATCTTAAATATATGTACATGTATGTCGGCAGGCTCCAGACTGCCAGGGTGGAAGGGATGATGCACATAGGTGAGACAGAAGAATGGGAGAATTGGAAATTATTTTATATTGACCATGTTACGTTATATAGAATAAAATTCAACAGGAAAAAAAAAAAAAAAAAAAAAAAAAAAAAAAGATCTTGCTTGGGATTGTTACCCGTCATTTTTCGCAAAATTTTGACAGAGTTACGGCCCTTGATTGACGTCAGAATTTCGTTTCCGCTCAATATCTTGAGAACGAATTGACAGAATCCGACCAAATTTTGTATGCACATCAACATTGACAAGATCTAGCTTGGGATTGTTACCCCTCATTTTTTGCAAAATTTTGACGCAGTTACGGCCCTTGATTGTCATCAGAATTTCGTTTCTGCTCAATATCTTGAGAACGAATTGACAAAATCCGACCAAATTTTGTATGCACTTCATCATTGACAAGATCTAGCTTGGGATTGTTACCTGTCATTTTTCGCAAACTTTTGACGGAGTTACGGCCCTTGATTGACGTCAGAATTTCGTTTCCGCTCAATATCTTGAGAACGAATTGACAGAATCCGACCAAATTTTGTATGCACGTCATCATTGACAAGATCTAGCTTGGGATTGTTGCCCGTCATTTTTCGCAAAATTTTGACGGAGTTACGGCCCTTGATTGGCTTCAGAATTTTGTTTCCGCTCAATATCTTGAGAACAAATTGACAGAATCTGTCCAAATTTTGTATGCACATCATCATTGACAATATCTAGCTTGGGATAGTTACCCGTCATTTTTCGCAAAATTTTGACGGAGTTATGGCCCTTTATTGAGGTCAGAATTTCGTTTCCGCTCAATATCTTGAGAACTAATTGACATAATCAGACCAAATTTTGTATGCGCATCAATATTGACGAGATCTAGCTTGTGATAGTTACCTGTCATTGTTTTTTTTTCATTCTGCAAAAAAGCTGAGAAGCGGGGCTATAGTCAAATTCTCTGACAATTCTATTTTTTTGGACTGTATTGATGTTTAAGAACACATGCGAGTACTGTGCATAATGGTTCATGAATCCGCCACAGCTCTTAACAGTTTCCTGAACCATACCACGGGGACCCAACTGCATAATATTATGTAAAATGCTTGTAATGTTTTTACATCCACAGTACTTGTTACAACCACTTTAAGCAGAGCCAGTGCTAACATGAACCCACAGGCTTTGTTCTTAGCAAAAAAAAAAAATATCAAAACTTTTTGCATTAATTTTTTTCACTTTTGCAACATCTAAATTTATAACTGTATTGCAAGGCATGTTTCATAATGTTTACAGATGTAGTAGCAGAATCAGAGACTGGTAATGGTGGGTGGATGACCAGTTTTGACGACATTCAAAACTTTGTTAGCTTAACGCTGTTGTTAAGCTCTCAATTTGTTAACTGTATATTGACTTCAAAAGCAAATAAAAATGCAAAGGATTCTCACATTTTTTCAACAAAAAATAACGGTGTATTTGTAACATTGCCATATGAAATTTTAACGAATCGTTAACTAACGACTTTGTTAATTTTGAACAACTGGACCCGTTGTCAATTTTCTTTTTGCTGCCAAACATAGTGTAGGTACTCATTAGAACCACCTTGTCAAGTGGTTTAAATTTGTGTCCCATCATTTGTAATCCATCTTTAGAGCAAAAATAAGAAATAAAAAAACTTTAACTAGAAACTTTTCACATTTTACAGCTGTAAGAAATGAACCAACAATTTGCATAGGCGAAAACAAAGTTGCAGATCAACTTCGTTGTAATCGCGAAGCTGATCAGCGACTTTGTTTTCACTACTTGGAAAGTACAATCCCTCCCCTTCTTAAATAAAAAATGCAAGCTTCTAGCTGTCTCCCTTGGCTGTACAGCCTGGTTTGTGCTGGACCTGTTCAAAAACCACATTGTTGGTTTTCTCATGAGGCCGCTCAAATATCTGTATAGCGCATGAATATGTTTTCGTTACGTTAACAGATGTAGTATCTGAGCCGGAGAATGCTTACTGGTGGGTTGATGGCCAGTTTCGACCCAATGACGACACAACATTGTTTGTGACCAGTGGCTGTTACAGAATGCCTCGCACTCATAGTTCCTGGGTCTTGGCTAAGAGGATGCCTGCAGGGAGAATCGTGAAATATGACCTGGGTGGGGAGAATATCAGTATGTATACTTTGTTGTGAGACAGTCCTTGCAGGTGAAACACAAAACACCAAGTCTTGTCAGCAACATAATTTGGCCATAGTTTTAAAGTTTATTAGCTCACCTGAGCCGTTAGGCTCACAAGGTGAGCTTATAGGATGGCCATGATCCGGCGTCCGTCCGTCCACAATTTCAAAGATCTTCTCCTTTGAAACCGCTTGGCCAATCAAAGCCAAATTTTATATGAAGCATCTATAGGAAGGGGGAACCAATGTATGTATAAGAAATCCAGGTCACATGACCAAGATGGCGGCCATGCCCATATATGGTAAAAACCCTTCAAAAATCTTCTTCTCCCGAACCAGTGGACCGATTTCAACGAAACTTGGCATGAAGCATCAATGGCTCAAGCACTACAATGTGTATATAAATTATGACCCTGTGATGACCTTGACCTATTTTACAGCAAGGTCAACATAGGTCACCAATGCATTTGAATGGGGAAAACTTTTAAAATGTCATTTAAAGTGAAAGTCTTTCAGGAAATGGGCAGTAGGACTGAATATTAATGATTCTGAAAAAAAAAATGGACCCCAGGGGCTCATGTGCCCCCACCCCGGGGCAATGTACATGTATATCTTCACTATATTCAAACGTCTTCTCCTCTGAAACCGCTTGACCAATCAAAGCCAAATTTTATGTAAATCATCAATAGGAAGGGATAACAAATGTATATATAAATAATCCAGGTCACATGACCAAGATGGCCGCCATGCCCATATATGGTAAAAACCCTTCAAAAATCTTTTTCTCTGGAACAGGTGGACCAATTTCAATGAAACTTGGCATGAAACATCTATGGCTAAAGCGCTACAATGTGTATATAAATCATGACCCTGTGATGACCTTGACCTATTTTACGGCAAGGTCAACATAGGTCGCCAATGCATTTGAATGGGGAAAACTTTTAAAATGTCATTTAAAGTGAAAGTTTTGCAGGAAATGGGCAATAGGACTGACTATAAAATGATTCTGACAAAAAATGGACCACAGGGGCTCATATGCCCCCACCCCGGTGCAATATACATGTATATATCCATAATATTCAAACATCTGCTTCTCTGAAACCACTTGGCCAATCAAAGCCAAATTTTATGTGAAGCATCTATAGGATGGGGTAACCAATGTGTATATAAATAATCCAGGTCACATGACCAAGATGGCCGCCAGGCCCATATATGGTAAAAATCTTCTACTCCGGAACCAGTGGACCAATTTCAACGAAACTTGGCTTGAAGCATCGATGACTCAGTACTACAATGTATATATAAATCATGACCCTGTGATGACCTTGACCCAGTTTATGGCAAGGTCAACATGGGTTGACAATGCCTTTGAATGGGAATAACTGTTAAAATGTCATTTGAAGGAAAAAGCCAGCAGGAAATTGGCAAATGGACAAAATATTGATTATTCTGAAAAAGAAAATGGCCCAAGGGCTTCATCTGCCCCTGCACTGGGATTATATACCATAATATTCAAACATGCTTATTGGTATATGCAGCAGATCTCAGGTGAGCGTTTACAGGACCATTGGTCCTCTGGTTATTATGTCCCCCCTCCAAAGGGGTGGCGGCGTAGCTTTTTGTCTGCACGATATCTCCTGAACCACTGGATGGATTTAGACCAAACTGGCACAGAAACTTCATTTGGACAGCCGAATGGAGTGATTAGATTTCGGTGACCTTGACCTAATTTTCAAGGTCACAAAGGTCAATTAATTGTTTGAAAATCCAGGTGTCTCCATTCGTTTCCGCTCTCTAACTTGAGTAGTTTTTGACCGATTTTCTTCAAACTTTGCGTATTAGTTGATACTTGCAAGGAGTGGTTTTGGATTGTAGATGGGTAAATTTCGTCAAACGACCTTAGAGTTATGGCCCTTGATTGAGGTTAAAAATTGCATTTTGTTCGTTTCCGCTCTCTAACTTCTGTAGTTTTTGACCGATTTTCTTCAAACTTTGCATATGAGTTGATACCGACAAGAAGTGGTTTGGGATTGTAGATGGGTAAATTTCGTCAAACGACCTCAGAGTTATGGCCCTTGATTGATGTTAAAAATTGCATTTTGTTCGTTTCCACTCTCTAACTTGAGTAGTTTTTGACTGATTTTCTTCAAACTTTGCATATGAGTTGATAACGGCAAGGAGTGGTTTGGGATTGTAGATGGGTAAATTTCGTCAAATGACCATAGAGTTATGGCCCTTGAGTGAGGTTAAAAATTGCATATTGTTCATTTCCACTCTCTAATTTGAGTAATTATGTCTCCCCCCGACAGGGTCGGGAGACATATTGTTTTTCCCCCTGCGTCTGTCTGTCCGTCCGTCTGTCCGTCACAAATCGTGTCCGCTCTATAACTTGAAAACCGTTAAAGATTTTTCAATGAAACTTGGTACACTTGTAAACCACATCGAGACGATGTGTCATGCACAAGAACCATAACTCTAGCTTGAGTATTTTTTGAGTTATTTCCCTTTGATTATTTTTTATACAATTTCGTGTCCGCTGTATAACTTGAAAACCGTTAAAGATTTTTCAATGAAACTTGGTACACTTGTAAACCACGACGGGACGATGTGTCATGCACAAAAACCATAACTCTAGCTTGAGTATTTTTGGAGTTATTTCCCTTTGATTAATTTCGATACAATTTCGTGGCCGCTGTATAACTTGAAAACCGTTTAAGATTTTTCAATAAAACTTAGTACAATTATTAAGCATGTTCAGACGATGTGTCACACACAAGAACCATAACTCTTGCTTGAGTATTTTATGAGTTATTTCCCTTTGATTATTTTCCATAAAATTTTGTGTTCGCTTTATAACTCGAAAACCATAAGAGTTATTTCAATGAAACTTGGTACACTTATAAAGCACGATGAGATAATGTGTCGTGCTAAAGAACCATAACTCTTGCTTGCATATCTTTGGAGTAATTTCCCTTTGATTATTTTCCATACTATTTCGTGTCCACCCTATAACTTGAAAACCGTAAGAGAAATTTCATTGAAACTTGGTACACTTATAAAGCATGGTGAGACGATTTGTCATGCACAAGAATTATAACTCTTGCTTTCATATCTTTGGAGTTATTTCCCTTTGATTATTTTTCCATACAATTTCATGTCCACTCTATAACTTGAAAACCATAAGAAATATTTCAATGAAACTTGGTACACTTATAAAGCACGCTGAGATGATGTGTCATGCTAAAGAACCATAACTCTTGCTTGCAATTTTGGAGTTATTTCCCTTTGATTATTTTTCATACAATTTTATGTCTGCTCTATAACTCAAAAACCATTAGCGATTTTTCAATGAAACATGGTACACTTATAAAGCATGATGAGACGATGTGTCATGCTCAAGAATCATTACTCTTGCTTTCATATCTTTGGAGTTACTTCCCTTTGATTATTTTCCATACAGTGTCATGCCCGCTATATAACTTGAAATCCATAAGAGATATTTCAGTGAAACTTGGTACACTTATAAAACAGAATGACAGGATATGTGATGCACAAGAACTATAACTCTTGTTTGCATATTTTGGACATGCACGTAGAAAGGGGGGAGACATCAGTTTTCACATAGAAAACAAGTTCTAGTTTTTGACTGATTTTCTTCAAACTTTGCATATGAGTTGATACCGACAAGGAGTGGTTTGGGATTGTAGATGGATAAATTTCGTCAAACGACCTCAGAGTTATGGCCCTTGATTGATGTTAAAAATTGCATTTTGTTCGTTTCCACTCTCTAACTTGGGTAGTTTTTGACCGATTTTCTTCAAACTTTGCATATGAGTTGATACCAGCAAGGAGTGGTTTGGGATTGTAGATGGGTAAATTTCGTCAAATGACCTTAGAGTTATGGCCCTTGATTGAGGTTAAAAATTGCATTTTTTTTCGTTTCCACTCTCTTAGAAACTTGAGTAGTGTTTGACCGATTTTCTTCAAACTTTGCATATTAGTTGATACCGGCAAGGATTGGTTTGGGATTGTAGATGGGTTAATTTCGTGAAACAACCTTACAGTTATGGCCCTTGATTTATGTTCAAAATTGCATTTTTGTAAAAATTTAGGGTTGGGGCCGAGAGGGGGGACATATGTTTTCCTCTGAAAACTCCTTCTAGTTTTTATCAGTTCTGGTCAGTCTAAGATGTAGTTCAGGTGATTTTGTGTGACATTTCATTTTTACATTTTTAATCAAGAATTTCTTCTTTATGCTTTAAAGTAAGTTGGGTAAAGAGTCTCTAAAAATAGGTTTTTCAAGTCTAAGCTGCAATTACTGCATTTGGTTTGACAATGTTTGCTATATCTTCTGAAAATCATGAAAGTTTATGGTCTATTCTCTGTTTTTCAGAGGGTGAGATATTCAGCCGCAGTTTCACGACATGCTACCCCAAGGTCCATATGCACCCCTCAGGAGAATATATTGGCTATGTAGGGGTTGGAAATGTCACAGTAGAGACCGTTCTTCACGAACCAGTGTACGAGAAAAACAAAGATCTCCGAAACTGCACTTATAAGTACATTGCATTCTCTCCTAATGGAAAATATGCTGCAATTTTGTTAAGTGCTTCGAGGAGGTTTGAATTACTCATCTCGCGTCTTGATAGAGGGTTTGCAAATCTGGATAAATCTATTGACTTTTCCCATCTCTATAAAGGGTTTAAGGGATCGACTGCTTACAATGAGCATTTAGAATGTAAATGGTCCCCCGATAGTTCACATATTGCTGTATGTACGTCTATAGGCTATCTAGTTGTTCTGGATAAGTCTCTTCAACCAGTTGTTAATGTTTTTGAAGACATTCTGACAAACAATAAATCACCAAGCTGTGCTGGGGCATTTGATTATGATCCACGGTCATGTAGAGAAGTGTTGGTTTTTGGTACAAATGAACGTCAATTTTGTATTGTGAACACAGAGTCCAAGGAACTTTTATACGAGTCCGAGATTCGCAGTACCAACGCCATAGACTTTGTACAGTATTCACCAAGAGGGGACATGATAGCCATGAGCATACGATACTGGAGTGTTCAGATAATAGAAACAAATAGTTTTGAAACAGTTTTTGAGCTTGATCTTTATAAAAACGAGGCAATTACTGCAACACATATCTCAGGAACCTATATACCATTCCCTGCTATAATGAGGTTGAGTTTTAGTTCCACAGGGGAACAGATTGTGACATCCTCCTGTGACGGATATGTTAGGGTATGGCAGCTCCCTCGTATTGTTTTGTCACTAAAGGAGTTGTGTCGGTTGGCTATTTTGAGCTGCATGCCTATGTCTAGTATTAAGAACCTTGGGTTGCCCAGGAAGATTGTAGAAGACTTAGTTGCCATGCCAGCAATTGCATAGCTGCAGTGTGATCAGTGTTCACTAGATTTCTCTGCCTTTGCACAAGAAAACATGGCTGCAGGGTTCATCAACCAGGTATGATGCAAACAAGGCTTTACAATCAAGGAAAATTACTAGAGAAAATTACTATACGAAGAAGGTTGTACTTTCTACCAATTAGCAAAATTAAAAGCACCAATAAACTGCATGATACTTATTCAGCTGATCTGCAACTTTATTTTGGCATATGCAATAAGAGCTGTCGCAGGACAGCGTAGCTCGCCTGACTTGTGCTTTGCCACTTAATCTATCAAAATCTATGACCCATGACCTTGACCTCAAGATCACTCAGGTGGGTCGTGATGGTACAGCATAAAACTTAAGACCAATATCTATAAACATTGCAAAGTATCAACTTGATACATGTACATGTTCAAGACATATAGACTTAAAAAAAGTTTAACCAAAACTTAAACACAAAATTTCCAAGTCCGTGACCTTGACCTCAAGGTCATCCAGGGTGGGTCATGATGGTACTGCATAAAACTTCAGACCAATATCTACCAACATGCAAAGTATCAACTTGATCCATTATCATGTTCAAGAAATATAGACTTATAAAAACTTTAACCAAAAACTTTAACACAAAATTTCTAAGTCCATGACCTTGACCTCAAGGTCATCCAGGGTAGGTCATGATGGTACAGCATAAAACTTCAGACCAATATCTACCCACATGCAAGGTATCAACTTGATCCATCAACATGTTAAAGAGATATAGACTTATAAAAACTTTAACCAAAAACTTTAACACAAAATTTCTAAGTCCGTGACCTTGACCTCAAGGTCACCCAGGGTGGGTCATGATGGTACTGCATAAAACTTCAGACCAATATCTACCTACATGCAAAGTATCAACTTGATCCATCAACATGTTCAAGAGGTATAGACTTATAAAAACTTTAATCAAAAACTTTAACATTTGAGCAACGTGAACACGAACGCCGACGCCGGGGTGACTGCAATAGCTCTTCCTGTACTTTCGTACCGGCGAGCTAAAACCTAAGGTTTTCTTACGATGTGGCCTTCATTTTTAAGTGCAGTAGGAAATCCCAAAGCTAATTCTGTGATATTTACTCAGTTGTTAACATTTATGATGGAGAAAGAAACCTAAACGTTAAACTTGAATTCTATGTTTTGGTTGAGATGTACGTACTTCTGTTATGTTTGATGAACTTTATTTTTTGAATGTAAAAGAAACACTATTAGTATACTGTTTGATAATCTAATCAAATCAAATAATTCATATGAATGTAAATGACTAAAAATGAGGCTCAGTCATTCTTCATGAACAAAAAAGTACATTCCAAGTCTTTCAATGTTATTGTATTTTTATTTTATCTGTTTTTATTGGTTTTGCTTTTAAAAATTTGTTCACAATCATGTTTAACCAAGATTTGATATGATTATTTTTATGATGAAAAAGGGTATTTACATTTAATCTCCATTCATTTATTTGTTGTGTGTTTTATCTCTTGTCCATTGTGACAGACCACAGCCACTATAATTTGAGCCGCGACGCAAGAAAACCGGTCTTCGGGGTTTCCGACCAGGTCCGACATAAACCGGCCTGTACAGTTACAGACAAGGGCTAGCAGCTTGAAATTTCGGATTTAAGAAGAAGAGGAATTGTACTATCCGAGTGGCGAAAACAAAGGCGCTGATCAGCTTCGCGGTTACCCCAAAGCTGATCTGCGCCTTTGTTTTTGCATAGGCAAAATTCGGTTTTTCTCACAATGCGGCTCAT
Source organism: Rugalucina vietnamica (assembly GCA_964017185.1). Classification (NCBI taxonomy): domain Eukaryota; kingdom Metazoa; phylum Mollusca; class Bivalvia; order Lucinida; family Lucinidae; genus Rugalucina; species Rugalucina vietnamica. Next base: position 2,724,643 of record OZ024873.1, read on the forward strand.
TTCAAATAACTATTATGTGGCAAATAGGTAACTGTATAGGTGGCAACTTTAATATTCATATCTGGGCGTGTTCGGCTAGTCCATCTGTTCAAGTGGGGAGATTATAGAAAAGTCAAACTCAGTCAGCAGAGACCGCTGTCACATATTTTCCATTAGAACAGCTATCTCTATCATGTTGTCCAATCCATTGAATTAGGCAAATTTCTATTTCATTCATATTTTCTAATGGAAAACCTGTGAGCTGAATCTTTTAATTGTATACATTTAGCTTTTACATGTACCTATGTCAAAAGTAGTATAGGTCTAATAAAGAATTCACGAGGTGCCGCCCATACAGTAATCTGTTTGCCGAATAATACCTGTTGGACTGTTAGCTAAAATTTGTCTGATTTGTTTTCAAGTGGACCAAAGATTGACTCTTGCACATTTCAACTTTGATGGTTTGGTCACAGGGATTTTCCTTTGCCAAATTTGGGTCCTTTTAAAGGACCCAATTCCCAAGGCAAAACAATGTAACTTTTCCCAATTTTCAGCTCAAATATCTCAATATTATTGAAGAATTCCAGAAATGTTGGCTACTGTGGCAAACTGCTGTAAATTGTGAGTCAACCGCGAAGCTGATCAGCGCCTTTGTTTTCGCTACATGGATAATACACATCCTCTTCTTCTTAAATCCGAAATTTCGAGCTTCTAGCCTGCTTCTGTGACTGTGCAGCCTGATTTGTGTCGGACCTGTTTGGAAACCACATTGTTGGTTTTCCCACGAGGCGGCTCATTTGTTAAAATTAGCATCAAATATACACTTTATCTCCTGCTCTGTATTGTATGACTGATTTATCCAGGTTATTTTGTAACACCGTGGGGATGGTCCCAACTTGAAAATCCCTGGGTCAAGAAAATATTTCATTGAAACATATGTTTCTTCCACTTACACAATAAGAGCTGTCGCAGGACAGCGTAGCTCACCTGTTTGTGCTTTGCCACTAAATCTATCAAAGTCTATGACCAATGACCTTTGACCTCAAGGTCACTCAGGTGGGTCCTGATGATATAGCATAAAACTTCAGACCAATATCTACAAACATGCAAAGAATCAACTTGATACATCTACATGTTCAAGACGTTTATACTTATAAAAAGTTTAACCAAGTTTTAACACAAAGTTTCCAAGTCCATGACCTTGACCTCAAGGTCACCCATGGTGGGCCATGATGGTACTGCATAAAACTTCAAACCAATACCAACATTCAAAGTATCAACTTGGTCCATCAACAAGTTCAAGAGATATAGGCTTAAAAAAACTTTAACCAAAAACTTTAACACAAAATTTCTAAGTCTGTGAATTTGACCTCAAGGTCACCCAGGGTGGGTCATGATGGTCCTGCATAAAACTTCAGACCACTATCTACTCACATGCAAAGTATCAACTTGATCCATCAGCATGTACAAGAGACTTATGAAAACTTTAACCAAAAACTTTAACACAAAATATCTAAGTCTGTGACCTTGACCTCAAGGTCACCCAGAGTGGGTCATGATGGTACTGCATGAAACTTCAGACTAATATCTACTAACATGCAAAGTATCAACTTGATCCATCAGCATGTTCATGAGATATAGACTAAAAAAAAACTTTAACCAAAAACTGTAACACAAAATTTCTAAGTCTGTGAATTTGACCTCAAGGTCACCCAGGGTGGGTCATGATGGTCCTGCATAAAACTTCAGACCACTATCTACTCACATGCAAAGTATCAACTTAATCCATCAGCATGTTCAAGAGACTTATGAAAACTTTAACCAAAAACTTTAACACAAAATATCTAAGTCTGTGACCTTGACCTCAATGTCACCCAGGGTGGGTCATGATGGTACTGCATGAAACTTCAGACTAATATCTACTAACATGCAAAGTATCAACTTGATCCATCAGCATGTTCATGAGATATAGACTTATAAAAACTTTAACCAAAAACTTTTAACATTTGAGCAACGCTAACGCCGATGCAGACGCCAGGGTGATTGCAATAGCTCTTCCTGTACTTTTGTGCAAGTGAGCTGAAAACTATGGCAAAGAATCTGCAATAAGTGGTCTGGAAGACTTGTACAGCAATTTAACTAACTCACACCTGTGAACACATGAAGCATTGATCAATCACCATCAATTTACTATCGTGATGAGTGAAAGTTACAGGACATTTTGGATTCATTGAATTGATCGATGTTTCAGGACAATGTTAACATTTCTGTCATGAAAATTTGGTCATGTACGTAAATCATTTCTCCCTCTTCAATTGATTCTAGAAGAATTGGTTAAGATAAGCCCGTAATTTATCCTGCTAAAATTGTTACCAGAGGACCAATGGTCCTGTAAATGCTCACCTGAGATCTGCTGTATATACAAATGTTATAGAAAATAGTCCCAGTATAGGGGCAGATGAAGCCCTTGGGCCATTTTTTTTTCTTCAGAATAATCAATATACTGTCCATACAAGTTTTCCCCTTCAAATGACATTTTAACAGTTTACCCATTCAAATACATAGGCAACCCATGTTGACCTTGCCTTAAAATAGGTCAAGGTCATCACAGGGTCATGATTTATACATGTATATAAATTGTTGTACTTGAGTCATCGATGCTTCATGTCAAGTTTTGTTGAAATCCGTCCATTGGTTCAGGAGAAGAAGAATTTTAAAGGGTTTTTACCATATATGGGCATGGTAGCCATCTTTGTCATGTGACCTGGATTATTTATAAACACATTGATTCCCCCTTCCCATAAATGCTTCATATAAAATTTGGCTTTGATTGGCCAAGTGGTTTCAGAGAAGAAGATCTTTGAATATTTTTGTAATATACATGTATATTGCCCCGGGGTGGGGGAAGACCAAACCCTGGGGTCCAATTTTTTTCAGAATTAGCTACCTTCAGTCCACTTGCCCATCTCCTGCAAGGTTTGCCTTTCAAATGACATTTTAACAATTTTCCCCATTCAAATGCATGGGCAACCTATGTTGACCTTGCCGTAAAATAGGTCAAGGTCATCCAAAGGTCATAATTTATTAACACATTATAGTACTCTAGTCCCCGATAATTCATGCCAAGTTTCATTGAAATTGTTCCAGTGGTTCCGGAGAAGAAGAATTTTGAAGGGTTTTTACCATATATGGGCATGGTGGCCATCTTGGTCATGTGACCTGGATTATTTATAAACACATTGGTTCCCCCTTCCTATAGATGTTTCATATAAAATTTTGCTTTGATTGGCCAAGTGGTTTCAGAGAAGAAGATCTTTGAATATTTTTGTAATATACAGTCATGTATATTGCCCCAGGGTGGGGGCAGACCAACCCCTGGGATCCATTTTTTTTTCTCTCAGAATTACCTACCTTCAGTCCATTTGTCCATTTCCTGCAAGATTCAAATGACATTTTAACAATTTTCCCCATTCAAATGCATGGGCGACCTATGTTGACCTTGCCGTAAAATAGGTCAAGGTCATCCAAAGGTCATAATTTATTAACACATTGTAGTACTCTAGTCACCGATGCTTCAGAAATCGGTCCAGTGGTTCCGGAGAAGAAGAATTTTAAAGGGTTTTTACCATATATGGGCATGGTAGCCATCTTTGTCATGTGACCTGGATTATTTATAAACACATTGATTCCCCCTTCCCATAAATGCTTCATATAAAATTTGGCTTTGATTGGCCAAGTGGTTTCAGAGAAGAAGATCTTTGAATATTTTTGTAATATACATGTATATTGCCCCGGGGTGGGGGAAGACCAAACCCTGGGGTCCAATTTTTTTCAGAATTAGCTACCTTCAGTCCACTTGCCCATCTCCTGCAAGATTTGCCTTTCAAATGACATTTTAACAATTTTCCCCATTCAAATGCATGGGCGACCTATGTTGACCTTGCCGTAAAATAGGTCAAGGTCATCCAAAGGTCATAATTTATTAACACATTATAGTACTCTAGTCCCCAATAATTCATGCCAAGTTTCATTGAAATCGTTCCAGTGGTTCCGGAGAAGAAGAATTTTGAAGGGTTTTTACCATATATGGGCATGGTGGCCATCTTGGTCATGTGACCTGGATTATTTATAAACACATTGGTTCCCCCTTCCTATAGATGTTTCATATAAAATTTGGCTTTGATTGGCCAAGTGGTTTCAGAGAAGAAGATCTTTGAATATTTTTGTAATATACAGTCATGTATATTGCCCCAGGGTGGGGGCAGACCAACCCCTGGGATCCATTTTTTTTTCTCAGAATTACCTACCTTCAGTCCATTTGTCCATTTCCTGCAAGATTCAAATGACATTTTAACAATTTTCCCCATTCAAATGCATGGGCGACCTATGTTGACCTTGCCGTAAAATAGGTCAAGGTCATCCAAAGGTCATAATTTATTAACACATTGTAGTACTCTAGTCACCGATGCTTCAGAAATCGGTCCAGTGGTTCCGGAGAAGAAGAATTTTGAAGGGTTTTTACCATATATGGGCATGGCGGCCATCTTGGTCATGTGACCTGGATTATTTATAAACACATTGGTTCCCCCTTCCTATAGATGCTTCATATAAAATTTGGCTTTAATTGGCCAAGTGGTTTCAGAGAAGAAGATCTTTGAAATGGTGGACGACGACGGACGGACGACGCCGCCGGATCATGGCCATCCTATTAGCTCACCTTGTGAGCCTAACAGCTCAGGTGAGCTAAAAATGCCAACAATTGTTGGCATTTTAACATTTATGAGCAGGATGAATTTTAGTTTCAGCTGAGTTGAGCATGAAAAAAGTTTAACCTCAGGTCCTGGATTCGAAACCTTCCCCTGCTGTGTACTGTCCTTGAGCGAGGCACTTCAGCTCCACAGAGAAGTGGTTTGGTTAAATATCCTGGGGCCAGTTGTTCAAAATGTCATCGTTAAGACCTCAACTTGTTAAGTAAATGCAGACTACTTAAGCACTATTTTTTGTTGATGAAATGTGAGAAGCCTTTGCAATGCAAAGGATTCTCACATTTTTTCAACAAAAAATAGCAGTGTATTTTAACTAATCGTTAACTAATGACATCGTTAATTTTGAACAAATGGCCCCAGGACGTGATAGCTCTGTTCTGATGTGACTGAAAAAATTGTTAACTGAGGCATATCTCTGTAACCAAACCAACAAAAAATGTCAGATAGTTAATATGAGCCGCATAATGAGAAAACCGGATTTTTGCCTATGCGAAAGCATAGGCGCAGATCAGCTTCACGGTCACCGCGAAGCTGATCACACCTTTATTTTCGCTACATGGATAGTATGATTCCTCTTCTTCCAAAATCCGAAATTCCAAGCTTCTAGTCTTCTTCTGTAACTGTATAGGCCGGTTTTTGTCAGACCTGGTCAGAAACCTGGAATACCGGTTTTCTCGCATTGCGGCTCATATGGTATAAGCCTGGCTAGCTCAGCAAAATAAAGACTGTCTTTTCATATCTTTAATGAAGACATTAAAAATTCTTAAAACTCATTTATTTTACAAAACACAACACATTCTCCATTAACATACACAAAAATCTTAACATGTACAACAAACATATATCACTAACAATGAATTTCTGAATGACTCCTTAAAATGTGAAAACCAAACATTTAAAACTAAAATATTAAAAAAAAAATTAAAAAATGATTTCGAATACATTTTTTCAATATTACTCAGTCTCAATATTTCGGCCAAAGACCTTTTTCAAGAAAAGAAAAACATGATTTTTTTTTTTTACATTCAACCCAAAATGTAAAACAAATCACGTTACATTTTTTTCTTGAAAAAGGCCTTTGGCTGAAATATTTAGACTGAGTAATATTGAAAGTGTGTAACACATTCCCTCAGGAATATATTTTATAAAAAGAATGTGATTTAGAAGATGCTATCAAAGTCTTGAAACGGTCTAAATCTCATGTATACATGCTTCCTGGTATAACCATGCAACTTGCCAAAATTAACTTTATTTTTTTATATTCAACCCAAAATGTAAAACAAATCACCTTACATTTTTTTCTTGAAAAAGGCCTTTGGCTGAAATATTGAGACAGAGTAATATTGAAAGTGTGTAACACATTCCCTCAGGAATATATTTTATAAAAAAAAATGTGATTTAGAAGATGCTATCAAAGTCTTGAAACGGTCTAAATCACATGTATACATGCTTCCTGGTATGCCCATGCAACTTGCCAAAATTAACTTTATTATTATTATTATTATTAGATTTTTAGCTCACCTGAGCCGAAGGCTCACATCAGGTGAGCTTATAGTATACCCATGCTCCGGCGTCTGTCCGTCCGTCGTCGGCGTCTGTCGGTGTTCACAATTTCAAAGATCTTCTTCTCTGAAACCGCTTGGCCAATCAAGTTGAAATTTTATGTGGAGCCTCCATGGGTAGGAGGAATGAAAGTTTGTTCACTGGAACTTGATCACATGACCAAGATGGCCACCGCGCCCATATATGGTAAAAACCCTTCAAAAATCTTCACCCCATCATAATTTGCTAAAATGATGACCCTGGGTTGACCTTGACCTATTTTACGGCAAGGTCAATTTTGGAAAAATAGGCTTTTACATGGGAAAAAGTGAAAACTATGGATTTTTAGCTCACCTGAGCCGAAGGCTCACAGGTGAGCTTATAGTATACCCATGCTCCGTCGTCCGTCCGTCGTCCGTCGTTCACAATTTCAAAGATCTTCTCCTCTGAAACCGCTTGGCCAATCAAAGCCAAACTTCATGTGGAGCATCCTTAGGAAGGGGGAACGAAAGTTTATATAAATGGTCCAGGTCACATGACCAAGATGGCCGCCATGGCTATAAATAGCAAAAACCTTTAAAAATCTTCTTCTCCAGAACCAGTGGGCCGATTTCCATGAAACTTGGTATGTAGCATTGGGGATGTGGGCCCATCATAGTTTATATAAATCATGACCCTAGGATGACCTTGACCTATTTTACGGCAAGGTCAACTTAGGTCGCCAATGCATTTGAATGGGAAAAAATGGTAAAATGCTATTTAATGGGTAAAACTAACTGGGAATAGGCAAATGGACAGAAGATTAATGTTAATGGAAAACTTTAGTCCCTGGGGGGGTGTCTGCCCCTGCCCCGGGGCTATATACATGTATATTTCCATACTAATGAAACATCTTCTCCCCTGAAACCGCTTGGCCAATCAAAGCCAAACTTCATATGGAGCATCCTTGGGAAGGGGGAAAGAAAGTTTATATAAATGGTCAAGGTCACATGACCAAGATGGCTGCCATGGCTATAAATAGAAAAAAACCTTTAAAAATCTTCTTCTCTAGAACCAGAAGGCCAATGATTTTGAAACTTGGTGTGAAGCATCAGTGACTGGAGCTCTACAAAGTTTATACAAATCATGACCCTGGGATGACCTTGACCTATTATACGGCAAGGTCAACATAGGTCGCTCATGCATTTGAATGGGGAAAAGTGTTAAAATGTCATTTGTAGGGAAAACCTTGCAGGAAATGGGCAAATGAACTTAATTTTGATGATTCTGAAAAAATTTGGACCCCAGGGGTCTGTCTGCCCCCACCCTGGGGCAATATACAAGTATATTACAGTGATATTCAAAGATCTTCTTCTCTGAAACTGCTTGGCCAATCAAAGCCAAACTTTATGAGGAGTATTGTTAGGAAGTGGGAATGAAAGTATATATAAATGGTCAAGGTCACATGACCAAGATGGCTGCCATGGCTATAAGGAGCAAAAACCTTTAAAAATCTTTTTCTCCAGAACCAGAAGGCCTATGATTTTGAAACTTGGCATGAAGCATCAGGCAATGGAGCTCTACAAAGTTTATATAAATCGTGACCTTGGGTGACCTTGACCTATTTTACGGCAAGGTCAACTTAGGTCGCCCATGCATTTGAATGGGGAAAATTGTTACAATGTCATTTGAAGGGCAAAACTTGCAGTAAATTGGCAAATGGACTAAAGTTTTATGTTTTCAAAAAGAAATTGACTCCAGGGGTTGCTCTGACCCGGCCCTGGGGTTATATACATGTATATTATCATTCTAGTCAAACAAGTTTATTGGTATATATCTTGGGTTTCAGGTGAGCGTTTACAGGACCATTGGTCCTCTGGTTTTAGGGATGTCAACGAATATTCGAATGTTCGAATATTTGCATTTTATACGAATATTCGAATGCGATTTCTGGATTCGAATATTCGCAAAATTTTCTAACCTGCAATATTGTCATGTATCAGTTTAAAGGAGGACTCAAATTTAAGGCCAAAGGTCGAAAAATAATATGAACAGTAATCCTGCTTGTCTGTTGAGTAATTCAAGATGGTCAACATTTGATTTGACACACTTGCAAATTGAGATTGCTCAATTAACAGTTTCACACTTTTTTAATTCAAGTGACACTTTGTTGATTCAAGTGACAGTTTGTTGATTCAAGTTGAGAAGAAAGCATTGCTTGCTTTCAATAAATGTTTTAAGGTGTGAAAGTCTTATAATTTGAGGTGTGTCATGTGAAAACTTTAGATGGCTGGATGGATTGACAACTCAATCCTTTAGGAACAACACAGCCACAACAGACCTTTCACAAAGTACATGTAGACCCTGAGCATTCTTGGTGGCGGATATCAACGATATGCATGCAGAACTTGGCTTGACAATAATGGTGTGTTGTTGCTTTCGCAGACAGAACCCCAGAGATTTGTCATTATTAAACACCTCCAGATTGTCTACGTTTCTGTGCAAAATTTGTTGATTTTCTTACATGGCGCCATTGGTATAGCCCAGATACGATACCATGCATATACATGAACCTCATATTTTCAATACATGTACCACCAAGTTAGTCATCGTAATGGGTCCATTGGGCATAGATGTGTTTTTCCATTCGAATATTCGAATATATTCGAATATCCTATGCGAATATTCGAATACCAATTTCAGCATTCGTTGACATCCCTAGATTTTTTGAAAACTATTGCAGCCTGAGGCCCGAAAAGTGGTAGATGAAAACAACTAATGGAGTAGATGAAGGTATGTGATTAACTTAGGTCAAGGTAATCTCTTGACCTTGGCCAGTCTGTCGTCCATACACAATTTTCAAAGATCTTCTCCTCTGAAACCGCTTGGCCAATCAAAGTGAAATTTGATGTGGAGCATCCATGGATAGGGGTGACAAAAGTTTGATTGCGAAATCCAGGTCACATGACCAAGATGGCTGCCACGCCCATATATGGTAAAAACCACTCAAAAATCTTCTCATGAACCGGAAGGCCGATTTTCACGAAACTTGGTATGTAGCATTTGGGACTACAGCCCATCATAGTTTGATCAAATGATGACCCTAGCATGACCTTGACCTATTTTACGGCAAAGTCAATTTTGTAAACATAGGCTTTTGCATGGGAAAAAGTGAAAATAATGGATTTTTTGAAAACTATTGCAGCCTGAGGCCTGAAAAGTGATAGATGTAAAACAACTAATGAAAGTATGTGATTAATTTAGGCCAAGGTCATCTCTTGACCTTGACAAGTCTGTCGTCCATACACACTTTTCAAAGATCTTCTCTGAAACTGCATGGCCAATCAAACTGAAATTTTATGTGGAGCATCCATGGGTAGAGCTAATGAAAGTTTGATCGCAAAATCCAGGTCACATGACCAAGATGGCCGCCACGCCCATATATGGTAAAAACCACTCAAAAATCTTCTTCTCCAGAACCGGCAGGCCGATTTTCATGAAAGTTCATATGTAGCATTTGGGACTCCAGCCCATCCATTACGAAAACTTGCCCATGCACTACACAGAGGTTTTTTAGCTTTAAAAATTGAACATTTTCAGCTGAAAAATTTTAATATTTTTCTTATTTTTGCTCAAAACATAGATTGTGGGTACACGTTAGAACCGCCTCCCCGAGGCGGTTCTAACGAGTACCCACAATCTATGTTTTGGAGCAAAAATAAGAAAAATAGGTATACCCCTGCATACCCCAGTTTTGTTATATAAAAGTGGGGTTCAAGGGGGTATATTTTGCACGGACATGTTTTCGTGATGATAGTTTGATCAAATGATGACCCTAGGATGACCTTGACCTATTTTACGGCAATTTCAATTTTGGAAACATAGGCTTTTACATGGGGAAAAGTGAAAACTATAGATTTTTTGAAAACTATTGCAGCCTGAGACCCGAAAAGTAGTAGATGCCAACAACTAATGGAGTAGATGAAGGTATGTGATTAATTGAGGTCAAGGTCATCTCCTGACCTTGGCCAGTCTGTCGTCCATACACAATTTTCAAAGATCTTCTCCTCTGAAACTGCTTGGCCAATCAAAGTGAAATTTTATGTGGAGTGTCCATGGGTTTGGGGAACGTAAGATTGATCGCGAAATTTGGGTTACATGACCAAGATGGCCGCCATGCCCAACAATGGTAAAAACCACTCAAAAATCTTCTTCTCCAGATCCGGCTGGCCGATTTACACAAAACTTGGTACATGTATGTAGCATTTTGGACTCCAGCCCATCATAGTTTGTTGAAATGATGACCCTGGGATGACCTTAACCTATTTTATGGCAAGGTCAATTCTGGAAACATAGGCTTTTACATGGAAAAAGGCGAAAACAATGGATATTTTGGAAACTGTTGCAGCCTGAGACCTGAAAGTTGCTAGCTGCAGACAACTAATGGAGTCAATGAAGGTAAGTAATTAATGAAGGCCAAGGTCGTTTCTTGACCTTGACCCAAGGTCAATTAAATATCAAAATTAAAATTATGTTTTCTCAGAAATCACTGGGTTTGGAAACTATTGCAGCCTGAGACCTGAAACTTTGCAGATGCTGACAACTTATGAAGTCAATAAAGGTGTGTGAGTATTCAAGCTCAAGGTCATTTCCTGATGACTTTATAGTCCAAGATCAGGCTTCAGGTGAGCGTTCTCAGGACCAATGGTCCTCTGGCTTTATTATTACATGTACTTGTTTGATGAAGAAAGCATAAAAATATATTTTATTATATAAGTATAATCATACTGATATCAAAGGACATTTTGTAGGCTTGAATCAAATGCACTTATAACCTGACCTACTGAAATAAAAAGAGCCGCATCGTGAGAAAACCGGATTTTTGCCTAGGCGAAAACAAAGGCGCAGATCAGCTTCGCGGTAACCGCGAAGCTGATCAGCGCCTTTGTTTTCGCTACACGGATAGTATATTTCCTCTTCTTCTTAAATCCGAAATTTCAAGCTTCTAGCCTGCTTCTGAGCTTGTACAGCCCGGTTTGTGTCGGACCTGGTCGGAAATCCCGAAGACCGGTTTTCTCGCGTCGCGGCTCAAAATGTACTTGGAACAACACTCTGTGCAGGGGAGCAGCAGTCATGTGGTAGAGTTTAGGATTTTCAACTGAGAGGTCTTGTGTCGAGCAAGCTGTTTTTACTCCCCACAAAACTGTCTGCACTGGGCTCTGTCTCAACATAAATGAAAAACTGTTTGGCTGTTAGGAGTCATTGAACCAACAAAATGTTCATTGATATCAGAGCAAAAACTGATAAAAGGTAACAAAGACAAAACAACCCAGGGTTAAAGACTCTATCATTGCAACAAGTGTATGAATAAATAAGAAGAAATAGAGATGAAAATACTTAAACATAATACTAAACATCAAACTTGCACTTGACCCTCACTCATAACAGATATAAAACCAATGTGACAAAAAGAAACATTTATAACAGACATGTCAATGTTTAGTATACACGTATAAACTTTTATCTTAAAATAATGCTGAGGTCAGTGGTTATGTGATATACTCATTTTCAGACTTTACAATACAGATGTAAGTCTCGTTTACTAGTTTTGTAGAAAATGTCACTTTTGCAAAAGCACTGTTAACATAGTGTATAAATAAAAGCCCATTAGAACTACGCTACAGCTCCATGTATACTGTACTCTATTGCCTGGCTTCCAGCTTACGACCAGATTTTTTTTTTTTTTTTTTTTTTTTTTTTTGTCTAAAGATACTGCTGTTTGTTTTTTTAAGATTCATGAGTAAAAATCACTTGACATATAAACAAGATGAACTATATCGTGTATATTGGGAAACTATTATGCACGTAATGAAAGCTTGACATTGAACATTGTTATCTGCAAACTGATAAATGTTTCAATGTCAATAATTATAATGATAAAAGATCAATTTTATATGCATGGCACACAGAGGATTGTTCAAACATCACTACTGATGAATCACAATGACTTTGCATTATTCCCTGAGGAACATGTATTTCCCTGAATCCAACCTTAAAACATGACTGTCTGCTGTTTTCCAACACAAAGTTTACTTGCTGGGTTGTACATATGACAATGTTCTGGGACAGTAAAACATATATTTTAACAGTTACTTAGTTTAAAATTTGATAAAACGAGTTAAAACATTATTTTAAGAAAGGGTTTGTCGGTAAACAGCAAACAAAAATATTTCTTAACTCAGCAGCAAACCTCATCAGAAAAACATGTCTGTGTAATGTATACCCCCTTAAACCCCACTTTTGTATCATACTGGGGTATGCAGGGGTATACCTTTTTTCTTATTTTTGCTCCAAAACATAGATTGTGGGTACTCGTTAGAACCGCCTTGCCGTGTACCCATGATCTATGTTTTGATAAAAAATATCAAAAATACCTTTTTTCTTTCTGATGAAATTTCAATTTTTTACAGCTAAAAACATCTCTGTAAGTTTTCGTAATGAAAGGGTCTGTTGGTAAACAGCAAACAAAAATATTTCTAAGGTCAGCAGCAAGCCTCAGCAACAGCCTCATTTGACTGCCACTCCATGAGCACATGAATATATAAGAGGCATTTTCATTTTATGACATCTAAATAGTGTCACATCAGCTGAAGAAAATCCAGTCTGCTTGATAGCGTCTCCAGTATCCCGAACAATTTCACAACCATCCGTGAAAATTCTCCAGACGGGATTAATGAGTTCTTGAGCTTTTCTCAGTAATGTACCCTTTTCAGCTCCGACATGTTCCACAAACAGTAGGACACCTCCCTGTAAGAATCAATATTATTTTTTGAAATCACAACTTTAAATGGCAATTTAGGCATTCACACAAACACACACAAAAATACACACACAATGAAAATAATAATTGAGCTGCCTCATGAGAAAACCAACAATCTGCATATGCGAAAACAAAGACGCAGATCAGCTTCGCAGTAACTGCGAAGCTGATCAGCGCCTTTGTTTTCGCTACTCGGATAGTACAATTCCTCTCCTACTTAACTCCAAAATTTCAAGCTTCTAGCTCTTTTCTGTGCTTGTACAGGCCGGTTTATGTCGGACCAGTTCGGAAACCACATTGTTGGTTTTCCCACGAGGCGGCTCAATTATTATAATAAAAATAACCCAAATCTGCTATAATCAACCCTTCACATTACTTTTAGTTGGCCAACAGTGCTCACTGACATTAAATGGGCCTGTGCATGAGAAAACCAACAATTTGGGTTCCGACCAGGTCTGACACAAACCAGACTGTACAGTCACAGAAGATAGCTAGAAGCTTGAAATTTCGGCTGAATGAAGAAGAGGGATTGTACTATCCATTTAGCGAAAACAAAGGCGCTGATCAGCTTCGCAGTTACTGCGAAGCTGATCTGCGCCTTTGTTTTCGCCTATGCATATTGTTGGTTTTCCCATGCGGCGGCTCAAATAACATACACGGCTGAAGCAGGCTACAAACTAAAAATCTTGAAATTTTCAATTTAGAAAGTGGAGGGATTGTTCAGTAAGTCTAGAAAAAGCAAATTTGCTGTCAAGCAGCTCAATTACTGTTCTGTTGATATGCTTTTGCATATGCAAAACTTCAGGTTTTTCTCAAGACATAAGTCTTGTAAGAACATTTGGTGTAGATAACTGAATGCTAGTGCCTCCAGTCCAAGCTTATATAACCAACTGACCTGGTTATAACCACTTGGAAGATCTCAGGCTCAGCCTGCCCCGACAATGTGGTTAAACCAGCCACACATACAGATATAAACTTCTGTCTTTTACTTGGGTGGTTATATTTTAAGCACATTTCACAGGACATGGCATCCTAATGTTGGAGACGTCCTGACATGGCCATAGCTGTTGACTGGGATGTAAACCAACAAATAAAAAAAAAATATCTATATATATTTCTTACCGGCTTTAATACTCTTTTGATTTCCGACAGTGACTTGGCTTGGTCATGAACTGAACATAGAACTAGAGTAGATACCACAGCATCAAACCTCTCATCCTCAAGGGGAATCTTTTCCGCAAATCCCTGAACAACTGTCACTTCAGTCACTTTGGTCGAGTTTTTCTTTAAATTGGTCTCGATATATTTGTTGAAATGAATATTTGGTTCTAGGCATACTACTTCTGTGTCTTCTGGTAAAAGATGGAGATTTGGAGCAGTCCCTGCGCCGATCTCTAGCACCGAAATGTTCCTGTTCAGTCGTGTTTTCAATTTTGACAGCTCATCAAAAACGGCCTGTTTTTCCATTTTCAAAGCTACGTTCACTCTCCATTCCATCGCCTTCAGCATACGTGCATAAATCCGGTCATATGTGTGGTGTTTAATAAAAGCCCTAAAGTAATAAACACAACAAGCGATCACAAACAACGGGCCAACTTTCTTAAATAGAAACTGCTGCAATACTTTGTCCTCAGCGGCCATTTTTTGTTTACAGCCTTATCACATGACTGTTCACGTGTCTTCTGTCAAACTCCGGGAATTTCCGGCAATTTCCGTGATAGTCCGTAACATGAAAAAACTTTAACATGAAAACATCATGTTATCAAGTGGGGATGATGAATGGAACATAAATAAATAAAAAGGTGTCAGGTGATAATAAAAGGTGATAATAAAAATATATAAAATAAAAAAGTTAATGACAGCTTTACTAAAGTAACATGAAAATAAAATAAAACAAAAATACAAAATACACGTCAACCTCATTTTAACGCTACCTTTTGGGTCCATGGAAACAGAGTGTCGTAGTGAACCATAATGAGGTTATTTAAATATACATATAGCAAAATAGTCATTTTGGGAGCCATTACAAGGCTGTGTTAAACAGCACTATAGTGAGGCGTGTAATGAGGGCACCAGGCACCTATTCATAAAACCAGAAAAGATGTTTGTTAACACAGCAGGTGATAATCATAATGACAGAAATCATGACCAAAAGGCTAATTATTTTAAAACAACTGGCATTAACAATTATGCCACCGATGAGCATAGCATTTTCTTTGATGTTATGCCTGTAACTTCTTTAAAAGATAAAGGGTGTGGGGGGGGGGCACAAGACTGAATTTAGATCTGGGCCTGAAATTTATTTTACGGTGAGTTTTGGAGACAATTTTGAAAATTTAAACAACACTTAAAAGAACAAATATGGTGAAGATTTATGTTGTATATCTGAAAGTCGACTTTAAATAGTTTCTTGTATCTAGTATCTAAAGATAAAGATTGTGTGCTTCTATTTTATTTCAACTGTGGTATTTTCTGTATTTGTATTCAAATTCTATATCTTTCTCCCATCTCTATTGTGACTCTTATTCTGAGAACCAGAAAACTAGAGGACCATTGGTACTGAAACACTCACCTGATTAGAGGAAAGGTCATCTCAGGATTAGGATTTAGTAGGGTTCTGAAGATTTTAAAGGTTTCTACCATATCTGGGTGTGTGACCTTGGCAATTAATATAAACTTTAGTTCTCCACAACTTGTGGAAGCTTCATAATATTATGAAATTTGGCTTTGATTGGTCATGTGGTTTTAAACAAGATGGTTATGGCCCTGGTTCTGCTTTACAGACATGAATCTATCCAGGTAACCATGATCTGAATGATGTTTGTTTTCCTCATTTTATTAAATATGCTTCAATGTTTGGATTAAGATTTTCTTCAGCCAGTGATAACTGTCTAGAAAAAATTTGAAAACTAGAATTTGTTTTCTATGTGAAAACTGATGTCTTCCCCCTTTCTACATGCATGTCCAAAATATGCAAGCAAGAGTTATAGTTCTTGTGCATCACATATCCTGTCATTCTGTTTTATAAGTGTACCAAGTTTCACTGAAATATCTCTTATGGTTTTCAAGTTATAGAGCGGGCACGAAATTGTATGGAAAATAATTAAAGGGAAATAACTCCAAAGATATGAAAGCAAGAGTAATGATTCTTGTGCATGACACATCGTCTCATCATGCTTTATAAGTGTACCATGTTTCATTGATAGAGTTATAGAGCAAACACAAAATTGTATGAAAAATAATCAAAGGGAAATAACTCCAAAGAAATGCAAGCAAGAGTTATGGTTCTTTAGCATGACACATCATCTCATCGTGCTTTATAAGTGTACCAAGTTTCATTGAAATATTTCTTATGGTTTTCAAGTTATAGAGTGGACATGAAATTGTATGGAAAAATAATCAAAGGGAAATAACTCCAAAGATATGCAAGCAAGAGTTACAATTCTTGTGCATGACACATCATCTCATCGTGCTTTATAAGTGTACCAAGTTTCACTGAAATTTCTCTTACGGTTTTCAAGTTATAGGGTGGACAAGAAATTGTATGGAAAATAATCAAAGGGAAATTACTCCAAAGATATGCAAGCAAGAGTTATGGTTCTTTAGCATGACACATTATCTCATCGTGCTTTATAAGTGTACCAAGTTTCATTGAAATAACTCTTACGGTTTTTGAGTTATAAAGCTGACACGAAATTGTATGGAAAATAATTAAAGGGAAATAACTCAAAAAATACTCAAGCAAGAGTTATGGTTCTTGTGCATGACACATCGTCTGATCATGCTTAATAAGTGTACCAAGTTTTATTGAAAAATCTTAAACGGTTTTCAAGTTATACATCGGACACGAAATTGTATCGAAAATAATCAAAGGGAAATAACTCCAAAAATACTCAAGCCAGAGTTATGGTTCTTGTGCTTGACACATCGTCTCGTCGTGGTTTACAAGTGTACCAAGTTTCATTGAAAAATCTTTAACGGTTTTCAAGTTATAGAGCGGACACAAAATTGTATCGAAAATAATCAAAGGGAAATAACTCCAAAAATACTCAAGCTAGAGTTATGGTTCTTGTGCATGACAAATCGTCTCGTCGTGGTTTACAAGTGTACCAAGTTTCATTGAAAAATCTTTAACGGTTTTCAAGTTATAGAGCGGACACGATTTGTGACGGACAGACAGACAGACGGACAGACGGACGGACAGACGGACAGACAGACGCACGGGGAAAAACAATATGTCTCCCGACCCTGTCGGGGGGAGACATAATACAGCATTGTCTGTGGCCCCTGTTGCCAATATAAAAGGGTTATTAATGAGGCTTTAACATAAGCCACAAGGTGGCCGTCTTCCTTTCTCATAAAAGAACTAAGGTTTGATTTTAATTCATTGTTTATTTAACAACCCAGTCTACCATTTAGCAGTCATGTCAGGACAATAGTGTTACAAAGAGGTTGAGGTGTATGTGGACTGTCTACCATGAAAGCAATTTTCTAAGTGAAATCCTGGCCTTCTATTTCTAAGGTAGAAAGTGTCGAACTCTTACCTAATATGATTTAAGTGATAAATATATGACAAGACTACATTCAAGGAATTTCCATATTTATTTTCAGCAGCCAATAAAAACTAAGCCTTGTCACAAGAAAACCATGTTTAATGATATTAGTCATATGGGAATTTCCAACCAGGTCTAACACTAAACTGTACTGCCACAAAAATGGTAAGAGAATTGAAAATTTAAGATTTGATTTGAAAAAGTAGATGAATTGTAATATCTGTGAAGTAAAAAAGCAGCTGATCAGGAGCGCTAAAGGAAACCTGTATTTAGGGTTTCCAATCAGGTCGGACACAAACCTGGCTGTACTGCCACTCAATTGTAAAAAGGTGCAAGTAGGCAATGATCAGGAAAAGGCGCAATCAGAAAGAAATTCCCACTCCAAAAACTGAGGCCGGAAAAAAACAAATTGACAATTAGGTACTTAAAGAACATATTGTTAGTCGAGTGTGCAGCTATTTGCCAACAGGTGGCCACACAGTTACCCGAACTTAACTTAAACTATGAAAATGTACATACGGTTAAAACAGCACAATTCACCAGAGACAGACAACCAGAATAAAGAGCACAACCATTTACTGTTCATTTTCATGACCTAATCCCCAAATGCTCGAACAAATTTGGCTGACTCAGTTACCTCAGCCTGTAATCTAAAATTTGAGTTACCTTAACCCATTTTTGACAAATGGGCTTTCCCCTCATTATCATTTGGACAAGCCCACTCCCATTTTAAGGTGAATCAGGAGTGCTTTTCAAGTCTTAATAAATTTTTCTATGAAAACATCTGTAAAGTTTCAAAAGAATCGGAGTAAAACTGTAGGAGGAGTTGCGCACACAAGGTACATAGTCTATAGGGGGACGGAAGGACGGAAGGACAGACGGACGGACGGACGGAATGACGGAAAGCCAAAAACTATGTCCCTCCGCTTTTCTTCGAAAAGGCGGGGGACAACTAAACCGGCCTGTATATTCACAGAACAAGGCTAGCTTGAAATTAAGGCTTTGATATGAAGAGGAAGTGGGCAGTTACAGCAAGGCTGCTGTGTAGCAACGATAACTGTCCATCATCGACGACTTCTGTTCACCATGAACAATTGTCGTTGTGGCCGCAACGACTTCTGTCCACAAGCCAAATGGACAATAGTCGTTGAGCATGTATATATAAAATTTACTTTCAACGATTACTGTTCATTTTCTTAGAGCACTGCTTATGTGGTGGTTCTTGTTGTTTTATGTTTAGGTGTTAAATTGTTGTGCTGTTTGCACCTTATGTACGTTTTCATAATTTTAGTAATAAGTTTGGGTAACTGTGTTGCCGCCTCTTGGGAAATAGCTGCTCACTCGGCTTACGATATGTTTTCTTAGTATAAGTACCTGATTGTAAATTTGGTTTTTCCACCTTGAATTTGGAATTTAGAATGGGAATTTCTTTCTGATTGTGCCATTTCCTGATCATTGCCTACATTTCTGTTACAACTTTTCTGTAAGAACCATTTAGCAGACAGCATTCACACTTGGATCATAAGCACCCTGTATGATTGGCTTTCAGTCCATGATACGAACCAATGGGTCGATGCTCGGAGAGGAGGACTGATCCCTGGGTAGATATAGGCTACATATGATCCAAGTATGAATGCTGCACGTTGTGAAGATATAGACACTTATAATCCTTTGCGTCTTGCTCGTAGGACTGAGGGCTTTTCAAAAAAGGGCAATTGTCGTTGACACTGCAGGTCATATCAACCACATCAACGATAAATGTCCACATTGGACAGAAACGGTTGAAATATCAATGATTACTGTCTAGTGGACAGAAGTCGTTGCGGCCTCGTTGCAGCTGCAACGACAATTGTCCATGGTGAACAGAAGCCTTTGATGGGCAGTTATCGTTGCTACACTGCTGATATGCGCCTTTGCTTTTGCATATGCAAAAACCTGTTTTTCTTGTGACAAGGCTCATAAATAAGAAATAATTTAGTACATGACCATAGATATACAATGTATGCTGGTTTGGTATATGAGCATGTACATTATACATGTTACAATAATAAAAAACTATTTGTCGTTTTGTAGAAAACCACACATATTGCAAACAAACAGAAAAAGAAAAGAAAATCACTAACAATTGAGCTGCGTCATGAAAAAACTACATTTTTCTCTATGCGAAAACAAAGATGCAGATCAGCTGTACAGTAACTGCACAGTTTTCAGCATCTTTGATTTCGCTGCACTGAAAGCACAATTCCGCTTCAACTTATATCCAAAATTTCAAGCTTCTAGCCATCTTCTGTGACTGTATAGGCTGGTTTGTGTCGAACCTTGAAGACCAGTTTTCTCATATCATATGGCTCAGTTCTTCTTGTACTAAACCACCATGTAATACATACTCATGTAGTGCCTATTTATGGCACATGCTTGCTTCATAAGGCTACATGTTTGTGTATTTGTAACATTAAGCTGCAACTCTTGCTGTGCAAAAATCAATTTCACTACATGAGCATTAATTTATTATTGAGGAGTCCAAACGTTTAAGCCTTTAGTAATCTTAAGTTAGGTTGGTATTTGAGCTGGCGTCATGAAACTAAAATTGTCCATAAATACTGAAATAGTTTCAATAAATTGATATTTTGTGTTTAAATCTACAAAGCCTGTAATTTAACTTGCTAATGAAAGTTAAAATGACAACAATTGCTGGCATTTGAACATTTATGAGCAAGATAAATTTTAGTCTCAACTGAAATGATCATTGTTAAGACCTGAACTCTTTAAATAAATGCTGATTACATAAGCAAATACATACATGTACACTGTTATTTTTTGTTG
Source organism: Rugalucina vietnamica (assembly GCA_964017185.1). Lineage (NCBI taxonomy): Eukaryota > Metazoa > Mollusca > Bivalvia > Lucinida > Lucinidae > Rugalucina > Rugalucina vietnamica. The sequence continues at coordinate 2,745,105 of OZ024873.1, forward strand.
ATAAAATGTAAGAATCCTTTGCATTTCCTTTGCAATGCAAACAGTCTTCATTTCTCGGCTGCAGGATAGCTGCCTGGTAGACTGCAAGATTTTGCTGGTCAAACCCCAATTCTGTAGGACAGTTCTATATGTTATCATTGTAATTTTGGAAATTTTTGCCGGACATTTGTCTGACAGAATAAAATATTTTGTCTGTCAGAATGAAATTTTGCTGGTTTTGACCGACAGACTGGCACTTTTCGTGAAGTCTGTGCAAAGGATTCTCACATTTTATCTACAAAAACAACAGTGTATTTGTAATATTCATGTCTGAAATTTTAACGAATCGTTAACTAACAATGTTGTTACTTTTGAACAACTGGGCCAAGATTTCTATACCATAAGACTCAAGTACAAAATAAGTCTATTTTACAACAGTTCAATCTACATGGCTTAAGTTTCTATATAAGAGCCGCCTCGTGGGAAAACCAACAATCTGCATAGGCGAAAACAAAGACGCAGATCAGCTTCGCGGTAACCGCGAAGCTGATCAGTGCCTTTGTTTTCGCTACTCGGATAGTAAAATTCCTCCTCTACTTAACTCTAAAATTTCAAGCTTCTAGCCATCTTCTGTGGCTGTACAGCCCATTTTGCGTCAGACCTGTTCGGAAACCACATTGTTGGTTTGCTGGCGGCTCATAAAAAGACTAATGGAAAATGAAATCAGTGCAGACCCTTGATAGACTGCTCCTAAAGCGGAGTGAACTGGGATATTCCCAGGAATATGTACAGAAACTTGGCAACATTACAGTAAGCAAGCTGAACTGTATCTGGAATGGTCTTATAAACTAACAAATGTCATCATGAAGTTACAAACACATGCTAAAGTGTTACTACATATTTATTACATAAGAAGGTATCCACTGAATAACAACAGTGACATTATATGATAAAAGAGAGAAAATGAAATGAGACTCATGATCAGAAAACCTGTATTAAAAATTCCTCATATAGCTTAAAGGTGCAAAAACAAAAAAAAAAACATTTTTGCTGAACCCTGCTGAGCATGAAATTAAGTTTGCTAATTTGGCAAGAAAGCAGAAGAAATTTAAGGTTTGAATTTTCTAAAGCATCAATCAACTTGTTAAAAACGTTATATGAGCAGCGTCATGAGAAACCAACATTGTGCATATAAATTTTCAAAGTCAAAGTCAAAATTTATTTTAAGTCGGGTAGTTTAAAACATTTATAACATTAGCTATGAATAGCTATTTACCGATATTTTGCATATCATGATCAGATAGTATAATTCCTCTACTTTCTAAATCAAAAATTTCCAGCCTCTAGCCGTCTTGTGTGCTTGTACAGCTCGGTTTGTGTCGGACATGTCTGGAAACCACATTGTTGGTTTTCTCATGCCACGGCTCATATCAACTATAAGAGCCGATTTTATCATTTATTCAGTTAAATTTCATGCTAAGCAGATAAGAGTCAATGAGGGTGCAAGATAACGGTACATGATTTAAATTAATGTTATAATCTCATTCTTCTAAGAATCAGGCATAGAAAAGTATGTTTGTATAAATGATGTGAAAGCCTTTAGCTTTTGTTTAATAGAACAAAGTCATGTTTTATACTCCTTTCAATGGGAACTATCATGTGAGCCGCATCAGGAGAAAACTGAATATTTACCTATGCAAAACCAAAGGCGCAGATCAGCTGTGCAGTGACTGCACAGCTGATCAGCGCTTTTATTTTCGTTACGTGGATGGTACAATTCATCTTCTTCCTAAATCTGAAATCTCAGGCTTCTAGACATCTTCTGTAGCTGCAAATGCTTGTTTGTGTCAGACCTGGTCGGAAACCCCAAAGACCAGTTTTCTCGCATTGCGGCTCATGTCAATGGTGACTATTGTTTCCACATTCTGTTGACTCAACAAGGAACAACAGGTCAGATGGAAACATCATGCAAGCATTGCAGGTACAATGTATTATAGAGACAAGAGTTTTTTAAACCCCAATCCTGAACTTTGAAAACAAAGATCATTTCAAACCGTATATTGATCACTTTATACCATATCTTTTGCATTCACGACAAGAATAAGTGACATGTTAAATTACAAGTGCAACTTGCATGCTTCTCAATTAGAGCAGGCTGGTCAAACAAAAATGATGTGCTTCAATATGATCAGATCAAATCAAACACAGATATGTAAAATATACTTGGATTGTGTAGTCTTATTCTTTGAAAAAATAAATAAACAAAACCAAAAACAGCACAATATGTTTAACATCATCAAAGACATTCTTCTTGTTATAGGTATTTGTATTTGTGTCTCATCCTACTAAACAAGCAGGGACATTTTGACTATGGTAGTCCTATAATCTTCACAATTGTCTGAAAATGAGAGATGAGCCGCTGCATCAGAAAACCAACAATTTACATATGCGAAAACAAAGGCGCATGCATATCAGCTGTGCAGTAACTGCACAGCTGATCAGTGCCTTTGTTTTCATCACTTGGATAGTATTATTCCTCTTCTACTTAATTCCAAAATTTCAAGCTTCTAGCCTGCTTCTGAGACTGTATAGACCGATTTGTATCAAACCTGGTCGGATACCCAAATTGTTTGTTTTCTCATGCGAAGGCTCAGATACTGAGTCCTCTCCACAGTCAACTATGATGTGAACTGCGAGGAGAGAAACCCTGTCTTGGTGGTTTCGTTTCCAACCTGGTCCCGAGTAGCATTTTAACATTTATGAGCAGAATAAATCTTTGTCTCAGCTAAGCTGAGCACGAAAAAGAGGCCAGGTCTGACACAAACAGGCCTGTACGCATAATGCTTGAAATTTCACATTTAAGAATATCGTGTAGCCAAAACAAAGGGGCTGATCAGCCGTGCATTTACTGCACGGCTGATCTGCGACTTTGTTTTCGCAATTTCTCAATACTCGACTCAATGTATTTCTGCTATACTCATATGATGTTATTTGGTTATGATGAGACCTCATGAAGGTGTTCAGGCTTGACTTCAACCTCAGTCAACCTATAGGGAGCACATGGTAGAACCGTCAAGGTGGCAGCCCCTGGAAACATAGTTGAAACAAAATTTTGTTCGTTAACCGTTGTTGGCAACAGTTTTTCAGTCATATTGAGATAGAGCCAACATATCCTAGGTCACTTAGGTGGTTTACCTGCATTCTTAAACACCTGGCCTACATAGCCAATGGTTAAAAAACATGTTGTATCGTACAGCAATTCACTGTTGCTTATCGTAAACTTAATAAATGAGACCTGTCATGAGAAAATCAACATATTGCATATGCGAAAACAAAGGAGAAGATCAGCTTTGCGGTAACCACGGAGCTGATCAGCGCCTTTGTTTCCGCTACACGGATAGTACAATTCCTCGACTTTTTAAATCCAAACATTCCAGACTCAATCTTTTGTGGCTGCAAAGCCTGATTTGTGTCAGACCTGTTCAAAAACCACAATGTTGGTTTTCTCAGGCGAATGCTAAAATGCAAATGTCTACAAGTTTAAGATTTTTACACTTACTTGTGATTAATATCAGACTTGATACACATTTATGTCTGTATCACTATCTACACAGTTATACTTAGCATTGTGGATCTATAGTGGATCTAAGAGAGTATACACGCTTACCAATATGTAATATTAGACTTGTGTAGTTGTGTAATATCAGACTTTATACACACCCGGGAAACGGTCAATTTGTACACCGCCGGTGCTCCATGGAAAGAGAAATTGACGGTTTCCGGTGTAGGAGTTGTTGGGTCAAATTAAAGGTTTGTGTTGTACCCGAGTGTGTTCGAGTAAGTTTTTTTGTTTCTTTCCCCCCTGTACCTAAAAATCCGAGAATGTCAGATGATGGGCTAATGAATAAAGACCATGCATACAAAAAAGCATGCACAAAAACTTACCAATTATCCACATATCGTTTTTCGGGTTTAGGAAACCCTGGTCAAAGCTTGTGTTATGGGATAAAAAGTGATTCAGTTTTTCGATATAGCTAACTCAAGTTCGATCTGATAGCCTAGAATTACAACAGAAGTCAATAGCATGTAATTTACATGGAATATTAAAAAGAAAAACTTAAAATATGTGAACCATGGGTCTTTTTTTCAAAAGTGTACCAATTGACGGTCGGTGTGAAATTTGACTAATGGGAAATTGTTTTTATCTGATGATCGTTCGTCTCTCACTAATGAGAAAGGCCATCATTATTTCTTGAATAGGTTCATACGTGTTGGTGAGTTTTTTGATGACTGACTAGGTCAATTCTAGCTCTGAACTGTCGGTTGCAAGTAGAGCAAGTCAGTATCATGGAATCAGCTGGTGGCCCATTGGTATTGGCATTGCGTTCTCTGCGTTTTCTTTCAGCTTCACAGATTCTCTTTTTTTTTCATAGAAAGCTGCTCTTTTGTTGATGAGACCTCACCACTTTGATCGCTCCTGTGCAGTCGGTTCCCAACGCCCCATTGGGATGTCGAAATCCTTAAGAGAGTCTTTGAGTGTGTCTTCGTAGCGTTTCTTCTGGCCACCTTTAGAGCGCTTTCCCTCCTTTAATTCTCCATAGAAGACTTTCTTTGGAAGTTGTTTATCAGGCATTCTTATAACATGGCCAGTCCAGCTGTGCTAGCTTTAAGACAGTATGCATGTTTTGCATCCCTGCTTTCTTCAGGACCTCCGTGTCTGGAATCTTGTCTTGCCACTTGATTTTTTAAAGCTTTCTCAAACAGCTTAAGTGGAAATGGTTAAGTCTCTTTGCATGACGCTGGTATACTGTCCAGGTCTCACATACAAGAGGGTTGGCAGTACCAGAGCCTTGTAGACTTTCAGCTGGTGTCAAGCTTGATTCCATTTCGCTCCCAGATATTTGCACAGAGTCTTCCGAATGCCACACTTGCTTTTGCAATTCTGGCAGTGTACACGTGCCTGCATGCCATCATGAAATTGCCGCACCATTGCTATGAATCTGGATGGACAGCCAAACTTGGCAATGATTTTCCAGATTTCTGACCCATACTTCCTCCTTTTGAATGTTTCCATTGCTTCCAAAGGATCAAACTATTATATTTTATTCATCACGACTAACAATGTCAAAAGCTTTGGTGAGGTCGACAAACGTCGTGTATAGATCTACATTCTGTTCTTGGCTTTCCTCCTGAAGCTTTCTTGTTGTGAAGATCATGTCTATTGTCCCTCTGTCTTTTCTGAATCCACATTGACATTCTGGGATAGGTTCCTTCTGATCAAAATCAACATTCAGGCAGGCGAAACAACAGAATTTTGCCAGTATCTTCCCAGCAATGGATAGGAGGGAGATGCCTCTCTGGTTTTCAAAGACTTAAGGATTTCCTTTCTGCTTGTATAGGTGGATTATGGGTGCATCCTTATATTCTTGCGGGATAGCCTCCTTTCTCCACATACAGTGAAACAACTCCGTAATTTTCTCTGACATGGGTAACACCCCCCCCCCCCCCCACACACACACACACACTGACACCAAAGGCATAAACCTCTGCATTAATTGCATCTACACCTAGAGCTTTGCCAGATGACAGTTGTAGAACAGCTTTTCTTGTTTCCATGACGGTTGGAAATTCATCTCACAGAACATTGCACTCTATCTGTGGAAGCCTCATTGGTGCTTGGTTGATTCAACCCACTAAATGATATATGTATCAACAATGGAACATGCATATATTTTAAAATACATCTCAGGCCGACAAAAGTTTTTTCAACATGTTATTATACAAATTATATCACTACAAATTAAAGCACGGGAACAATTTGTTCATTTGTTGCTTAATACGTCCCAGCCAACACATTCGGTTATGTCGGGACGTCACCATGTCAGTGGTCTCCATTTTATGTTGACTTCTATCCAACATTGGGATGTCATGACATGCAAAATAAAGTTTGAAATTTGGAACCCAAGTAACAAACAAACGTTTATATGTATGGATGGTTTGACTCAACCACTTTTCAAGGACAGGCTCAGGCCTTTTAAGCGGTTAACGAGTAATCATATGGTCGGTCAGTCAGAATAATGTTTGCATAGAGGCACAAACAATCAATAGAATCTTCCTTTGGTGGTTTTCCCTTAAAGCCCATCTGGAGACATAAACAAATTATAGTCACAAAACGAGTTCTACATATTTGTGTGTATACATGAATTTCTGAATGACCAGGAATACATGTAGTTACATTTAACGCTATATGCATGTATCACAAAAAGATGTGGGCTGAAAGAATAGAGCATTTGAATAATCGATAATCTTCTATACGGGCTGCCAACTACTAGTATACATTATTAGATTTCAGTCTACAAAGGCGTCACATGTTTCAATCAATTTGTCCCTGCCAATAAAACTTGTGCTGCAAGGATCTGTTGTAAGACTGATATGGAAAACCCCTTGAATCGGTGTTCAGATAGGCAATCTTAGAATGGTTACACGCAATCCCGAAATCCAAATGAGTTATCAAAAGCAGGATGGATAAATCAGTTAAGTTACCGGTAGTTTTTCCTTTAGCATATGGACTTAACTGTATCACGAGATGTCAACTTGCAAGATTAAATATCAACAATATAATTATTTAACTAAACCTTCAATCTTGAATAGTTTAAGCTGTTTCTGGTACCTATAATCTCGTGTTCACATTAGCCATAAATATAGGAACAAACACGAAAGAGACTAGATGTCTATACTGAAGTTAAGCAGCAAGTTGCTACACTGGGTTAGTATTGGTCAAATTGCACGCCCTAACGTCAATTAGCACACCCACAGAAATTAAGCGTAAAGATTGTAATCATTTAAGTTTCTGCAAGTGAAATACTTATATGACAGCTTAAGATATGTGGTGTAACTTGTAATGGCAAGATGAAGGTCAGACTACTTGATTGACGGTTCATATGGCGATGACTTTCGGCAATTTCTATATCTTTGCGACAGTGTAGCATGAGCAGGCATGAAAATGGGACAAAAAGACAAGCAACATTATTTCCGAAAGGGATTTTGTCCTCAAGGAAAACAACATGCACCAAAGTAGTGATATCACGGTTCTTATTTTAATTTATCACGATAGCATTGCAAATGCATTAGTTAAATTGCACTCCAGTCGTCAATTGGTTCGCTTGTACAATTTTGATTCCAATTTCTTGTAACCAAAGGTTATCTTTTACACACAATACCTTCAACCAGTAATGTGTACTCTAAACTTGGTATTTTATTTTCAACACCGCATATGGAATGTGTGCATGACGTAATTCAGGCATTTTTAGACATGTACATTCACCAAATAACCCAGTATTTCAAACGCGAAAACTGATTACTACATACTTTTATAAACTTTTCATGTAATTTGAGTTCCTGTAAAATCCCCAATCATAGGCACATCATCTGACATTCTCCGATTTTTGAATGGATTTAGAATAAGGAAAATATTTTACCTTGAACTGGTTGACCCAGTAAAATTCTCTCTATTTACGTCGGTCAACTCCGGCACCGGAAACCATTAACTTCACTTACAATGGACCGTTTCCCAGGCGTGTTATAGACATTCATGTCTGTACCGATATCTACACAGTTATATATAGAATAATGAATCTTACATGTTATACAAACTTATGTAGCATAATGGATCTTACATGTTATACAAACTTACCTATATATAATATCAGACTTGTGTAGTAGTGTAATATCAGTCTTCATAAACATTCATGTCTGTGTCAATATCTACACAATTATAAGTAGCATAGCGGATCTTCTCTTCTGCAACTTTGGCACTGCAAAAGTTAAAAATGTTTTTCCTAAAACACTTTTTTTACACATAAACTCTTTTCATAGCTTGCCATATCAATATATCATTAAACTGCTTACAACCCAAATTCAGAAACTTCCGAGGTGTAATGGTTAAAGCCACTCCCCTTGTTAACTCTACCTTGTTATGGGTTTGTTAGCTGATCTATGTGTTTTGGCACATTTGACGATATGTCATGTGTAGAGAAAATCCTTACATAGCTGATTTCTTAAGATAAATACAGTATTCGTTCTAATTTGCGCACAGTGCACACAACTTTTCAAAATAATTTAAAGTTAAGGTAGCAAAATTTCGTTCTAATAAGCGCACACTATGAATAAAAAAACACATTAGCTGATAAAATTAACATGTAATAAGAGCTGTCGCAGGACAGCGTAGCTCGCCTGACTTGTGCTTTGCCACTACATCTGTTAAAATCTATGACCCATGACCTTGACCTCAAGGTCACTCAGGTGGGTCATGATGGTACAACATAAAACTTCAGACCAATGCAAAGTATCAACTTGATCAATCGACATGTTCAAGAGATATAGACTTATAAAAACATTAACCAAAACTTAAACACAAAACTTTCAAGTACGTGACCCTGACCTCAAGGTCATCCAGGTGAGTTGTGATGTACAGCATAAAACCTGAGACCAATATCTATCACCATGCAAGTATCAACTTTATCCATCAACATGTTCAAAAGATTTAGACTTTAACCAAAAAATTTAACACAAAATTTCTAAGTCTGTGACCTTGACCTCAAGGTCACCCAGGGTAGGTCATGATGGTACTGAATAAAACTTCAGACCAATATCTACCAACATGCAAAGTATCAACTCGATCAATCAACATGGTCAAGAGATATAGACTAACAAAAACTTAAATCAAAAACTTAAACACAAAATTTCTAAGTCTGTGACCTTGACCTCAAGGTCACCGAGAGTGGGTCATGATGGTACTGCATAAAACTTCAGACCAATATCTAGCAACATGCAAAGTATCAACTCAATCAATCAATATGGTTCAGAGATATAGACTTACAAAAACTTTAACCAAAAACTTACATACAAAATTTCTAAGTCCGTGACCTTGACCTCAAGGCCAGATGAGTAATTTTAAAGGTCTGATCACAACAAAATTCCAGGACTTTTCCAGGATTGTCAAATTTATAACTCGCAACAAGAAACAGTTTTTCTTATCTGAAACAGCGGACCTCGGTAATTGGGAGTAAGGATTTGACTTTGCACGTTCTTAACTTTGAGAAACTATGTTTAAATAAACCTTTTCTCGAAATTCGAAAATGCATCCGTGTTAACTTTGATCCGTATGTATTCGGACTCCCTTGGCCAAACCGATTATTTCCCTTGTTCGATTGGGTATGAAAGCCCCATCCCAGCTGTATATAAGACGGTACCGCAAAAAAGACCAGAATATAGTGTCGCGCCCGAAAATATGATCAACAACAATCGATATTACCTATTTTATTGTTCACTTGTTCGCCGCTTTAAATCTTACACTTCTTTCTGGGCCTGACATTTCCAGGGCAAACCATATTCCCGGACGATTCACGGAAAAATGATGAAAATTACAGATTCCAGGACTTTTCATGACCGGGAACACCGTTTTACTAATTCCCGGACCTTTCCCAAATTCCCGGTAGCGTGGGAACCCTGTTTCTAAGTCCGTGACCTTGATCTCAAGGTCACCCAGGGTGGGTCATGATGGTACTGCGTAAAACTTCAGACCAATATCTAGCAACATGCAAAGTATCAACTTGATCCATCAACATGGTCAAGAGATATAGACTTATAAAAAAACTTTAACCGAAAGTGTGACGCAGACGTACACGTACACGTAAACGTAAACGGTGATGACCGAGGTGACTACAATAGCTCTATGCACTTCGTGCAGGCGAGCTAAAAATAATCAACAATGATGCCATTTAAGTGGTCTAGTTGTTTCAAAATAGTGTTTGACCATTTAATGTTAAGTTTTAATGGGGGTAACATCGTATTATTATGTAAAAATTGTGTAAAATACCAATATGCTAGTCGAGCAGTTTGTGCTTGTGCACGTTTTCTAGAAACGCCTAGGGTGTGCACTTATTGGAGCATGTGCACTAATTAGAATGAATATGGTATGAACAAGTTAAAGATCTTAGGTAGATCATCCATAAGCCAAATAAAATACATGGATTTGAAATGAATCTATCAATAACATGGCTAATAAATCAGGGATGCTTTCTTAATGTCTAAATGCAAACAAGCCCATTCTTAATTATACAAGAACTCCGCGGAGGTCGATATCGCACCTGCATCGGGCAAAGTCAATAGACCATGAAATATAGTTCAAGGGCACCGGGTCAAGGTGTGTGCTTGAAGGGCATGTCAAGGACAATTACTATGCAAGGCTTCAGACTTGCAGCTATCTCTGATGTCGAGAAAACCAAACTTCGACGTAAAAATTTTCAAAGTCAGTGTACCATGAAATATAGGTCAAGGGCACTGGGTCAAGGTGCGTGCTTGAAGGGTATGTCAAGGACATTTACTATGCAAGGTTTCAGACTTGCAGCTATCTCTGATGTCAAGAAAACCAAACTTCGACGAAAATATTTCAAAGTCAGTGGACCGTGAAATATAGGTCAAGGGCACCAGGTCAAGGTGCGTGCTTGAAGGGTATGTCAAGGATATTTACTATGCAAGGTTTCAGACTTGCAGCAATCTCTGATGTCGAGAAAACCAAACTTCGACGTAAAAATTTTCAAAGTCAGTGGACCGTGAAATATAGGTCAAGGGCACCAGGTTAAGGTGTGTGCTTGAAGGGTATGTCAAGGACAATTACTATGCAAGGTTTCAGACTCCCAGCTATCTCTGATGTCAAGAAAACCAAACTTCGACGTAAATGTTAACAAAACTTCGACGTAAAAATTTTCAAAGTCAGTGGACCGTGAAATATAGGTCAAGGGCACCGGGTTAAGGTGCGTGCTAAAGGGTATGTCAGGGACAATTACTATGCAAGGTTTCAGACTCACAGCTATCTCTGATGTCGAGAAAACCAAACTTCGACGTAAATGTTGACGGACGGACGGACGAACGAACGAACGGACGGATGGACGGACAGAAATTTGGACTCCTATATCGCACCCTGCTATAAGCAGGTGCGATAAAAAATGAAGTAACTGCACAGCTAATCAGCGCCTTTGTTTTTGCTCCAAAGTTAAAAGAATGCCTCTTCTTACTAAATCTGAAATTTCTATTTTCTGTGGCTATACAGCCTGGTTTGTGTCAGACCTGGTCGGAAACCCTGACTGTCAGTTTTCTCATGCTAAGGCTCAAATAAGTCATGTTCATTATTTTACCTTGTAAAGCTGGGTAGGTAGAGCATATTGGCACATGTTGAGGACTCTGGAAGACAGTCCACCGCATCCCTACAAAACAAACACTTTCATGAAAACATCTATTACAGAGGTTTTTGTCATTATCACCTTTTCTTCCCGAGTGTGGTGGCCTAGTAGATAATAAAGCAGACTCTATATCAAAAGATCAGGGTGCTCCAACCCCAATGAACACATGTTGTGTCCTTTAGCAAGATACATTAACTGCTCATAGTACTGGTCAAAAGCAAGGAAGTGGTAAAATCAACCCAACATGATTGAAAACTGTTGACTGGGACGATAAAACACAAAACAACAAACTTATTCTTTCACTCTAAAACCTTCACAAAAAATCAAGAAACAAATCATGAAATAAACATTTAAATGCCTTATTCTCACTCACCCGACCTGTGGAGATATACACTGAAGCAGGCAGTCTCCGTCAACCAGTGACAAATAGTAGAAATCTACTCCTGTCTTCATTGAAGAAGTTTTTAGGTCCTCCCAATAAATCAAAAAGAATGATTTAAATTCATCTTTTAAATACCTAATTCTCACTCACACTCGCCCTGTAGAGATATACACCGAGGCAGGCAATCTCCGTTGACCGGTGGTAAATAGTAGAAATCTACTCTTGTCTTCATTGGAGAAGTTTTTCAAAGCCTTCCACAAGTACATGTGTTTCTGACATACATCTTAAAAACTGCTTAACATCAATATCTTTAATGACTAATTTATCACTTACCCTCGACCTGTAGAGATATACACCGAGGCAGGCAATCTCCGTTGACCGGTGGTAAATAGTAGAAATCTACTCCTGTCTTCATTGGAGAAGTTTTTCAAAGCCTTCCACAAGTACATGTGTTTCTGACATACATCTTAAAAACTGCTTAACATCAATATCTTTAATGACTAATTTATCACTTACCCTCGACCTGTAGAGATATACACCGAGGAAGGCAATCTCCGTTGACCGGTGGTAAATAGTAGAAATCTACTCCTGTCTTCATTGGAGAAGTTTTTCAAAGCCTTCCACAAGTACATGTGTTTCACACATAGATCTTAAAAACTACTTAACATCCATGGCCCAGTTGTTCAAAACTAACGACGTCGTTAGTTAACGTTTCGTTAAAATTTCAAACATTATTAATACAAATACACTGTTATTTTTTGTTGAAAAAATGTGAGAATCCTTTGCACTGCAAAGGATTCTCACATTTTTTCAACAAAAAATAACAGTGTATTTGTTACTTTAGCTGATATTTGCTTAACAAATTTATGTGTTAACGATATCGTTAAGCTAACGATGCTTTGAACAACTGGGTCCATATTTTTAATGACTAATTTATCACTTACCCTCGACCTGTGGAGATGTACACCGAGGCAGGCAATCTCCGTCGACCAGTGATAAATCGTAGGAATCTGCTCCTGTCTTCATTGGAGAAGTTTTTCAGGGCCTCCCACATGTATTTCACCCGTAGATCTTTCTCCTCAACATCATCATAGTGAGCTGGAGACAATAGTATTATTGTACTATCCGTGTAGCAAAAACAAAGGCGCTGATCAGTTTCGCAGTTACCGCGAAGCTGATCTGCGTCTTTGTTTTCGCCTATGTAGAGATCAACATATGAGCCGCAACACGAGAAAATCTGTCTTCGGGGTTTCCGACCAGGTCTGACACAAACTGGCATGTACAGTCACAGAGGATGGCTAGAGTCTTGAAATTGTGGGTATAAGTAGAGGAGGCATTTTTCTATCCGTACAGTGATCTGCCAAGCTGATCTGCACCTTTGTTTTTGCATAGGCAATTATCCAGTTTTCTCATGACGCGGCTCACATTTAGTTCATGCCTCTGTGAAAGGAAAAACTGTCACAAGCAGTAGATTCTACAAGATACAAGTATTTTCATTCTGAATTCTATACTTTCCCTCTAAATCAAGTGACAAAAACCCTTTCACAATTTAGTACTATTTACTTTGGAAGTCTATGACCTTGACCTCAATGTCACTCAGGCAGGTTGGGATGATATAGCGTATGGATGTAAAAACAGGTATAGAATCTACCTGATCCATCCACATAATGACACAATATCAATGTAGACTTCTAAAAACTGGAACCCAAAACATTAACATTGGCAGTTGCTTTAATGCCGTTGCCAACATCAATGCCAGGATGAATATAATAGCTCTTCCCATTCTTTTGTTCTATGTAATTCTAGTTTACAAAGCATTAGATAAAAGTAAAGTAACTCTGTTTTACTCACTTGATCTTTTGAGTGACTCAAGTGATATCTCTGGGTCCCCACTCACTCTGTTCTCCAGCTCCTGCCATGTCAACAAGTCCAGCACTGCCTGGGGAACTACTTTCAGTAAGCCTGTTCTTATGGCATTGATCTGTAAGAAAACCGTTGTCAGTAAGTTATAATATCATCTGATTTTAAAACATTGTGATAAGACTAAACCATTTAACAGTATCATTGCACTTCTTGAGAAATCTGTTATCTTGACTGGCACGGGATTCCCTCCCCTTTCTCCCTCCCCATCAACATTAAAAAGTATCAGTAAGGGTTTACTCAATAACCCTATAAACCCATCTACAACAAAATCTCACCCGTTTTTCTTTATAGTCTACCTTACAATGCATCAGTGTCTATCCCACCATTATACCTATAACTCACTTGTTTGTCCAATTCCTCTAATTTGATCTTCAGTACACTCTCGCAGTGTTATTCCCTATTTTCATACTTGAGTGGTACAGTTTTACCATTTCCTTTACCCCCATTCCACTCCAGGTCCAATATAGTGTGCATCCATATCGTTTCTTAGTAATACTACCCTCCCCCTCTTTGCCCTGTATGCTAAACTCACTTGTTCGTAAAATTCCTCGTTTGATCTTCCGTACACTTTCACAGTATCTTTCTCTAATTTCATTCTTGAGTGGTACAGGATTGCCGTCACCTTTTCCACTAAGGCCCTACTGATCCACCTAACGGACTATCAACATCTCTTTTCCTAACCCCTAACCATTAACAAAAAAACTCACTTGTTCATCAAATTCCTCCAGTTTGATCTTCCGTACACTTTCACAGAATTTTTCCCTATCTTCGTACTTGAGTGGTACAGGGTTGCCCTCTCCGTCCACCTTAATATACACTGTGGTCCCGTCAGTCTGAGTCAAACTCCAGTTACGCTGCCCTGCCACAAAGGAGCTGCTCTCTATTGTCTCTAAGGTGTCTATTAATCTAACCTGAAAATAATTGAGCCGCGACGTGAGAAAACCGGTCTTCGGGATTTCCGACCAGGTCCGACACAAACCGGGCTGTACAAGCACAGAAGATGGCTAGAGGCTTGAAATTTCGGATTTAAGAAGAAGAGAGATTGTACTATCCGTGTAGCGAAAACAAAGGCGCTGATCAGCTTCGCGGTCACCGCGAAGCTGATCTGCGGCTTTGTTTTCGCTTATGCAAATTGTTGGTTTTCCCATGCACAGGCTCATTCATTGTACAAAAAGCTTCAAGAAAAAATCCATTAATACAAGGTTTTGTCCTTTATAATCATGTTTTTAATAAATGTTGTGCTTTTGGATATTTCTTTTACTCAATACTAAAATATACTTATCTCCAACCCGACATGACTGAAAAATTGTTGACTGTGACGTTAAACCTCAATGCAAACAAACAAACAAAAGATACATATAAACTTCAGTAAAAAGTCTTGAAAACATTTATTATTTCTACTTATTACAGTATTTTATTATCAAGCTTAACTTTGAAGAGTTTTCAACTTTCCAAACCTAACTTTAAGTCCAATACTTGCAAAAAAATACATTGGCATAATCTGTTTTATGTTTATGTTTTCCAGCAGACAAAATCAGTTCAGATGAAAAAAGAAAGGCATTAAAATGTTTCTGTGATTCTTTCTGAACACAAAATCACATAATTGTTTTATAGAATACCTCTGCTTCATCCACAGAGCCATAATCTTTGCACCACGAGACTCGTTCTCCAACTAGTTTCTTCCATACAAAAGACGGAAGGGATATCACAAGGTTTTCTTTACCGCGTAAACATGCACCCATTAACTGTCCTATCCACTCATACTTGAGAAAGTCTTTACAGGATGGATTTGGAATATAAACGTCTCTATTTACATTGGAATCTTCAAAGAACTGCAATGGTTAAAGACAATATTATATGAGCCGCATCGTGAGAAAACCGGATTTTTGCCTATGCGAAAACAAAGGCGCAGATCAGCTTCTCGGTAACCGCGAAGCTGATCAGCGCCTTTGTTTTCGCAACACGGATAGTACGTTTCCTCTTCTTCTTATATCCGAAATTTCAAGCTTCTAGCCTGCTTCTGTGACTGTACAGGTCAGTTTGTGTAAGACCTGGTCGGAAACCCCGAAGACCGGTTTACTCGCGTCGCGGCTCATATTAGGATAACATATCCATGCAATGGATACTCCTTACAACACACTTTCATACAGTAAAACCTGGGTGTACAGGGGTAGGCAAAATATTCTTATCTATCTTCAATAACATAGATTGTTGGTACTCCTTTGAACCACCTTGACAAGATTGTTTTAACATGTACCCACAATCTGTGTTTTAGCATCAATACTAAAGACGTACTATAGGGACTTCATGTGTCTTGCTCAAGGACACAACACAGCACCAATAGCGTTCCGATCCCTCTTCATCTAAAATCTTATTCACTAACCACTAGGCCAACATGCTCAATGTTTACAGTTACTAACCTAATAAAAAATGGCAAGGGTAACAGACCATCCGACAACAAGGGACACAGTTCTTCAGCTAGGTCTGGCAGGCTGTCCCGTAAGCCCCCTCCCTGGTCTATCTACCTACATCTCACCCCTAGTGCACACTTCACCCTACCCCTAGTTACTACAGAATACTGACCTGATTTGGTGACCTTATGAAGAATGGCATGGGTACCGCTCCGTCAGTCGATGAGGGACACAGTTCTTCAGCTAAGTCTGACAAACTGTCACGGAAGCCCCCTCCTTGGTCAATGACTCCCTCTGAGAGAAATTTACACTCCCACCACTGGTCATAGCGAGATGACCATCTGAAATAAACATGAGCTGCCGCATGGGAAAACCAACAATCTGCATAGACGAAAACAAAGGAGCAGATCAGCTTCGCAGTAACTGCGAAGCTGATCAGTGCCTTTGTTTTCGCTACATGGATAGTGCAATTCCTTTACTTTCTAAATCCAAAATTTCCAGCCTCTTACCATCTTCTGTGACTGTACAGCCTAGTTTGTGTTGGACCTGGTCAGAACCCACATTGTTGGTTTTCTCACGCACAGGCTCATACATATATCACAATAGGCAAGGATGCTTACAATTGTATCAAATATTCAATATCTTATACTCTGTAAAAGTAAACCTCTGATAACTGATTTTCTTAGAGCATTTCTGTCGCTTTGGTGGCGGGTAAAGCCTTTTCTTGTCAGAATATTGATCTTTAAAATTAGTTCGCCTATAATATTTTTATGCCAAAAATTCTTTTTGAAAAGGGATTTTTAATTTAGAAAGGAGATAATCTATGATCAGGAATTAAAAATAATCGTTTTTCCAGGACATTTTGCTATCTAGAACATGAGGACTTGTCTGAGAACAGTCGGTTATGAGGTGCGTTATAATGCGGTTGAAGTGTATCAAGATAATCAATATTCACCTGTAGTTGAGGGGTTTTGAGGTTCTGTCTCGGGGTTTGAGACCTTCGTATATTTGCATAAATATGGAATTCTTGCACTCTGGGTCTGCTGATGGATCACATCTATGTTCCATGGCAGATCGACGGTTGATGTACAACTTTGGCATCTCGGACGGTCGTCTACAAGGAAAACTAGAATTGTCAGAGAATCTGACTATAGCCCCGCTTCTCAGCTTTTTTGCAGGGTGAAAAAAAACAATGACAGGTAACTATCACAAGCTAGATCTCATCAATATTGATGCGCATACAAAATTTGGTCTGATTATGTCAATTCGTTCTCAAGATATTGAGCGGAAACGAAGTTCTGACCTCAATAAAGGGCCAAAACTCCGTCAAAATTTTGCGAAAAATGACGGGTAACAATCCCAAGCTAGATCTTGTAATGATGATGTGCATACAAAATTTGGACGGATTCTGTCAATTTGTTCTCAAGATATTGAGCGGAAACCAAATTCTGAAGTCAATCAAGGGCCGTAACTCCGTCAAAATTTTGCAAAAAAATGATGGGTAACAATCCCAAGCTAGATCTTGTCAATGACGACGTGCATACAAAATTTGGTCAGATTCTGTCAATTTGTTCTCAAGATATTGAGCAGAAACGAAATTCTGACGTCAATCAAGGGCCATAACTCCGTCAAAATTTTGCAAAAAATGAAGGGTAACAATCCCAACCTAGATCTTGTCAATGATGACGTGCACACAAAATTTGGTCAGATTCTGTCAATTCGTTCTCAAGATATTGAGCGGAAACGAAATTCTGACATCAATCAAGGGCTGTAACTCCGTCAAAATTTTGCGAAAAATGACGGGTAACAATCCCAAGCTAGATCTTGTCAATGTTGATGTGCATACAAAATTTGTTCAGATTCTGTCTATTCGTTCTCAAGATATTGAGCCGAAACAAAATTCTGACGTCAATCAAGGGCCGTAACTCTGTCAAAATTTTGCGAAAAATGACGGTCAACAATACCAAGCTAGATCTTGTCAATGATGACGTGCATACAAAATTTGGTCAGATTCTGTCAATTCGTTCTCAAGATATTGAGCGGAAACGAAATTCTGACGTCAATTAAGGGCCGTAACTCTGTCAAAATTTTGCCAAAAATGACGGGTAACAATCCCAAGCTAGATCTTGTCAATGTTGATGTGCACACAAAATTTGGTCAGATTCTGTCAATTCGTTCTCAAGATATTGAGCGGAAACGAAATTCTGACGTCAATTAAGGGCCGTAACTCTGTCAAAATTTTGCCAAAAATGACGGGTAACAATCCCAAGCTAGATCTTGTAAATGTTGATGTGCACACAAAATTTGGTCGGATTCTGTCAATTCGTTCTCAATATATTGAGCGGAAACGAAATTCTGACGTCAATCAAGGGCTGTAACTCGGTCAAAATTTTGCGAAAAATGACGGTCAACAATCCCAAGCTAGATCTTGTCAATGTTGATGTGCACACAAAATTTGGTTGGATTCTGTCAATTCGTTCTCAAGATATTGAGCGGAAACGAAATTCTGACGTCAATCAAGGGCCGTAACTCCGTCAAAATTTTGCGAAAAATGACGGTCAACAATACCAAGCTAGATCTTGTCAATGTTGATGTGCACACAAAATTTGGTTGGATTCTGTCAATTCGTTCTCAAGATATTGAGCGGAAACGAAATTCTGACGTCAATCAAGGGCCGTAACTAATTAAGGGCCGTAACTCTGTCAAAATTTTGCCAAAAATGACGGGTAACAATCCCAAGCTAGATCTTGTCAATGTTGATGTGCACACAAAATTTGGTCGGATTCTGTCAATTCGTTCTCAATATATTGAGCGGAAACGAAATTCTGACGTCAATCAAGGGCCGTAACTCGGTCAAAATTTTGCGAAAACTGACGGTCAACAATCCCAAGCTAGATCTTGTCAATGTTGATGTGCACACAAAATTTGGTTGGATTCTGTCAATTCGTTCTCAAGATATTGAGCGGAAACGAAATTCTGACGTCAATCAAGGGCCGTAACTCCGTCAAAATTTTGCAAAAAAAGACGGTCAACAATACCAAGCTAGATCTTGTCAATGTTGATGTGCACACAAAATTTGGTTGGATTCTGTCAATTCGTTCTCAAGATATTGAGCGGAAACGAAATTCTGACGTCAATCAAGGGCCGTAACTCGGTCAAAATTTTGCGAAAAATGACGGGTAACAAAACCAACCTAGATCTTTTCAATGATGACGTGCACACAAAATTTGGTCAGATTCTGTCAATTTGTTCTCAAGATATTGAGCGGAAACGAAATTCTGACGTCAATCAAGGGCTGTAACTCCGTCAAAATTTTGCGAAAAATGACGGGTATTAATCCCAAGCTAGATCTTGTCATTGTTGATGTGCACACAAAATTTGGTTGGATTCTGTCAATTCGTTCTCAAGATATTGAGCGGAAACGAAATTCTGACGTCAATCAAGGGCCGTAACTCGGTCAAAATTTTGCGAAAAATGACGGGTAACAATACCAAGCTAGATCTTGTCAATGTTGATGTGCACACAAAATTTGGTTGGATTCTGTCAATTCGTTCTCAAGATATTGAGCGGAAACGAAATTCTGACGTCAATCAAGGGCCGTAACTCCGTCAAAATTTTGCAAAAAATGACGGTCAACAATACCAAGCTAGATCTTGTCAATATTGATGTGCACACAAAATTTGGTTGGATTCTGTCAATTCGTTCTCAAGATATTGAGCGGAAACGAAATTCTGACGTCAATCAAGGGCCGTAACTAATTAAGGGCCGTAACTCTGTCAAAATTTTGCCAAAAATGACGGGTAACAATCCCAAGCTAGATCTTGTCAATGTTGATGTGCACACAAAATTTGGTCGGATTCTAGCAATTCGTTCTCAATATATTGAGCGGAAACGAAATTCTGACGTCAATCAAGGGCCGTAACTCGGTCAAAATTTTGCGAAAAATGACGGTCAACAATCCCAAGCTAGATCTTGTCAATGTTGATGTGCACACAAAATTTGGTTGGATTCTGTCAATTCGTTCTCAAGATATTGAGCGGAAACGAAATTCTGACGTCAATTAAGGGCCGTAACTCTGTCAAAATTTTGCCAAAAATGACGGTCAACAATACCAAGCTAGATCTTGTCATTGTTGATGTGCACACAAAATTTGGTTGGATTCTGTCAATTCGTTCTCAAGATATTGAGCGGAAACGAAATTCTGACGTCAATCAAGGGCCGTAACTCGGTCAAAATTTTGCGAAAAATGACGGGTAACAATACCAAGCTAGATCTTGTCAATGTTGATGTGCACACAAAATTTGGTTGGATTCTGTCAATTCGTTCTCAAGATATTGAGCGGAAACGAAATTCTGACGTCAATCAAGGGCCGTAACTCCGTCAAAATTTTGCAAAAAATGACGGTCAACAATACCAAGCTAGATCTTGTCAATATTGATGTGCACACAAAATTTGGTTGGATTCTGTCAATTCGTTCTCAAGATATTGAGCGGAAACGAAATTCTGACGTCAATCAAGGGCCGTAACTCCGTCAAAATTTTGCTAAAAATGACGGTCAACAATCCCAAGCTAGATCTTGTCAATGATGATGTGCATACAAAATTTGGTCGGATTCTGTCAATTCGTTCTCAAGATATTGAGCGGAAACGAAATTCTGACGTCAATCAAGGGCAGTAACTCTGTCAAAATTTTGCGAAAAATGACGGTCAACAATCCCAAGCTAGATCTTGTCAATGTTAATGTACATACAAAATTTGGTCAGATTCTGTAAACTGGTTCTCAAGATATTGAGTGGAAATGAAATTTTGACGGAATAACGGAATAACGGAAGGACGGAACGACGGAAGGACATGGTGAATCCAGTATAGCCCCACTTTTTCAAAGCGGGGCTATAATCAATGATCAGTATGACATGTTGCAGACATACATGTAATAACCATTTGATAGGACCAAATTAAGTAGCTCCAACAGCTGTTATGACTTCAAAGTTTGCATATGAGCCTGTGCGTGAGAAAACCAACAATTTGGGTTCTGACCAGGTCTGACACAAATTGGCCTTTACAGTCACCGAAGCAGGCAAGAAGCTTGGAATTTTGGATTTAAGAAGAAGAAGGATTGTACTATCCATGCAGCGAAAACAAAGGCACTGATCAGACGTGCAGTTACTGCACAGCTGATCTACGGCTTTGCTTTCGCCTATGCAAATTGTTGGTTTTCTCATGCGGTGTCTCAATTATATTAACTTAAAGAATTTCCATACACTAAGTAGATTAATCCACAAAAGGTACGCAAACAACACAGCTTGTAAACTTAGACTCTTACATAAAGGAAACTCAAAACATAAATTGTGGTTATATGTTAGAATTGCCTCAGCGAGGCGGTTCTAAGAAGTACCCACAATCTATGGTTTTGGAGCAAAAATAAGAAAAAATGTTAACCCTGTTTTACTATTTAAAAGTGGGGTGTTAGGAGGTATATTTTACACGGACATGTAACCTTTATTAAACACCAGACAAAGAAGCTACACCTGGACCTCTTTATAACACAGTTCATTATAACCCGGTTTTTGATATAACACAGCTTATTGCTGGACCTCAAAATTTGTCATTTTAGACTAATTTTGCTATATATCTATATGTTTTACTCTCATTATAACATGGAAAGGATAGCTAACACAGAAATTGACTTGGACGCCAACAGTAGTGTTATAAAAAAGGTTGAGGTGCATATTCCAAATGCGTATTTACGAGTCTGGAGCCAGTTGTTCAAAGCATTGTTAGCTTAACGATATCGTTAAGACATAAATTTGTTAAGCAAATATCAGCTAAAGTAACAAAAAATACACTGCAAAGGATTCTCACATTTTTTCAACAAAAAATAACAGTGTATTTGTAATATTAATGTTTGAAATTTTAACGAAACGTTAACTAACGACGTCGTTAGTTTTGAACAACTGGGCCCTGGTGACTTTCTATGACATGGATTACATGAGTAAACGTGAGTATGAATTTTGAGGATGCTATTACTTACTCAGCTGAGGATTCTTTGAGAAATGTCTCTATAAGTGACAGTCTCCTCTTTGATAATGGTAATAATTGGCGTACAAACTGAAATGCAGAGAAACAGATATTTAAAACAGTGTGGTTAGCTTGTGCTTTTGCAAGCCTGTCTGATTTGTTGCTTTCTATTTTTCTACATCTTTATTGACTGATAATTGCTATTCTTGAATCAGAGATGTTTGTAATACATGTAAAAGGTAGAGTGTACATCAAATGATTATTGAAGGATCTTTATTGTATTAAAGTAAAATTGAGGAAGTAAATTGTTGAAAGTAGTAATCAACTGTGAAAACTGCAGAGAGTAGTCAAGTGTGGCAAGTAGTTTAGTACAAGAAAAGAAGTAAATTGTGGAAAGTCTTAAAGCTACGGAAAGTACAAAATGCGTCAAGTAGTAAATTGTGGAAGGTAGTAAACTGTAGAAAGTAGTAAACTTACTTCTAATGAGCTATAAGATCCTATTGAGAATTCCCAGGCAGGCACAATAAACTGTAATACACTATCTAAAATTGCTATAAATCTGAAAGAAAAGATAAAAATAATATTCAAGCATCTTTTGGTCACTCTTAATTTAGCATCACAATACAGTACACTTTAATAATTTAAAAACTTAAACCATTTGACCAGAATTAGATAAAAGGTGGGTATTTGATATATGAGCCGCCTCGTGGGAAAACCAACAATGTGGTTTCCGAACAGGTCCGACACAAACTGGGCTGTACAAGTGCAGAAAAGAGCTAGAAGCTTGAAATTTTGGAATTAAGTGGAGGGGGAATTGTGCTATCCTAGTAGCGAAAACAAGGGCGCTGATCAGCTTCGCAGTTGCTGCGAAGCTGACCTGCGCCTTTGTTTTCGCCTAGACAGATTGTTGGTTTTCCCATGAGGCGGCTCATATTAAAGGAAAGAATGCAAATTCAAGCTTTAGTTGAGTATGCATATTATAATCACCTTTAATAGTAAGGACACTCAAATGAATACCCACAGCCTATGATTTATTTAGAAACACATAAATTGTATCCCCTGAAATACATGCATGTACATGAATGTTTTCCTGTATACAACTATACTTTCTAGGGAGCGTAGACTGGCTCCCATCCTATGTTCAATATTGTCCTAATACACTATACTACATGTATCATGTTCTATAACCTCCACAAACGTTATTGCATTTAAGTGTTACCTATCTTCATAGGCTCAGAGCATAGAAAACTGAGACATCAGATGATTTTGAGTTGTGTATTAAGTATTCATGTTTTACTGATAAACAACCACTTTGACGAGGGGAGCCAGTCTAAGGGGAGCATAGTGGTCTTTTGCTTGAATGAAGGACTATGAATCATGAGGTTGTGGTTTTGAAACCTGTGTCAAGTTGTGTTCTTCAGCAAGACATATTTTCTCTCCACAGACCTGGTATTACCCAGAAAAAAGGTAGCTCCATCCTAACATGAATGAAAAATTGTTGGCTGGGAGTTTAAACCTTTACCAATAAGATCTGTCACAGGACAACGTAGCTCGCCTGACTTGTGCTTTGCCACTAAATCTATTAAAATCTATGACACAAGACATTGACCTCAATGTCACAGGTGGGTCGTGATGGCACAGCATAAAACTTCAGAACAATATCTACCAACATGCAAAGTTCAACTTGATCCATCTTGATCTACATATTTGATATAGAATTATAACATAAAAGTCTGTGACCTTGACCACAGGTGCGTTAAGATGCTACAGCATAAAACTTAATAATAATATCTAACCGCAAAGTATCAGCTACATGTAGATCCATCCATTTGCTCCAGCAATATACAGTTCAAAACACTATAAGCAAAAGCTTTAACATAAAATTTCAAAGTCCGTGACCTTGAACTCAAGGTCACCCAGGTGGGTCATGATGGTACAGCATAAAACTTCAGACCAATATCTACCAACATGCAAAGTATCAACTTGATCCATCAAAAACTTCAAGAGATATAAACTCATAAAAACTTTAACCAAAAACTTTAACATTTTGAGCAACGCCGATGCCGACGCTAACGCCAACATTACCGCCGAAGCCGGGGTGACTGCAGTAGCTCTTCCTGTACTTTCGTACAGGCGAGCTAAAAACAGAACAAACTATACTAACTGACCTTTGTAATAATAATGAATGTCTATAAAGTTGATCAGGTTGATCAGGTTCGTAAGTTTCTAGGATAGGACTATATCAACTCATTCAACTGACCTTTGTAATAATAATGATCGTCTATATAGTTGATCAGGTTCGTAGGTTTCTAGGATTGGATATCGTATCAAGTTATCTCCCTTGAAGAAATCTTTATCGAAACCCAGTTCTCTCTCTTCTGTCGAGGAGATTTTCAAGTCTCGTATTCTGGTGTCTATACCACCGGCTGAAAATCATTACAACCAGAGGACCAATGGTCCTGTAAACGCTCACCTGAGATCTGCTGCATATACCAATAAACATGTTTGAATATTATGGTATTTAATCCCAGTGCAGGGGCAGATGAAGCCCTTGGGCCATTTCCTTTTTCAGAATAATCAATATTTTGTCCATTTGCCAATTTCCTGCTGGCTTTTTCCTTCAAATGACATTTTAACAGTTATTCCCATTCAAATGCATTGGCAACCCATGTTGACCTTGCCATAAACTGGGTCAAGGTCATCACAGGGTCATGATTTATATATACATTGTAGTACTTGAGCCATCGATGTTTCAAGCCAAGTTTCCTTGAAATCTGTACACTGGTTCCGGAGAAAAAGATTTTTGAGAGATTTTTACCATATATGGGCCTGGCGGCCATCTTGGTCATGTGACCTGGATTATTTATATATACATTGATTACCCCATCCTTTAGATACTTCACGTAAAATTTGGCTTTGATTGGCCAAGTGGTTTCAGAGGAGAGATGTTTGAATATTATGGAGATATACATGTATATTGGCCCGGCGTGGGGGCATATGAGCCCCTTTGGTCCATTTTTTGTCAGAATTATTAATAGTCAGTCCTATTGCCCATTTCCTGCAAGACTTTTACTTTAAATGACATTTTAAAAGTTTTCCCCATTCAAATGCATTGGCGACCTATGTTGACCTTGCCATAAAATAGGTCGAGGTCATTACAGGGTCATGATTTATATATACATTGTAGTGCTTTAGCCATCGATGTTTCATGCTAAGTTTCATTGAAATTGATCCAACGATTCCAGAGAAAAAGATTTTTGAAGGGTTTTTACCATATATGGGCTTGGCGGCCATCTTGGTCATGTGACCTGGATTATTTATATACACATTGGTTATCCCTTCCTATTGATGCTTTACATAAAATTTGGCTTTGATTGGTAAAGCGGTTTCAGAGGAGCAGACATTTGAATATAGTGAAGATATACATGTATATTGCCCCGAGGTGGGGGCACATGAGCCCCTGGGGTCCAATTTTTTCAGAATCATTAATATTCAGTCCTACTGCCCATTTCCTGCAAGACTTTCACTTTAAATGACATTTTAGAAGTTTTCCCCATTCAAATGCATTGGTGACCTATGTTGACCTTGCTGTAAAATAAGTCAAGGTCATCACAGGGTCATAATTTATATATACATTGTAGTGCTTGAGCCATTGATGCTTCATGCCAAGTTTCGTTGAAATCGGTCCACTGGTTCGGGAGAAGAAGATTTTTGAAGGGTTTTTACCATATATGGGCATGGCGGCCATCTTGGTCATGTGACCTGGATTTCTTATATATACATTGGTTCCCCCTTCCTATAGATGCTTCATATAAAATTTGGCTTTGATTGGCCAATCGGTTTCAGAGGAGAAGATCTTTGAAATTGTGGACGGACGACGGACGGACAACGGACGGATGGACGCCGGATCATGGCCATCCTATAAGCTCACCTTGTGAGCCTAACAGCTCAGGTGAGCTAAAATCTTGCCCATGTAATAAACAGAGATTTTGTCAGCTGTAAAAATTGAAAATTCCGTTGGGAAAATTTTGATCTTTTTATTTTTGTGCTCAAAACAATGATTGTGGGTACAAGTTAGAACTGTATCAGAGAGTGGTTCTAATGGTACCAACAATCTATGTCTTGGACAAAACTAAGGAAAATAGGCATATCCCTGTAAATCCTGATTTTACTATATAAAAGTGGGGCATAAGGGAGTATTCATTACATGGACGTATTTGCATGATGTAAAGAAGCAAAATTCAAGCCAAATGCTATCTCTTTATGATTCTGAACCCTCTTTCTAGTATTTCATGTATTAGAATTCTTGTTTGTGTACATGATGTGTTAGTATGAGAGATAAAAGTTGAAGAAGATATAAAAAGAATAGTATGATAGAGAGTTAGGGTGAAAGTGTTAAGATGGCATTAAAAGGAGGTTAAACGTAGTATCAGCTCAAGGGTGTAAATCAATGACCTTACCGATTCCTTTCTTAAAGGAGTCAAGATCGGACACATGGACAAGATCAGACACATGGACAAGATCAGTTGATAACTTGTTCAAAAGAACGTCCAACATAGGTGAAATAACAAAGATATGAGCCGCAGTCTTCCATTTTTTTTGGCCAGTTTTGACACAAACTGGTCTGGATGGTCATAGAAAAGGACTAGAAGCTTGAAATTTTGGATTAAAGTTACTGCAAAATCAAAGGCACAGATCAGCTGTGCAGTAACTGATAGTACAATTCATCTTATAAAGATGAATTGTACTATCAGTTACTGCACAGCTGACTGTGCCTTTGATTTTGCATCAGGAAAACATGTCCGTGTAATGTATACCCCCTTATACCCCACTTTTATGTAGCAAAACTGGGGTATGCAGGGGTATACCTATTTTTCTTATTTTTGCTCCAAAACATAGATTGTAGCTACTCGTTAGAACCGCATCGCCGAGGCGGTTCTAACGTGTACCCACAATCTATGTTTTGAGCAAAAATAAGAAAAATATCAAAAATTTTGCTTTGAAAATTATCGATTTTTGACCTGAAAAAAATTACTGTATATCATATATGGGCATGTTTTCGTAATGGCATCTGCAGGTTGTTGGTTTCCTGATGCAGCGGCTCATATTCTCTTGAAGGCATAGAAATGGCAGTAGTTCAGATAACCACAGCCTTTGCTCTACATACCTTGGGCAAAAACAAGATTTCCTATGAAATGATTCATGCTTACAGTATCACAAAGTTAACACTTTAAGTATATTTTTGATAGTTAAGCCCCTATCTCACTGGAAAGAAACAACTGGAGACTTGTTTGCAACTAGTTCTCAACAAAGATTTACGATATAAATGCAACATAAATGTTGCAGTCTCATTGAACGGAAATTTATGCGACAATTTCAGCCTAATTTTACCAATATATCTCACGACAGTCGCGCCATAGTCGAGATACTCTTGTACGACAGTCACAAGACATTTTTAAGAGTGTCTCACGACATTCTCTTGAATGTAGCGTGGTCTCATTTTCACTCATACGACAGTCAAGAGACATTCTTGAGAGTGTCTCATGACATTTGTATGAATGCTTCTTAGTTTCATTTTCTTGCCAGACAGTCACAAGGTGTTTGCATGTTTTGTCAAGACTGTCGCGTGACTGTCATACCACATTCGTACGAGTGTCACAAAATTTTCACATTGTAAATTTGCCAGAATTTCGTGGTGACAGGTTTCGCGACCCTTGCACAAACGTCGTATGACTGTCACGCAAAAGCAACGGGTTCATGAATATTTTTGGCGAAAAAAATCGCATGAAATTTTTAAACGTTTAAAACCTTCGCGACTAGTTTGCGATACGTGAAAAATTCTCACGACACTCTTGCCAGTGTTGCACAAGTGTCGTGCGAAAGTTCCTCGTATAAATTCACAAAACATTCGTGAGGAATTTGTATGCCAGTGAGATACTAGCTTTAGGATCAAAGTTTCAAATTACATGTATCTGCTTCAATGATGCCCACTGGGAAATTCAGAATACACAATTCGTGACAGTTAATCGAAGAATTTGGTTTATATGCACTTCATTCCTAAATCCATCAAAAATAGAAAAACAAGTAGCCCAAGGGCAACGACTGCTCACCTGAGAGTCAACAAGTAGTTGGGGTTTTACCATATATGGGTATGGTGGCCATCTTGGTCATGTGACCTTGAAACCCTACTTACATCAGCAGAACAGCTCTTGTCTGGATTGTGTATCCTCTTGTCTGCCATTTTGGTTCACTTGAAAAAATTTGTATATTTTTCCCATGACGCCCCTAGGGCGGGGCCTGTATAGACCCCAGGGGCACGGTTGGCAGGAATTATAAAGAGGAGCACTATCCATTGCTACACACAAAATATTAAAGGTTTTGGAGAAGATTTTTTTATGTTCTTCCCGTTGTAAGTCTATGGGAGCTAATGACCCTCGGGGCGGGGCCATTTTTGACCCCAGGGGCATGGTTGGCAGGATTTATAAAGAGGACCACTATACATTGCTACACACAAAATATGAAAGTTTTGAGCCTTGTGGTTTCGGAGAAAAAGATTTTTTTTATGTTTTTCCCATTGTAAGTCTATGGGAGCTATCTGTTGCCATGGAAACCAGAGTTCTGATCCGACCTGGCCCAAAACCTAAACCAACCTTGCCCCCGGCTCAATGATGCTTTAGATAAAATTTGATCACGACTGGCCTAGTTGTCTTAGAGATATTTAAGTTTGAAAATGTGAACAGATGGACAGACGCACGCACACACGGACGCCGGCTCGACTACTATACTATACGCTCACCTTGTGAGCCTTCGGCTCAGGTGAGCTAATAATGCCAATAATTTCCCCTCTACAATATAACTTGAGCCACGTCATGAGAAAACCAGACTTTTGCCTATGCCAAAACAAAGCCGCAGATCAGCTTTGCAGTAACTGCGAAGATTATCTGCGCCTTTGTTTTCGCTATTCGGATATTACAATTTCTCATCTTCTTATAGCAAAAAATTCAAGCCTCTAGCCTGCTTCTGTGACTGTACAGGCTGATTTGTGTCGGACCTGTTTGGAAAGCCCGAAGACCGGTTTTCTCGCATCGCAGACCATATAATTTACCTTTACAGTCTTTGATTCTAATAGTTATCACAGGGTAATGCTCTGTCATGTTTTCTAACAACAAAATGTCTCCTGCCTCTGATACCTCCCTGTAAATAAAGGGAAAATCATACAAACTATGGACCAAACAAATGCCTCTTTCATACAATTTAAGTATAACTACATGTATGTGCCTAAAATCATGCTTTCAAAGTGCATGTGTAATCAATTTCTGTCTCAAAATATGCATGCTGTCCCACAACATATTGTCCACAGCAAATTCAATGTGCACTATATGATATATATGGGACATTTTATGGCTTCTGCACTGCCCAATGCAAGCTAGTACTCACCAGTCTAGGTTGACAGTATTGAGAGTTCTCTCCCCACCTTGTATCACTATTTTAGAAGGGAGGTAATTGTCAGTACTCACCAGTCTAGGTTGACAGTATTGAGAGTTCGGAGGTTGTCTATCTCCCCACCTTGTATCACTATTTTATAAGGGGGGTTATTGTCAGAACTCACCAGTCTAGGTTGCCAGCATTGAGAGTTCGGAGGTTGTCTATCTCTCCACCTTGTATCACTATTTTAGAAGGGAGGTTATTGTCAGTACTCACCAGTCTATGTTGACAGTATTGAGAGTTCGGAGGTTGTCTGTCTCTCCATGTTGTATCACTATCTTAGAAGGGAGGTTATTGTCAGTACTCACCAGTCTTAGTTGATAGTATTGAGAGTTCTGAGGTTGTCTATCTCCCCACCTTGTATCACTATCTTAGAAGGGAGGTTATTGTCAGTACTCACCAGTCTTAGTTGATAGTATTGAGAGTTCTGAGGTTGTCTATCTCCCCACCTTGTATCACTATCTTAGAAGGGAGGTTATTGTCAGTACTCACCAGTCTAGGTTGGCAGTATTGAGAGTTCGGAGGTTGTCTATCTCTCCACCTTGTATCACTATTTTGGAAGGGAGGTTATTGTCAGTACTCACCAGTCTAGGTTGACAGTATTGAGAGTTCGGAGGCTGTCTATCTCCCCACCTTGTATCACTATCTTAGAAGGGAGGTTATTGTCAGTACTCACCAGTCTAGGTTGACAGTATTGAGAGTTCGGAGGTTGTCTATCTCTCCACCTTGTATCACTATTTTGGAAGGGGAGGTAATTGTCAGTACTCACCAGTCTAGGTTGACGGTATTGAGAGGTCGGAGGTTGTCTATCTCTCCACCTTGTATCACTATCTTAGAAAGGAGGTTATTGTCAGTACTCACCAGTCTAGGTTGACAGTATTGAGAGTTCGGAGGTTGCCTATCTCTCCACCTTGTATCACTATTTTAGAAGGGAGGTTATTGTCAGTACTCACCAGTCTATGTTGACAGTATTGAGAGTTCAGAGGTTGTCTATCTCTCCACCTTGTTTCACTATTCTAGAAGGGAGGTTATTGTCAGTACTTACCAGTCTTAGTTGACAGTATTGAGAGTTCTGAGGTTGTCTATCTCCCCACCTTGTATCAATATCTTAGAAGGGAGGTTATTGTCAGTACTCACCAGTCTAGGTTGCCAGTATTGAGAGGTCGGAGATTGTCTATCTCTCCACCTTGTATCACTATTTTAGAAGGGAGGTTATTGTCAGTACTCACCAGTCTAAGTTGACAGTATTGAGAGTTCGGAGGTTGTCTATCTCCACACCTTGTATCACTATCTTAGAAGGGAGGTTATTGTCAGTACTCACCAGTCTAGGTAGACAGTATTGAGAGTTCGGAGGTTGTCTATCTCCCCACTTTGTATCACTATTTTAGAAGGGAGGTAATTGTCAGTACTCACCAGTCTAAGTTGACTGTATTGAGAGTTCGGAGGTTGTCTGTCTCCCCACCTTGTATCACTATCTTAGAAGGGAGGTAATTGTCAGTGCTCACCAGTCTAGGTTGACGGTTTTGAGAGTTTGGAGGTTGTCTATCTCCCCACCTTGTATCACTATTTTAGAAGGGGAGGTAATTGTCAGTACTCACCAGTCTAGGTTGACAGTATTGAGAGTTTGGAGGTTGTCTATCTCTCCACCTTGTATCTATATTTTAGAAGGGGAGGTAATTGTCAGTACTCACCAGTCTAAGTTGACAGTATTGAGAGTTTGGAGGTTGTCTATCTCTCAACCTTGTATCACTATTTTAGAAGGGAGGTTATTGTTAGTACTCACCAGTCTAGGTTGACAGTATAGAGAGTTCGGAGGTTGTCTATCTCAGCACCTTGTATCACTATCTTATAAGGGAGGTTATTGTCAGTACTCACCAGTCTAGGTTGACAGTATTGAGAGTTCGGAGGTTGTCTATCTCCCCACCTTGTATCACTATCTTAGAAGGGGGGTTATTGTCAGTACTCACCAGTCTAGGTTGCCAGTATTGAGAGTTCGGAGGTTGTCTATCTCTCCACCTTGTATCACTATTTTAGAAGGGAGGTTATTGTCAGTACTTACCAGTCTAATTTGACAGTATTGAGAGTTCTGAGGTTGTCTATCTCCCCACCTTGTATCACTATCTTAGAAGGGCGGTTATTGTCAGTACTCACCAGTCTAGGTTGACAGTATTGAGAGTTCGGAGGTTGTCTATCTCTCCACCTTGTATCACTATCTTAGAAGGGAGGTTATTGTCAGTACTCACCAGTCTAAGTTGACAGTATTGAGAGTTCTGAGGTTGTCTATCTCCCCACCTTGTATCACTATCTTAGAAGGGAGGTAATTGTCAGTACTCACCAGTCTAGGTTGACGGTATTGAGAGTTTGGAGGTTGTCTATCTCCCCACCTTGTATCACTATTTAAGAAGGGGAGGTAATTGTCAGTACTCACCAGTCTAGGTTGACAGTATTGAGAGTTCGGAGGTTGTCTGTCTCCCCACCTTGTATCACTATTTTAGATGGGGAGGTAATTGTCAGTACTCACCAATCTAAGTTGACAGTATTGAGAGTTCGGAGGTTGTCTATCTCTCCACCTTGTATCACTATTTTGGAAGGGGAGGTAATTGTCAGTACTCACCAGTCTAAGTTGACTGTATTGAGAGTTCGGAGGTTGTCTATCTCCCCACCTTGTATCACTATTTTAAGGGGGGAGGTAATTGTCAGTACTCACCAGTCTAGGTTGACAGTATTGAGAGTTCTGAGGTTGTCCATCTCCCCACCTTGTATCACTATCTTAGAAGGGAGGTAATTGTCGTCTGAGCTGTCTACGGTTACTGATAACTTCCTACAAACAATTAAAAATGAACAAATAAGAAAACATCTAATATTTTGGCATGTTAAAACTATTTCTGAAACAGATGTTGTTTTACCTTTCATTTTTTATGTTTAAAACAGCACTCCATTTCAATCATTCTTACATGTATGTTCAACTTCATTGTTTAAAGATTCATTTTGCCTAGTTTCCCTCTTCTTCTTAGATCCAAAATTTCAAAGTTCTAGCCTGATTCTTTGACTGTATAGGCCAGTTTGTGTCTGAGATGCTCGGACACCTAAATTGTTGGTTTTCTCATGTTGAGGCTCACAACTCATTTGCAGTGTGACTTTGAAAAGCAAAATGACCCTACTTGACAATGGTTCCCTTCTTCATGCGAAGCTGGATCCAGTGTTGGCCCTGGGTACCGTCCGACTCCCAGTAGGTCTCACTGTTACCGTCTGTCAGACATGAGGGCCCAAACTCATCCTAAAATATTAGATATACCCTGAGAGTTAGTCCTGATATTTGTTTATTGGAAAACAAAAACACAGATAAGTTGTGAAAATCAATTAACTCTGAATTCAAAACTAACTCAGAGTAGTCAGAGATTTTATGTAAAATAACATCACATAACCTTTTAAAGATGTATATGGCAGGGAATTTGACAATAATTATGGGTCCTGATTTTTAACATTGCGACTAAGATAACTGACAATCCTGGGCCCGATGTTATAAAACTTTTTCATGCTCAACCCAGATGAGCATGAAATTTCATTTCTTCATAAATATTGAACTAATGAAAATCATTGGGAATTTCATGTCTAGATCACAAAAGCAGGGATACAGACTAACTAATTTTTTATAGGGGCAAGCTGGGCCCCTTGAAAATGAAAACTCGGGGCCCACATGAAAACTTAGGGGCCCACATTTTTATTCAAATAAAATGGGCAAATGCATCAAAATTTATTCAAGAACATCAACAACAATATTAATAACAGTGTTCCAGTGTTCTGTCTGTCCGAATCAGTTTCTGTCTCACCAAAAAATGTGGTTTCCCTTACGCATTCTTTACGCTCAAGATCTGAAAGGCACTGAAAAGTTTATCAAATTTGAGACCCCTTCAGCAATATAATCTTGTTTAAAAAAGTGCATGGCATGGATACAAGTTGAATGGGTTAAAATTACAATATGATTGTTTCTTTTTCTCTCTCTCATTTCTCCTACCTCTGAGTCACTAAGAGAGTCTCAGTTCATCTGGAAGGCAACATTGGCACAGGCCTAAGAACCCGGGGGGGGGCACTCCCTGGTAAGCAGTGTACCGATGCGTGATCAAAGGATTGTTGAACATACCCTAAACAGTGTGTTCGACATTTAAAATTTGACCCCCCTTTTCACTGTGTTTGCTTTAAAATGTGACCCTTTCCACTGTGTCCCGTCAAAAAGTACCCCTTTCCACTGTAGTCAACTAAAACACTGGAATGCAATAATTCTTTTATAACCACGTGAAGATGCTACATGTGTAATATGCAAACAATCTGCCTGATGGCTTCAGAGAAGTAATTTTAAAATATAGACAGACTACAGTAACGGAAAGTGGATGCCAGGTACCTGCCTATCCTATAAGATCACCTTTGAGACTTTGGCTCTGTTGGGTTAAAATGCTTAAAAATGTGGAACTGATATGATCATAAACTGATTTGGTCATGCAATCAACACATGAAATAGCTAAAGTTACAAATAGGCAACATACAGGTACAATTAGAAAAGATGGTAAACCTTAAAATGCACATACAAAAGAAATTGTCATCACTGAAACGAGAAACAGACTAACCACAGAGGAAGTATCGCCTTGGAACTGTCAGTAATAAAGTATTGGGGGTTTAAATTGTTTCAGGGCTTTCAAGCTTTGCCCTCAGCATCTGAATTTGTTCAAATGTACACAGAAAATTGACACAAATATATATGAAATAATGGTTGGTTGGTTAATTTTTAGTTTTGTCCCACTAAACAGCTAAGGTAATATGGCGATAGGAAATTAGTTTAAGTCTTGTACGAAAAACTGGAGAAGCCTGGAATTGACCCCTGGTTTACAAGGCAAGCAGCTTTCCCACTACACCACTAGGCTTCTATACATACTTGAAATAAATCTTGATATAGTAGATAAATACCAAGCACTTACATATAGCAAGCATTATGGAGAGCAGGGTACAAAAGACAAGATTTAATACAAACCATTTTTATTTGTATGAACTACTCAATTAGCAGAAACAATAATTTCTATTGAAGCAACACACATTGTTGAACAGAAAGGGAAAATCATATCTTATCCCTTAGATTTTAGACATTTTAGTCATTTCGGCCCAAAACATATCGGCCAAGGACGCCTAGGTCCACCCCTTTTCACAGCGTTTTAGCAGAATTGTAAAAAGCTTTTTCCACAAAAACGACATTTTGCCTACCCTAAATGATGTCAGCGCTGCGCACTGCCCTTCTTGAAAAAAAGTACCCTTTCTCATCGTTTTTTTGATCACGCATCAGTACACTGCTTACCAGGGAGTGCCCCCCCCCCCCCCCCCCCCCCCCCCCGGGCCTAAGAAACTGTTTGTTTGGCATTGGTGACCCAGGGTCTCACGTGAATGCGTCATTCGGTTGCCATTTTTATTGTATTTACAATGTTTTTGTCAAAAGCTAAAACTTGTCAGATCCATACTGGGCCAGGCAAATTGGCAGATTTTTAGTTTAAATTCAAGAAAGAAGAGCGGTTGTCATGCTCAAGATCGATGCTTGTTCGTATGATTATCAACCATAGTCGGAAAGTCTTTCCATGATTTATAGAAAAAGTCCTCTTTCATCCGGAACAAACAAACAAAATTCTTTGCATGATCGAACTGTCAACTCAAGTCGTGTGCGCATGTCTTTTGGACACTAATGCTAGACTGCTTTACTGGCGAGTTTATCATTACACATGCGCAGTGGATTGGCCTATTTGCATACTCTCTTGATCGTCTAAATATATTCGGCGTCTGGTTCACAATATTTTACTGCGATAGATTGCAGATATTTTGCGACATCGAATACCAGTCAAAATAAAACCGAATGGAAAAAAAATGAACCTAAACGGTCAGTTTCGGGACGTTACGCTTCGTAGCGTAGTCGCTAACTGGGAAAGCGTCCCTTTAATTTTAGGGGCCCAGCCCGATTTTTACTCGCTGTGGGCGAGTGGGCGACCGCTAATCTGTATCCCTGCAAAAGCTTGTAATTTATCGTGCTTATAAATGTCAAAATGCCAACAATTGTTGGCATTTTAACATTAATGAGCAGGATAAATTCAAGTCTCAGCTAAGCTGAGCCTAAAAAAGGTTTTATAACCTCAGGGCCTGACACGACTTGGAGAATGTGGTCGTAAAGCACTAAATCAACCAACTAGCTCTTAAAGATTTTGTGTAACTGTTAGATTTTCAAGCGGTGCTATTATAAATTTGTTACTTACTATAAATGAAGAGACATCAATAGATTCCACATAATTCTTGATACTCCCTAACTGCTCGTTCTCTGGTGACAAATGTTTGGACATCAATCTCACAAGAGCCTCATCGTGTTCTATAGTCCAGGTTTTGGGAATGTTGCGTAATCTTTCCACAGCTGGTCCATCTGGTAACACCACTTCAATGTTTTTCTTTCTGAGGTCCAGAGAGAAATGATGTGTCACTATATCTTCCCAGCTGCAGAGAGAAAATATTTCAAAATTCAAGTTGAACATGGCTTTGAATGGCTAATAGGCACATTGAAATAACTCTAGAAAAACTCACCATAAAATATGAGCTGCGACTTGAGAAAACTGGCCTTCGGGGTTTCGGACCAGGTGCAAAAAAAATTGGCCTATACAGTCACAGAAGCAGGCATGAGGCTTGAAATTTTAGTTATAAGTAGAAGAGGAACTGTACTATGTGTGTAGCGAAAACAAAGGCGTTGATCAACTGTCTGAGTAGAAAAAACAAAGGCGTTGATCAGCTGTGCAGTTACTCTTCACAGTCAAGTTGCCATATATTATTTTTAGTAGTATTGTCCACCTTTCATTGTCATTGTCACATCTTTCATTGTCACCATTATGAAAACTTGTCCAAGCAATATATAGAGAATGTTTTCATAAGCAAAAACTGAAAATTTCGTTGGAAAATTTTTGATACTTTTTATTTTCGCTCAAAACATTGATTGTGGGTACACGTTAGAACCGCCTCGCCGAGGCGGTTCATACGTGTACCCTCAATCTATGTGGGATCAAGAATAAGAAAAATAGGTATACCCCTGCAAACCCCAGTATTTCTATATAAAAGTGGGGTTAAAGGGGGTATTTATTTCATGTACATGTTTTCCTGATGACATGATCACATGGTGACGCTAAATAAATCATGGAATACATATTTTTCATAGTTAAAATGACTTACTTGTTTATTTTCACCTGAGTGTTAGAGAATGGTTTAGGGGCTGCCTTTATCTCTGTTATTGGCAGAGAATCTTCATTAGAGGACTTGTGACTATATTGATGTATCCAGGCTTCACTCTCGAATAGTACAGGCTTCTCGGTTTTGTTGGCTTGAAACTATATAACAGAAACATAGTTACATAGCATTACGTTACTTAACCTCCTAAACAACATAACTTGAGACTTTGCATGAGAAAAACTACAATCTGGGTTTCCGACCAGGTCTGACTCAAACCAGGCTGTACAGCAAAAGAAAATTGATAGGAGCTTGAAATTTCAGATTTAGAAAAACAGAGCATTGTTTTTTTGCATATGCAGATTGTTGGTTTTCTTCTGTTATTGGTAGAGTATTTTCCTTAGAGGACTTGTGACTATACTGTAAGCAGATATATCCTGGCCTCACTCTCAAATAGTACAGGCTTCTTGGATTTGTTGGCTTGAAACTAGACAATGAGGAGACAAAAAAAGTAACATTCCTTTGTATAAACAAAGAAGAAATGCGCCACATCATGAGAAAACCAACTCTTTGCATATGTGAAACTAAAAGCACAGATCAGTGTCACAGTAATTGTGATGCTGATCAGCGCCTTTGTTTTCCCTACAGGGATTGTACAATTCCTCTTTTTTCTAAATCCGAAATTTCCAGCCTTTAGCTATATTCTGTGATTGTATAGCTCAAGTGTCTGACCTGTTCTGAAACCATGTTGTTGGTTTTCTCATGTCACCTCTCAATGTTTCAGCAAAAATGTCAGGAATGGGTAAGGCATCTCTAGTCTGGCAGTTGTCATCATCCCATCAAATGTAATATGACCCGATCCTAGCAACAGCTAAAACCCTTTTGGTGAAAAATCATGCTCACCCACCAAGGATGGTTTACTGTGCTGTATATGCCACCATTACACACATGACAAATTAACAAGTTTGAAATTTGCATATCTTTTTATAGCGCACCATCACACATGCACATAGGCAACTGTCAACAATCATTACAAATAAATCAAAAATTATATTGTTCTACTGTAAATTGCAGTAGGATCTACCTTTGTTATTCCTGGCAAGTTGACAGAAGAACTATTACATTTGCAATGAAAACAAACAACATGTGTTTCTATTTATGGACAAACAGTTTATAATCCTTGCATTGTTTATTGTCAACTCCTCGTGACCCACTGAATCCCGTTTTAACTGTTTAGTTAACGGAACACTGAGCCAATGTGGCCTTTGCCACGACATGTTTACAAAATGGCATTATAAAATAAACAATGACTATATTTTATACCAATTAAATCAATATTTTCTATTTTATTGCCAATACCTTACCAGCATGAAATAAGAAAAATACATTTTCATAAACAGCCACAAAATTAGCATTTCTTCTCGATGAGATACTGTGACCACATGGCATTGATTCTACAAGCACCTGTCAGAGGAGATTCAACATTGTGATTATGTGGTTTTCTGAAGAAAGTAAATATCTAAGCAAAGAGCACAAAAGTTGCATCGATTTGTAACCCATGTTTAATCTTGCTAAACAGAATTACAAGCTATTATAATAGACTAATATAACAAACACCGCTAAAATAAGCCATTAAATGAGACGCATCGTGAGAAAACGGGATTATTGCCTATGCGAAAACAAAGACGCAGATCAGCTTCGCAGTAACTGCGAAGCTGATCAGCGCCTTTGTTTTCGCTACTCGGATAGTACAATTCCTCTTCTACTTAAATCCGAAATTTCAAGCGTCTAGCTCTTTTCTGAGCTTGTACAGGCCGGTTTGTATTGGACCTGGTCGGAAACCCCGAAGACCGGTTTTCTCACGTCGCGGCTCAAATCATTGTAGGTGTATTGTGAGCTTATTTAGTGTACAGTAAACTTGTTGCCTGTGCGTAAAGATAGACCAGTGTGAAAGTGTCCCTGCCAGTTCTATGGGCTTGTATTGGTAGGGCTACAATGATATTGGAGCGGACTGGCGCAGGTGTAGAGTGGTTGCCTCTGGTCCTACAGGTCCCAGGTTCAATTCTCAGCTGGGGCACCTTTCACTGTGGCATATCCATTTATCTTCTGATATTGAGTCGATCAGGTTCTGATCATCACCTCAGGTGTGGGGTGGGCCTTGAGCATGTCACATTTCCACATCTCCTGTGGTAATGGTCAGAAATTGATCGACTCAACTCAGTAAAACAAAAAAAAAAAAAAAAAAAAAAGAACAAACTGACAAACTTTAGAGACAATGTTGTTAAATGTTGGCAGTTCCCCAGCTGGTAGACAAGGTGGTAACATATTATTTTTAGAAAAACTAAAGCATACTCTTCATCAATTATCAAAGTGGCAATGCTGCATTCACCGATTTCGCCATTCAACTGGTATTAAAGATTGGAATTCTCTTCCGCAATGGTTGAAAGAGCAAGAAAAACCTCAAAGATTCAAACAATCTTTAAAAAAGTTTTTAATTGAGCAATTCCGTGAAACTAAGCAAAACGATGTTTTGTTTTATTGATGTGCTGGAAATTATTTTAGTTTCAACAGTTTTCACTGTATTTGTCTGTTTGCTCGTAGTTATAATATCTGTAAATGTGATATATAGAAGTCAAGAGCACCCTTAGCTTTGATTGATAACTTGAACTTGTGTGCAATAATATCCTGCCTCTCCCGTGCCAACATTTTCTTCTTTTTTTTTCAAATGGACCCCATTGGAAATAAGCCTTATGGCTTTATGGGCTATCCATAGGTCTTAAGATCATACATTTCAATCTGCGTTAAGTGGACATAGCTGGCATCTCATTCCACTATTTGATTTAACCAAAATTGTTATTAATCATGCAAGTGTGCTCTTAATGATTAGTAAATGAGTATTTACACATATATGGGTGCAGGACATTTCGTCTAAAACCATTTTGTCTAAATGCCATTTCGTCTGAAGGACATTTCGTCTAAATGCCATTTCGTCTAAAGGACATTTCGTCTAATGGACAATTCATCTAAATGACATTTCGTCTAAAGGACATTTCGTCTAATGGACAATTCGTCTAAAAAATCAAGCAGGTGCGACATTTGGTCTAAAAAAAAGTTAAGAAAAATTAAGATTTTTTAGACCAAATGTCGCACCCCACTTTAAATCAATATTAAACAATGTGGTAGGTCTATATTTGTTTAAATCATTTCTTTTTACACAGATATTAGTGCAAATCATATTTTTCCTTCGGTCCTGTTAGGTCATTCCAAATATTTAAAACATATTCTAAACAATGTTTTTTTTTATCATTTGACCTTGCACAGTATGCATGGAATTGTACAATATGGCCCATACTATCTGCTTTGACTGTTAAATTTTATTATACCATTTTAAATATTTAAGTATGAAATACATGGATTGTCTATGGGATTGGCTACATCTTGAGCTATTAAAATGTCATGAAATCGATATCCAATAAAATGTTGTGCAAAAATATTTTCCTTATCATTTATGTTTTAGACGAGTTTTAGACGAATTTTAGACGATTTTAGACATTTTTAGACGAATTTTAGACGAAATGTCGTATTAGACGAAATGTCCATTAGACGAAATGTCCATTAGACGAAATGTCATTTAGACGAAATGTCCTTTAGACGAAATGTCTTTTAGACGAAATGTCCTTTAGACGAAATGTCCTTTAGACGAAATGGCTTTTAGACGAAATGGTTTTAGACGAAATGTCATGGATCCCACATATATATGTCACCAGTGAAAATTTAGGTACATTTGCTTTATGAATAAAAATGCATAGTAAGTAAGAATAGTAAGACATATAAATAAAGTAAATAAATTCAAGAACAAAATGTGAGAAAGGTTTTTCAATTTTTATGTGTGATGTAAATAGATAATGGATGGATGGTATGAGAGGATATTTTTCAACAGAAATAAGATAAAAAGTTAACTTTATATTTTCATAATTTTTGAATTTAGGAATTTAACATTTCTCAAGATTTCTGTTCATCAAATGCATTTTGGCAGTTTGGTAAAATAGTGTTCACAAGGAAATAGGACAGCTTTGAAGGTTTAACAAGTTATCACCATATGAGTAATTAAGATCTTTTTGGCAGACAGATTGAGCTGGGATAAGTCTTCAGTCTAGTCCATGACGGTTATCCATCCGCGGTATAGTGGAGCGTTTTTCCGTCCAAACGAAGTGTAAAGAAAAATCGCTGGATAATTTCTCGTTTTTGGTCTTATCTGCGCATTGAGCATCACGTCATAATTTGGAAACCCCAAATGTTCTATTTTTGAACTCATGTAAACAATGCGCACGCACCCAATGGCGTCACACACTACACTGCAAGGGGGAGAAAGTGGTTTTGAGCACCAATTTGGGCTAGATATATCGAGTAAGAAAACACAAGAAACGATACGTTATTACTGTCTGATTCTCCTCAAATTTGCAGGGTGGGTAGAACGAACCCAAAACCATTCAAATATGCAAAAACATACCGTATATTTGAAGATTTTACCCCCGATCGGCTTTGCGATCGGCCGGACATTTTTATGAAATTCTTATCTATGGACGGGAATCCATCCTTAATATTTTTGTTTTGGATGGCTTACCATCCAATCGTGAATGGAGCGTCAAACCGTCCTTATTAAAGTAACCTTGCCAGTGTGGCCATCCGCCACGTTTTTTGTGATTCGGGGTTACCTGGTCATTTCGCTCCATAACCAGTACACACCAGTACACACCTTGTAGACACCACGACCCATAACAAACTAGGCCCTGCATACACACTCGGCCGAGGACAAACTTGGCCTATAACAAACTAAGCCACTATGGAGTTTGCCCTTTTAATACTTTATTATTGGAAATTGCATTAGACATCGTGATGTTTATATCCTCCAGGCTTACGAATCTCGCATGTCACGTGACATTTTTGAGTGGATTTTGCGTGGATTTTATGTAGATTTTGCGTGAGTTACGCTAGGAAATAGCTGGAGGTTTGCGTGGAATGATGTGGACATGAAACGTGAAACTGCTCGACTAGAGCGTGAAAAGACACGGAAAAAGAATAAGAGACATACGAGGAAAGGATTATCGTTTCGCTTCGTTCAATTAGAGCTGTCGCAGGACAGCGTAGTTCGACTGATGTGTGCTTTGTTACTGCATTTGTTAAAATCTATGAACCATTACCTTAACCTCAAGGTCACTCAGGTGGGTCGTGGTTATAAAGCATAAAACTAAAGACCAATATCTACCAACACGCAAAATATCAACTTAATCCATGTACATGTTCAGCCTGTCTTATAAAAAACTTTTAACCAAAAACTTTAACAAAAATTTGAGTCTGTGACCTTGATCTCAATGTCACCCTGGTGGGTCGTGATGGTACGGAATAAAATTTCAGACCGACATCTACCAACATGCAAAGTATCAACTTGATCCAAGAAGAAATTAAAGAGATATAGACTTACAAAAACTTCACCCAAAAACTTCAACCAAAAACTTAGACATTTGAGCAACGCGAACGCCGACGCCGGGTGACTGCAATAGCTTTTCCTGTACTTTCGTACTTGCAAGCTAAAAAGCGAGAAGTGTAATTGTACACATTTTGATACCAATTAAAATACTGTACATATATATTTCATCAAGTCCTTAGCACGAGGACGGCAATTACTGAAGATATCTAATCCGTATGATAACCGTTGTAAACTTGTCGGCAATTCAATTTGATGAAGCGCCTGCATGAGTGCACGTGTATACATGCGTATGTTTGACGAGTTGCAGACTGAGCAATACGTTATTCAGTGTTAATTAAAATAATCATCGTAGATTAAGTTTAAATATTTATAGATAATTCCTGCATGGCAAGTATTACGTCACACAAAATTATGCTATTGGCAGCCTCTGACAGTTTGTGAACTACTCACATGATCAGATAACAGTAACTGAAACATTATAACAGCTTTGCTCGGGAAAAGCAGCCATTTTGTGCAAGAAATATGTATTGGCAGTGTGGTGCATTTCAGTCTGCGTTTTGGATACAGAACGTCAATGCACAGTATTTTGATTTGGTATTTGATACTTGCCTAAAGAGTGGGCGAGTACTTGGTTTGTTGTCATCTCACAACTTGAATGCAAGCGTCCGTTGTGGTCCATAAGAAGCTTGGTAATATAAGGTTCAAGCACCTAGCTACATGTGGATGTTTTGATTTGAATATTTTATTGCTTAAACATACATGTACAAGCAAAAGAGTTGGGCCACAATTTGTTATGGTCCTTCCCGACAACGAAAAAAATTGTAAGCAATAGTAAAGATGGCGCTCTCATAGTCTGTCATGTAAATAAATAAGGAAATAATAAAAGTAATACTAAAATTATATTAAAGTGAAAAAAGAGTAGACATATACTGACTACTACTAGTACTACTTCTACTACTACTACTACTACTACTACTACTACTACTACTAATAATAATAATAATAATAATAATAAGAAGAAGAAGAAGAAGAAGAAGAAGAATGGAATCAAGATAAAGGAAAGTTAGTAAAGAATACAGAAAGTACATTCAAAATGGTCAAAATTATGTAGTAAATAAAATAGAGATCACTACAGAGACTAGAAAGAAGGAAATAGATTAGAGTGTAGGCCATCAAATATGTAACATCTTATTTGAGTTATTCAATACGTACTTTATAAATTTAAGCCTTGTATATATTAAAACGTTTTGTTTCCTTGATGTACACTACTGAAAATCTCTTCTATTGATAAAAAGATACAAGTAGGCAAAGATCAGGAAAAGGCACAATCAGAAAAAGATTCCCACTCCAAAAACCGAGGTGGGAAAAAAACAAACTTACAATCAGGTACTTATACAATGAAAACATATCGTAAGCCGAATGAGCAGCTATTTTCCCAATAGGTGGCCACTCAGTTACCTAAACTTAACAGAAAATATGGAAACACACATAAGGCGCCTACAACACAAAAAATTTAAACACCAAAACGTAAAACAAAAAGAACCACCACAGAACGATCAGTAACACAATCAGTAACACGAAGTTACTGGCGGGCTTAAACCGGTTCTATAGGGTCACTGAAGAGGCTTAAGTAGCCGAAACCATAGTATGGCCCATCCCCTTTCTCATTAATATGTTCACTGCTCTTAAAGGATCTCAGTTTAATTTTTATTACATGGCCATAACCTCACCCTCAGCTTCTGCAGTGGTTCATAACATTTAGTTTGTTCTTCGGTCCTCGTGGTGAATCTCTAACTAGTCAATGAATCATCAAGAACAAACAAATAAATCACGAATAACATCCTGATGAATCAAAATCCAGGGGCGCACTTGATATAGCCAATCCGATTGATCCGATCGACCTGAGCATAAGGATTCTAAATCAAGTAGTCGCAATGGAGCGCGACGAAGCGCTCCGCCGTCCAAGGTGGTGTGATCGGAGCAAGTCACGTGACCTGCTCTAAAAAATTGCGTCAACAATGTTTCAATGCGAGGAGTGCAAAATTTATTTCTTCAGCATGGAGGTGTTTGTGAGACATCCATGCGTATTGCAGGGTAATAAACACGCCGTAAATCAAAATCATTTAAAGCAACAATCTTTATTGCTTTTCCTCACTTGTTTTAGTAATGGGAATGCACTCCGTTTGCCCACTTTCCCTTGATTTAGCGTGCTGCTCGGACCAATCCGATCACTCTTAAAATTTCTAAATCAAGTACGCCCCAGGACTCACAGATTGAGTAAGCTGCCCGACGATGGAGATCCCTGACGATGGAGATCCCTAAAGCGTCTCGGCCTATAAGAAGTGTGTCTAAATTCAAAAGATGGAAGTCGTTTGTACTTCGAAAGAGTTTATACGACGTTCATTTAAAAATTACTACAATTGTTTCTTATACGGACCTTCTTTGACTGACATAATCAGAACAGTGAAGAACACTACATGCTACATGTAGAAGCATTGATTCATGGCGTAGTGGTTATGTCACTCGACTTGTTAACCAGGTGTCACAGGTTCGATCACGGTCTTCTCCAGTCTGACGGATGAGAATATTAACAGAGGTCCTGTCTCCATACTATCTCTGCTCTTAAACCCAAACTCTAGCTCAGGGTGCAGTAAAAGCTGGTTTGTGTCTGACATTGTCGGTAAAATCATATTCACTGAACGCGGTGAGCATTTGCTAGTAAGTGTTTCCTTTATGATTTGCGGTCCGCTAGAACTTGAAGTGCTAGATAAAATGATTATTACGCTAGTTTAATCATATCCTAATCAAAAA
Organism: Rugalucina vietnamica; assembly: GCA_964017185.1. Lineage (NCBI taxonomy): Eukaryota > Metazoa > Mollusca > Bivalvia > Lucinida > Lucinidae > Rugalucina > Rugalucina vietnamica. The sequence continues at coordinate 2,790,071 of OZ024873.1, forward strand.
CAAAATGGGACTTTTACATTCCAAAGTTTCCAAATGCTCGAACGACAGCAGGGTTTTGCAAATGACTCAGATTGACGACATCAGCAGGTAACAACATTTGCATCATCCGCGTGATCATGTACCCTGTTTTTATGTTGTAGCTTACAACCAGGGGCACATCTCCGTGCATTACCTCAGCCGCAGGTAGGCAACCAATACAAACACCAACAGATCAAACATCCTCCAGAGAGTACAGTTGTACTAAGCAGTCAGAAATCCTTATTTACAGCGCGGCTGACAAAATCGTTAGACCGTTGTCTGACGACAAATCTCCAGATGCAAATACTGCATGCAGCATTCCCAGCAATCTTGTTTACAGTTAAAACCGACATGTCATTATGATGAAAAGCAAATTGCTTTAAGCGTTAGGCCGTTACACAAGACAGATAAATGTATCTGTATGAAATGTATTGATTTCAAAGTGCAGTTGTACACCAATGAACAATCAGTTTAGGTTAGGTACTTGATATTGTTTTGGCTTTGAAATCGGGGGAAAACACTTCATTTTGTGTACGTGTTATATGTTGACTGAAATAGCGTCATTATTAAAATGCGTGTAAGATAGTGGAGATGGAATCTCGCCTTGGCGTCGCCCATGTCACAAACTTTATAATTGTACATGCATTTTGGATATCCACGACCAATCCTTCTTGGTTTTCAAAGTTACATGCAGTTTGAACCCCAGGTGGAAAGACACAACAACAATTAGTTATTGATACAGAGAGAACATAGATCGTAATCCGAGTATATGGTGTTTCCCTAAAGGTGGTCAATCAGTTACCTGAAATAAATAAATGAATACACACATAAACGCCGTAAACAATACACTGGAACTCGTCTGATGTCCTCGCCATGTGGTCACCTCGTGGAATTTTATCGATCGTGTTTCAAGAGCATATAAATTTATCGACGATATTTTTGTTTACCTAGTAAGTAATGTTATTGATATATTGATTCTGTTTGATTTACTTTGAAACATTACGTTGTGTTTGCTTGTTATTTTCTTTGGGAAAGTGACGCGTCATAGCAGACAGCCCAGTGTTCGAAGAATATGGACATGCGCAGACAATGCAAATTATGAAACAAGTAGACCCTTAACAGAATTACTGCCATTCAACGGTCAGAAATACAAAAATTACTAGTCAGATGTTCGGTTCTCATGGTAGATCTCTACAACCGTTCTAACTATGACCATATGTGCAAGTATTTATGATATCGGATGACATGCAAGTTTCTGCCGTCGTGGTTGAAGTCCACTGGATGTAACATCGTAGAAACCACACCTTGCCTGCACGCTCGTTCCTCGATGAAATATCAGTATGAATTCTGAGCGACGTTGGCACATGCTCTGTTTTGTTTTGTTTTCTTGTTACTCCCATCAATCAATTTCTGATAATTCTTGGAAGGTGTACATTGTACACTCCGTTGTGTTTGCAGGATAAGACTACATGCATGAGGATAGAACCTGTGTAGGCATCTTTAACCTGCACAGGGGATGACTGTCCCTGCACAGGAGGCCTCCAGTTAACGTCCCGATTCGAAGAACGGCGCACTGTATCATTTCATTCCTGCAAATGACACGAGGGGAAGCGTGTTCGGACCAACAAATTTTCCTCGCCGCTGGCGGGGATCGAACCCGGGACGTCTAGCACAAGAAGCCAGTGCGCTAACTACTCGGCAGCCTCGCTTCCTATGTTCTAGCATGTACATGAACGTACTGTGAGAGCTTGTAATACCAGTGAAATGCGAACACGCACATATTATAGATAAAAAAGGTACAAGTAGGCAAAGATCAGGAAAAGGCGCAATCAGAAAAAGATTCCCACTCCAAAAACCGAGGCGGGGAAAAAAACAAACTTACAATCAGGTACTTATACCATGAAAACATTTCGTAAGCCGAATGAGCAGCTATTTTCCCAATAGGTGGCCACTCAGTTACCTGAACTTATCTAAAATTATGAAAACACACATAAGGCGCCAACAGCACAAAAAATTTAAACACCAAGACATAAAACGAAAGAACCACCACAGAAGTATCGCCTTGGAACGATCAGTAATATAAATTACTGGCGGGCTTAAACCGGTTTTACAGGTACCTAACCTCACCCTCAGCTTCTGTAGTGGTTCACAACATTTAGTTAGTTGTTCGGTTCTAGTGGTGAACCTCTAACTAGTCAATGAATCATCATGGACAAACAAATAAATCACGATAATTCTATGATGAATCAAAAACGAGGACTCACAGAGGACTAACTCCGGACCAAAAGAAAAACACCAGTTGAACCCCGGTGAATAACCTACTAACTTCGGAGCAAAAGAAAAAGGTGGGCTAAGCAACAGACAAGAAGCTCCGGCCCCAACCAACTAAAATGAATAGCTTTATGTTGGGGCCATCATAGAGTCTGACGCCCGACCCACCGGCGTGCAATTAAAGAAGGCAGCATAGCTATCAACCGTGATTGGGTTAAAAACTAGGCATTCAGACTGTCGCATAACATTTAAGTTATATCCTATACGTCTGTAATGCGTAATGATTTTTCTGAATTGAAAAGAAAAATCTTTCCTTCCTATAAGTTTCTTAAATTTGTAAACCAAGTCACCATAAAATTCTGGTTCCGAAAGGCCCTGGCGTAAAAAGGTCTTTAGCCCAACATTAAATTTTGAAATCATTTCATAGTGTCTGCGATAAAATTTAGAAAATTTAGATAAGCCTACTGAAACATCGACCAGGAATCGAAATCTTTCCAAAAATGTATATTGTTGTAAAATAGGTCATGAAAAGTCTTAGGAATGACAAACCAAAATCAACACATCTCCATGTGTGTCTTGTAGATTCAGGTCATTGCCCAGCGGAGGTAGATATTGCTGAGTCAGAACCTCTTGCTCCGGGGACAGGAAAGAAAAAAAGTATTTTTTTCAAACATTACAAATCTGAACAATGCCATGATCAGAAAAGTGATCACATGTAGTCACTAATAAAAGTGTTATTTTTGACCGTTCATCTGTATACTTCTTGTGTGGGCTGTGTTTTACTATGGGTCATTGGGTTCGTTAATTCCAAGAATATGGTTTAGACCATCCCACTCATTTTAACAAGCTGCTAAGCTCAGGTAAAGTATATGCATGATAATACGTGAATGCATTTCGTCCGATGCACACATTAACGCAGGCTTTTCGACAAGCAAAAAAAAAAAAAAAAAAAAAAATAGTTATGTGTCAAGGAAGATAAAAGTGTGACGAATATCCATTTTTAAAACCGTAGTATTTGTTGAAATTTCTTTAAAAAGCTCATAGTTTGATATTCGTCATGTAAAATCGCACAACTTTGTCAGTTTTCCCGATTAAAATCGATGTGTGTCGTGTTTTACAAAGAAATCGCTTTCGCACCTGATTCACCTACTTAGTTTTCTAGAATAGACTTTCCCGTTATAATGGAACAACCCGGATATTGCACGTGACTGGATGGGTATAAAAGGAGCAAGCGAGGCAGTGATAGTCATTATTGTGAAAGAAGTCGGAGGGTTTAGATCGAAGAGAGAGACTGTAGGCAGTTGATGATGTAGTAGTAAATAGGCTTCGTGGCACGGAGCTCAGGCTTTGGGATAACGAGAGATCATTGCGATAGCTCTTATCCCCTAGTGTTGAACCTCTTAGTGCTGAACGAACATTTGAGACTCTTTGGCCACAGAGATCATTGCGATAGCTGGGCCTTGGTCACAGAGATCATTGCGATAGCTGGACCTTGTTCACAGTATCAATGCGATCACTGGAACAATTTGGAGTCTCAAATAGAAGTTCCTGGGAAGCCAGTGATTTAGGCTATAGTGGGATAGCCAACGAAACCATAGGGGTTTCAAGCCTGTCAGTGTTGAGCAAATTACGTTTTTAATTATGAGTTCCTGAACGTAGACTTGGTTTGAAACCATTCAGTCACATATCAGTTTTTGCATTAGAACTAACGACAGTTTTTTCCAAAACGACGTGTATGAACCACACCAAGACCTAGGGCGAGGGTTGGGATCCCATAAAACTGGTTTAAGCCCCCTAGTAATTTCATTACTAACCGTTCCAAGGCGGTGCTCTTGGTGTGGCTCATCTCGTTCAACATTAGTATAGTCGTTTAAATAGCATCGTGCTCGGTACATGCTTCGAATATTATAGTTTTTATAGTTTAAGATATACAGAAATACATAGCTCGGTCTTTAAAATATTAAGCTAGCAACGCCGTCTGTGTGCTTGATCCCTCTGCTCAGCTACACGTGTATATCAATTTAGAGGAAAATGTACAAGTGTTCCTCTGTACATCAATGTCGATTTTTTTCTCGGAGAACAGTGGTCTTTGGATTCTTTTTTGGCGTAATAGAACAGACTTTGATCAGGAGATGTAAGAGATAAAATGTGCACAACTGAGGTTTCTGCCCGGCACAACCTCTTCGACACTGCCACAGAGGAAAACAAGTACATGCTTGAACTTGTGTGTGTGTGTATGCCCCAGTTCAGAAAGATCATATCTGCACGAGTCTTCATTGATGCGGAAATGTGACACAAATTGGTGAGTGTGTACACGGCATTTCCCGCCTTTTAGCGGAAGAAACGAGGTTCACTGCTTCAAGCGCATGTGGTGCCGTTACAATAAGGGCCTGTATTAGATTGTTGTATTGTATAATTCAAACAAACGAACAAACAAACAAACAAACAATTACGTTTAATTTGTTTGATACATGTACTAGTAATCAAAATCAAGTCGATCTTTAAGATTGAAAACTTTGAAAACAAAATACACCAAAAAAGAACAACAACATTAACTTAATGTAAGATTTAAAAAAAAAATAGAAAAAAAAAAAAAAAAAAAAAAAAAAAAAAAAAAAAAAACAATAACATATATAATAAAAAAGGGAAAAAATCACTTTTTTCTTCTCCTTTTTGCATGAGCCTGAAATGAACGTGGAAAGCGTGCGCTGTTATGCGACTGCTGATATCTCGTGCAACATACTCCGTTCTTGCAATGAACGTGGACATGTATACCGTGGATTTTGCGAGAGAAATGCAAGGACCAAGCAAGGATTTTGTGTGGATTTTTTTTCTTTTTTTTCCAAGCGTGAAAGTGAAGGATATAAGCACCATGGTGACTGTAATGTAAGATAAATTAAAATAAAAGGGCCAAGTATGTCCTGTTTGTTATGGGCCGAGATGTCCCGGAATCACAATTTATCTGTACACTTGGATCTGTTTGAAGTTGTGCTAGTGTCTCAGCGAAAGGATGGATAATCCGTCCACTATTAATTTGATTAATGGATGGAAATCCATCCATAATTGGTCAAAAATTTGGAAGGTTTAACGCTCCAAACGTCTGCAAAAAGTTTGGATGGATTATCCATCCAAAAGGATTGGACGGATTATCCATCCAAACCTTACAATTCTGAGTTCGGAGGGGTATCCGTCGTGGACTAGACTGGTCTTTGAAACTTTTAGCACTTCTTAACAAACAAAGCATTGGGCATTTAACTTAGGTAACTCATGTCAGACTTGGCTTCTAGCAAGATGCTTAAACAATTAAACAAGTGATAGGAAATCAGTTTGTCACTCAAAAAGGGAGATTGTTTGGATAGAGCAGATTGTTTTGTATTTTTGACAATTTTGCTAAATTCACTCTAAGGGACAATTTGGCACCTTGAGATGGAACTTAGTACAGGGAATTTCATTGGGTTTTGCAAAAATGTTTAGGATTGGTCGGATCTAAGGGAACAGTTTGTTGGTTGATCGAAAAGGTGCAAATATTTGGGAACACAAAATTTTAGTTTTTGAAATTCACTTCTGATCTGGATATGAAACTGAGAACATGTGATTTTGCAATGTAGACTCTGCATAGACCATTTGACATTTATTGGCTTTGTGCAAAGACTTCCAAATCTTTGTAAAATCTTAAGTTGCAGTTTTAATGTGATGTGCTAATAAGGACTTGTACATAATAATCAATAAGGGCAAGAATAAGAAGTTTAAGAACAAATAAATTTAAATCTGGAACAAGGGAAACAGCAGTAGAATTTAGAAACACAGAACTTTACATTTTACAATTAAGGGCACAGATGAACAGTAGTTTTGGAAAATCATATGCTGGTGACATCGGGTTTAGGACAATACAAATTTAAGTATTTCGCGTAACAACAGGAACATTTTGGAAATTCATAGTGTAAGACTTCAGGAACAGAAAGTGACAAAAAGTGCATTGTGTTTAGGACAAATTTAGGACATTCTGAAAAAGTGATTTAGGAACAATTTAGGACATTGAACACAGACCTGTCAACTCTCCCGGGTATCCCGTTATTCTAACGGTTTTGCCATGGACTTACGACCTCCCGTCCGATTTCAATTTAAAACGCCAAACTAACGGATTTCGGGCTGTCTACCGGTTAATTTTAACATCCGAAACAAAAAAGAAAACATATCCCGGTTTTTCCGTGTTTACACAAACAAAGTCAAGGTCATTGCAAATTTCCGGTTGAGTTCGGGAATTTTCGATCGTTCCGACTTCTATTTTTAGCGTATTCGGCAAGTCTCGGGTGTATGCGAGGTTCTCCGATCTATTTTCAAGCATGAAATCGGTGAAAGATAAAACAATCTTTGTGATTGGCCATTAACTTTTTAGGCTGATTTCGGAACCAATCAGATTGCATGTAACAAATGATCGTTGGGAAAACTACCAATATGGCCGCGCCCTTGGTAGAAATAATGTCGAAACTGATTTTTCGATCGAATTTCATCGTTTCTTCGCGGTTTTTGCATCATAGGCTTTATAGAAAAGTGCACAAGCGAATTTTCAATACCTAAGGTATGACACCGTCTCAATTTTTCCTTGTTTTATGGGTTTAGTATCGGTAAATGCTAGCGGTATACTCCTTTTTTTTTGCCAATAAACAAGTATTGTCTTTTTGAAAAGCTGCAAAAAAATCTCCCTCCTGAAGAAAAAATCTCCCTCCTTGAAATTTTATAGGTCTTAAAGCGCGCGCGTAAGTTGCATGCTAATTTGGTCGAAACATCGCTGTTTCGCGCAATCTCCCTCTTAAAATTTTGAGGAGGTTGACAGGTCTGATTGAACAAGTAAATAAATCTGCATCAATCGCGTTTTTACATTTTTGAAAATAATAATTAAAATTTAGAAAACTACAAATCTTTCTTGAAGTTTTATTTCTGCGTTTAGACATTTAGGCTATTAGCCAAGACATTTTAAACTGTTCACATGGTGGTCGTTAAGCTTCAGTGTAAATCAGGGTCCTGTGTGCTACCAAACAGCTTGAGCTTAATTCCCCAAAATCTGCCAAGCGAGTGCGTTCACACAGTGACCTCGAAACAGACATTAGGCCATTACAAATAAGCCACAGCAGCGACCCTTCCCAATGTGACATATATATATATTCAAAACATAATTGTACATATGATCTTATTGCCTGAATAAATCTTATCTTATCTTATCTGGATGAAGAAGTAGCGTAAGGCGACCAGTGATCGATCAGGGACCAGTGATCGATCAACTAGTGATTATCGGCTATTAATTCTCAAAGAATACCTGAAGTAAATCTTATGCTAGTCTCGACTTTAAGCGCATTATATTACCTTACAAACACTGATTTAGTTTTACTTTGGAAAGCTTTTCTATCTTAGATTTTCTTGCACTTTACGAAGAGGGGGTCTTAGTTGTACTGCTTAAAAGCGGTGATTGTTCAATGAATTCTTCAAGATGAAACAACTTGCATTCGTTCCGACTGGCTAAATTTTTCAACTTTAGTGCATACTAAACAAAGTTGATCCACATTCCAAATTGTATAAGATAACGCTGCGATTAATGGACAATTTCTGTGATTTTCGAGCTATTTTTTCAACAGTTTTCCATTGTTTCTATGGGTGTTTATGCTTTTTGACCACCTCATTCCGCTGCTTTATTTCTTTTAACTCACTGAAAATTTCCAAACTGTGTTTCGTGGCTAGAGGTAAGCAATAATCATTCTTTCTAAAAATGTGCATACCTTGAAAGGCTTCAAAGTTAGCCGCGGTTTCGGAGAGAAAAAGAAGGTGATCGATCAATGGTCCACCTGACTGTGATTCACGCTGTATGATGGTGGGTGTGTTAAAATGACGTCACTGAGAATGTGACGTGATGACGTCATAAATTGACATATTGGAAAACATGGCGAAGGTTCAAGCTTGCATATGGTATGTACACATGCATTCTCCACTGCATGTCTGATCCGCAAATTTATCAAACAAGGCTATTTTTGATCGATCACTGGTCCCTTTACGCTATAAGAAAACAAATTCAAAAAAAAATACCTTAATTATTTTCAGCCACTTCCCTCCTGAATTACACAGCTCTTCACCACTGACGACCAGCTTTGAATCTGATGTCCCATTCAGATCTCTGACTCTTTCACTGTTTTTCTGAGGCTGTGCAAATACTTTGATAAAACAACGTCCGTTGCACTGGTATTCAACTTCAGAAGGCACATAACATAAGCATTCAGGAAGTTTTTTCGATTCTTTGAAGCAGCGAATGCAGTCTTGTAAACAGCGAATACGCGCTAAACGCTTCTGTGATTGTTGAATGTTCATGGTGCTGTGTCATCTATGTGAAATACAAATGTGTTAAATAAATGTACATGTCTAAAACAATGATTTGGTAAATCTGCAACTTCAACTTTCTGTTTTGACTTTTTCCACCGGAACCCACAATCCGGAAGTAAATGAAAACGAAATACCTTCTAAAAAGCGGAAACCGCTCTGCATTGAACCGCATTGAACCGCTCTTCACTCTGCATTGAACCGCATGTTTTCTGAGAGGACTTTCGTCCGGAAGTGGAACACCGCGGCTTGGAGTTTGTCACTCACCAACACACCCACCCACTCACTCACTCACTCACTCACTCACTCACTCACTCACTCACTCACTCACTCACTCCACTCACTCACTCACAGACTCAAGCCACCCAACCACCCACTCACTCACTCACTCACTCACTCACTCATTCACTCATTCACTCACTCACTCACTCACTCACTCACTCACTCACTCACTCAATACTCACCAACTCACTCCCACAACCATCACTCACTGACTCACTCACTCACTTACTCACCCACACACTCTTACACTCACTCACTCATTCACACACCCACTAACTCAATCACTCACCTATTCACACACTCACTAGTACACACACACACTGACTCACTCACCCACTCACGCCACCTACTCACTCACTCACTTACTCACACACACACACTCAAGTCACCCAACCACCCATTCACTCAATACTCACCTACTCACCCATTCCCACATACACCACTCAGTCAGTCAGTCAGTCAGTCACTCACTCACTCACTCACTCACTCACTCACTCCACTCACTCACTCACTCACTCACTCACTCACACAATCTTTCACTCACTCACTCACTCACTCACTCAGTCACTCACACACACTCACTCACTGACTGACTCACTGACTCACTGACTCACTCACTCACTCACTCACTCACTCCACTCACTCACTCACTCACTCACTCACTCGCCCACCCACTTACTCACTCACTCACACTCAATACTCACCGACTCACTTACTCCTCGGATCCAATAAATCCCACAACCATCACTCACTTACTCATTCGCTTACTCACTCACACACTCTTACACTGACTCACTCTCTCACCCACTTACTCGCACACTCACTCACTCACCCACCCACTCACTCACTCAATACTCACCGAATCACTTACTCCCACAACCATCACTCACTTACTCACACACTCTTACACTGACTCACTCTCACCCACTCACTCGCACGCTCACTCACTCACCCACCCACTCACTCAATCACTCACCCATTCATTCACTCACTCACTCATCCACTCACCACTCACTCACTCACACACGCACACAAACACCGAGAACATTGCTGCAGGCAATAACCACTGACTTTTGGTCTAGAAGCAAGAGTCTCTCGTTTACCATGCCAGCACTCTACCACTGAGCTAACGAGCCACTTGACTCTGCATCGGCTCGGCTGGGGCTTTCATACCCCACCTTTGGTACATTGTGTCCATTTTTCGCACATTCGGTGAAGATTGACAAGGGGAACAACTCTGACAGGAAAATTATTTTTCAACACAAAACATTTTTTCAACATGAAATCTGTAGTTTCGGAATAAGAAGCATGCCAAGCTCCCCAACTGTTGCCTACTTTTATGACCCAGATGTTGGAAACTTCCATTATGGTAACAATTTTGAGTCACTTGATTTTCTAAATCTTATTTCAGTTTGATGCTAAGGGAACAAGTATTAGCTTTCGAAAAAGAATGCTTAAGAGACTTCATTTCAGCTTCAGGTACATAATCATTAGTCTGTAAACAGTTGGTCAAGTGGCTCGGTAGCTCAGTGGTAGAGTGCTGGCATGGTAAACGAGAGACTCTTGCTTCTAGTCGTGATCTGGCCACATACTTTTTCCTCGCCTGTGACAAATGGTGGCCCAGTGTTTGTGCCTGCTCGGTGGTTTTCCCTGAAGCTAGAAACTTGAATGTGGCAAACTTGTCACTTCTAGCTGGTGACAAAGCTTGTCACTTCGTGATTTCAATGGATTGACTTATACAGTGTAATTGTGCAAAATTTAGCCAGAGTTCTGAATATATCAGTAATCAGATATATCAAAATCCTTATTAAGGCCAAAAATAAAATTATTTTTGTTTCCCCTTTCCCGACCGACCGTGAAAAAAAGCCCCGACCGAAAAAAAATTATTTCAATTTTCCATTTAGGATTTTTTTTTTTTTGCCCGAAATCGAAAACACTAGATCCACCAAAAAGTACCGGGTTTTAGTAGATTTTCTAGCTAGTAAACAAAGTAGCTAGATCCGCGACGTCGTATTTTTTCGATCTTGTTTTTTTCAGACGCTTGGAAACCTATTAAGCTTGATTTCGCATTGAAGTCAAGCGTCTGCTAATAGATGATTCTCGGACGCAAGATTTTTTTTTTTTTTTGCTGTGATACATCCAAAAATCAGTTTGAAAATATCTTTACTTTGTTGTTTATTAGCCCCATGAATCATTTATCTCTAATTAAGAAATGGATTACTCAAATTAAGATGTTGTCCCAATGCAATTAGACATGCCATAAATTTCCAATAACACGTGTCTTGTGTAAACAAGTTACCGCTTGATTGGTCAACTACAATGAAACAATTTACCTCTTAATCAGTCATAAAACCTAGCAATTTTCATTAAAAAATCAATTGAATTACCTAATTAATTGAAAGAAGCAAATATTTTACACTTCTGTAGCAATTTTTGAAATGTCATTAGTTTTCGTGACTTGAAAAATCATGATTATTTTTTGTTTGTTTCTGCCTCTAAATCATAAATGTCATAAATGGTTGGTAAAACTTTGTTGAAAGTGTTCAAAAAAGGTTTACTATCAATGTTCTACTGGTAGTAATGAAGACTGCAAGTCAATCCAATGACTTGCCAAATAAAAAAAAAGATTTTCCTCCTTTGAAGGGGTCACCCCTTCATACATGTGATATTTCCCGATATCGGCGTATTCCCCCGATATCAAGGGCCCTTATATGCCCTTTACCCGACGGTCCCCCGATATGCCCTGTCTCCCGATATGACAAAAAGTCCATTTATGTACTTTATTTTACACTTTTTTTTTTATCCAAGTGTCCATTTCTTTATGTAAAGTGTAGTATAAATACGGTACCCAATACAGCAGTGTGTATTCAATATTGACTCGATAATTTGTGTCACTGATACCTGGAGGCTATTTATAGAGTTGTTTATCAGTCTGTGTTGGAGTGTCAAATAAATGATGTTTTTACAACAAGGATTATTTAAAATTAACTGATTAATCAAGCCTGGTGTCAGCTATGTAATTGATCACCAAAATAAACAATGTGCCTTCAAGTGACAAGCGCTGTAAAAATAGATACAATTAGAAAGATTTCAATCAATTATGGAATGACCAAAATCTACAGAGCGCATCGCAGTGAGTCCAAAGAAAATCCCATTGTAATGCTGACATTGGATTTGAGCACTTCATATTCAAAATAGTTTGGATGTAATTGTTGCTTTGTTAAAATAAAATGGTAAGAATTTACAACCTATCTAATGATATCTTTTTTTTCTACTTCAAAAACATTCCCCGAAACCACTGAGCTCTTGAATGTTATTGGTGATGACCACGAGAAAAGAAACCTCCCGATATGACAGGCAAATTTACGATATCAAACTGAAAATCTCCCGACCGCGGAGAAGGAAAATATCACATGTATGCACCCCTTATTGACCCCAAACTAAAAAGAGCCCAAAACCCTGTTTTTAAATAGAGTAACAAATTAATGATTTTTCAGTCGAAAATATTTGGGCTTGTTACTAATGTAATAGAGTTTCTATAGTTGTAAAATGCTATTTGTATTGCCTTATACCAGGTTTATATGCATTTACTAAAAACACTCGATGGTATGAAATTTGAAAAATCACAAAAAAAAAAAAATAATAATTTTCCAACCGACCGACCCTTACCTAAAAAATAGGGTCGGGAAAGGGGAAACATGAATATTTTTAAGGTTGGCCTAATAGAATATAGACTCATACAACTCGGCTGTCAGATGTTTACAATATCCATGGCCGGAAATGACTGGTCATCCATTCCGAATGTACACTCAGCCTCATATCTATCTGTAACGACATCATTCCATGTCGTTTGGACGGAACGCAGTGTTAGGGACCAGGAGTCTCGAAAGATCAGGAGTCTCGACTGAAGAAATTTATTTGGTGGTAAACTTCTACGTGAAAACTGAAACAGACAATGTGTCAGATTATAAAACCTTTCAAAGCATCTTCAGAAACCTCAATCTTCATAAAGCACGAAAACCGTACAAATAGTCAAGTGTTGTCATAATTGCAAAAACCTCAAAATTTGGATTTTCAACGCGTACAGTGCTAAACAATACTGGAGAAAGTAAGAAAGGGATAAAACTACCTCTTTGATCTTATTGCTGATTCCCAACTTGAAAGAATACGCAGATTTAACGCAATTTTATTCTTTTCTACTCGCAGAAAAAGCGCCAACTTCGGCCCGCAAATTTAGAGAGGGATCTACCCTTAATTATCTTACTCAAATCACATGTGCGCAATCAATAATCCCTAAACGCAAAAACTTGAAGGTATTTGCAACAATGACAACATCTTGGAGAAATATACCATTAAAATACAGCAACCATCTGTATGTAACGCATTCACAACTGCCATAAAATGCAATTACAAATATGATTTTCTAATGAACAATCCCTTAGGGTTTACGGAATACCGCAAATCTCAAATTTGGCTAAAAGCCGGTACAGAAATACCAGTATCAAAAGTGATTCCCTAAAATTATTAACTTTAATTATTTTATCCTCAATTGTACTACCATGCATTTTCTGAATCCTGGTCACGGCACCAAAATAGAACTTTGTTGCACGCACAAAAACAACAAAAGAAATACATATCACAATGAATCAATTATATGTGACATACAAACTGAGATGCTTACGACTAACTTTTAACATTCACTGGCTCCTCGTCGGGGAATCCCCAATTTACTCTGTTGCTTCAGACTCGTATAATAAAACCAGTTTATGAACTGGTCGTTCTAAGTAGCTTTTAGATTCAAGTCTTTGACCCTTTTTGTCAAGAGCGACAGTGCCAACTAGAACTTTGACCTTTCGGACCAGGTCATCTTGATCCGCGTTTGCCTCAACAATCTTGCCTAGGTGCCACTGACTACGAGGCAAGTTGTCATCACTGATAAGAACGATATCTCCTACTTGCGCATTTCGTTTCTTGCCTTGCCACTTACTACGCGTTTGAAGGTTTTGGAGATACTCCTTTCTCCAACGTATCCAAAATTCATTTGCCAAGTATTGAACGCGCCTCCAGCGCTTCCTACAGTACAAATCAGGTCTTTGAAACTGACCTGGAGGAGGCATTAGCAGTTTAGACTTCATGGTTAGCAAATGCTTGGGACTTAGCGGTTCCAAAGACATTGGATCGTTCGTATTTTGCACCGTAAGCGGACGGCTGTTTACAACGGCGGCTGCCTCGCACATGTATGTGCGCAAGCTCTCATCATCAAGTTGTTTGCCATGATGATATAACAAAGACGAGAGCACGTTTCTGACCGATCTTATCTGGCGTTCCCACACACCACCCATGTGGCTGGCATGTGGGACGTTTGTCTTGAACGAGAAGTTACAGCCTTCTTGAAGCAAGAATTGCTCAATCTGCTTGTCATCCATTTCAGACACGGCTTCTGCTAACTCGCGCTCCGCGCCAATAAAATTCGTACCACGATCTGATCGGAGAACTCTTACTGGACCTCTTAAGGCTATAAACCTACGCAACGCGTTTACGAAAGAGTCAGTAGTCATGGAAACTGCCGTTTCAATATGCACAGCTCGGCAACATAAACATGTGAAAATCACCCCCCATCTTTTCAATTCCTTTCTACCCTCATGAATGTACCATGGACCAAAGTAATCTACTCCACAGTATGTGAAAGGAGGTGCAGATTCAATTCTGTCATCTGGTAAACTGGCCATTTTCTGGACCTGAGCAAAACCACGGAGGCGACGACAAGTGACACAATGACTGATCAAACTTGAGACTACCGCACTTAAACCAACAACCCAGAACCCATTTCCACGAATCTCATTACTAGTAATCCCCCTCCCTTGATGATTTACTCTTTCGTGAAAATGCCGGACAATTAACTCAGTAACATGCCCAGTTTTGGGAAGGATAATGGGATGCCTTTCACTTAAGCTCATTTGTGCAAAACCCAGTCTACCCCCAACTCTCAAAATCCCTGAAGAATCAAGAAAAGGGTCCAACCGATAGATTTTTGATTGCCCTTTCTGCAGTGTCTTCCGTTGACTTGAAACAAGACGTTCAGATCCCTTGATGTCTACTTTGGAAGTTTGTAACAGATCTATTTCTTCTTTAAAAGCCTTACACTGAGCAGACATAACTAATACTTGTTGGGCTTGAGTGAGATCTTCAACTGATAGACTAGGAACACTTATAATCCTCTTTGACATCTGACCTTTTCTTTCCTTTACAGAGTTCTTCTCACTAACACTCTGTTTTAAGTTCCTCACAAACTTCAGACATAATGCAACAACTCTTCAGAGTCTGGTCCAACTTGAGATAGTCTTCAAACTTTCCCAGAGATTTTCATCACTGATCTGTACTGTCTGAGTTTCAAGCACCTGAACTTTCTTCACTTCTTGATCATCTGAAGATATCACTGGCAACTCTTCAGCACTTTCTGGATGATCCTTTTCCCACAGAAATTCAGGCCCATTGAACCATTTCCTATTTTGCACTAGATCCTCTGCACTAACACCCCGGGAGGCAATATCAGCCGGGTTCTCTTTTGTTTCAATGTAACGCCACTGTGACGATACACTGTGATCATGAATCTGTTGTACCCGATTTGCCACGAATATGTGGAAACGCCTTGAATCATTCGCAATGTACCCCAATACAATCTTGCTGTCCGTCCAATACCATTCGGTCACATCGGTGAGATCCAACTCTTGCTTTATCAAGGTACTTATTTTGACAGAAACAAGTGCTGCGTTCAACTCTAAGCGGGGTATTGTAATAGGCTTCAATGGTACCACTCTGGATTTACTCATCACTAAAGAACAGTGAACCTTTCCTTTGTCATCCATCAACCGCAAATAAGAACACTGGCCATATCCCTTCTTACTCGCATCAGAGAAATGGTGCAGTTCGGTTTTGACAATACTGCCAAACCCCTCTGGTTTGAAACATCTATCGACCTTAAGGGAACTTAGTACATGAAGACCATTCTTCCATCTATCCCATTTTGACATCAGAGAATCTGGAATTGGTTCATCCCAACTCATCTGGTCTGCGCACAGTTGCTGTAGAATTTGTTTTCCCACCAGAACAACTGGTGAAATGAGTCCAAGCGGGTCGTATACTGAGCTGACCATTGACAAGACACCACGCCTGGTACACGGTTTCTCAGAGACTGTAAGTCTAAATTGAAAACAATCCGAATCCACACACCATTGAACTCCTAGTGCTCTTTCCACTGGAAGAGGCTCTGTCAGCAAATCAACTCTTTCCAAACCTTTGGCTCTATCTTCAGGTGGAATACTTTGAAGTACTGATTTAGAGTTTGACATGAATTTGTGAAGCCTTAATCCTCCTCTACTACACATCTCTTTACTCCTTTTAATCAAGCTTTCAGCTTGGTCATCATCTGGCCGACAGGTTAAACCGTCATCCACATAAAAATCTCTTCGTATGAATTCCGCTGTGTCTGATCCGAACTCCTCTTCGTTATCCGACGCAATCTGCTTTAGACCATAGTTAGCACAGCCTGGAGAGGAAACAGCACCAAAGAGATGGACAGTCATACGATAGTCAACGGGCTCCTTTGAGAGGTCGCCATTCTCCCACCATAAGAAACGCAGAAAATCTCTCTGCTTTGGGTTAACCGAGAACTGGAAGAACATTTGTTCAGTGTCACACATGAATGCCACTCTTTCCCTTCTAAACCTACACAGAACCCCAATTAGCGCATTCGTAAGGTCTGGTCCCTGAAGCAAATGGCTGTTTAGTGACTCTCCCATAAAACTGGCACTACAGTCAAAAACAACTCTGATTTTATTGGGTTTTAATGGGTGGTATACCCCGTGATGAGGTATATACCAGGTTTTGCCCTGTTCATTCCGAAGAGATGATTCTGGTACTCTTTCCGCATGTCCATGTTTCAGCATCGCATCCATGAAAGTAAGGTAATGGCTCCTGTACTTTTGGTCCTTCTCTAGCCTTCGCTTAAGGGCATTCAACCAATGTAAAGCCACAGCTTTATTGTTAGGAAGATTCAAATTGCTATCCTTTAATGGCAGAGGCATTTCATACTTTCCTTCTACCTTTTCGATGCCATTGGATACTATGTCAATGAAGCGCTTGTCATCTACTGAGACAGCTGGACCAATGTGTTTATGCTCCACGAAATCTAGTTCCATCATCCTTGAAACATCTACTGGATTGATAATCTCCTTAACCTTTGTTTTCAAGGAAAAACGCACGTGATTATGGTCATTATTTATGACAGCCTGATCATCTGAAGCCACTGATGGTTTTACTTCGCATACAACAGTACGGTGACTGACACCCACAGAATCCAGTTCAACATTTTCATCGCAATCGCTAGAAATCATCCCAACGATACCCCAACCAAGATCTGTCTTCTGTGCAAAAGGTCCAGTTTTCTCTGGCGCAATAACATCTCTTGGCAGTAAAGCCTGGGAGCAGTTGTAACCGATTAGTAAGCCTACCTCGCAGTTTTGTAATGGTAGTAACTCACTCGCAATTCCAGCTAAAGGAGGCAATTTCTTTGCCATCTCCGGTGTAGGAATATGGGAACGATTTGCTGGCATGATTTGTCTGGTGTATAGCACAGGTAGAGGTATTTCTAATGAATGCTTATAACCCCTCACTATCAAACCTGTAATTCTTTTACTCTTCACAATCTTATTCTCTGCATACATAGTGGACAGCGATAAGTCTACTTCTGTTCCTGAAACTCCAAGGGAATCGCATGTCTTTTCTAGTATAAAGGATGTGTCTGATTGCGAATCAAGCAGTGCGTACACTAAGCGTTTGGCATCTGGCGAAGTCTCATGTGCTACGTACACTGGTAAGATCATTGAGCTCATGTTACTTGAAACAGCTTGATTCATAAATGATACCCCTAGTTGTGAGGTGCTGTGACTAATTACATCCCTTTGATTTTCCGATTTCAGATCCTTGCTCTGATTATGTGGTTTTGGTGGCGTTGCCGCAAATGTGTCTCCATGGAGAGACGTCGGGTGTGCCTTGTTACATTTTTCACACCTTTTCCGCGCCTTGCACCCCTTTGAAACATGATCTCTCCCAAGACAACCATAGCAAAGCTTCTTCTCTTTAATCAGAGCCTTTCTTTCTTCTATGGATTTGGCCAGGAATATTCTACAAGAGTCTAGTTCATGATTCTTCTTGTGACAGAGATAACACCCCACTGTATTTTCTTTAGCTACACTTGTGGCAAATGACACTGGTGTATCTTCAGACTCAACTGTTGTTGCAAAGGACCGCCCCTTGGCTGGATTTCTTCCGCTTCTTCTTTCACCATGAATATCTGCTCTCTCTGAGTTACCATGGCTTTGATCAGATCTCAATGCCTGAAGAGAAGTTATAGGGTTGCAAGCTATTTCGGCTTCTGTCGTCATGAATTCCATGAACACTTTGAAGGGAGGAAACCTCTTTTCTTTTTCTTTCCAATGGGTGACTTGCCTATTCCATCTGTTGACTATCCATTCTGGTAGTTTTTGGAGCATTTTCCTATTTTCTCTATCATCATCAAGTACACCTAAACAATTTATACTATTCATTGCAGTGTTGCATTGTTTCAAGAAATCTGTGTACTTTCGCAAACCATGGCCATCTCTTGGCTGGATTTTTGGCCACTTCTCGAGTTTATCGCGAAACGCATTTCCAATTACAAATGGATCACCATATCTCTGTTCAAGCAATTTCTTTGCCTCCTCATAAGCCTCATCTGATGAAAGCAAAAACAAATTCTCTATTACTTCTCTGACAGAACTTGACAAATATTTCTTCAAGTAATGTATTTTCTCATTGGAGGGTATCCGCTTTTGCTCTATTAATGTTTGAAATGACGATTTCCACCCTGGATATTTTAAAGGATCCCCATCAAAAATATTTGGTTCAGGGGGAGGTAGACGGGTGAGACTTACATGTTCTGCAAATGTTTTTGCTAATTCTAGTATATCACTCTGAGTGTAATTCCCAGTTTCATGTGCAGGTACCAAAGTTTCATGAACAAGTTTTGGGGAAATTTCATGAACAAGTTTTGGGGAAATTTCATGAACAAGTTTTGGGGATGTTTCATGAACATCTGGTTTATATTGAACCCCAGGAGTAAATATCCGCCCATGAGGATTCAAACCAGAAGTGGCTCTGTTACCAGAATTAATATGGTCATAACTCTGTTGAGGGTCATCAATAAAAGGCTTCTTGTCAACCAATATCTGAGCATGTGACTCAACATACTTATTTGTCAATTCTTTCTTGTCAATTTCATTTAAGGGTAACTTTAAATCAATTTCAGACCCCATGACAGAACCGGCAGTTTCCTCTTGAAACGCTACTAACTGAGCTTCGGCAATTTCTAATCTTTTTTGTGTTTGGATTTTTTCCAAATCCGCTTTAGTTTTGGCTTCAGTATCAATGTACTTTAATTTGATTTTAAGAGCGGCTGCTTGGGCTGCGGCATCTGATCGTTTTGATACGAAAGACGTGTGAGACCTGCGTGATGTACGGCTAACTTTAGACGGAGCCACGGTATAGCGTGATTTTGACTCTATTTCAAATTTTAAATCAGTGATCCTGTCTGCGGCCTTACACATAAAATGTTGATGTTCTTGCTCAATATTTTCAATCAATTCTGACAAATTCTCAAGTTCTGAAATTTCGGCTCCCTTACTTTGAAGGTATTGCAAACGACCGAAAGTATCCTGAATCTCGGTAAAGCATGTTTCAAGCATATTTCTCCTGCTACGAATTTGCTCAAGATTATTTTCATCAGAAATTGATACCGACAGCGAAACGATTTGTCCGCGCCATTTCGATACAGCAGACTTTAACTTCTTTTCTTGTTGGGAAGCTTCATATTGCATACCCTTCTCAGTGTACGAACGCTCACGCGAACTTGTACGGATCCCCGTTACATTTTCTGAACCGCCCGCAGGTTCTGCTGATTGCGTATCAGATGTTTGCTGTATTACTGTTTTATCATGAACTGAAGTGTCAGAATGAGACATGTTGACCCTTATAAAATGTTACCACAATTTTCACAACTTAAATGAATGTTTATATATAGGTGATTCTATCTGTGTAATTCTAAAATCATGTCACTAAATTTTATCAGTTTCTAATTGTCTTTTGTTTATATCACATCACAAACTGACAGCCACATGCATGTGGTTGGGCATTCCCTACCTACATGAGCAACTGCAGTCAATTTGTGTGGCTGGGCGTTCCCTGCCTACACAAAAATTAGTTCATTCGACCGTATATAAACTAAACACAACAGTCTCTTCTTATCTTCCGGCTGATCGATTTCAACCACGACTTTGATAGTTTATGTTTTGGGTGAATGCCATCTGTATACATGTTATATCTTACAGAGTATCTCTGCTTCTTATTTTCGCCTTACGACTTCTTCTAAGGTCTTCATTCAACGATGGAGAAAAAGTTTTCATATCTGTATTCAACCGGGTTATGAAACTGTTCACCGTTTCCAAGTACTGGCTTAAACGTTTATCAACCGCCTTAAAAACACTTGGATTGGGATGCCCCCTTGATGCGTGTGATTGAATAATATGGCAATTGTAGGATTGTTAACTTTACACCCTTTTTATTCAGAAGTTTTTTCACCATAAGGAAGTGTCTCTGGAGAAGGGAGACAGCATCTTTCTCTCTTAATTGAACATATTTAGATTTCACAGTTTTGGCTTTACCCAAGCCAAAGCAGGGCTGTCTGATGGTTAGGTCACAAGTACCAGTCCACAAGTACACCGAGAGCTTTCCATGTTTCCTTATTAAGCCATCAATGTTCTGTTTCAGCCAAAGATATCTGTCCAAGGTAGTAGCACCACTTTTATAGGCCCAAAGAATATTGTCTTCTAAATCGCTTGATTTAGACGAAGCATTCTGCAGATATCTGCCTTTACTATCCGAGATTAGCACTGGTTTGGAATGGAACAAAATTCGTTTCTGTGAACTGTCTTGCTTATGAATGTTTTTGGATAGGCGATTGTCACTCATTACCGCAGGATGATATTAGCAACAGTTTTCTGTCTCAAGAGTTTTTGCTGAGACACTCGCAGAGTTTTCACTGTAACGACATCATTCCATGTCGTTTGGACGGAACGCAGTGTTAGGGACCAGGAGTCTCGAAAGATCAGGAGTCTCGACTGAAGAAATTTATTTGGTGGTAAACTTCTACGTGAAAACTGAAACAGACAATGTGTCAGATTATAAAACCTTTCAAAGCATCTTCAGAAACCTCAATCTTCATAAAGCACGAAAACCGTACAAATAGTCAAGTGTTGTCATAATTGCAAAAACCTCAAAATTTGGATTTTCAACGCGTACAGTGCTAAACAATACTGGAGAAAGTAAGAAAGGGATAAAACTACCTCTTTGATCTTATTGCTGATTCCCAACTTGAAAGAATACGCAGATTTAACGCAATTTTATTCTTTTCTACTCGCAGAAAAAGCGCCAACTTCGGCCCGCAAATTTAGAGAGGGATCTACCCTTAATTATCTTACTCAAATCACATGTGCGCAATCAATAATCCCTAAACGCAAAAACTTGAAGGTATTTGCAACAATGACAACATCTTGGTGAAATATACCATTAAAATACAGCAACCATCTGTGTGTAACGCATTCACAACTGCCATAAAATGCAATTACAAATATGATTTTCTAATGAACGATCCCTTAGGGTTTACGGAATACAGCAAATCTCAAATTTGGCTAAAAGCCGGTACAGAAATACCAGTATCGAAAGTGATTCAGTTACACTATCTTACATAACGCACATATCCTCGACACCAATATTAGGCTAGACAGCCTCTGTAGGTGCATTCTTGTAGTAGTCTCTTGGTTTTGGTCCGGGACTGTAGCACCAGGGACTAAACTTATACGGGTGGTTTTTCCAAAACACATTTAACCAAGATTTGAAGCAGTTCAGTGAGGGTGCCATGACTACATGTTCGGGTAAAGCGTTCCAAGAGTCTATCACTCTTAGACTGAAACTGTTGGATCTGATTTTTAGCCTATGCTGTTTCTTAGCTAGTTTAAGTTGATGTCCCCTTGTGACAGTGTAAGTTGGAAAAGCGAACAGCTTGTCTTTGTTGATTTTGTCAATGTTGTGCACTATTTTATAAACTTCTACTAGGTCAGCTCTTTCATGTCTGTATTCTAGTGACGGCAACCCCAGTTTTCTTAGCCTTTCAGGGTATGATAGATTTTTAATACTGGTTACCAATTTTGTGGCTCGCCTCTGAACATTCTCGATCGCTATCATATCCTTCTTGAACAGTGGAGTGCAGACTGTTGTCGCGTATTCCAAATGTGGTCTGACAATTGTTTTGTAGAGGTTACGGAACATGTCATGGTCCATGTATGTGAAAGTTCGAAAGATTATTCCCAGGTTTCTGTTTGCTTTATTTACTTTTTCATTTATATGTTTGCTGAAGTTCAAAGATTGATCAATTATAACACCAAGGTCTTTTTCACTAGATACTTTCTCAATTTCTATTGTTTCCTGACCAGTATTCATGGTATAAGTTGCTGGGTCCGTTTTAAAACCAATATGAAGGTGTTTGCACTTTTTAAAGTTGAACAACATTTCCCATATATTTGTCCATGTTACTGCCTCATTTACACTGTATTGGACTTGTTCAACATGTTCTTGATTTGTTACACTTCTATAAAATTTTGCATCATCAGCAAACAGTTTCATTATAACTGTTATAACGTCCGGCATGTCATTGATAAAAACCAGAAAGAGAATAGGCCCCAGAACACTACCTTGGGGAACTCCGCTTGAGACTGGGATTGATTTAGATAATTTTCCATTGACGTTAACTTGCTGTTTTCTGTTGCTCAGGAAGTCCTTGATCCAAGAATGGATGTTACCCCGTATTCCATAGCCCCACAATTTTCTTAAAAGCCTTTTGTGTGGAACTTGATCGAAAGCCTTGCTCAGGTCGAGGTAGATAACATCAACGTCTTCGCCTTTATCTAGAGCACTAGTGACATCCTCAGAGAAATTCTAAAAGCTGTGTAACACATGATTTACCAGCCAGAAAGCCATGTTGGGATTTAGCAAATAGATTATTCACTGACATGTGTTTGACAATCTCATCTCTTATAATTCTTTCTAAAAGTTTTCCAGGTACTGATGTCAATGAAATAGGCCGATAGTTATCTGGTTTTGTTTTTGATCCTGATTTAAATATAGCTGATACATGTGCAGACTTCCATATGTCCGGTAATTTTTGTTCATCTAGTGATTTTTCAAATATATACTTTAGGGGTGTTAATAAGGCTGCCTTACATTCTTTTAGTAACATTGGATGGATATTATCTGGTCCCTGAGACTTGGAACATTTGAGTCTATCAATAGCTTTTGAAATACTGCAAGTTGTTATTATGACATACATGTACTTAATTCTTGCTCATAGTTCCTGTCATTAAAATTTGGAATTGGCTCTGACTCATCCTTTTGGAAGACACTTGCAAAAGGGTATTATTGATGAGGAATATGGCATGTGGTTGATGATATACATGAGACTCTTCATAAATAATAGAGAATAAAAGATGAATGGTGATAGGATGAAATGTGGTTTGAGTCAGTTTAGCCTTTAGGTGTAGAGTTCTCTTATGTATATGAGCTGCGTCATGAGAAAACCAGATTTTGCCTATGTGAAAACAAAGGCGCAGATCTGCTTTGCAGTAACTACAAAGCTGATCAGCGCCTTTGTTTTCGCTACACAGATAGAACAATGCCTCTGCTTTCTAAATCCAAAATTTCTTGCCTCTAGCCATCTTCTGTGCTTGTACAGCTCGGTTTTTGTCAGACCTGGTCTGAAACCCAGAAGACTAGTTTTCTCGCATTGCAGATTCATGGCTCATAATGTCACAGGACCATCTGCTGGAGCTTGGCATCACTTTAATATTTATGCCCCCAACTTTGAAAAAGTTGGAAGGGCATATTGCTTTCGGCTTGTCTGTCTGTCTGTCTGTCTGTCTGTCTGTCTGTGTGTGCGTGTGTACGTCTGTTAACTTTTGAATGGTGAATGTTAGGGATTTGAAATTTTATGTGAGTATTCCTCATGAAAAAATAGTTGACCCGTATTTTTTTTCTTGTCCGAGTTATGCCCCTTTTCTGAGTTATTTCCCATGGAAAACAAAATTTGAAAATCTTGTGTGCAAGATATCTCGAAAAGTCTTTAAGCTAGAGCCTTCATATTTGGTATACTGGTTGGGGCTGATGAGTAGATGACCTGATTAACTTTTGAGAACTTTTTGTCAAATTTTGACAAAAATACAGAATGTTGAAATTTTGATTAATTTTTCCACTTTTCGGTGAAATTTGAAACTTTTGAACGGAGAATGTTAGGGATTTGAAATTTCATATACAAATTCCTCATGAAAAAAAAGTTGACCCGTATTTTTTTTTTCATGTCCAAGTTACGCGCCTTTTTGGAGTTATGCCCCTTTTAAAACAAAATTTGAAAATCTTGTGTGCAAGATATCTCAAAAAGTATTTAAGCCAGAGCCATCATATTTGGTATACTGGTTGGGGTTGAAAAGAAGATCACCTAATTAACTTTTTAGGACTATCCGTCAAATTTTGATAAAATAACTCCATTTCGAAATTTTTACTCCATTTATAACTTGTCTACAAAAAGCTTTCATTCTGTTTCTGGATCGAGGTCAAAAACAGAGGCAACCGAACAGCTTCTTTAGGAAATTAAATTTCACTTCATTCAAATGAAATAAATGAATCATACAAGCTGCCAGTTTAGGGACAAGTATAGTTGGGGGCATAGTGTTTTACAAACACACATTTCTAGTTACCTTTTGTTTCAGCTTTTAATGAATTGTTTATAAATTGTTCAAGTGTTCTGTTTTTAGGCCCAGGACATCCGATGAAACCAGCCAGAATTGCTCTCACTCACTGCCTGGTATTGCATTATGGACTTCATAAAAAGATGCAGGTATTGGAAATTTGTAATAGTGTATGAACCCAGGCATGCCTCCTATCATTAAAGAATTATGATATTTTCCTCTTTAGCTCACCTGTACGAAATTGCAAGGAAGAGCTATTGCAGTCACCAATGTGTCGGCATTGCTCAAATGTTAAGTTTTTGGTTAAAGTTTTTATAAGTCTTAACTCTCTTGAACATATTGATGGATTAAGTCGTTACTTTACATGTTGGTAGATATTGGTCTGAAGTTTTATTCAGTATCATCACGACCCACCTGGGTGACCTTGAGGTCAAGGTCACAGACTTAAAAAATTGTGTTAAGTTTTTGGTTAAAGTTTTTGTAAGTCTATATCTCTTGAATGTGTAGATGGATTAAGTTGATACTTTGCATATTGATAGATTTTGGTCTGAAGATTTATACTGTACCATTCATTAAGACCCACCTGGATGACCTTTAGGTCAAGGTCACAGACTTAGAAATTTTGTGTTAAAGTTTTTGGTTATTGTTTTTGTATGTCTATACCTTTTGAATATGTAGATGGATCAAGTTGATACTATGCATGTTGATAGATATTTGTCTGAAGTTTTATGCTGTTCCATCATGACCCACCTGAGTGACCTTGAGTTCAAGGTCACAGTCACAGGCTTTAGAATTTTATGTTAAAAAAGTTTTAGGTTAAAGTTTTTATAAGTCTGTATCTCTTGAATATGTAGATGGATCAAATTAATATTTAGTATGTTGGTAGATACACATATTGGTCTGAAGTGTAATGCTGTATCATCCCGGCCCACCTGAGAGACCTTGAGGTCAAGGCCATGGGTCATAGATTTTAATAGATTTAGTCATGCGACAGCTCTTATTGGGATCTATGTTTACCTGTTATAAATATTAGAAAGTTTCAGTTAGTAAACATAAATACATGTAAAGGGAGAATCATGATAATTGTTTGTTTATATTGACTCATCCTGGCCCGACAAATTTTCAGTCATGTCGGGACTGAGCCACCACTTCTTGGGTTTTAACCAATGCTCTGGGGAGTTGATGTGTGGCTCAAGGGCACAACAAGTTGTCGCCAGTGGAGATCATACCCAGGACCTCTGGATTCGGAGACATGTCTGATGCTCTACCAATACACCACCATGCTCCCCATTTCTTACCATGTTAGAGACAATTTTGATTCATATAAAATAATAAGAAAAATAAACCTCCTAAACTATGGTAATAAGTGTACTGTGCACTTAACATATAGAATGAATATGGTTATGTTATGCGTTTTCAGATCTACCGACCCTACAGGGCATCATTTCATGACATGTGTCGGTTTCACTCGGAAGACTACATAGACTTCCTGTACAGAGTATCACCACACAACATACAGAACTTCACCAAACAGCTGTCGATGTTCAATGTTGGTGATGACTGGTATGTATTTGATTCTACAGAGAGAGAAATATACTTGATCTTGTGTGTGCTTGAAAATTGATGTAGCCATTAGTGCTGTGTATTGATCATTTTTTATAAATGAGCCACCTCGTGGGAAAACCAACAATGTGGTTTCTGAACAGGTCCAACACAAACCGGCCTGTACAAGCACAGAAAAGAGCTAGAAGCTTGAAATTTCGGATTTAAGTAGAAGAGGAATTGTACTATCCAAGTAGCGAAAACAAAGGCGCTGATCAGCTTCGCGGTTACCGCGAAGCTGATCTGCGTCTTTGTTTTCGCCTATGCAGATTGTTGGTTTTCCCATGAGGTGGCTCAAATATCTGTATCTATACAATATGATCGATATTCAATATATCATTTGATAGTTTGTCTCAGGAACTCCTATCAGGCTTCGCACTCCAAAGGCATTCGCTAAGCTGAAGTTTTCTAAAAGTTTCTCTGTATCATAATACATATAGAATGAGTGATAATTGTCATTTTGAGTAATTATAAGGCGACACAATTCATTGCTGGCGAATGTGAATGACACCCATTGTTTTCTTACGATAGGCCAAAAAAGTTTTGAAAACAAGCCAAGTGATATAGATCCTGGACAATCGTAGTAGACTTTCTTCACAGATTTACAGTTATAAACATGAATGACACGCCTGTTCAAATACATTCATTATATTCATATGTATAACGGTAAACATGTGATGTATGTCTACTAAGATCGTCCAGGATATATAGCATCCCCTCAAGGGATAATCGTTAGACGGTAAATGAGATCATAAACCACGTTGTACAACCAGACTTTTGTTGAACCTGAATACAGTTTTTTATGTAACCTTTCCAGCCCTGTGTTTGACGGTATCTATGATTTCTCCTCAATGGTAACTGGAGCCACAATGGAGGGCTGTGTGAAACTCAACAATAATGTATGTAACTTTTAAAAACACAAAACAAGGGCCAGAGTTGATAAAATTCCTATTTGGTAGAAGATCCATTAGTATTTATGACCTAAATAATCTGATAATAGTAGATTCTCATCTTTGGAGAGCAGTGCTTTGAAACATATTTTGCTTTAAAGAAGGAATACAAAACAGTAGTAGTAATACATATTCAAGATTTAGACGGCGTTCAGAAATTTTATGTATCTGAATAAATAGGAGCCACATCCTGAGAAAACCGGATTTTCGCCTATGTGAAAACAAGGACTTTGTAACTGCACAGCTGACCAGCCCCAAGCTATAGCCCTTTTCAATGACTGTGTAGACCAGTTTGTGTCAGAACTGGTTGGAAACCCCGAAGACTGGTTTCCAGGTGTTGTGGCTCAAATGATGAATAACCGTATTTGAACTTCAATATGGAAACATGCCCATGTAATTTTAAGATTTTTCCTAAGTTGTAAAAATAAAAATTTTCAGTAGAAGATTTTTGATATTTTTCTTATTTTTGCTCAAAAACATAGATTGTGGGTACTCGTTAGAACGGCCTCGCCGAGGTGGTTCTAACTTCCGAGGCGGTTCTAACTTGTACCCACAATCTATGTTTTTGAGCAAAAATAATAAAAATAGGTATACCCCTGCATACCCCAGTTTTACTATATAAAAGTGGGGTTTAAGGGGGTATACATTACACGGACATGCTTTCCTGATATTTCTTGTTTGTTCTAGGACTGTGATATAGCAGTTAACTGGTCAGGAGGACTGCACCATGCCAAGAAGTTTGAGGTAATAAAAATGAAAATGAGCCTGTGCATGAGAAAACCAACAATTTGGTTTTGCAACCAGGTCTGACACAAACCGGCCTGTACAGTCACAGAAGCAGGCTAGAAGCTTGAAATTTCGGATTTATCAAGAAGAGGGATTGTACTATCCTTGTAGAGAAAACAAAGGCGCTGATCAGCTTCGCGGTTACCGCGAAGCTGGTCTGCGCCTTTGTTTTCGCATATGCAAATTGTTGGTTTTTTCATGCGGTGGCTCAAATAAAAACAATATAAAGGTAGTCTGTTTTTGTCGTAAATCATGTTTATAATAATGATAATAATACTAATTAACACTTTATCCAAAGAGGAGGCCCAGTTGGAAGTCCAATCTTCCCTGGGGTCCTCTAATCATGGTCGGATCATGTTTAAAGACCAGACTGTTCGACTGAACACATTAGGCACAGCATAGTCTCCAACCTCGTTATAGAACACCCTTGTCAGCTGATTATCCAGGAAAACTGTCATGTGACCTCAGTTTAAAGTCTCGTGAAAGACTGGAGTGTATTCATTTCAAGAATCAAGAAACTAACTCTTCAGTAGCTTCACAATGCCATCATTTTGATTATGAGCCACCGCATGGGAAAACCAACAATCTGCATATGCGAAAACAAAGGTGCAGATCAGCTTCGCAGTAACTGCAAAGCTGATCAGCGCCTTTGTTTTCGCTACACAGATAGTATAATTCTTCTACTTTCTAAATCCAAAATTTCAAGCTTCTAACCATCTTCTCTGACTGTACAGCCTGATTTGTTTGGGACCTGGTCGGAACCCAAATTGCTGGTTTTCTCATGCACAGGCTCATATTGCAGCCCTACAGCTGCCTGCATAACTTGAGCTGCATCGTGAGAAAAACAGATTTTTGCCTATGCAAAAACAAAGGCACAGATCTGCTTAGCAGCAACTGCGAAGCTGATCATGCCTTTGTTTTTGCTACACGGATTGTACAATTTCTCTTCTTCTTGAATCCGAAATTTCAAGCTTCTGGTCTGCTTCTGTGACTGTACAGGTCAGTTTGTGTCAGACCTGGTCTGAAACCCCGAAGACCATTTTTCTCGCATTGCGGCTCACTTAGCCATCACTATTTCAGTTGATAGACACCTAAAAAAGAACAGTCACGGTCTGTTTTGCTAAACCTTAACCTTTTCAGTTGATATGTAGACACTTCTTATTGTCAACCATAGACTGGTCTCTTTTAGTTTGCTTTTTATGCCCCCAACTTCGAAGAAGTTAAGGGGGCATATTGGTTTGGGTCTGTCCGTGGGTGGTGTGAGTCTGTCTGTGATGCGTGAGTAACGCTTAGCACTTGGGCAGGAACCGTTAGAGCTAGGATCTTGAAATTTGGTATGTAGTTTGTATATGAAAATTAAGAGGACCCGTATTTTTTCTTTCAGGTAAATTCAAGGGGCTAGGGGTCCATTCTGTGAGAGTTATTTCCCTTTTTAATTCTTGATAAAGTGAATAGATAGTGGGTACCTTGTGTGCGCAACTCCTCAGATTAATTTTTGTCACTTTTGAATGGACATTTTTACATCTTGAAAGTGACTTACCAGTTGGGGGCATAGTGTTTCATAAACATATTTTCTAGTTAAAGTTGATAACAAAATGTCACTAAAACACCTCCCACACCCCACTGGATGAAACAGGGCCCTTTCTATGTTAATGCAAGGGTCCAATATACAACAACATTAAAGAAAAACCTTGAACACCCTCCACCGCCTTTAAATACACTACTGGGAGTAATTGTCAATAATATATGTACATGATTTCAGGCCTCTGGGTTCTGCTATGTGAATGATATAGTCATTGGTATTCTGGAGCTTCTTAAGTGAGTGGTAACTAAATATTCCGGCTTTAAATGAGCCACGTCATGAGAAAACCAGATATTTGCTTATGAGAAAACAACATACAGTCGGAGATCAGCTGATCAGCATGTTTGTTTTGGCTATATGGATAATACAATTTCTCTAATATTTCTATCCAAAATTTAAAGCTAGCTCTCTTCCATGACTGTACAAGCTGGTTTGTGTCAGATCTGGTCAGAAACCCCTAAGACAGGTTTTCTCATGTCACAGTTCATATAAGCCGTGACACGAGTAAAACGGTCTTCAGAGTTTCCGACAAAGTCTGACACAAACCTGCCTGTACAGTCTCAGAAGATGGCTAGAAGCTTGAAATTTTGGATATACGTAGAAAAGGGATTGTACTATCCGAGTAGCGAAAACAAAGGTGCTGATCAGCTTCGCAGTTACTGCGAAGCTGATCTGCGCCTTTGTTTTCGCATAGGCAAAAATCTGGTTTTCTCATGACGCGGCTCAACTAATGTCAGCGTGGCAACAATAATTCAAGATAAAAGCTACTTGTCAGACATTTAAGATGTTAACATATAGTTGCCAAATTAGTT
Source organism: Rugalucina vietnamica (assembly GCA_964017185.1). Classification (NCBI taxonomy): domain Eukaryota; kingdom Metazoa; phylum Mollusca; class Bivalvia; order Lucinida; family Lucinidae; genus Rugalucina; species Rugalucina vietnamica. Next base: position 2,820,624 of record OZ024873.1, read on the forward strand.
TACTTGAGACATTCTCTATCCAGAAATCATTGTTAGGTATAATTTTCTTGCAAGTTCAAGTCAGTCAGTCTTTGAAATTGGACATTTTGCAATCATTTGGATTATAAATTGTTTGATATATAATAAATCATTTGTATAATAAGCCAGATCTGTTAATTGTAGGCACCACCCTCGTGTTCTATATATAGACATTGACATTCACCATGGTGACGGTGTACAGGAGGCGTTCTATCTCACCGACAGAGTCATGACAGTGTCGTTCCATAAATATGGGAATTATTTTTTCCCTGGGACAGGTATGTCCTCAGGAAAACATGTCCATAAAAAGTATACCCCCTTAAACCCTAATTTTACATAGTAAAAGTGGGGTTTAAAGGGGTATACATATTTTTTATCCAAAACATAAATTGTGGGTACTCGTTACAACCGCCTCTGCACCGCCAGGCTGAGGCTGTCCAGCGTGTACCCTCGATCAATGTTTTGAGCAAAAATACCAAAATTTTCCTTTGAAAATTTCAATTTTTATGACTGAAAAAAATACTGTGTATATTGTATGGGCAATGTTGAGCATTATGTACAAAAGATTGTACGGGCTGTGCTGCAGAACAGAAAAAAATATGGGATACAGAAGTTAGTTACACAATTATAAAAGATAGCTAGAGAGAATGTACAATATTATAAAGGTACCTCCTGCTAGGATGGCGTCGGACAATTTACAGTCTTGGTTGGGGTATTTGAATATGAACACTAACTGTATGATTGAAGAAAACCTGTCTTTGAGATTCTTACAATATGTAGAGCCAAAACAAGGATACTGGTTAGCCTGCAGCTGAGCTGCCCTGCAAAAAAAATAAGAAGACAGATCGCAAACAGTTTCATCACTTCTACAAAATAGTCTACCCTGTGTCATAAAATTTTCAACTGGCGTATGAAACTTAAGTAGGTACTGTATATGATTCAAATATTTCTTAATAGCAAATCTGATGTGTTTCTAATGCTTCTTCAGGTGACATGTTTGAGATAGGAGCAGACAGTGGGAGATACTACTCATTGAATGTCCCTCTCAGAGAAGGCATTGATGATCCTAGTAGGTTTTACTTTGAATATAGTATGAACCGCAAAACCAGAAAACCATCAATCTGCTCATGCGAAAACAAAGACACAGATCAGCTGTGCGGTAACTGCACAGCTTATCAGTGCCTTTCTTTTCACTACATAGATAGTACAATACCTCTTCTTCCTAATTTTGAAATTGCAAGCTTCTGGTCTGTTTCTGTAACTGTACAGGCTGATTTGTGTGACCTGGTCGAATACCCAGATTATTATAGCCCTGCTTTGAAAAAGTGGGGCTATACTGGATTCACCCTGTCCTTCCGTAGTTCTGTCCTTCTGTTATTCTGTCCTTCTGGCATTTCGTTTCCGTTCAATATCTTGAGAATGGCATGACAGAATCGGACCAAATTTTGCATACACATCAACATTGACAAGACCTAGCTTGGGATTGTTACCCGTATTTTTCGCAAAATTTTGACAGTTATGGCCCTTGATTTACGTCAGAATTTCATTTCTGCTCAGTTTCTTGAATGGCTGGACAGAATCTGACCATATTTTGTATGAACATCAACATCCACAATATCTTGCTTTGGATTGTTGCCCGTCATTTTCGCAAAATTTTGACGGAGTTACGGCTCTTGATTGACGTAAGAATTTCATTTCTGCTCATTATCTTGAGAATCTGACTAAATTTTGTATGCACATCAACATTGACAAGATCTAGCTTGGGATTGTTGCCCATCATTTTACGCCAAATTTTGACAGAGTTATGGCCCTTGATTGACGTCACAATTAAGTTTCCGCTCAATATCTTGAGAACGAATTGACAGAATCTGAACAAATTTTGTATGCACATCAACATTGACAAGATCTTGCTTGGTATTGTTGCCCATTAATGTTTGCAAAATTTTGACAGAGTTATGGCCCTTGATTGACATCAGCATTTTGTTCCGCTCAATATCTTTAGCACAAATTGACAGAATATGACCAAAATTTGTTTGCACATCAACATTGACAAGATCTAGCTTTGGATTGTTGCCCGTCAGTTTTTGCCAAATTTTGACAGAGTTACGGCCCTTGATTGATGTCAGAATTTTGTTTTCGCTCAATATCTTGAGAACGAATTGACAGAATCTGACCAAAATTTGTTTGCACATCGAAATTGACAAGTTCTAGCTTGGGATTGATGCCTGTTATTCTTGGCCAAATTTTGACGGGGTTATGGCCCTTGATTGACCTCAGAATTAAGTTTCCGCTCAATATCTTGAGAATCAGTTTTTGTATGCACATCAGCATTGACAAGATCTAGGTTGGGATTGTTGCCTGTCATTTTTTTGCAAAATTTAGATGGAGTTACAGTCCTGGATTGACGTCAGAATTTTGTTTCCGCTCAATATCTTTAGAACAAATTGACAGAATCTGATGAAATTTGGTATGCACATCAACATTGACAAGATCTAGCTTGGGATTGTTGCCCTACATTGTTTTTCTCACCCTGGAGAAAAGCTGAGAAGCGGGGCTATAGTCAGATCCTCTGACAATTCTAGTTCTCACAAAAAGGCTCATATCACTGTAAAAATGATTGTCTGTACACAGGAATTAACATTTTATTGGAAACAAGTATTAAAAAATAGAGGATTGATTTTTACCTGCATTTAAAAACTTGTATGGCATTTTGTGATCATGATAGTTCCAGAGCAAATTTATTTTATTTTATCAACATTTTTATGCAAGAAGGAAAAATATGAGAATAAAAAGAAACAAGCCATGGCTTGAATGCGATATTTTCCTCTTTTTCTTTTAACGGCTGTTTATACTATTTTGGCTCACATTAATAAAGCCAGTATATGGCTGATAAACTAACTGTCTTGTTAGCTCTATGGCCAGAATTTCGAATAAAAGGAACAAGCTATGCATATTTTAAAGATATAACATGGATCTACTATTGAATTTAACATGAGAAAAATGTAAAAGCATGATGCAAAGCACTTTGTTTTGTTTGAGGCTTAACATCCCAGTTAACAATTTTTCAGTCATGTTGGGACAGTCCTGGGTTTAACCAGTACTGTGGGGAGTTAATGTGCCTTGCTCAAGGACACAACATGGTGCCGCCTGTAGAGATCCAACCCAGGACCTCTCTATTCTTTATTCTTTATGCTATACCACTAACCCACCATGCTCCCTGAAAAAGCATTTTGTGGCCCGATGCATCTCACATCATCTCTTGTTGTTTTGTTACAGCATACATGAGTATATTTCGACCAGTCATATCAGACGTGATAGAGTATTACAGACCTACAGTTGTGGTACTACAGGTAAGACCATACGATGAGAAAACTAAATAATAATTAAATAATAATAATAATCTTTATTTAAGGTCGCTTCATATTTCAACAATCAACATAAGCTCTGTAGAGCTTATTGCGACTATTTTAAGAACATATGTACACTATATACATTGAGCTGTGGAAATGTGACTTGCTCAAGGCCACAACAGACGATGCCCCAGACGGGTATCGAACCAGGGACCCCTCGGCCCAGAGTCTGATGCGCTACCGACTGCGCCAGTCCACCCCACATTTTTGCATATGCGAAAACAAAGATGCAGATCAGCTGTGCAGTAACTGCAGCTTTGTTTTTGCTACACAGATAGTATAATTCCTCTTCTTCCTAAATTCAAAATTTCAAGATTCTAGCCATCTTCTTTAGCTGCACTGGCCGGTTTGGAAACCCTGAAGACTGGTTTTCTCGCGTCGAGGCCCATATCATTAAGAGACAATATAGTTCTATACATGTACTAATTATTCAACAGACTTTGGACCATTCAGAGACAGTTGCTCTGTATTTGCCAGCTATACAGCATGCAATAGAGTATTGCATGATATGTAATGAGCACAAGTCATCTGATACATTATCTTTGAGGGAAAATAAATAGGAGATTTTACTTGGGCAGTTATTTCTTATGAAATCTATTAATCAATCGGGCAATGAAATAACCACAAGACTGAGATTCCATGGGATTTTTATCACCTTTAAAGTGGTAATATTTTCAATAGAAATTTCATTTGATGATACGGACATTGTCAATGACGTTACAAGATCCTAAAAAAAGTGTTAATAAATGTGTGGTCATTGCATATTTAGTATGTGATAATTTCCACTGGATAACAGGGACATCATATAATGAGTTTTAATAAGGGTACAAGTACGTACTTTTGCAAGTGATGCATTAGAAAAGTGACTCGATATATCTTGTGTTTGTTACAGTGTGGGGCTGATTCACTGGGCAGTGACAGACTTGGGTGTTTTAATCTCAGTATTAAAGGACATAGGTGAGTAGGTGTGGCTGAGATGATTTCAATAAGAAAAAAAATATGTAAGCCACATGAGGAAATCAACATTTTGCATATGTGAAAACTAAGGTGCAGATCAGCTTAGCAGTAACTGCGAATTCCTCTACTTTCTAAAACCAAAATTTCCAGCCTCTAGCCATCTTCTGTCTTTGTACAGCTAGGTTTGTGTCAGGCCTTTTTGGAAACCACATTGTTGGTTTTCTCATGACATGGCACATGTGTTTCCTTTTGCAGTGAATAATTTTGATTAACCATATATAACTTTATATACCAGTTTTCCTACAGCAACCAACACACAGAACAGCCATTGAAGTACACTGAAAAAAAGTTATAAGAGGCCACCTCATATTTTTTCTTCTAGTTCAGGAAGAAAATTACGATCAATTAAAGGTCATGATCAAATTAATAACCCAATGTCTAACAGTGGCTTTGAGAGTGTCTGTATTCCAAAATGCGTGATATGTCTCACGCAGTCGAAGCATGAGTAAAGTTACCCTCTTTTCGAAAATCACACTTTATTATCATCAAATTAAATGTGATATTATGACGTTGTGTTTTACATTTTAATTTATTTGAAAGTGCTACTGACTACCATGATGCAAGATAAAATTAAGTCAGATGTGTTGCTGCAATAAGAATCTTCGTTTCTGTTTTGTACATGCAAGAAGACAGCAACATGAATAACATGAATTCAGCTTTTTGTATGCAATTTGCATACAAACTTTGTTCATCTCTGGTTGCATTATTATCAGCAGTATGGAATTGAAATTTTCAGCGAGTATTAAAGTATAATACTAGACTCTAATAAACTTTGAAAATTTAAAAAATCGTCCATAAATTTCATTATTTTGTTCGTTAAAAATTGGCATTGAAACCGGAAGTGTGCGTCAGCCGTGACCTGTTTGTCCTCGAAAATAGTCTAAAATAGCTCACTCGGGTTATATCTCTCATTTCCAGGCTTCATCAAGTGAATTTAATAGCGATTAACATGTTTAAGAGGCACATTGATGAATTTTTCAAAAAATCTCAAAATTAGCGATTTTTAAAAATGCGCAGAAAGTCTACTAGTAGAGAAAATTCGAATGTTTGATGTTTTTCCAAGTCGGAAGGGCCCCTTTGATGACACCCGCTCATAATTTCAATTAATGTTGTGCTTTATCAAAATTTTTATTCAAAAACATTGATTTTTGCATTTTTACTCCAAAATTGCGTTTAGTGAAAGAAAATTATTTCTGAACACTTTGGAACTTTACTTACTTGAAAGACACGTCTTTAGACTAAAAATCGTGCAATTTTGAACATGGCTTAGTTACAAAAAAGGAGTTTGAAAAGTGGCCTCTTATAACTTTTTTTCAGTGTACATTGTATACAAGGAGGGGAATGGGTAAAATGTATTTATGTAAATGAAAGAACCAACCATTTCTTACATTTTGATCTTTGGGAAATCTGAAGTGGGATTTTCATTTTTATTGAGTTCTTTTCTTGTGACTGTACTAGCTGTCAGTGTAGACCCAGAATGAACACTGTTTATGCCCCCAACTTTGAAAAAGTTGGAAGGGCATATTGCTTTCGGCTTGTCTTCTGTATGTCTGTCTGTCTGTGCGTGTGTGAGTGGGTGCGTCTGTTAGTCACTTTTTAAAACTTCTGAATGGTGCATGATAGGGATTTGAAATTTCATGTGTGTATTCCTCATGAAAAAATAGTTGACCCGTATTTTTTTTTCTTATCCGAGTTATGCTCCTTTTCTGAGTTATTTCCCTTTGAAAACAAAATTTGAAAATCTTGTGTGCAAGATATCTGGAAAAGTATTTAAGCTAGAACCTTCATATTTGGTATACTGGTTGGGTCTGATGAGTAGATGACCTGATTAACTTTTGAGAACTTTCCGTCAAATTTTGACAAAAATAAAGAATTTTTAAAATTTGATTGATTTTTCCACTTTTCGGTGAAATTTGAAACTTTTGAACGGTGAATGCTAGGGTTTTGAAATTTCATATACAGATTCCTCATGAAAAAATAGTTGACCCATATTTTTTTTTCATGTCCAAGTTATGCCCCTTTTCTGAGTTATGTCCCTTTGAAAACAAAATTTGAAAATCTTGTGTGCAAGATATCTCAAAAAGTATTTGAGCTAGAGCCTTCATATTTGGTATACTGGTTGGGGCTGATGGGTAGATGACCTGATTAACTTTTGAGAACTTTCTGTCAAATTTTGACAAAAATACAGAATTTTGACATTTTGATTAATTTTTGCACTTTTCGGGTGAAATATGAAACTTTTGAACGGTGAATGTTAGGGTTTTGAAATTTCATATACAGATTCCTTATGAAAATATAGTTGACCCGTATTTTTGTTTATGTTCAAGTTATGTGCCTTTTTGGAGTTATGCCCCTTTTAAAACAAAATTTGAATATCTTTTGTGCAATATATCTCAAAAAGTATTTAAGCTAGAGCCTTCATATTCGGTACACAGGTTGGGGCAGAGAAGAAGATCACCTGATTACATTTTGAAGACTTTACGTCAAATTTTGACAAAATTACTCCATTTTGAAATTTTTACTTCATTTCTAATTTATCTGCAAAAAGCTTACATTCTATTTCTGGATCAAGGTCAAAACAGAGGCTTCAGGATATAAAATTTCACTTCATTCAAATGAAATAAATGAATCATACAATCTGCCAGTTTAGGGACACGCATACAGTTGGGGGCATAGTGTTTTACAAACACACATTTCTAGTGTTTTTTTTTTGTTTTTTTTTTGCTTTATTATATGTAAAAACAGAATTTTGCTCATGTCCCCAATCTTTTGAAACCAAACTTGTAAAAAAATATAAAAAAAAGTGATAAACAAAGTATTCTTTGTTTGCATTTTCAGTGAATGTGTGAAGGTGGTAAAGGAGTTTGGTCTTCCCCTGCTGGTGCTGGGGGGTGGGGGTTATACCAAGAGGAATGTGGCCAGGTGTTGGACAGCTGAAACTGCAGTAATACTAGAGGAAGAGATTAGTAATGAAATACCATACAATGGTAGGTGGTTTCACTATGTTTTCTGAAAGTAGACAACACATGTATGAGCCCCACTGCAAGAAAACCGGATTACTGCATTTACTGCACAGCTGATCAGCGCCTTGGTTTTCGCTGCACTGATATATTCCTCTACTTATAATCGAAACTTCAAGATTCTAGCTTTCTCCTGTGGATGTAAAGGCTGGTAACCGGTTTGTGTCTGACCCGGTTGGAAATCCCAAACCAAACACAAGCTTGCATGTATCAGAGTAAGCTACAGAACTTGAAAATCAGTGTGTGTATTCCCTCCAAACTTATGAATTGACATCCTATTGCAAGTTTGTTTAAAATTTAGATACAGGGAGCGGGGTGGCGTTGTGGTAGAGCGTCAGACTCCGAATCGAGAGGTCCTGGGTTTGATCCCCACAAGCGTCACCGTGTTGTGTCCTTGACACATTAACTTCCTACAGTACTGGTTAAACCCAGGAAAAGCTGGCTCCGTCCCGACATGACTGTCCCAAAAACTGTTGACTGGGACGTTAAACCTCAATACAAACAAACAAAAAATTTAGATACATTGATATGATCTTAGTTCAGAAAAAAAATGTCAGTGTCAGAAATTATTCCTATCTGTATTGTTGAACCTCTGAGATACAGATGGCTTTATGTTTACAGAATATTTGGAGTATTTTGGTCCAGACTTTACTGTCAACCGACATATCTCAATAAAAACAGAAGAAATTTTTTTTTTAATATTTTTACAGAATATTTGGAGTATTTTGGTCCTGACTTCACACTCAACCCAGATATCTCAACAAAACAGGAAAATCAGAATACTAAACAGGTAATATCAAAGTAACAATTCAACTGCTATCCTCTACTATAATGTTATTAATCAAGTTATTTCGTATTGGACCAGTTACAGGTCCGAGGTTAGCTGTATTGGACCGAGGCCGAAGGCCTCGGTCCAATACAGCTGACCGAGGACCTGTGACTGGTCCAATACGAAATAAATTGATTAATGAGATTTTTATTAATTAACTGTCTAAAGTCAATATCGACCCATATCATCCGCTAGCACCTCAAGCATACCTTCGCCATTCTAAGCGCCCATGTCTGACATTCTTTTCAAAGATGCTGACATGTTTTTTGCTTGTTTGTTCACTATTTCACTCGATTGGCTGAATCGCCGCCATTGTTTTTGTTTCAACACATTCAATGCGGCGCGTGACCTTGCACGTGGATTTTGACCAATCAGGTGTAGGGATTTCCATATAGATAGCACGTCAATCCATATACTAGATACGAGGTCAACCGTATTAATGCGAGGTCAGCTGTATTAGTTCGAGGTGAAATCCAGTATAGACTATACGAAAAAAGAAACGTCACCAGTATGACACAGACCAAATTCTCTGTATAAGTACTATATACTAATAAGTTATTTAATAATTTCACACATTAAACTGTCATATCTTAAAACTGGCTACTATAATATTTAAGGAGTATGCAATGGCCAAATAAAAAAGCCCTTGACTTCAAATTAAAAGGAGCCTGATTAAAATTCTGAATCGAAGTTCTTTGATGCCAAGGAGTCTTCTTAGGCAAGGCAAATTAACTCCCAGTAGTATTGGTTTGGTGCCAGGAAGTGGCTTCGGTTTGACATGACCAAAACATTTTTTTTTGTGCAATTTATTTTGTTCCAAATATATATTTCTCTAAGTAGTTCTCAGTAGTTTCATTTCTGCGCCATACTATATGAGCCGCATCGTGAGAAAACCGGAGTTTTGCCTATGCGAAAACAAAGGCGCAGATCAGCTTCGCAGTAACTGCGAAGCTGATCAGCGCCTTTGTTTTCGCTACACGGATAGTACAATTTCTCTTCTTCTTAAATCCGAAACTTCAAGCTTCTAGCCTGCTTCTGTGACTGTACAGGTGGGTTTGTGTCAGACCTGGTCGGACACCCAGAAGACCGGTTTTCTCGCGTCGCGGCTCATATTGTCTAATCAATTTAGGTAGTGTACATTGCTATGCAAAACCAGTAATCAAATTCTTTTGTTTTAGTTAAAACATGTCTAGGAATTTAAGAAATTTATTGTTGATAGCTTTCTCTTATCCGATACCAAGACCATGCGACAGTGTATATTGTCAAGCATAAGCTGGGGGTATATATGCCTCCAAGGCACTTTTTCTAGCTTGAAAATCATTCTTACTTTTTCGTTCTTCAGTACCTAGACTATATGCGACAGTGTGTTCATGACAACCTGAAACAGCTGGTGTCGTCCCCGAGTGTAGAAATGCATGACATCCCACCCGATATACTGAGCCTTGAAAACACAGAGGAACAAGATCCAGACATACGGAACCACCAGGGTGATATTGATAAAAGGTAAAATATTTATAAGCTTTGGTACGAGAAATTTTTGGGGTTAAAGGTTAAGTTCTGATACAAACTTGCCTGAACAATCATAGTAGAAGGCTAGAAGCTTGAAAATATGGATTTAAGAATAAGAGGGATTGTATTGTCCGTGAGGCAAACACAAAGGTGCTGGTCAGGTGTTCAGTTACTTGCACAGCTGATCTGCGTTTTTGTTTTTCATATATGGATAGTCATTTGAATGAGTATGATATGTACCATATTTGTTCTAATTAACACACAGTGCACTTTTCAAAATTCCTTAAAGTTAAGGTTACGAAATATTGTTCTGGTAAGTGCACACTTGGAACAGAGACTACACATAAACTGCTGGTCATTACAATGATAATATCTGAGCCACCTCGTGGAAAAACCAACAATGTGGTTTCTGAACAGGTCCGACACAAATCAGGCTGTACAAGCACAGAAGATGGCTAGAGGCTGGAAATTTTGGATTTAGAAAATAGAGGAATTGTACTATCCGTGTAGCGAAAACAAAGGCGCTGATCAGCTTCGCAGTTACTGCGAAGCTGATCTGCGCCTTTGTTTTCGCCTATGCAGATTGTTGGTTTTCCCATGTGGTGGCTCATCTTTTAAGTGTTCCAATCATTGCAACATAGTGTTTCATCGTCTACAGGTAAGCTTTAATACGATAGTAATGTCTAAAATTAGTATAAAATACCAATATGCTAGTCGAACAGTGTACGTTTATGCACGTTATTTTCGGAAATTACCAGGGTGCACGCTTATTGGAGCATGTGTGCTAATAAGAATGAATACTGTAATACTTGATGTACCTTGTTTCTGTTTTACAGGATAGACCCTGTTAATGAGTTCTATGATGGTGACAAGGACAATGACAAAGAGAATGATGGTTTCCTAGACGTCTGATTAGTGATGGATGTCAAGATCTAGACATTAATCCATGTAAAACAGAATAGGCCCCATGGTTATAAAACATTTTCATGCTCAACTCTGCTGAGACTAAAACTTATCCTGCTCATAAATGTTAAATGCCACCAATTGTTGGCATTTTAATATTTATTAGCAAGGTAAATCACAGGTTTTGCTAATCTAAACCTGCATTTTCTACCAATTTTGACTATTTCTTTATTTCGTAGCAGTTTAATTTCATGCTCAGCTGTGTTGAGCAAGAAAAAAGTTTTACAGCCTTGTGGCCAGGAGTCCTGGCTTGAATATCCTATATATACCTGTGATGGAACCAAATTTGTTACTGCACAGATTGATTGCAACATGTCATGTAAAAAGGAGTGTGATAATGAACTTTTTACTGTCAGCTGTTGCCTGGTGAATATGGCTCTTCCAATCACTACTCACTTTTAGCTCACCTGAGCCGAAGGCTCACAGGTGAGCTTATAGTATACCCATGCTCCGGCGTCCGTCCGTCGTTCACAATTTCAAAGATATTCTCCTCTGAAACCGCTTGGCCAATCAAAGCCAAACTTCACGTGGAGCATCCTTAGGAAGGGGGAATGAAAGTTTATATAAATGGTCCAGGTCACATGACCAAGATGGCCGCTATGGCTATAAATAGCAAAAACCTTAAAAAATCTTCTTCTCCAGAACCAGTGGGCCGATTTCCACAAAACTTGGTATGTGGCATCGGGGACGTGGGCCCATCATAGTTTATATAAATCATGACCCTAGGATGACCTTGACCTATTTTACGGCAAGGTCAACTTAGGTCGCCAATGCATTTGAATGGGAAAAAATGGTAAAATGCTATTTAATGGGTAAAACTTACTGGGAATAGGCAACTGGACAGAAGATTAATGTTAATGGAAAATTTTAGCCCCTCAGGGGGGGGGGGGTGTCGCCCCTGCCCTGGGGCTATATACATGTATATGACCATAATATTCAAACATCATCTTCTCTGAAACCGCTAGGCCAATCAAAGCCAAACTTCATGTGGAGCATCCTTGGGAAGGGGGAATGAAAGTTATATAAATGGTCAAGGTCACATGACCAAGATGGCCACCATGGCTATAAATAGAAAAAAAACTTTAAAAATCTTTTTCTTCAGAACCAGAAGGCCTATGATTTTGAAACTTGGTGTGAAGCATCTGGGAATGGAGCTCTACAAACTGTATATAAATCATGACACTGGGATGACCTTGACCTATTTTACGGCAAGGTCAACTTAGGTCTCCCATGCATTGGAATGGGAAAAAATAGGAAAATGTAATTAAATGGTAGAAAACTTGCTAGAAATGAGCAAATGGACAGAAGATTTATGTTTAGTGTTTATATTTTGGGGCCAGGGGGTTGTCTGCCCATGCCCTGGGGCTATTATACATGTATATGACCATAATATTGAAACATCTTCTACTCTGAAACCGCTTGGCCAATCAAAGCCAAACTTTTTGTGGAGCATCCTTAGGAAGAGGGAATGAAAGTTTATATAAATGGTCAAGGTCACATTACCAAGATGGCCGCCATGGCTATAAATAGAAAAAAACTTTAAAAATCTTCTTCTCCAGAACCAGAAGGCCATTGATTTTGAAAATTGGTGTGAAGCATCAGTGACTGGAGCTCTACAAAGTTTATAATCATGACACTGGGATGACCTTGACCTATTTTACGGCAAGGTCAACTTAGGTTGCCCATGCATTTGAATGGGGAAAATTGTTACAATGTCATTTGAAGGGCAAAACTTGCAGTAAATTGGCAAATGGACTGAATCTTTATGATTTAAAAAAGAAATTGACTCCAGACGTTGCTCTGACCCTGCCCTGGGGTTATATACATGTATATTACCATTCTAGTCAAACAAGTTTATTGGTATATATCTCAGGTGAGCGTTTACAGGACCATTGGTCCTCTGGTTGTTACAGGGCATATGATGTTGTATCAGTCTGCACTGTAACCAATTTGGTTGCATCATGGATAAATATAAGGTAATATATGGAAATCTGAATTGATAGACAGGAAACGCATTTCAAAAGAATGATCTCAGTGTTGTGTGGTGTTCTTTGAGAGAAAAAAATCCACATAGCCTGCTTCAAAAGAGCAGCTTGGCAAGAAAATCTGTGTTTGTATACCTAAACTATTGTGTAGTTAATGCAATTTTCATATTTCTTAACAACATGGCACAGAAAACATTCTTAACCTTTGTATCACAAATGTTTTTGATATTCTGTGAAGAAAATTAGGAATTTAGAAAGGTGTTAATGCTTTCATAAAATGAAATCAAGCCGATACTTGCTACAAGTGAGCATGCTTACAGATGGAAATTTATATAAAAAAAATCTATCTCTGATATGCACAATTTTAGAAAATTAAAGGTTTATTTAATGATTTCCATTTGAATATTTATTAGATTTTACTGGCATTGGCTCAGCATGTTGTAAATGGCTTTGTTATGTAACAGGATATGTACACTCATTTCATTTCATTGTTAGAAGTTTTATTAAATATTTTCTTGCAAGTTACAAAGAACAAGCTTGTGGCCAGTATTGCATGTTTTATTTTTGGGCTTGAATACAAGAAAACTTGTTTATTTAGTTTTTTGAGTGGATCTGCTCAACTCAGCTGTCCTGAAATTTCAATAGCTCATAAATACTAAAATAGCCAAATTCAGTTGAAAATTCTGGCATAAATCCGCAAAGATATTAATGTATCCTGCTGACAAATCTTAAAATGCCAACAATTGTTGGCATTTTAACATTTATCAGCAGGATAAATTTTAGTCTCAGCTGAGCTGAGAGAAAACCAACAATCTGCATATGCGAAAACAAAGACGCAGATCAGCTTCGCGGTAACCGTGAAGCTGATCAGCGCCTTTGTTTTCGCTAAACAGATAGTACAATCCCTCTTCTACTTATATCCAAAATTTCAAGCAGCTAGCAATTTTCTGTGCTTTTGTGGCTCGGTTTGTGGCCTTTAACCCCCCCCCCCCCCTGTCGGCTCAAATAGTGTTGTGTAATGAAAAGCTAGAGGAAATTGTTGTCATGAAATACTGAAATCATGTTTTGTATTATTGTTGTTCATCAAACACTGTTGTAAATTGACATCATTATTCCATTATCATATGTGCCGCCTTGTGGGAAAACCAACAATGTAGTTTCTGAAGAGGTCCGACACAAAAAGGCCTGTACAAGCAAAGAAAAGAGCTAGAAGCTTGAAATTTCGGATTTAAGTAGAAGAGGATGTACTTTCTGAGTAGCGAAAACAAAGGCGCTGATCAGATTCGTGGTTACCGCGAAGCTGATCTGCGTCTTTGTTTTCGCCTATGCATATTGTTGGGTTTTCCATGAGGCAGCTCATATGACCAACAATGTGGTTTCTGAACAGGTCCGGCATAAACCAGCCTTTTTACAGACACAGAAGCAGGCTTAGAAGCTTGAGATTATGAATTTAAGAAGAAGAGGGATTGTACTGTGTAGTGAAACGAAAGGCATTGATCAGCTTCACGTAACCGCAAAGTTGGTCTGCACCTTTGCTTTCACATATGGAGAATGTTTAATGATGTGGTGGCTCATACTTTAACTTTCATTCAATTTAAAAGGTGTTCCATATTCATTCATAACAACATTATAATCAAACATTACACTGTACATCAGTGAGTCTCTAGCACAGCAGTTTCAGATTCAGTTCTGAGAGAATGTGGCATTTATGCAGCATAAACAAAGGTGCTTAGCAGCTTGTATTGTAGCACAGCTTATAGGCACCATTGTTATTTCCTGTAAAATGCTGTTTCTATCTCTCCATCAGGATTACATGTACATAAAATGAGCTGCCTCGTGGGAAAACCAACAATGTGGTTTCCGAACAGGTCGGGCACAAACCGGTCTGTGCAGTAACAGAAAACAGCTAGAAGCATGAAATTTCGTATTTAGGAAGTAGATGGATTGTACTATCCGTGTAGCGAAAACAAAGGCACTGATCAGCTTCGCGTTTACCGTGAAGCTGATCTGCGTCTTTGTTTTCGCATATGCAAATTGTTGGTTTTCCCATGAGGCGGCTCAAATGTTTACCCCCTTGAACCTCGCTTTTATATAGTAAAACTGAGGTATACAGGGGTATGCCTATTTTTCTCGTTGATCCAAAACAGATTGTGGGTACTCGTTTGTCTAACGTATACACACAATGTATGTTTTGTGCAAAAAGAAAAATATCAATTTTTTTCTACTGAAAGTTTTCATTTTTTACAACTTAAAAAATCTCTGTATATTACATTGGTATGTTTTCTTAATGCTATATGTTGTCTTGTTTTCTATTGTGCAACAGTATAACTCTTGCCAGTGGTAAGGAAAACAAATAAAACAGAAAATAAAGATGTACTTTGTTTTTATTTTACATTCATTCTGATATAATAAGATGAGCAAATAGGCTTTGATATATGTAACAAAACTTAAAATAAAACATTCATAAATTTATCAACAAACATAAATAAGAACATGAAATATGCATTGTTACAGGTGCAGTTCGGCTAGCGTAGACTCACATATATGTATTTTGTTGACTTCAGTGGCAGATTTAGAGGGAGTTTGGGTGGTTTGCTTGAATCTCCTCTGGGACCAAATTATTTCAATTATATGGGAAAATTTATGAAAAATCATAACAAGAGGACCAATGGTCCTGTAAACCCTCACCTGAGATCTGCTGCATATACCAATAAACATGTTTGAATATTATGGTATTTAATCCCAGTGCAGGGGCAGATTTCCCTTCAAATGATATTTTAACAGTTTCGCCATTCAAATGCATGGGCAACACATGTTGACCTTGCCATAAACTGGGTCAAGGTCATCACAGGGTCATGATTTATATACACATTGTAGTACTTTAGCCATCGATGCTTCACGCCATGTTTCCTTGAAATCAGTCCATTGGTTTAAGAGAAGAAGATTTTTGAAGGGGTTTTGCCATATATGGGCATGGCGGCCATCTTGGTCATGTGACCTAAATTATTAATATACACATTGGTTCCCCGATCCTATGGATGCTTCACATAAAATTTGGCTTTAATTGGCCAAGCAGTTTCAGAGGAGAAGATTTTTGAAAATTATGTTAATATACGTGTATATTGCCCCGGGGTGGGGCCATATAAGCCCTTTGGTACAACTTTTTTCAGAATCATTAATATTCAGTCCTACTAACCATTTCCTGCAAGATTTTCACCTCAAATGACTTTTTAAGTTTTCCCCATTCAAATGCATAGGCGACCTACGTTGACCTTGTCATAAAATAGGTCAAGGTCACCACAGGGTCATGATTTATATACACATTGTAGTACTTTAGCCATCGATGCTTCATGCCAAGTTTCTTTGAAATCAGTCCACCAGTTTTGGAGAAGAAGATTTTTGAAGGGTTTTTACCATATGGGCATGGCGGCCATCTTGGTCATGTGACCTAGATTATTTATATACACATTGATTCCCCATTCTATAGATGCTTCACATAAAATTTGGCTTTGTTTGGCCAAGCAGTTTCAGAGGAGAAGACGTTTGAATATTATGTAGATATACATGTATATTGCCATGGGGTAGGGGCACATGAGCCCCTCGGGTCCAGATTTTTTTTCAGAATCATTAATATTCAGTC
The DNA here is from genome assembly GCA_964017185.1 of Rugalucina vietnamica. NCBI lineage: Eukaryota > Metazoa > Mollusca > Bivalvia > Lucinida > Lucinidae > Rugalucina > Rugalucina vietnamica. The sequence goes on from OZ024873.1 coordinate 2,837,015, forward strand.
CTACTGCCCATTTCCTGCAAGACTTTCACTTTAAATGACATTTTAAAAGTTTTCCCCATTCAAATGCATTAGCGACCTATGTTGACCTTGCCGTAAAATAGGTCAAGGTCAACACAGGGTCATGATTTAAATACATAATGTAGTGCTTGAGCCATCGATGCTTCATGTCAAGTTTCGTTGAAATCAATCCACCGGTTCTGGAGAAGAAGATTTTGAAGTGTTTTTACCATATATGGGCATGGCGGCCATCTTGGTCATGTGACCTGGATTTCTTATATACACATTGGTTCCCCCTTCCTATAGATGCTTCATATAAAATTTGGCTTTGATTGGCCAAGCGGTTTCAGAGAAGATCTTTGAAAATGGTGGACAGACGGACGACGACGACGGACGGACGCCGGAGCATGGGTATACTATAAGCTCACCTGTGAGCCTTCGGCTCAGGTGAGCTAAAAAATGTTGAAAACAAACCACCTCTTGATGGATTTGGACCCCCCTCCCCCCCCCCCCCCCCCCTTCCAGAAACCCTGGATCCGCCCCTGAATTTACAGTGATTCACCTCATACATGTATTTCTAAAGGTAATCTGTGATGTGGGTCTAGGCAAACAGAATTTTACCGGTAATGTATCACCATTATGATATGTCTATGTAACAGCAAATATACATATCAGCCTGTGCACCATTTGTAGTCTGATTTGCACATTTGAGCTGCATCATGAGAAAACAACATTTTGCATATGCGAAAAAAGGCGCAGATCATCCTCACAGTTACTACAAAGCTGATCAGCACCTTTGTTTTCGCTTAACTGATAGTACAATTACTCTACTTTCTAAATCCAAAACTTCTAGCCTCTAGCCATCTTCAGTGCTTGTACAGGCTAGTTTGTGTCAGACCTGGTCGGAAACACAGATTGTTGGTTTCTCATGGGAGGCTCCTTTGTTGTTAACTACCTAGACAGTACAATATTAACAACTGGTTGGCTAGTCTCTATTGTCTCCATCAAAACAACATCAAGAAACCTTTCTGATAAACCAACATCAGTTGCCATATTACTGTAGAATCTTAGAAATTTTAACCCATATTTGATCAATGGATTTTCCCATCATTATCATTAGGGTGAGTCTACTTTCATTTTTAGGGGCGTCAGGAGTGATTTTTAAATTTGATTCAATTTTTCGATGAAAATTCTCTAAGCAAACAGAATAGCCCCATATGGGACGCCATGTTCTGCGGCGTCACATCTGGGGCTATTCTGTTTGCCTATGTCCCATAAAAGGGACGCCAGGCTTAAATGAGTTAAGCTATGCTAATATGTATATCATAAAATGTACAGACGGGTGTATGTCTGACCTGGTTAGAAACCTCAGAAATTTATGATGCAGGGTGATTTGAGTCAGCCCTGATAAAGATATGTTTTGATGTTCATAATGAAATGCTCAGCACTTTTTCTAAATGACTTGGATTAGATTTTTTTATCTGATGACCTGTCTCCATATGACCTTAGCTGTTGAGTGGGACATTAAAATGAAATCAACAACCCAATGGCAACATAAGAACGGTAAGCTAAGTCTAATGCAAATCAGACATGATTCTGTCGTAGACATTGCTCTTTTCATAATTCAAAGGGCCATAACTCAAAGAACTACTTCAAGAGTTATAGTCCTTCCATTCTGTCACCTATAACTATTGGTTAAATGTCTGAAATTTCAGGTCTTCACATGAGAAAACCAACTATTAGAAATTCCAACCAGGCGACACAAACCAAGCTGCACAGCCTCCAAAGAAGGCTTGAAGGTTGTCAATTTGGATTTAAGAAGAGTAACTGCACTATTCATGATGCGAAAACAAAGGCGCAGTCAACATTGTTTTAGTATTACACAATGTAGTTAATTTCCACATACATTGTGTAATACTAAAACAAAGTCCAAACATTTTTAAGATCACTAGTTTGTAAGACGTCACCTTGTAAATCAAAGGTCATGGGTTGATTCCTAGGCTTCTCATATTTGGAATTATACTATATCAAGGTCCTGTCTCCGTATGACCTTAGCTGCTGAATGTGACATGGAAAGAAATTGACCGAGTAAAACTAGTTTGTTACTCAGAGTTAGCGATGGCTTCTTTATTATGCAAAAATTCTAAATTTGAGCAAATAACTATGGAAATTGAGATTCACTTTAGAATATGAGCCGCCCCATGGGAAAACCAACAATCCGCATAGGCGAAAACAAAGGCGCAGATCAGCTTCGCGGTAACCGCGAAGCTGATCAGCGCCTTTGTTTTCGCTGAACGGATAGTACTATTCCTCTTCTACTTAAATCCGAAATTTCAAGCTTCTAGCCTGCTTCTGTGCTTGTACAGCCCGATTTGTGTCAAACCTGTTCGGAAAACACATTGTTGGTTTTCCCACGATGTATCTGCTTTTGCCTGCGAGTTAGCAATAAGTATTATCACAGTCTTTGTTGTATAAAAATCTTGATTCGTTCAAACTCCGGTTCCAGAGCTTTTCTTATCACAGCTAATTCTCTAGTGTTTTTTGTGTTTCATAGCAACCATTTGTTAAAAGCCACAAAACAAACAGTAATCAACTGTACATGTAGGACTACATGCAACACAAACACACACGGCTGAATATGAAATAGTAACAAAATATAATGCTATTTCTAATAATACATACAAGAACATTATAAGTGGACGGAATAACATTTGAGCCGCCTCGTGGGAAAACCAACAATGTGGTTTCCGAACAGGTCCGACACAAACCGGGCTGTACAAGCACAGAAAAGAGCCAGAAGCTTGAAATTTCGGATTTAAGTAGAAGAGGAATTGTACTATCCGAGTAGCGAAAACAAAGACGCTGATCAGCTTCGCGGCTACCGCGAAGCTGATCTGCGTCTTTGTTTTCGCATATGCAGATTGTTGGTTTTCCCATGAGGCGGCTCATTTTGTAAACATTCACTGCCAATACAGGTAAACCTCATTACAATGCTATCTTTGGGGTCCACAGAAACAGACAGCGTAATAAGTGAAATGTGTTATAATGAGGTTGCTTTCAAAGACATGTAGTAAAATAATAATTTTGGGAGCCTTAACATGGCCGTGCTATATTAAAAACCGCATTATATTGAGGTTAATCTGTACATGTACTTTTGCTGAAATCGAACTTGTCAATAGGTTATCAAGTCCATATTTGGTAAGAAGAAATTGGCGGCTGCTAATGGCACTACTTTAGCTAGAAAATGATTAAATTCACACTACCAATATTTTCATGCCTTTATATGAGCCGCGTCATGAATAAAACTGGATTTTAACCTATGCGAAACCAAAGCGCATTTGTTTTCCCCTTATCAAAAATTCGGTTTTCTCATGACGCGGATCACACATACTCACGCCCGGTAAAGTGCAAATTGACCACCGCCGGTGGTCAACGTAAAAAAAGTTGATATACATCCGGTGGTCGTTTTGAGCGTTTCCTGTTATTAGTTTTCGCGAGTTTGGTGGATGTGGAAGGTAAGATATTTTTTTATCTAAAACGTATTATAAAAATCAAAGAATGTCAGGCTATCAGTTTTTTGCCGTTGAATGTCTAGGCGAAGTGGTAGTTGCAAAAAATAAACCGTTTTACTGCAATCCTTTCCGGCCCGTTTGATCGGTAGTGAAAACGAAAGTAGAATCTGGTCAAACACAGGTTAAAATGCCCTGATCGTGCCTTTGCAAGCTTTCTATACACAATGGTTGTTGCAGTTAGTTACATTGACACTTAATTAGCTTTTCAGACATAATTTTAAAATATTTCAAGCTTTCCTTTCAACACTTAGATCGATTTTGTACCGGCGGTCAACTTGAAGTTGCGGTGGTCGTATTGATCAATGGGGATTACAATATAAACTTTCATCGTGAGAGAAAGCCAGCAAAAATGCAACTTGATGTCGTTTTCTGTTAGGGGGCACGGCAACATTAATGGAGATGCATTCTAGACACAAACAAATCCAAATCAATGCCGTCGGTGTCCTCATAATTCAATTTCGTTTGTCCATTAACCATTCAGTCACATAGTTTAGCAATATCGGATGTATTTATTACTAATGTTTGGTAACCCCAACAATACAAATACTACCTCATGCAAGATGCATTGAATTTATGTACATAATTCGCATTGACTCGAGGAAAAAACACTAGAATAACAGTGTGGTCAATTTGCAAACTAGGTGGTCAATTTGACCATAAAATGAGCAATTTTGAAATGAGTTACTGACCAATTTAAAAAGTATTGAAGGACATGCCTGCTGTTTAATGTTGAGCAGGCTCAGTCTTGCAGATTATACAATTATAGGAGTAACAGTAAGCAAAGCGTTCATTGTGTTGTTCGTATGAAATCTATCTCCTGTTTTGCAATCTCAATTCTTTGAATATGTAAAGGCGAATAATCACGTGGTTAATATCAATTTCAGACGAAATATTTAGAAACATTGGTCATAATACGATTGTCAATGCTAGATAAATTGGCGTGTAAAATTACACATGCATGTACCTCTTCATCACATTGTCACGAGCAGTTGGAATAATAGATTCATAATGTTTCTTGATTTTGCCAGCAGTCGATAGGCTCGCTGGTTAAACCCAAAAGCTAGCTCAAACGAGTCGAGATCACGTGATTGTCCACTGCAAAGTGTAGAATGAATGCATGTATTAATGCTGAAGAATAACTGGCCTCGTCAGTTCTAGGTGCGCCTACTGACCTTATGTTTTCCTTTATACATTTCCAGATGGGTCGATTTAAAGGGAAACGGACCAAGCGTCGTTACCTGACGAACAAAAAAACATATCTCTGGCGTGGACAGGAAATCCAAGAAGTTGTCCAGAGTCCGTTCAAATCGCCATCTAAGAAAAAGCCAAAATACAGTTCATCACCCTATAGAGCTATTCGTTCATCACCCAAAAAGACAATTTGTTCTAAAATCTATACACCGAAAGTAAAGTTCGGATTTCCTAAGAAGAAAAACATAAAAACAGGGACTAAATCAAAAGTATTAAGGCCTGTCGATAAGACAACTGTAATGAGCTCGAAAAGCAAGAGTTATATCGCCGGGTAATTATATAGATAATGGAGACTGTATTGTTTTAATTAATTTTGATTACTTAAATTTCTATGTCCATCTTTGGCCTTTCTCACAAATACTCAAAACACAATATTCAAAGTTTACTAAATGATTTCTGAATTTTCTTTAGCCAAATTTACAAGTTATTTTCTAAGTACAATTTCATATTTTTAGATCTTAATGTTTTGCCTAAACTTTCTCAACTTAAACTCTTAACACTTTTCCTAAACTTTCTAAACATGAACTGACTAAGATTTCAAAATTCTAGTTTGTGTCTGCTGACCTGGTCACATGATACATTTCTCTCCGCCTCCTGCAATCATACCAATCAAAGCTTTTCTCTCTTTCTGAATCCCTTATCAACTAATTAGCAACTTTCTTATCTTGGCTCTGAGTGGTCAGTTTCAAATCATAAGTGTCCAGCCTCCAACAGATTGTTTTCTCATAGATCATTACACATCAAAGGAAATTAGCAGGTACTTGCAAATGTCTTATTGAATTCAGGTTCCAGACAACAGGCTGAAAATAGTTCCACCTGATTTGTGTAATAGCATTTTGATGATGGTCTAACCATTGCAATATGTGGCTTCTTCCTAATGACAATGCCATATTTACATGACCACAAAAACTTAATAACTATGTACATGATCTTTGCATTATTTCTATTTTCTTCATTATTTTTTTATTTTTATTTTATTTTCTAATTAAACTCATTTACTTATTTAATGACTCTGTGACACATGCCTTGGCTCCCAATAAGTTTGCTCTGCAAACTTCGATAAATTTTTCATAAACTTTTAAATATTACAGTTAACCTTTTACATATATACATTTACATACACTCTTGTCTTTCTATCCAACCCTTTCTCTCCAGATGGACAGATACAATTCATGCAAATATATGAAAAATTATATACATGCACATGAAATAATATGATTGTGAAGCAAATCTTTAAATGTCCTTCTCATTAAACCTGTCAAATTGTTTCTTTCATTTCTTATTTTTAAAGATATTTGTAGTCCACTTCACTTCTATATTCAACTTTTATGTTTTAAGATTGTGTGGATCTGTATGGCACTGGCTTTTGGTATAACAGCGTCCTTATCACTGTAAGAAACAGTGTCCATATATCACTAGATATTTCACATTGTGTCACTTCCACACAAAGAATTTATCCTTATTTACAAAATTCACTGTTTTTCACTGCTTCACTTCATTTTTCACCATAATGCAGGTACATTCACATGCTTCGCATACAATTTTAAGAATGCTTTGTGCTCAAAATACTATCTCCATACAAATGTCTTACATATCTTAATGTTAACACAATGAGCTTAATTTTTGCTGTCCTCTTAGGGTTTCCCTTATCATTACCCTACCTCTAAGTCCTACATAAGTACCAATTCCCCAGGGTGCATCGGTCAGGTGCCATGTACTAATAATCAAAATTTAGATATATCACATGCCCTGTGCCCTTATTCCTCGTAATGATTTCTTAATCATACTCTCATGCTCTTATGTTGTCTTCTCCCTGGAAATTCTTCAAAATAGAATCTTATGCTTGCATAATGCAATTTATTCCTATATTGCAAAGTTGAAAATAACTAAGAATGGTCAAAATTTAAATTATGTTCCAAATATAACCCACCCCCTACAAATGTATATTTTTTTTAAAGTTACTGATATCAGATTTTAAATTTATTTTTAATATATCTGAAAACAAATTTTGTCTAACCAAACTTGAGCCATTTAACACCTTACATATGGATATTGCTGCTCGGACTCCTTATTTGTCTAGTCTTATCTTGCTCATAAGTATGTGCTAATTGTCTGTGTTATGGAGTATAGTGTTTGTATGCTGATTTGTGTATTTATGCTGACGGTCTGGGCTTGACCTTTTTGCGGCACTTCGCAGAGAATGTGTATTTGATGTGGAAATCCTTTCTCATTTCCAATGGCAAATTGTCAGCATACACCCATTCTGTCTTTGAGCTTCCATTATTTCTGTCCTTGAATTTGACTTTGTAGACCAAGCGTCCTCTGTAATTTGAACCCTTAATGATCTTTTCTGGTTCCCAGTCCTTAGGGTCATCAGCAGGTACTGTGGTCTTTGGTTTTTCTTTGTGAATGTCCTGTCTCTGATTTTTCTCCTGATTTTCGACTCTCTTCTGTGCACCTTGTGTCTGTGCATTCTGCTCTGGCTCATCATCCTTCAGTTCTATTGGCTCTGGCGGTTGCCTGATATATGCCTCTGGAATGTTTGTTGGTCTGTGAGCTGGATTGTAGTATGGCTTGAGTCTGTCTGAATGAACTACATTTTTGATTGCCTTATGGGTGTTCATGTCCCGCAATTTGTAGTTTGTCAGCCCAGTCTTCTCTATGATGTAGTATGGTCCATACCATCTTGCCATCAATTTTGGTGTCAACCCAGGTTCCGTCTTTGGATTGTACAGCCATACACTGTCCCTGACCTTGAAATCTGGTGTGTTAGCCTTTTTGTCATACTGCTTCTTGTACTTGTCCTGTGCAGCTTTGATGTTTTCCTTCACCAGTTCTCGGCATGCTTTCTGATTCTCAATGATGCGCCTCAAGTGGTCCTCTGCAGTGGTTCCTGCTGTTGCTGTTGGTATGAGAGCTGTGTCCAGAGGAAGATTGCATTCTCTGCCAAACACGATGTAGTATGGCGAGTACCTTGTTGAGTAGACAGATGGTGACATACGATAGCTCATCATTATACTGGGAAGGAGCTCTGGCCAGTTAGTCTGCTTCTTGTTGCAGTATATCCTCAGCTTCTGCAGTATAACACTGTTCATCTTTTCTGCGGCCGAATTTGTTGCTGCGTGGTATGAACTTGTGCTTATTTTGCTGATCTTGAATATACTACACAGTTCCTTCATGAGTGCTGACATGAAGTTACTTCCCCTGTCTGTTAAGATGGAGTTCATGCATCCATCTCGTCATATAGTTTCCAGGCTACTTCTTTAGCTTCCATACTGTACAGCGGATATGCCTCACACCACTTTGAGAAAGAGTCACAAACCAAGAAAATGTAGCGATACCCTTGTTCACTCTTTGGCAGGGGTCCTAGAAGATCCATGTGTACTCTTGAGAAAACATCACCTATTGGTAGAGGTTGAAGCTCTGCTCGTCTCTGATGAATGTATCTCTTGGTACGCTGACATGGTTCACAGCTTTGACAGTTTATTTGAATGTCCTTGTACATGGAGGGCCAGAAATACTTCATCCGCACAGCTTCGTATGTTCTCTCTATGCCATAGTGTCCTGCTGATAGTGCATCATGGTATGACTTTAATACCGCATCTCTTAGCAAATGTGGGACCACTAGCTGTTTCTTCACATCCGTCCACTTGTGACCTTTTGTCCTTGGAAAGTACAGATGGTAGAGTACACCATTGTCAATCTCGTAAAACTGTGATTCCGCAACTAGCCTGTGCGCAGCATCTCTTTCTTCTGGTACTTTTCTATCTTCTTTGTAGGCGAACATTGCCGTAAAGTTGCTGTCTGCAATTTGGGCTTGCCTAAGCTTTTCAGGTGTCATATCACTGATTTCGGACAAGTACTGTATGGGATCCATCTGTTGGTAGGTATCTATGGCACAAATCATCTCAGATAACGTGTCTGGTTTACTTGCAGTTGTTAATTGGCTCACCTGGGGCTTATCTGTCTCCTCAAAGTGTAATGTGTATTCCTTGTATTCTGTGGTCTTGGATACACTGACTGAAAATACCTGAGGGTTTATCGGAGGGTCATCTGCTTCAAAGGCTTTGTCGCTGGGCTCATCTGTGTACTGGCATCCGCATTAAACAATTATTTGGTTCTTGTAAAATTTGCATTGTCTAATATAGATTACACATATTGTGATGAAAATCATATGGTTGAAGAAATGTGCATATCCCATCAATAGAAGAAGTAAGATGGAAAATGAAAATGCATCGAAATTGCTTGTTTTGTTCTTTTTTATTTAAAAATTATTAATAATTGAACAGATGTTTTAAAATCTCTAACTAGAATGCCTCATCTGACACATATCCAGCCGGTATTGAAAGGGAAATAATAACTTTTTACATTTAAGTTGAAGCTTTTAAAAATGTTTCTATAGCATACTATTTGTCGGGACAATATGATCGTGGTGTACGACAAGTGGTGGTTTGGTCCTTATATCGCATCTAATATTCATTAGAATTTAATAATTTTGGTATCATCACATTGGCAATTTTCGAATCTAAACAACCAGCTTTAAAAATATTTTTGAAAAAATTTTATGAGGCTGCCGGGATATGCACCTTTGTGAGGGGTGGGTGTGGGAAAATGCTTATAGCAGCTTAAAACAAGTGGAAACACCTATCAATTTATGCATTATCTTATTTGATAATCACTCCCATGTTTAAAAATTAGTTTTTTGTTATTCTAAGTATATTCTCGGAGATGTACTGGACAAATATGTTCAAAAATTTAATAAAAATATTTTCTGCAAAAATTTGTATTTTGCCCTAGAATGCATATACATGTATTCATTTTTACCTTTCAATTTTGTTATTTGCCACTTAGCTTGTGAATACATTTACAGTTTAAAACACATTCCGTTTACATATTTTAGATCTATTCCGTGAAGAATAAAATTGAAAATATTTCAAAAAGTATATTTCTCTCAATTTTGAAAATCCGTAACTTTTTAAAAATCATGGATTCCCCCACAAATATTTTGCTTTTTGAGTAGCATTCCACCTATATTTTAAGCTGTCTAAAAATTATAGATTTATTTATCAACAACAAAAATTGGTATCGAGCCACCTTAAGTCCGTACATGTATACTAGCACCCCAAAGAAATCAAAACGAAGTTTGATTATGATAGACCATAGCTATGCACAAGCATAATTGTCGAATCTGCCAGACTGAGCCTGCTCAACATTAAACAGCAGGGATGTCCTTCAATACTTTTTAAATTGGACAGTAAATCATTTCAAAATTGCTCATTTTAAGGTCAAATTGACCACCTAGTTTGCAAATTGACCACACTGTTATTCTAGTGCTTTTTCTTCGAGTCAATGCGAATTATGTACATAAATTCAATGCATCTTGCATGAGGTAGTATTTGTATTGTTGGGGTTACCAAACATTAGTAATAAATACATCCGATATTGCTAAACTATGTGACTGAATGGCTAATGGACAAACGAAATTGAATTATGAGGACACCGACGGCATCGATTTGGATTTGGTTGTGTCTAGAATGCATCTCCATTAATGTTGCCGTGCCCCCTAACAGAAAACGACATCAAGTTGCATTTTTTCTGGCTTTCTCTTACGATGAAAATTTACATTGTAATTCCCATTGATCAATACGACCACCGCAACTTCAAGTTGACCGCCGGGACAAAATCGAAAGGAAAGCTTGAAATATTTTAAAACTATGTCTGAAAAGCTTATTTAGTGTTCATTTAACTAACTGCAACGACCATTGGTTACAGAAAACTTGCAAATGCACGATCAGGACATTTTAACCTGTGTTTGACCAGATTCTACTTTCGTTTTCACTACCGATCAAACGGGCCGGAAAGGATTGCAGTTAAACGGTTTATTTTTTTCAACTACCACTTCGGCTAGACATTCAATGGCAAAAAACTGATAGCCTGACATTCTTAGATGTTTATAATACGTTTTAGATAAAAAAAAATATTACCTACCACATCCACCAAACTCGCGAAAACTAATAACAGGAAACGCTCAAAACGACCACCGGATGTATATCAACTTTTTTTACGTTGACCACCGGCGGTGGTCAATTTGCACTTTACCGGGCGTGATACTCAGACTCAGGCACATGGTAAGTCTTATCAATATCCAAATAAGGCTCCTACTTGTGACTGTATCCAATCAATCACAACGGCCTAAAACCATCCTTTGTTTTTACTTGGTAGTGATGAATATGGTACGCATTACAGCAGTCCAAATAGGGATGTAATCAGTATGATGGTACCCACATGACAGAATGGAGCAATAAACTAGAACATTATACCCAAAAAATATGAAATAACCCTCTTTTATGCTGTACTTTCCTCTAAGCAGTGTTGTGAGATAACCTTTTTTTGATATGACAGAAAACAAAGCAGTAGATCAGAGTTGCTGATCGTCCTCTCAGTTTTTACTACACATGTAGTATATATACTTATACTCTGTCTGCTTCACTTACATTGAATTTCAAGTATCTGAGGCACATCATGAGAAAATCAGCATTGAGAATATGTGAAAACAAAGGCGCAGATCAGCTTCGCTTTAACTACTGTGGAGCTGATCAGCACCTTTGTTTTCACTACTCAGATAGTACAATCCCTCTTCTTCTTAAATTTCAAGCTTCTAGCCTTCTTCTGTGACTGCGCAGGCCTGTTTGTGTTGGACATGGTTGGAAACCAAATTGTTGCTTTTTTCATGACATGGCTCATCTTGCTATCCTCTTTCACTGCACAACATGTTTTGTACTTGGTCTGATAGGACAGACTGGTTTCTTACAAAACAACTCATTTAAAGAACTTATTTTAACAACACATCTCATTTCGACAACTCATTACAACAACTTTGAACTAGGAGTGTGGGGTAAGACCTGCAGTCCGTGCTGACAAGAAGTTCATATCCGTTGCCGGCGGTGCGTAAGTTGTTAAGTGTGAGTTTCTTGATAAAGTCAAGTTTATTTTCTTCTGTGTTAATTCGGCTCTCAGAGCCCGAAGTTCCGTTTCGGCTTGATTACGAAGCTGAAATGTGAAATATTTCAAAACACACATCAACAAAAGATTATACAAAGAGGTAGGACCAGCATTATAAATGATTCTTATGCATGTACTCACCCTAAAAGCAATTAAAAACTCAAATTACTAAAGTCAAAATTTCTTAGAACAATTATTGCATGTAATGTAATACTATGTAATCCTAATACTGTAGTAAATTTGTACTTGGAAACACTGCAAACATATTTTTTATATGCCCAAAAAAACACTGGAATAACACACCAAACAAACTACCGGGCACATTTTCATTAAACAGATTTTGTTTTAGGAAGTTCCTATATCACATCTTAAGCAAAAGTGACACATTAAGGACAAAAATATGCCCTAAATGCTTTGGTGAAACTGGGCCCAGGTATAGTTTATCATATCTTTAAAAATACCTCATATTAATTTGCACTTTTATGAAAAAGGTGTACTATGACTATATTTTTACTAAGAAATAAATTATTTTGAATGGTCAACACTGAAATAACAATAAATTTGTTCTATAATACAACAATGCATGTGAGCCATGGGAATATGGTTTTCTTCATGTGCTGCAAGCTTGGGTGTTTCATACATCATGACAGAAAGCATCACACTGACAAGTCCAGCCTCTTCTCAGCCTTCACTATCTGATTTTGACCTTAGATTGATCTATAGTCAGACAAGTCCATGAAAGAGCATGAAAAGTAAAAGTAAAAATAGATGAATTACTGTTACTTAAATGGAAATCTGTTGCATTTTGATGCAGAGACAGTAGGTACTTGATACATAAAACTTTGAAAAAGTTCCACTAAACTTAACTAATCTTTGGTCTATCTAATGTCAAAACCAACTTACAAGAATATCATACTCCCATGCTTAATTTCAGGCTCAAGGGCATTATCAATAACAAAAAAAACAGTGGTTCAGACCACCCTGAGTAAAGGAACCACCATTCTGACAGGAAATGGTTTACACTGGCTTTTCTATGTGACACATTGGAGTGTTTTTGATAGAAACCAAATTTACAGGAAATTTTTTAACTTTTTAGAAGTACATCTCACAACTGAATAGAATATACATGATCTGTATTTTTGAATTTGGAGGCATAGAGCACTAATGGCATATTGATAACACCTAGTGAATATGCAAAGATGACTATTACGTTGATATTTTGTATTTCATTTCTTGTGAATGCCAATATGTTTCCTGTCAGAAATATATGTTCCCCATAGATATCTCCGACCTTTAACATTACAATGTGATTCACAGCTGGTCACCCGGTAACAATATGTGCTGAACTCGTGCTTAATAAACATGGGGAAAGACAGGGAAAACGTGATTGTATTCTGTGAAAAAGTGAGTTTCTTGCACTTTACAAGTAGCGAAAACAAAGGCGCTGATCAGCCTCGCAGGTTACCGCGAAGCTGATCTGCATCTTTGTTTTCGCCTTTGCAAATTGTTGGTTTTCTCATCAGGCGGCTATTGTAATGAAATGGAGTGTGGTTATTAGAAGCTGGATCAATATTGTACAACGACAGACAGTGATGAGTTCATTGCTTTGTTGTCAGTTGTTGTCCAATTGATTCAGCTTCGAAACACCACTCAAATTTGCCATGTATCGTGTGATGTTGTGTCACTCTGTGCAGTAAGAAATTTGGTTGCATCAAGGTTATATAGGGTAGTATTGGTCCATGTGCAAATCAATAAGGCAATACTCTGCTCAAACTTCAACTATGTGAGTTTAATAGTGCAGGTGAGCAGATTATTTTCCTATCCTTTTGGACTGTAAGATAAGCAACTTTTGGAGAGAATGGCCATCAACATAGAGCTATGTCAAAACCTACCATTCCTTCTCATGAACATTTTTGTGCTGTATTTCCAAAGGAAACCCTTTTGTAAAAATATTTGTAAATATCAAAAGATTCCATCATTAAGAGGGGGTTTCAAATGTATGCATTTGAAGATTAAAACACAGGCCCTGTAAAATAATTCTGACCTCTTAATGAAAAGCATGAAATCCCTTCACCACCTCACCCCGTGCCCAAAAATTTTAAAGTTAATGTAGGCTATATAAACTCTTATCTTGAAAGAAACATGAAGTTGTGCATTTGCTCTAAAACTGACCAATTTTTACCATTTCTGTGCATTTGCTCTAAAACTGACCAATTTTTACCATTTCTGATTAAACTTCAATTCGTCTTTGCAGTGTTTTTCTTTACTGGACTGAGTGCATGCTCTATACTAGTGAAAAAGAGAGAGACTCTTTAAGCAAATCATAAGCAAATCATATTTTCAAAAGAAACATAATTATAATTTCTGCATTTTGAATAACCGATTTTTTTAAATAAAAAAAAAAAAACAGCACTATTAAATAAGACTGTTTAATGCTTAAGCAATAATTGAGCTAGCATGCAATTAAAGTAAAAAACCTGTCTATTAAAGGTAAAGGAAGGCCTTTTTGTATCTTTTTATCATCCAGTAATGTACCGGTGTTTGAATAAATATTAATGATTGACATTTTCAAAAAGCATAGCAAGCTTCCAAGCTATCATGCATGAATAAAAATAAGTATCTATCATAAAATTAAGTGATCTTCACCAGATAAGTTCTCTAAACTACTATTTCAAATTGCACACAGTGCATTATTTTACTTACTTCCGTTTAACTATGTATCTTGATAAGTATGAGTCTTTCTGTACAAATAAACAGAAAATGTTTCAGAAAATTACTTGGTAAAATGTTTCTCATTGTACAGGTATTTACTTTTCCAAAACAAGATAAAGCCCCAGTAGCTTTGACTCATAATTTTCCACAAAAGTTGCTTGAAATAAACAAAATTATACAAACTTAAAATTGTAAGTTTACCGGCTACATTTTTATGCTCATGTTAGATGTACATGAATGAATTGGCCAATTAAAGTAACAAAAGCTATGCATTAATGAAGAACACTATTATACTGTATCTATCTTCCCTCCCACTAAAACTGTTAGGTTCGCAATTTTGAATTTGCTTTAATATAATCAATTGGTAAGTTCTTTCTTTAAAAGAGGTCAGAATTTTAAGTGAATTAACATGGGTTTTGCAAATACTGGTTATACGTGGAGATATCTATCAGAGCAGGCAAGGCTACATCAGAAAATAATTTGCTGAATCTCATATGTCATTTTTTTTAAAGAAATGTAATAAGGTTACTCTACAGGATATATTTTCCTCTACTTTTAAATTATATGACGGCATTGCCAAACCATGCAAACTTCAACAAAATTAACAGCATTATCTAATACTCTAGCATTATAGCTTTCATCTACTGCATAACCTTTACAAAACTATATACTGTAGCAACTATAAAAGCTGGTACTAATGTACATACATGGGTTTTACTAACAGACTAATTGGGAATGTACAAGATTTATGTGTATTTTAATAGTAACAAGAAACAGAAGTCCTCATCACACGATACAAAGTCTTAATATGCAAATTTCTTTTTGAATGTGCAAAATTACCACTCTGTCCACACAGCGGTGTCGAAAATCAACTCATGATTTCAATATGTAGCCTTGCCATGCCCTGTACCCAGGGTGACCTGTAGCTGTGTCATAAACTATGTAAACAAAACACAATATATGTCAAAGCATAACTATCGTGCATGCTATAATGTGTAAACACAACCGTGTAAGTTTCTAGCCTGTCAACACATATGTTACCTTCATTTCCCCTGTTAGTTTCATTTTAGCATGTTCTACCCTACGTCTTATGTCCTCTATTTCATGCTGTAACCGAGTCGCCTGTATTTTGAAGTTATTCTGAAGAAATTAGACAGTGAACATGTTAGGACATATAAACATATGAGCCGCCTCGTGGGAAAACCAACAATGTGGTTTCCAAACAGGTCCGACACAAACGACCTGTATAAGCACAGAAAAGAGCTAGAAGCTTGAAATTTTGGATTTAAGTAGAAGAGGATTTGTACTATCCGAGATGCGAAAACAAAGGCGGTGATCAGCTTCGCGGTAACCGCGAAGCTGATCTGCGTCTTTGTTTTCGCCTATGCAGATTGTTGGTTTTCCCATGAGGCGGCTCACATAACAAATAACAGTCATATGAAAATGTATGAGCCATGTCTGATATGAAAAAAAAATTGTTACGAAATTTGTAATCAGTCTATGGAAAAATAATCAAGTTTTATTCGTTTGTTTGTATTTAGGTTTAACGTCCCAGTCAACAACTTTTCAGTCATGTCAGACAGAGCCAATGCCTCCTGGGTATTAATAAGTACTTTAGGGAGTAAATGTGCCATGCTAAAAGCCACAACACATCACCTCAACAGGGTTCGAACCCGACCTCTTGATGCGTAGTCTTACACTCTACCATTAGGCCAACATGTTCCCAGGTAAACTGAGTGATGCGTAGCTGAATATTGTGGTGAAATAGTTTGTGTAAATGGGCACTAACAGAATAGGCATATTGATCAGAAATGTTTGTTTCCCAATACTTATAGTAGATCTCTGTTTGCATGACATAACTCTCATAACAATATTGCATGTATTATGTTTATATAAAAACCTACAAATAACAAAATACATGTATATCACAGTGTGTATCACAAATTCCTCTATTGCATTAAAATGAAAAATTTGATTTGACAGGTAAAATACTGTATCAAGTACTTCAAAATATGCATAATGTTACAAACAAGCACACATAGATCTGTTTAAATGACACTCCAAAGTTCATAACATTCACAGCACTTTAAATAAATGTTGTATAAATTTTAGAAAACATGCAAAAATAATAATACTTTTACAACTACCATCTATTTTCTACAATATAATAAAAACAAAAATTTCTTTAAAATCTGACATCCTTAAGTTGAAGCAAAAATAAAAAAAAAAAAAAAAAAATACTGATAATAACATTAACTCCCTTCCTGTGGGATAACATCAACTTTTTTCTCAAACTGAACACTTTTTCTTGAACTGTCGTACCCTCTAGCAACCCCAGAGTGATACGGGCTCCGATCTGGTGGTGTCGGAGATTCAAGATCTGAATCATAAAACAATTGACTTTCTACAAGTCTTTGATTTGTTTCACTTCCCATTAATGCTATAGGATATTGCTTAGTCCTAGATTTTCTTGTCTCTCTGTTTACTTTGTCTAACTCTTTAGTTGTTAATTTGTACGGAACTTTTACTTTCCTTTCTGGAGAGTGACTCCCCTTTCTTTGAGGAGAAAGACTCCCCTTACGTTCTGGAGAGTAACTTCCCTTTCTTTCTGGAGACTGATTTCTCCTTCTTGTTGGAGAGGTACTAGGGGAACGAACTCTTGGATTGCCTATTTTAACAATTAATGGAGACCTAGACAGAACAGGTGAACCCTGGGATTGATGTGGGACCCACTGTTGATTAGTAGGGGTATGTTCCTCACTCTGCATTCCCCTCGCTGAACCCACCTTGTTTGATGCCGGTTTAATTTCTTGTAATTTTGTTGCCTTTTCCTTTGGACCTTCTAATGTGGTCAGTAATTTTTTGTGTATAATGTCTAATTCATGGCGTAATCTGTTGCACTGTTCTTCAAATGGAGCTGTTTTCTTTTTTTCTTCAAAGTAACGTTTCTTCCATATATCTCGAGCTAAAACAAAAAAATTAAACATCACCATTTTCAAATCAAAAGACAAAATAGCATTCAATATAGGTGGACCTTATACCTGTCATACTATAATATATATGCTTTTTTTTTCAAAGATAGTTACAGTTTTATTTCATAAGGAGGAAAAAAAATATGTAAGTTCACCATAATCAAACTTCGCAGAAATCCAAATCACCTCTCTTTTATAATAAGCTGATTTTTTAGTTTCAAATTAAAAGATATTTCCAGTAAATCTTTAAACATCAAAGAAATATTTGCAAGAATGTTCCAACTTCTTGAAGGGAGAAGGTTTACCATGATTTCTTCTATTCTGTGTTTTATTCTGCATCTGTTTTGCATTTTTGACTAATTCTTCCCGATGTCTCTCCGCAGCTCGCCGAGCCTCTCGGGCTTCCTCTAGTTCTTTGAGTAATTCTTCTTCTGTAAAAAGAGAATCATTATATGATCAGAGTTGCATGTTAATGCTTCTGTCATACACAGTGATCAACTGCAGGAATATACACTACACTTTATGGGCTATTCAACATGCATTTCATTCAACACTTCATGTTCAGCCATAGAATTTCTATACTTCGAAGGTTCACCAGCTTATTTCAAGGTTTTACGAGTTATTTCTTCATTCTGCAATATGTTCCGCTATGCAACTGATCTTCACTGGTCTAGTCCCTGCCATGAAAAACAAGTTATAAGTCTGGTGATAGTGGGTGCAAACTTATGATTTTTTTTTCTTGAGGGTGAGGGAGTTGAGTGGGTGGGTTAATTAAAACCTATAGACATGTACAAAGGAGTGACATAGTCAATGGATTATTCAAACCAACGAGATATAGAACTTAAAATGTGCAAATAGATTTCCTTCAAATTTTGAATAATAGAACTGTTGAATACAAACTTGACATTGTGGCTACCACCCAATTGTAAAATAATAGCAGAAACTTCTCCAGGTCCAAACCAGGAACAACACTGTATCTAAGCAATTGTGCATGGTGACTAAAAATGTGCGGAAGTGGTGTATACCATAAAATCACCTAAATATTCAGCGATATGAATAATAACCCTCAAATTTGATAGATATTGTTTGAATCAGTAATGGCGCTAAAAGATGTGAAGGAAATCGCAAACAGCATGATCATACGAGCCGCAACGCGAGAAAACCGGTCTTCGGGGTTTCCGACAAGGTCTGACACAAACTGACCTGTACAGTCACAGAAGCAGGCTAGAAGCTTGAAATTTCGGATATAAGAAGAAGAGGAAATATACTATCCGTGTAGCGAAAACAAAGGCGATGATCAGCTTCGCGGTTACCGCGAAGCTGATCTGCGCCTTTATTTTCGCATAGGCAAAAATCCAGTTTTCTCACGATGCGGCTCATACTCTTCTTTTAAGAGTGACTCATTGTTATATTGTTTACAAAGACAAAATCTATCAGAAAATTTAAGATTAAATTTTAGGATTATGGTATTTATTTTATTCCACACCCAATTCAGTGAATTTCTTTCTTCACAAAGTGAATTATACTTACCTGTCTGGTGAAAATTGACAGAATAAATATAAACCAATAAAACAAACATTAAATAAGCCTGATCTGGAAACATTCTGTTTTCAATATTTATAGAGAATTTTTGAAAGCCCCTCCCCCATCTTGAAACTTCAGGTTTTGGAATTCAAGAAACTGTTGCTACTAAAACTACATCTTAATAAGGAAAAAGGGCACAACCCAGCTTGCAAGCTGATCTTTACCTTTTTTCACATATGAGCTGCTGCATGAGAAAACAAACAATTTGGGTTACCAACCAGGTCTGACACAAAGCAGCCTGTACAGTCACAGAAGCAGGCTAGAAGCTTGAAATTTCGGATTTAAGACTAGAATTGTCAGAGAATCTGACTATAGCCCCGCTTCTCAGCTTTTTTGCAGGGTGAAAAAAACAATGACAGGTAACTATCACAAGCTAGATCTCGTCAATATTGATGCGCATACAAAATTTGGTCTGATTATGTCAATTCGTTCTCAAGATATTGAGCAGAAACGAAAGTCTGACCTCAATAAAGGGCCATAACTCTGTCATAATTTTGCGATAAATGACGGGTAACAATCCCAAGCTAGATCTTGTCAATGATGATGTGCATACAAAATTTGGACGGAATCTGTCAATTCAATCTCAAGATATTAAGCGTAAACGAAATTCTGAAGTCAATCAAGGGCCGTAACTCCATCAAAATTTTGCGAAAAATGACGGGTAACAATCCCAAGCTAGATCTTGTCAATGATAATGTACATACAAAATTTGGTTGGATTCTGTCAATTTGTTCTCAAGATATTGAGCGGAAATGAAATTCTGACATCAATCAGAGGCCGTAACTCCGTCAAAATTTTGCGAAAAATGACGGGTAACAATCCCAAGCTAGATCTTGTCAATGATGACGTGCATACAAAATTTGGTCGGATTCTGTCAATTTGTTCTCAAGATATTGAGCGGAAATGAAATTCTGATGTCAATCAAGGGCCGTAACTCCCTCCAAATTTTGCGAAAAATGACGGGTAACAATCCCAAGCTAGATCTTGTCAATGATGACGTGCATACAAAATTTGGTCGGATTCTGTCAATTTGTTCTCAAGATATTGAGCGGAAACGAAATTCTGACGTCAATCAAGGGCCGTAACTCCGTCAAAATTTTGCGAAAAATGACGGGTAACAATCCCAAGCTTGATCTTGTCAATGTTGATGTGCGCACAAAATTTGGTCGGATTCTGTCAATTCGTTCTCAAGATATTGAGCGGAAACGAAATTCTAACGTCAATCAAGGGCCGTTACTCCCTCAAAATTTTGCAAAAAATGACGGTCAACAATCCCAAGCTAGATCTTGTCGATGATGATGTGCATACAAAATTTGGTCGGATTCTGCCAATTCGTTCTCAAGATATTGAGCGGAAACGAAATTCTGACGTCAATCAAGGGCCGTAACTCCGTCAAAATTTTGCGAAAAATGACGGGTAACAATCCCCAAGCTAGATCTTGACAATGTTGATGTGCACACAAAATTTGGTCCGATTCTGTCAATTCGTTCTCAAGATATTGAGCGGAAATGAAATTCTGACGTTAATCATGGGCCGTAACTCCGTCAAAATTTTGCGAAAAATAACCGGTAACAATCCCAAGCTAGATCTTGTCAATGTTGATGTGCATACAAAATTTGGTCGGATTCTGTGATTTCTTTCTCAAGATATTGAGCGGAATGAAATTTTGACATCAATCAAGGGCCGTAACTCCGCCAAAATTTTGCGAAAAATGACAGGTTACAATACCAAGCTAGATCTTGTCAATGTTGATGTGCATACAAAATTTGGTTAGATTCTGTCAATTCCTTCTCAAGCTATTGAGCGGAAAGGAAATTCTGACATCAATCAAGGGCCGTAACTCCGTCAAAATTTTGCGAAAAATGACTGGTAACAATACCAAGCTAGATCTTGTCAATGATGATGTGCATACAAAATTTGGTTGGACTCTGTCAATTTGTTCTCAAGATATTGAGCGGAAACGAAATTCTGATGTCAATCAAGGGCCGTTACTCCGTCAAAATTTTGTGAAAAATGACGGGTAACAATTCCAAGCTAGATCTTGTCAATGTTGATGTGCATACAAAATTTGGTCAGATTCTGCCAATTCATTCTCAAGATATTGAGCGGAAACGAAATGCTAACGGAATCACGGAATCACGGAATGACGGAATCACGGAACCACGGAAGGACAGGGTGAATCCAGTATAGCCCCACTTTTTCAAAGCGGGGCTATAAATAAGAGGGATTGTACTATCCCTGTAGCGAAAAGAAAGGCGCTGATCAGCTTCGCGGTTTTCGCGAAGCTCACCAGGTCTGCCCCTTTGTTTTCGCATATGCAAATTATTGGTTTTCTCATGCGGTGGCTCATATGCAATAGACAGGTTTCCAAATGAAATTACTCAAATATATAAACCAATAAAACAAACATCAAATGTAAATGGTGAAAGTTAAATTATTTGTATTGCTATTCACAAGATGATATGATTTTGGACAAGTTTATGGTTCAATATAGCAAGCAATAAACATGGGGAAATCAAAGCTGATTGCCAAGTGCTCAACAAATGTAATGGAAACATTCAGATAAACAGACCATAATTTGAGGCGCATCATGAGAAAACCAACATTTCATATATGCTACATAAATAGTACAATTCCTATACTTTCTTAATCCAAAATTTCCAGTCTCTAGCCATCTTCTGTGCTTGTATAGCTTGGTTTGTGTCAAGCCTGTTCGGGTATTCTCATGAAGCGGCTAATTTATAACCATTTTATACATTTTGGGTTACCGGAAATATATATTGCATTAAGTACATTTAGATGACAGTTAAGAATTGCATAAAATCATGCAATATTATGCAACCCAAAGATTTATAAGACTGAACTTGACTTTAAGTTGTATCAGCCCTATAACTCCCTTCAATTTATAGAAAAAAAAATGCCTCCACAAGATCTTTTGAAATGGATGATGGACGAGGGGCTAGAACATGGCTAGACTATCACTGGCGCTCAACGACTGGACAAGTTTTTGTTTTTTGTTTTTTTTTTCGGGGGATTGATAAATGGGATTGTAATAACAACTAATGGCATGAATGTTTTGCTAGGGTCTTAAAATGGGGGAAAATGAAAACAAAACAAAACAAACAAGAAAACATGGTCCTGTCGTCGAGAGCCTGTGTAGACTGTAAGCTCATTTTGTGAGCCTTTCCGCCTCTCAGAGAGGTGAGCTACATAATCAACTGAAAATTTCTCAATTTTACAGCTAAAGAAAAATCTGTACATTGTGTAAACATGTATGAAATGGGATAACTTGAATAAAAGCACCTACTTTCTCGTTTCCATCTCTCTTAAGCTGGCGCTGTGTCCTATACATGTACTTCAAAGTTCAAAATAATGAACCTAGGATGAACTCAACCTATTTAAAATCAAGGTGAAATTTCGGACCTTAATCTTTGACATGTAAAATTAGAAAACTAAGTAGAATTAATGGACCTACTTTCTCGTTTCCGCCGCTCTTTAGCTGAAGCTGTGTCCCTGTCCGGTGAAGACAATCTCAGAGGGGGTGGGGATGGGTACCTCGCAAGATCCTGAGGAAAATATTATCAATAATATGATTACATGTTCGTGGTGAAAGTTTCAAGAATTTAGCGCATTTGATAATTTATCAACATGTATCATATATCAGAGTAGTAACCATAACTACTTATATGGCAATTAAAACATGAATTTTCAAAATTATTCATAGTATCTAAAAATTATTAATATGAATATGGTAAAAGCATTTTTTTTTTTTTTTTTTTTAAATTTATGTAAAGTTTATTTTGTTTTTGTAACTTATAAAATACACCCCCGAAATTTCAAGCCTCTAACCACCTATGCCTTTACAATTTGATTTGCATCTGAAATTGTTAAGCCTCTAGCCACCTTCAATTACTGTACAGCTTGTTCTGTGCATGAACCATTCAAAGCCCCAATACCATCATTGTTATAACTGCCTAATGGGCACACATAATTTACCTCATCTGACTTAGTTTTCAGTAGTTTTGCCTCCTCTGCAATCTTCTGTCTATTTTCCTCTTCCCTCCTCCTGTCTTCTTCCTCCTGCCTCTTCCTCTCCTCTTCTTCCCTCTTCAGTCTCTCTGCTTCTTCATTCCTCTGTCTCTCCCACTCCAGGGCCTCCAGTTTCTCCCTGGAGGTCTGGGAGTCTGGGGACTGGTCATCCACCACCTCCCCTGGGGAGGGAGGGCGGAGTCGATCATTCAGGTCTTGGCCTTCTTGCTGTTGTTTCCGCCTTGAAAAGATTCATTGTTTGTTTGTTTGATTTGTTGCTTTACACCCCAGTCAAGAGCTATGGTCATGCCCATTCTTGCCTCTGTTTTATGGGACTTTTAGCCAATATTGGGATCTCATATGACATGCAAAATGAGCTTAAAAGTATAACCGCCCAAGTAAACAACTAAGGCTTACTTTTCCTGGGCAGGTTCAGACCTTCTATGCAGTTAACCAGTAAGAAGGTGGTCACTCAATCTAAGCTTTACCTGAAGGCACAAGCAGCCCTGCCTGACACAGCCAAAATGGAAGAGAACCCTAAAATGAGCTTTATCATATAAGCCGCATTATGAAAAAAAAAACAACAAATTTTATTTTTTCACTACACAGATAGTACAATTCCTCTTCTTCTTAAATCCGAAATTTCAAGCTTCTAGCTATCTTCTATAGCTGCACAGACCAGTTTGTGTCACACCTGGTTGGAAACCACGAAGATATTCTTGCTCATATCATCGAAGACTTCTTTAATTTTGGCACATTTCCTTATGTCTTAGCCTATTTCTACTTTTCATTATAGATATAGCTTGTGTTTCTTTAAGTTACAAAAAGTGTCAAAACTTATTTTGATAAAACACCTGAGCAAAAGTAAACAATGGCAACCCATGGTTGATACACAAGTCAGTACCTGAAATCACCCAACTTTATTCTTGGGATTTGTTTTTATTGTATGGGAAGTCATCTAGTGAAGCTATATTATAAAGCGGTCAAAAAGCATTAAATTCAATTAAAATCATTTATACTGCTTTCATGCTCGACTCAGTGTGTGACTGCAATTTTTTCCTGCTCATAAAATGTTAAAATGTCATCGATTCCATTCATTTTTAAAGAGGATTATAAAATGACTTTAATTTGGTTATTTAAGCCTGATCAGCTGAACTTTGGCTATTGCAGTCAATCTGAGCAGTTAAAAATTTATGTTCAGCTGAGTTGAGAACAAAAATATAACCTCAGTGCTAATTCTCATTTTTGTTCCTTTTGGCTGCTTTGGTATTTTTTGTATCTAACCAGTGTGTAATCAAAGTAAAGTCAGACAGACATCTTGGTTCTAAATTGCTCAGGAACAAGACTAACACATAATGAAGCTTTTTTTCTTTTTTTTTTTTTCATTAGTATATATAATTTTCCCCATGTACCAATTTGACTGAAAGAAAATGAAAGAAAGAAACCATTTACCAGTCCATCAGATAATTTAATCGAGGATCAACGTTTCCTTTATAAATCTGTACAGTCTTAATCTTAGCAAAAATATTGACAATAAAAACTTTATTGTATATTCAAAACTGCTACAAAAATAGTAACACCTTTTCAAAAATTGACAGAATAATATTTAAATCAGATAGTTGCCATTTTTTCATTGCTTTACAAAGACTTTCACTTTCTTAACTTTTTGTATGCATACAGTATTAGAATCATACTGTACAAAAACCTGTGTTCTATATATTTGATTTATTCTATAATTATATTTATATATGAAAATAGATCATGAGCAACTTCAGCAATTTTTTTAATTTCCCACTGCCATTCCAGTTTTGATTATCGACATTTCAAGACTCTAAGGCAAGTCAGTCTGTGGCTAGCTAAGTCAAACCCCAGTTTGAAACTTGTGACCAACGTTTTCTGGTAATAATGTACTTCTTCTGTTGATTTGATCTCTTAAAAATTATTTGGCAAACTGATGTTACATTTGACAATTCCTATTCAATATGAGCCTGTGCCTGAGAAAACCAACAATTTGGGTTCTGATCAGGTCCGACACAAACCAGGCTGTACAGTCACAGAAGATGGTTCGAGGCCAGAAATTTTGGATTCAGAAAGTAGAGGAATTGTACTATCCGTGTAGCGAAAACAAAGGCGCTGATCAGCTTCGCAGTTACTGCGAAGCTGATCTGCGCCTTTGTTTTCGCCTATGCAGATTGTTGATTTTCCCATGCGGTGGCTCATATTTTTGTCTCAATTACTGAGTCAAAGTTTGAAAATTGAGACATGAAGAAAACTTTTGTGTATATGAGCCGCGACGCGAGAAAGCCAGTCTTCGGGGTTTCCGACCAGGTCCGACACAAACCGGCCTGTACAAGCTCAGAAAAGAGCTAGAAGCTTGAAATTTCGGATTTAAGAAGAAGAGAAATTGTACTATCCGTGTAGCGAAAACAAAGGCGCTGATCAGCTTCGCGGTTACCGCGAAGCTGATCTGCGCCTTTGTTTTCGCCTAGGCAAAAATCCGGTTTTCTCATGATGCGGCTCATATATAATTATTCTAAAAAGTTGCCCTCCTTGTTAAAAGAGTGAATTTAGTTCTTTATTATCGACATAATGCACCAATTATTCGTGAAATGTTTCAGCAAATATGTTCAAGTATACATTACACACTGAATAAATATGGACATAATTTGATTAAATTGGGTTCTATTACACTGGCAGAATGAAATACTTTTCCTTATGATTCTTCATACATATGTAACTTACTGTATTTTTTGTCCAAGTGTAGGAAATGACGAGACACACGCTTAAGCTTTTATATGATGATGAACATTGAAAGGTACAAATGTACAGCAAAATAAACATTACTGCACCTTTCACCTCTCAAAAATTCAACATTCTACATGCATGAAATGCATGAAACTGGAAATGTAAGAATTTTATGATTGGTATGAGCTTTATCCATACATATGGACAAACCATAAGTTACACATATGTATATACGGTGAGAGAAAGCATTAATCAAAGGCAAAGAGTGAAAAAAAAGATCAAATATTAATGAAAGCAATTCTTGAAAATAAAAAATTACAAACACTTGCAACATTTTCAGTCAATTTTCAACAAGCATTTAGCATCATTAAACTAATTTTGCAAAAAACACAAATCATGATGCATTTGTTATTTGGCATCAAATTTCTTCAAGCATGTGTATGCATAATGGATATTCAATGTTTGTACTAAAAAAAATGTCAGCAAAGTTTTATTAGGCTTAAAATTAAAGCTTAAAGAAGAACTGACTATACAATTTTAGTATTGAGTTGAGTATATTAACTACCAGTCATGTAGAGGTATCTCTTGCACCATTTAGCATATATTTTCTTGCACACCAGATAGAGAATCTTATATTCCTGCCCTAGCATTTGTTTTCTGATGGTAAAATGTGCATATTTAAGCAAAAACTGACAGAAAAGAAAGAATAACAGAGGGTGACACTGGGTGGGTACCATTAGACATATGATGTGGTATAAAATCTGTAATGTCAGGACCAATGTCTTCCTGCTTATATTATTGCTAAATGTTCTCAAATATTAGCGGTGTGTGACAGGAAAAGCATGCCATGGAGATCTATAAGACAATATGATAAGAAACAATGAAAAAATAGCAGGTTTAGTTTGGTATAGGCAAAACAAAACCACTGCCAGACTAATTCAAAGAATAACTAGAATTTGTTTTCTATGTGAAAACTGATGTCTCCCCCCTTTCTACGTGCATGTCCAAAATATGCAAGCAAGAGTTATAGTTCTTGTGCATCACATATCCTGTCATTCTGTTTTGTAAGTGTACCAAGTTTCATTGAAATATCTCTTACGGTTTTCAAGTTATAGAGGGGGCACGAAAGTGTTTGGAAAATAATCAAAGGGAAATAACTCCAAAGATATGAAAGCAAGAGTAATGATTCTTGTGCATCATGCTTTATAAGTGTACCATGTTTCATTGAAAAATCTGTAATGGTTTTTGAGTTATAGAGCAGACAAGAAATTGAATGAAAAATAATCAAAGGGAAATAACTCCAAAGATATGCAAGCAAGAGTTATGGTTCTTTAGCATGACACATCATCTCATCGTGCTTTACAAGTGTACCAAGTTTCATTGAAATATTTCTTATGGTTTTAAAGTTATAGAGTGGACATGAAATTGTATGGAAAAATAATCAAAGGGAAATAACTCCAAAGATATGAAAGCAAGAGTTATAATTCTTGTGCATGACACATCGTCTCATCATGCTTTATAAGTGTACCAAGTTTCACTGAAATTTCTCTTACGGTTTTCAAATTATAGGGTGGACAAGAAATTGTATGGAAAATAATCAAAGGGAAATTACTCCAAAGATATGCAAGCAAGAGTTATGGTTCTTTAGCACGACACGTAATCTCATCGTGCTTTATAAGTGTACCAAGTTTCATTGAAATAACTCTTACGATTTTCGAGTTATAAAGCGGACACGAAATTGTATGGAAAATAATCAAAGGGAAATAACTCATAAAATACTCAAGCCAGAGTTATGGTTCTTGTGCATGACACATCGACTGATCATGCTCAGTAAGTGTACCAAGTTTTATTGAAAAATCTTAAACGGTTTTCAAGTTATACAGCGGACACGAAATTGTATCGAAAATAATCAAAGGGAAATAACTCCAAAAATATTCTAGCCAGAGTTATGGTTCTTGTGCATGACACATCGTCTCGTCGTGGTCTACAAGTGTACCATGTTTCATTGAAAAATCTTTAACGGTTTTCAAGTTATACAGCGGACACGAAATTGTATCAAAAATAATCAAAGGGAAATAACTCCAAAAATACTCAAGCTAGAGTTATAGTTCTTGTGCATGACACATCGTCTCGTCGTGGTTTACAAGTGTACCAAGTTTCATTGAAAAATCTTTAACGGTTTTCAAGTTATAGAGCGGACACGATTTGTGACGGACAGACGGACGGACGGACGGACAGACGGACAGACGCACGGGGAAAAACAATATGTCTCCCGACCCTGTGGGGGGGAGACATAATTTGTTCCAAAACCAAAATATAAAATGTTCAACATATTACTCTAACTATACTTAAAGGGGCTTAAATATGGGAAAAAGGAAGTATAAAATCCTAATTGAATTATAAGTTTGTCCATCAGAGAATTAAAGTTTGTGCAGAGTAGTCGACCTAAGTCAACTGAATTCATACTTTATTTACATGCAACAAAAACTTTGACCTTGCTCATAATGTTTTAAGTAGACTACTAGTTGGAATGAAAATTACAGAAAATCACACCAAGAAAGTCACACCAGCCACATGTAATCACAAGATGTTGGTTACAAATGACTAAAGCATCAAATGGCCACTTGAACACTTCTTTTTTAACAGCTTCAAACTTAAATTAGTGTGCTTGAAAGACAAGTCAAAAGAGGCATACTGAATAGAAACTGGTAAAGCATGGTAAAGTAAGTACTTTAGAACCTGTTCAATATAATATATGTTATTTCATTCTCATCCTTTTTTTATTTATTCCATTTGGATTTTATCTTTTTTAATTTCAATCAGTTTCAACAAATCAAATTCTTTTTTTTTTTTTTTTTTTTTTGAAACCCAAGGTGTACAAGTGGCCGAAAGACATTGGGAAGCTGAAGAGTCTTACCTATCTAGTACATCATCTTGGTTGTCTTTGTAAATCTGGGCGTCTGGGGTGAACCCTGCAATACCCGAATCTTCATTATTCTGGTGTTTCTTGTCTCTTCTGTCCCTCCGCTTCCCTCCCGGCCCCTCCACCTCTGGGGAGTGAGGGGGGGTTGCACTCAATGGCTGGAGGTACTCCTCGTCCGGGGGCTGCTCTGCTGGTACCCTCCTAGGGGAACTGGCTACCGGCTGACGATAATCTTGGTAGGCATGACCTGAATTATTGTCAGTAGGCCTTGGCTTGTGAATATAAGCCTGGTTATAACTATTAACAGTTTGTTCATTAAAAGGATCGTCCCACTGGTTATCTGCGTGGTGGGGTATTTGTGGTATTTTATCATAACCATTCATTCTGACACTGTCTTTTTGTGTAACAGGTTCACGAGAGGAAGAATTTTGTGTAACATTAGGATGAGAGTTTTGTGGGTACTGATTTGTTGACCTATTGGTCTGATCGGGAGACTGACTTCTGTGCGATAGTCTCGGGGCATCCCGCTGAGATCGGGAGCTGATTTGTGGAAGGGGAGAGTAGCGCGTAGGAAGATTGTTGCTGTGAGTTGAATTCCCGTATTTGCCGTGTTGGAATGTCGGATCCTCACCTGTATTAAAACGATATTTTGAGCTCTGGCATGAGAAAAACTGTCTTAAAGACTTAAACTGTTTCTAACCTATGATTTGCCTAAATAGATCAGTTAGGGAAATGTTTTAATCATATATTTAGACTTCTCACAACAAAGGTATTGATCAGACTGCACAAATTTGTAGGCCGATGTACACCTTTTTGTTTGCATACATTGATTAAGACAGTTTCTAATAGCCAGATTGCTATAAATATATATGACAACTTTATCATTTTTCACACATAAATTTGTGTGTTTTTGAATTTCATATCAAATAATGCACAGTTTTGCTGGTCCCTATATTCGTACTTTGCAACTTAAAAACGATTACAACCGTTATTTCTTGACAATTTGAATATCACTGCACAGCAGACATGTAGACCTATAACTATTTTAGAATTTTTACAGAGAATTTGGCCTCTTTCCCCCAAAAAGTTTAATGATATAAGTACAAAAGTGCTTAAATTGATTTTTATTCATCTAAGAAACTGTCAAAATATAAGTCTACTTTGTTGGGTATTCATTTCATAATTCATCATAAAATGCAAAGTAGAGTACTAAAAGGAAAGATCTAAGTTTTAACTGCCCCACTAACAGAAGCAAATATTACATGAAGCACCTGCCTTAAAAAAGCAAATTGATAGTCCATCTACCCTAGTAAAGACCCAAAACCATACACTGAAATAAATTTGCACCCGGATTTATAATAATCTGCTGCTACGGTAGTTGCGAAACCAGCATTATCACGAGGATAAAACTGAAAGATCAAAATCTTTTCACTACCAAATTAACAAAGACAGCCAAAAATGTTTGCTTTACGAGTTAGATTTCTACTTTGCTATTAAGTTAAGGACATCTAGTATTATTTGAAGACAAATAAATAATAACTTAACTTGAACACAAGCCCAAAACAACATATACACAGACATTTATGGTGACATACAAAACAACAATAAATAAACCGCTACAGTCAAATAAAAGAACATCAGACACAATGGCTTTCAAACATAAAAGTTCAATCTTGGAGAATTAAAAAAACCTCAACCAATCTAGGATAAATTTGAGTCTATTATCAATAACTGTTGTCAGGCGAGATGGAAAATTTTTGAATATGGTTAGAAAGAAAATCACAGGAAACAAAACAGACAGATATTCCTTGAACTTAAAGAGTCATAAGGTTTAAAAATTCAGAAAGTCTGATTAACAACAATTCAATTAGTTTAAACATACAGTACATGTAGGTTTCAAAAAAGGCCAAAACGGTTAGAATTGAGCCACCTCGTGGGAAAACCAACAATGTGGTTTCCGAACAGGCCTGACACAAACCGGCCTGTACAAGCACAGAAAAGAGCTAGAAGCTTGAAATTTCGGATTTAAGTAGAAGAGGAATTGTACTATCTGTGTAGCGAAAACAAAGGCGCTGATCAGCTTCGCGGTTACCGCGAAGCTGATCTGCGTCTTTGTTTTCGCCTATGCAGATTGTTCGTTTTCCCACGAGGCGGCTCAATTACAGAAGATTGATGAAAAGAGACAAGCAATGATAATCCATGCAATTGTTTGATCAGAAACAAAATTCTACTCAAAAACTGTTACAGAAGATAATGTTCAAGGGCTTTCAAGAAGACACATTACAAAGAGAAAATAATGGCAAAATGACATGGACAGCTCTTTACCAAAATGTAGGAATTTAATTAGCACTGAACAAATCCTCAACAGACACCATTGTAGACAATCATACACATAACACAAACATATAAATAAAATAAGAAGTTTGCAGAATACATAAACAAAAATATATACATATACACCCTATATACTTGTGATGCAATCAAATTTCTTCCTGCACAGAATGATGCAACATGACACGTCATGTGACAAAATGGAGTGTGATGTTTGGAAGCTGGGTTGATTAGGCAACAACCTACAGCAAGACAATGAACTCTTCCCTGTTTGTTGTTAATCAGTCCATTTTATCAAGTGTAAAGTGATGTTGCATCAATTTGCGAAGTCACAAATTTGGTTATATCATCAGTACATAGCGTGATGTAACTTGTGATCATTTATTTGGCTAAATGTGATATTAATGTTGAGTTATAGCACGCAGTAAGATTACAGGTAAGCATACAGGTGAGCATCCGACTACAGGTAGTTAGTCAATATGGTGTCAGAGCAAATCAACAATTTGCATATGCGAAAACAAAGGCGCAAACCATCTTCGAGGTAACCACAAAGCTGATCAGCGCCTTTGTTTTCGCTACAGGGAGAGTACAATTCATCTTCTTCTTGAATCCAAAATTTCAAGCTTCTAGCCTGCTTCTGTGACTGTACAGGCTGGTTTGTGTCGAACCTGGTCTTAAACCCAAATTGTTATTTTTCCCACGCGAAGGCTCATCTAATATTTTATGGGCTTTCTTTGATCAGACTGATTTTTGACAACTCTTACATTCGCTACAATCTGTTAAAAATAAACCAAAGGGAGAAAAAAGCACTGCATTTCTATCAAAAGCACTCGGAAAAAAAAAGAAAGGGAAAACTCCAAGCATGAAGGGAGACTGAAATTTTTGGTACCCACTTAAAAACTGAGAAAATGAGGTTGTTTTGTTTTCCGCATTGCTCCATTTTATGGATTTCCTATTCTCACAATGAAAAGTGGAATTTTCAACTGCCGCAAAGATAGAGGGGTAGGGATGAAAATTACCTCTTTTTGAAGAGTTTCTATTGCTTCTGATTAGGTATTGTATAGTGCCTGTCAAACAATGGGGTGATTAACTGTTACAGGTTATATACATACATGTATAGAGATATTTCTAGCATGCTACAGTGGTAGGCACTTATAAATTGTAACCACTTACCCATAAACATACTTTACAGGGATTTTGCATCTGTTATCGATTCTTTACAATATTGTTATGAATTCTTTACCATATCATTATGGATTCTTTCTGATTATGTTACAGATTCTTTTTTATGTTCTTCAGTCATTTTAGGTAAGATGATAAGAAGTTTGAGAGCCAAACTAAACTAAAGTATTAAACTAGGTGGACAGTGGCTACAAATAACTAGTGCCTAAGACCTGTGCAAGAAAGCATATATAAACTAAATTTGTATGCGTATAGCAGAAAAAGGCTAATCATTATATCATGCCACTGTTGGTGACATATGTAAGAATGAATAGTAAATGTATCATAATATCGCATATATTTTCAGTTGCTTCAACCAATCTTGAATGTTCAACATCATGCAGATTCTGGTAGCAATGACCCACATCATTAATGAGCCGCCTCGTGGGAAAACCAACAATGTGGTTTCCGAACAGGTCCGACACAAACCGGGCTGTACAAGCAAAGAAGATGGCTAGAGACTGGAAATTTTGGATTTAGAAAGTAGAGGACTTGTACTATCCCTGTAGCGAAAAGAAAGGCGCTGATCAGCTTCGCGGTAACCACGAAGCTGATCTGCGTCTTTGTTTTCGCATATGCAGATTGTTGGTTTTCTCATGAGGCGGCTCATTTTTCTAGCTTCTATGTGAAACTATTTTCTATGAGAACCATTAGAATAAGCAGCAAATACAAACAGAACATACATTATTCAAAACATATTACACATTTAGACAAAACATGAAGCGTGATAAAAACATATAACATTGGAAGAATGGTTTCTAAATCTGAAACTGAAAATATTAAATTAGTCAACATTAACTATACATGCGCCTCATGCAATAGTGTTAATCTGACATTTAAGGCCTCGTCACACATATTGTGAAAATCTCTAGACGTAAACTTGCATTTAATTGTGAATTAATTTTGTTTGTTTGATTAATTTCTTTACGTCAAAGTCAAAAGCTATGGTCATGTCGGGACA
The DNA here is from genome assembly GCA_964017185.1 of Rugalucina vietnamica. Taxonomy (NCBI): domain Eukaryota; kingdom Metazoa; phylum Mollusca; class Bivalvia; order Lucinida; family Lucinidae; genus Rugalucina; species Rugalucina vietnamica. The sequence goes on from OZ024873.1 coordinate 2,870,315, forward strand.
CTATCTGTTGAAAGGGATGTAAAGCAATAAAGCAAACAAAAAACCCTTTTTGCAATGAAATGCAAGTCTACGTCAAGGGATTTTTGCTTATGTGTGACGAGGCTTTTACATACAACTGTATTCACAGTTTTATCAAGAGTGACACTTACAAGAACTATTTATTTATAAATTGACTTGGCATCATTCAATAATTTGTGAGTTCAGAGCAACTGTTCTCAGATTTTAAGAAATCAATGAGTACTGAAAAATTACCTAGACATTACTTTAACTGGTCAAAATTAACTTGGACTTAACAAGTTTTTCTAAAACATGATAAAAGTTAACACCAAAAGAAACCTGTTGACTATTTCATTCTGATTTTACCAGAAACCCAAGCCTCTACTTTACCATGGTAACCATGAAACACAAAAAGTGTGACTGCAACCATAAAATAATGAAACAATAATGTGCTAGTGTTAAGTGCAAAATTATTTTGTGCATGTATTCAACAGGTCAGCTGCAAATCTAACAATGTCATATATTTACATTTTTATTGGAATCGCCCTAGATGAAAGTATCTTTTTTGATGTTCTTCATTTCCCTATGAAAAACATTAAGTCACGTGATCTAGAGGCCACGCCTATGGACGGGGCGACGTCAAAACCCGTCCAGTGACGTTGTTTGTTTACTCTTGTTGTCGTGACGTTGGTCGCGTATCGCCATGATGTTAGGCGCGAAAAATTGACGTTTTGGCTGTTCCAAAATTACGTTAAGTTGGATTTAATGTAAAATAACAAGAAAATAAACGGTGATATGCGCAATTAAAAATCTGATACTTGATTGGTAATATAAAATGTAAATATAAGTATTGAAATTCAGATTTTAGCTTTCACTGGATGATGAAAAACATTAGCTGTTTTAATGTCTCCGAGAAGCCCTTCGGGCTTCACAGACATTAAAACAGCCTAATGTTTTTCATCATCCAGTGAAAGCTAAAATCTGAATTTCAATCCTTAAAACAATCAAAGTTATGTCTCTTAAAGGATCTTTGCACATTTAAGACTATTCTGCCACAGTGGGTTGATTAGCACTATTTAGTGATACTGTGTTCTTTGAAATGTGAAAAAAATATATTTTTAAACTAGCCGTTGGGTGATTTGGTGATATTAGAAATTATTCTGCCCTCCTAGAATTATAATGATAAAGATTTAAAATAAAAGTGATCTTTCTTTATAAAGTAACCAGTGTTCTACAAATGAAATAAACTTAAAATGAAATTTCTACCTTTACAAATTGCTGAGCTAAAACAGAAAACATAAATACTTTGCAGTTTTTAAAAAGTAAAATTTGTAGTTTTTAAAAGGTAAAAGGGTAAAGTTTCAGCCCCTGGTGAAATTGCATTACAAATGCCCTCTATCTTACTATGTTTATTGCCTAACATGATATGAGCCGCATCGTGAGAAAACCGGATTTTTGCCTAGGCGAAAACAAAGGCGCAGATCAGCTTCGCGGTAACCGCGAAGCTGATCAGTGCCTTTGTTTTCGCTACACGGATAGTACAATTTCTCTTCTTCTTAAATCCGAAATTTCAAGCGTCTAGCTCTTTTCTGAGCTTGTACAGGCCGGTTTGTGTCGGACCTTGTCGGAAACCCCCACGTCGCGGCTCAGAAAGAGGAGTCTAGACGTAATACTTTCAAAATTGCATGCTGTCCGACAATCTTCAGATCTTCAGTTGCAAATGGTGGCTAGGAGTGCAATCTGGGTTGTCTGCCGGTATAGATAGTGCTTCGACCAAATGTCGTAGTTCAATAAGGCTTTCGTCCAATTGTTATTATGTAGGGCTTTTTCTGACCTTTTTGGGAATTTTTAAGAACCAATGAAATTGGGAAAAAATTATGTGATTTTGGGAAAAAATACGACAATTTTGGGGGAAAATAGTACAATTTTTAGCAAAATTGGGAAAGTTTACCCCTTAAATTGAGATTTTTCTGCTAATTGGGAATGTTCCAGGTCAATTGGGAATTTTTTCAGCCAATTGGGAAAAAATTTGGTACCGAAAACCGGACCCAGTTTTGTATAGAGAAAACGCCCTGTTATGTTATATTCAACATAATGTTACATTTGACCAAGTGTCATTTGACAAAATGACGTGCACTGAGTGCATCAATTTGCAGACATGTTTTAGCTTTACAAGTTTCATATTGTCAATTATTTAACATTCAATGAGGACCACCAATCAATTTCAAGGGGAGGCTTTGACAAACATAGGGTAATATAATACCATTTAAATGTCTTCAATAAAGGAATTATTTTACAAAATTTAATGATTGTGTTTAGTAAAACATCTAGTATAGACAAAACATTGATCATATGAGCCGCATCGTGAGAAAACCGGATTTTTGCCTTGGCGAAAACAAAGGCGCAGATCAGCTTCGCGGTAACCGCGAAGCTGATCAGCGCCTTTGTTTTTACTACTCGGATAGTACAATTCCTCTTCTACTTAAATCCGAAATTTCAAACTTCTAGCTCTTTTCTGAGCTTGTACAGGCCGGTTTGTGTCGGACCTGGTCGGAAACCCCGAAGACCGGTTTTCTCGCGTCGAGGCTCATATGGGATGTGAGGCAAGAAAACTGGTGTTTGCTGTACTGACCAATTCCGACACAAACCAGACTCACAGAAGAAAGCTTGAAGCTTGAAATTTCAGATTTAAGAAGAAGAGGGATTGTAGTACCTATGAAGCAAAAACAACAGCTGATCTGTGTTTTGTTTTCGCATAAGCAAAAGTCTATTTTTCTCATGACATTGGTCACACAGCAGGAATTTTAATTGATTTTAATTAAACTGCTTTATAATGAATATTGATATTATCTCAGTATCATTACAAGAATACAATGTTATTGGCAGACCAATAAAACTACACAACATTAACCCATTTTTGACCAATGGATTCGCCCATCATTATCCATTTGGCGAGTCCACTTTCATTTTTAGGGGTGACAGCAATGATTTTTTTTCAACATTTTTCAATGACATTTATCTATGCAAACAGAATAGCCCAAGATGGCCGCGTTCTGCTGCGTCACATCTCGGGCTATACTGTTTGTCTATGTCCCTTAAAAAGGACACCAAGCTTATTTGAGTTAATATTTTAAGTTCATCTGCAATGAAACAAAAAAAAAACTTTTTTACATGCATTCATATTTCCCTTTATTTTTTATGAAACAGTCAAAAATCTAAGCCAAATTTTCACTCGCATACATTGCCTAAAAATTATGTATGGACAATATCAATTGCAGCCCATCAATACATCAAGGGCTCCATATTAAAGGCAGAGGGTGGAATATCTTTAAGTTCTATTCTTTGTTTTAAATATGTGTCTTCACAGCTTATGGAAATACTAGTATTTCAAAGCAAGAAAAGGCTTTACAAAGTTTGCATAATCTCCTCTACTAGTTACTTATATGTATATATGAAACTAAAAGCAAAAGTATACACCAAAATAGCAATACTGAAATCTTTAAATTAGCCATTAATTCTGCCAACTGAAAATCAAATAGCGATACTGCCAACTTGCCAACTTATCAGATACATGCTTATTATAGTACAAAACCTTGAAATAAAACACTTACGGCTAATATAACCATTGCGATATGAAGGCCCTGATATTGGAAATAATGAGAAATATTAAATATTGTAGCCTTGATCATGATAGTGTTAACATTATCTACATAATTATGATTGTCATTTTCTTGGTTCCTATATGATTTATTTCCATATGAGCCGCCTCGTGGGAAAACCAACAATGTGGTTTCCGAACAGCTCCGACACAAACCGGCCTGTACAAGCGCAGAAAAGAGCTAGAAGCTTGAAATTTCGGATTTAAGTAGAAGAGGAATTGTACTATCCGAGTAGCGAAAACAAAGGCGCTGATCAGCTTCGCGGTCACCGCGAAGCTGATCTGCGTCTTTGTTTTCGCTTATGCAGATTGTTGGTTTTCCCATGAGGTGGCTCATATTATTACAAATGTATGTTATCGTTATAGAATTATTGAACTCAATCACAGTAATTATGAAAGAAGATGCCAGTACATATAACATTAAACAAAATATTTACACAAACGAACAAGATCTTAAGCGAAACCAATCAAAAACATCTTCATACATATTCAGAATAATTATGAGCCTATATCTGTTTACATAATAAGACAAGCAAACTAGCAATAGAGGCTTCTTACTTTGACCGCTGTACGGGTTGTAATCGTATGACGTCCGAGTCTGAGGTCGCGTTGAACCTTCGCTGCTGGCGGCAAATACGGCTCTGACTTCCGGAGTCGCTTCTAGTAAATACAGTTCTGGTGCATATGCCTGAAAATAAATTGGTGGTTTGAAATACGGCTCGGACTTCCAGAGTCGCTTCTAGTAAATACAGTTCTGGTGCATATGCCTGAAAATAAAGTGTTTGGTGGTTTGTTTTAAGGACTAATATCCTTTCAACAGTTTTTCAGTTATGTCGGGATCGAGCCACGGATTCGTAGGTATTAACCAGAACTTTGGTGTCTTGCTCAAGGACACAACATGGTGACCTGAGTTGGGATCAAGCCCAGGACCTCTCGATTCGACCAGCTTGCCCCCTTGAACACAATGGTTATCATGTAACAACCAATGTGACTGAGAAAAAACAATGCCAATGAAATCAATATGTGACAATTTGTGATAAATCCATGTCTGTAAACAACTTTCCACAGATCGAAATTATCCGTCAAAAGTTGTTCCCAACGTGGCACTTGAATACAACAGCCATACATTGGTTACATTGGCATTGGTTCTTCATTGTCTCTGGATATGAATCGGCATGGTTGATACTGTGTTTTACGTTCTATTCAAACAGCAAAGGCCATATGTAGACAGCACCAATGGAATTAAAGTCTCGGCCTAAAGACTGGCGGAGCCCGTGATTTAACACATTACCCTACTTTACAAACTGCATGGCTTAACCTACTACACCACAGAGGCTAGCATAGCTTCTAAAACAAATTGCATCGCTAAGATATATGTAATTGAAGCCATTTGAATAACCAACAGATCCAGCACAAGATATTCTTAAACATTTGTGACAAATGTAAATTTCATTTTTTTTATCATTTGGGTGAGCTAGCTTTTTATGAGCAATTTGACATTTTCTTTTTCAGTAACATTTCTTCAAGCTGTCAGCTTAACCCCAGTTGAGAAGTTGTCTAAAATCCCTCTATTTCCCAAATCATGAGATGAAGCCCTTAACCATCATCTGCAGCTGTACAAGCAGGTTGTTGTTGTTGCCTACCACCTTGAAGTAAGGTCATCTCAAGGTCATGTGGCTGAGAATCTTACCTGAGGTGGTAGAAAATGTTTGGCCTTCAACTGGTTCTCTTGCCGAGATTTTAACTGAAAATAGAAAAAGAAATTATTTCAAATGATGGAAAAATAACATAATAAACTTTCTTATTTTCACAATGGTCATGTATGGACTGTCTGACAGTTATCCTAGCCACTCTTTCCTGGGTCATCCTTTGATAGACCCCCTGTCCCCCCCTCTGGATCCGCCCATGGGGAGCCTGGAAAGCATAATGGATATCACCTCTGCCATCTGGGTTCAAAATCAGGTCAGGGCATGTGGCGGGGTTGTGGTCGCCTGTCCAAGGTAGGTGGTCTTGTCCAGTTTCCTCCACCAGGTTTGACCACATAACATCTGCGCCCTCACATACTATATGAGCCTGTACGTGAGAAAACCAACAATTTGGGTTCCAACCAGGTCCGACACAAGCCAGGCCATACAGTCACAGAATAAAGCTAGAAGTTTGAAACTTTTGGATATAAGTAGAAGAGGAATTGTACTATCCGTGTAGTGAAAACAAAGGTGCCGATCAGCTTTGCAGTTACTGCACAGCTGATCTGTGTCTTCGTTTTCACCTATGCAGATTGTTGGTTTTCCCATGCGGTAGCTCATATAAGTTACATGAGCCTTCTGTTTAAATTTAGTGAAAAGATAATGTTTAAACAGCGCCCAGGATTCAGGTAGCAGAACGCCCAGTGCCAATAGATTAGTGAAACAAAGCTGACTTACAACAACTATTTAGTCACCGCATTAAGAACTATAAACTGTTGACTAATCTTATCGTAGTTCCCTAATTTAGCTATCAAACTTTACCCGTTTACTTAATACTTAAATAGTTCATTTAGACCGTCAAACAAAAATTAAAAGCATTTGGAGTGTTGAGGTGATTCCAACGCTTACTGTCTGTTTAGGATTCATGCTAATAGCCACTATAGGGGGAATATATAAACATGCTGTTAAACTAGATTTAGAACATGCCAACAACAGGCCTTAAACAATCAAACATGCCAAAACTAACGGGTCTTAAGACTTCGGACTACCTTGCTTTAAAGATGAAAAACTACTGCTCAAATGTCAAATCTGTCAACATACTTGACTGTTGTTGCATGAAAATGTGTCTTGTTTTTTAAATTGAGGAGTTTTCTTTTTGTATGTCCATTTCCTAGTAAAAACATATTGCATTTTGTAATTAGGTTACTTTCAGATCACCTATACAACATGTATCTCTAGGCTATTGTGACTCCATCTCTTATCACGGATATCCTTATTCAAAATACTATGCTTCAGCATTGGATAAAATCTTACCTTTTTAACCTTGGTAACATACAAATCAACAAATTTATCCAGTTTTGCATGTGACAATACCTCGCAATGCCTCGCCGGCTCCTTAATGGTCATGGTTCTATTACTGACATTCGACTGTAGGCCATGTTTCATTCTGATAACCAGACTCATGTCTATTTTGTACATGATTCAAAGCCTTTCTTTTTTTTCAAACCTTTCACTAGTTTGAACACCTTGAACAATTTGACACAGAGAGTTCTTTAAAATAAAGCAGTCCCATGCAAACGCTTCCTCTAACTTTGGCAGTACCGTTTAACATGGCAATCATGATATCCATACCACATAATATTCAGTTATGATGCCCAAACTGTGGACTGGTGACATCCAGGATACAATTACTTATACTTTGGCAACAAAAAGATACATATATCCTTATCAAGTAAAGCCATGCAGAAATATTATATTCACAATTGTGGCCAAAATCACATGGTAGAACACAAGTTACATAAGAAATAAATGACGAGAAATTTGGTAAGTACATGTAATCAAAGAAGACGCATTGCCCCGTGCTTAAGATAAGATTACTGATATTGTTTTATATCTGTACTTTATCCAAATTTTAATTACCCCAAAGAATATATTTCAGACTGAGACATGAAGAGCAGACCCTGAGCGGGCTAGTCAATTACTGCAATTCTTTCAATAAAGATTAGTAACTTTAATCAATAATAGCAAAAGTTAGGCCTCAGAAAATTTAGAAAAGCACCAAATATTGAATCACCCTCAACGAATGTAATTGGCATCAGTTAAAATAGGAAGATTACGGAATATTAATTTATTTCATGTGCACTAACAAAAAAATAGTGAGCGTTACTGATCAGACATATGAGCCGCGACGCGAGAAAACCGGTCTTCGGGATTTCCGACCAGGTCTGACACAAACCAGCCTGTACAGTCACAGAAGAAACCCAGAATCTTGAAAATTTGGGAATAAGTAGAGGAGGAAATGTACTATCCGTGTAGCGAAAACAAAGACGCTGATCAGCTTCGCGGTTACCGCGAAGCTGATCTGCGGCTTTGTTTTCGCCTATGCAAATTGTTGGTTTTCTCATGCACAGGCTCATATCATTCAGACAATCAAGTATGCCTCTTCTAAAGGTTCACCAAGGAATTAAGTGCAGAATTTTTTAAATTTATAATTCCATAAGCAAGCAATTGTCTGAAAACATAGAAGCTGTAGCCAAAACACAGGTCTACACTTGGGTCAGACGTCAACCAATTTGATTTTGAACTGATATGGAAAGTCAGACGAAAACAACCTCCATGGTCTCTAATGTATCAGATATTGTTGAGTAATATAAGTTATTTCATGGCTGACTGGTGAAAAGTCAAAATCATTGCCCCTCAGTACTTCAGATGACCCTGATGGACTATTGCATCTGGTCTTCGTCCTCGGGCAATGGTCCACCAGGGTCATCCGTCACCTGGGGAGCAATAGTTTTGACTTATAATTCACCAAACATCGATGAAATAACAGTTACCGAACTGGTATGACCAAAAGACTAATTTATTAAATTTTGACGAGTTTGTGAGGTCGGTGGCAACAATATGCATTTTCTTTGAAGATTATCCCATTTCAAAGGTAATACGATAAAAAAAAAATCTTAAGTCCGATTCGCATGCGTCAAAAATACACACGTGCAAATATACTCCGGTGTGCAAATTTTACTCGGGTTAAGCAAATGGCACAATCATGCTAACGCAAATACACACCGGAGTATATTTACATATGGGTAAATTTACTCCTGGGTCTGACCAGATGCAAATTTTATTTTTACAAATACACATATGTAAATTTACTATTTTGTCCCATGTGAACGCAAAGTAAAATTTACCCATGGGTATTTTTATTTAAAGTCAATTTTCTGCTTTTAGATAACAATTTTTCACATTTTTTGTTCATAACTGATTATATGACAGTTGCTGAAACTGTGGACACTGTTGCTAAATAAGAGTTTATTGCCATTCATCACATTTTAGATCATATGGATAGCAAACAGCCTCACTATTTCTTCATCATTCTTGGTGAGGATTCTTGGGGCATTTTAATAGTAATTCCTTGTGAAAGGATGATAAAAAGGAACTGTATAACTGCTAAGGTTATGCCTGACCATTACATGATTCTCCTCTGCTGCCAAAGTCTACAAGAACACCTTGAAGCAGCCTCTTCTTGTTTTGCAAATACAGAAAACTTAAATGTACAGTTTTAATCCAGAAATGATAAATTTACATACAAAAAAAACCCATGCAAACGCAATTTAAATTTACTCACAGGTTGATTTGCACACCGAGTATATTTACACACCGGAGTATATTTATACGCATGTATTTTGTGCGCATGCGAATTGGACTTTAGATTTCATTCTTACTTTTTAATTCATTTGTAATCTTATGTCAAAGTGTGCTTCAAATACCTCATTTCATTAAAACTAGTTTATCTACTTATTTAGTTTATACTTTTGTTTATTATTTTGTTTAATCATAGTTTTTGTTGTTTCTCTGTTCAAAACTTTTCTTTTTCCTCTTGGTGTTTTAGTGTGACTTCAAGGGCTTTGTAATTTTATGTGGTACTCTATGGGCCTTCCATGTGAGCTGCATCACTGCACAGCTGATCAGCACATCTGTTTTCAATACTCGGATACTACAATTCCTATTCTTCCTAAATACGAAATTTCAAGCTTCTAGCCATTTTTTCTGTGTGACTGCACAGACCGGTTTGAGTCAGACCTGATCTAAAACCCCAATGACTTGTTTCCTCTTATATACATCAGCAAAAGATTGTTTCCTTCTCTCGACACCTGTGCTGAATCGAAAGGTGTCAAACATAGACCAACTTTCAACATTGACCGAATGTTGTTCTTAAAGATTGAACACCATAACTGAACCACCTCATGAGAAAATCAACAATCTGCATGTGTAAAACCAAAGGCGCAGATCAGCTTTGCAGTAACTGTGAAGCTGATCACTGCCTTTGTTTTCGCTACAAGCATAGTACAATTCCTCTACTTTCTAAATCTAAAATTTCTAGCCTCTAGCTATCTTCGGTGCTTGTACAGCTTGATTTGTGTCGGACCTTTTCAGAAACCACATTGTTGGTTTTTTCGTGACGCGACTCAACTATGTAAAAGCAAACCCAAATCTTATTGTACCCAATGAAATGCAACACTCCACTTGAAACAAAACATTTCGCCTCATGAGGTCACTGGGTTCCAAAGTTTTTTCTTATACCCAAATCAATATTTTTTCAATATTTTTCTAGTATTACATACTTCAAGTTTAAGTGGCCTCAATTTAAATGCATTATGATCTAGTACAATGTGCTTAACTAAAATTTCAGCCCAGATTTTAATGTCAGAGCCAAGTTTTGAAATCAATCACTGTGTTTAACTTAATTTTCCAACAAACTGGAACTAGCAATTACCACTGCCTCAATACAATGTATACATGAAAGATGTGCAGGACTTTTATATATTTGTTTAGGGACCAGTTCTTTCAACAACCCCCTACCTTAGAATCCATCCCCTATAAGTAACTGGTACAAACTTACCCTTGTTAAACTTCTCTCAACACCTTAAAGACATAATCTCTTGGTACAAGGTCTGAATCCCAACTTTTCATCTATCCATACATATTACATAATTATCTTCATTTGCAATGACCACTCCCTGACCTCCCCCTCCCAACACACAACAGCCACCTGAATCCACCCCTGACAATATCCAGTGTAAACTTACCCTGGTTAAACTTCTGCCGACACTTTTAAGAAAGACGTAATCTCTTGGTACAAGGTCTGATCCCAGCTGTTGATCTATCTCCTCACGTAATGTGGATATCTTGGTCTCTGGGTCTACCCTGTAACAGGACAAGTACCAGTGTAAATTCGGAAATGTTTGCGAGACCTTTATTTTCGCAAAGTCTTGCAAACTGAATACCTGAATTCTAAGCTCTGGCTAATATAGACTTACTATAAGCTTTATAGACTGCAAGAGTACTCATTCACAAATTTAAGAACTTCCTAATAATTTGGAAATGGAGAATATGTGAATAAAATTCATGCGAAATTTTCCAAATTTACAGTAAATATGCTGTATTAGTGGCAATGCGGAGCGTATGATTTTAATTCCAAATTGCGTTCCCAACCAGGGTTCCAGACTGCCAAAAAAAGCATTTTAGATTGCCAAAAAGCACATGTTGGTAATTGAGAACGTTCAATTTACGTTCTACATCATTTTGTCAATCCAAAATGCCTTTTTTTGGCAATTTAGAAGTCTTTTAAAAATTTTGTTTATCAAACTCATTGTTTGTCATTGCCGCTAATATGGTGTGGTAATTGGAATCAATGTATATAAATTCTAAAACACAACTTGTGCCCATTTTTCACTATTTTGTTAAACAGGCTTCGTCACCTGGCTGAATGTTTATCTTTTGATTAATTCAATATACCTACCACAAAGTAATCTAATAGCAAGAGCAAACAATATTGGTATTTAAACATAAACATACTGGACACAAATATGGTTGCCACTTTACTTAAGACTTGATCATAATTGTTTTTAATTCACATAAAACAAATTAAATCTCCAGCCAACAATTTATAAAACAAGTCTATTCTTTGGTTTTGCATTGCTTAGGTGAACTTATACACACATTCTAAAATAAGCAGCGCACCCCCTGTCTCGGGGTGTTAAATAAAAATTGGAGTGACATTGTTCAATATATCACCAAGGTTGGCTGTATTTTCAAAATTTGGTACTATCTCCATTTAAACCGAATAAAGTATGATACCCAGTTATGTTTTTTAAGATCTATGATAGTAGTGAATAATGCATGACCCCACCAAAAACGGCATGTCACAAACTGAAATGCAAAAATTCAAAAGGCGATAGAATGAACAAATTCTATTTTCACACGAAACAACATCGTTCGATTTACTTAATTTGACATTATCTTTTGGTAAAAGAAATGGTTATTTTATATCTTGTAAACAAACAAAAACATCAAACATCAAAAATCGAAAAAAGCATGTCACAGAGTTTCTGTAATTTACGTGACGCTATAGAAGATTGTCCAAATCTTAATACTGCTTTCTCTTATTGCAGACCAAACTGTGTCAATTAAATAGTTGAATATGTCCTTTATATGAATAACATATGGAGTTTTCATTTTGCTTTACTATATTGGTCATATATATCTAATCCCCCTGCTTAACCATTGCGTCCCTTTTAAGATGTAATCATACGTGACACCATTTTTCTACAAATCCAACATGGTATTTGAAACAACGTTATCTGAATATGAAAGTATGGAAGATGAATACATCTCACAAAAACTAAAGTTAATATCAAATGACCCTAAGGTGGTTTTTTCAGATGCTAAAGTTAAAAATGTAATAAGCATGACAGTAATTTACGTGACGGTACTTACTTTCAAAATGTCAATATGACATAATATATAGCTAAGATTGTGCTTTGATTCAGCGTCAATAAATGTTTTAATGTCCATTATGTACTTTTCAGTAGTTAAGTTTACGGAATATAATGTTTTTTCAAGCAGTGTCACGTAAATTACGCATTTGTCATGTAGAATACAAAGGTAGTTTAAGTATATTTATCAGTTATAGTTGAAAACAGTTGAATAAAAAAGGATCGCACCTCCTTCAATCAAAGACATAGCAATACTACATTTGTTATTCGCATTTGTCCATTCCAAAATACTGACCAACAGTAATATATGGGTCCTTCTTAGATAAACTGCAACAGCACTAGTGGAAATTTTGATGCAATGAAAATAACTTTTCAAAAGTGGGTGGGGTCAAATAGACAGTTGCAAATGAAAGAAGATATGCTGAAATGACAAAATAAACAATTTTAGAGTATTATCTGGTCGTTTTCTATATATTTTTTAATTTTCTTTTTCCAAAAAAGCCAAATTTTCGGACGTTTTTTGTGACAAAAATTAGCACGAATTTTTAAGCATCAAAAATAGACTACCAGTACGCTTTTTCTGTATTCTTTTATTATTAAACTGTTAACAATGAACTGTTCTGTTATTTAAGCACTGCTAATTTGGCTATTATATCTTCCTTGAAACTTACGAGGAGTTTGAAATATGCTTATCGGACGTTATGCTGTCGGTCAAATAAATGTGTATTTTTACCGTTTTTCATCTCCTTAATCATGCTGCTTTTTCTTACATTTGATATTGTAAGGTGCGTTTAAACACTCTTCCTTGCAATGTAATATGTCATTTGCAACGGGAAAGCGATACTAACTTTGCAAAAACGAACTACATAACTTACGATGAGTGTCGGTCATAATATTACATACTTAACTTCTCCCGTTAAATCGTCCTTGGGGCCAAAAATAGCGATGCGCGAATGTTGTGCATATACGTAATAAAACTGTGTACTACGTCATCACTTTTTGAGGCATTCATTCCTTGCCGTCTGTTGCAAAACGAAAGTACAATACGATCGGTCAAATGTTTTATTGGAATTTACATCCGTATCGAGTTTTGTTTTTAATCGCTACGACAGTTTGGTGACAAACTGCCCAGGGATGACTGTTCATGTGTGCTTGGATTACGCTAATTTGGTGAATTTTGTACTAAATGGGTATGTTTACATGTTGTCGATAAACGGATGTCATCAGATGACAATTACGAGATGATTATCACGCATCAACTGTTACGTCTGAAACACAATGGGTGAGTTTGGTAGCATTATAAACGTACAAGGATTCAGTCTTACATTTCAATCAAATGCTAAATGTTTTTGAAGGTTATTGTTTCCACGATCAGGCAGGGATCTCTATAATGTCATTATTTGTTGGCTGCTTTCATTTGGACGTTGTATTTGACACTGCAATGGTGTGTTACGGATGTTGTTGTTGACAAGTTATGTAACGTCCATACCGAGATTAAATATATTCTGCATTTACACCAGAGATGATCATATTGTTTACAATGTATCCCTTAAAACAACTGCAGTTTCTTACTTAGAGGGCGACTAGCAGCTAATAGTTGCATAATGAAGGATGAAATGAGAAAGAAATGTTGTGGATGTTACTGCTTGACAGGTTGAATGGACGTAAGTTTGACAATTATGTGCCAAAATGTCATTGCTTAAAACATCAATTTATTGCAGCTGGATGCACACCAGATATTCACAATCTATGCTTTATAATTGAAAAATAGCTTTGGACATTGTATTTATGAAAAAACCTACTCTGACACATTCAGAAAAATCCATTTAAGTTCGTGTTTTGGGTGACGTCCGTAACACTAGACCAAAACCTTATTTGCATATGAAATTCTTGTATGGCAAAGAAAACTATGCTTTGAATTTATTGATATGTTTGGGAGTTACATACTCGAGCACAGAATGGAGTGCTTGTATAATGTTTACAGCTAATTTTCAGCATTTTGACATGTCAATGTAACATCCATAACGATCAGTGACTGCTGAAGAAAATGTAAAAAACTGAGCTTAATCGAGCAAGAACTATCTTTTTATGACAAATTTAGGCAAAATGAATAACTGCCCAATATTTCTAGGTAGAAATTGTTGCAAAAAAGTAGATTTTCAATTTGTAAATAAATGTCCAGAAATGTTGCAGTTTATCTCAGAAGGACCCATATCAGCCATGAGTTTAATATACATTTTTATCAATATAAAACAGTTTTGTTTTACTAAATAATTACGCGGTTAATTAATCGAAGAATTCACTTCTAGTGCAGACTGGTTTAAATTCCATGCTTCATTTCAAGTTAGCAAAAACTCAAACATATCTAAGTTTAAAAATACTGTAGGTGACTTAAATATTACCGTCACATAAATTACAGTATTCCGTCACGTATATTACATTTTTACAGAATGTTGTGCAAAAAGTAAAACAATATTAAAAAATGAAATAGGATCACACTATATTGTGTTTGGAGTAAACGTATCCAGATAAAGTCTTTCAGATGATATTTAAAGCCATTGTGTATCTGTATTGCAAAAATAATTTATGTTGCGGTTTGCAAGTAATTTTCGTGACGCTGAATAAAACAAGACCTGCCATATAACAAGATGTATTTAGAAAAGTAATTATAAGCTCCGCCACTCATGTAGGACAAATGTAATTATCATTACATGTTTTGATATAATTCTGATGTACAGGTCAGATGTTATTATAGTTGCAAGTTAACAACACTGAAAATTCTGAATCAAGAAGCCTGCATCATACACATATTATCTAACATTTTTCGATAGTAGATATGAAAGGACGTTAATTGTTTGATTTAATCTATTTAATATTGCTCTTTATCTGAGAAACTGAAGTCTGCTAGTCAGAGATATACGCTGAGTTTGTGTTATGGTTACATTTAGTTCATATGTAGTGCGTCACGTTGATTACCAAATTGGAATATACCCATCAAGTTTCTAAATGATGTAGAAATTGCAAGAATATCGGGAAGGTGGTGAAATTTTACAGGATGAAGCCTGAATGATCCACAATAGTGATGGTATGTCGAAAAAGTGTATTTCTGAAAGTTTTTCTTCATTTTTTTCTCCAGGACTTGCACCTTATTTTAGAATGAGTGATACCTTGCAGTATAATGAATTGATTGTCATTTAAGGGAGGAACTGATGGCTTAGTGGTAGACTGTCAAATTCTGGATCATGATGTCTGAGTTTCGAGGCAATTATAGTGCTGTTTGAATTAGAAGACAGTGCTCCATCGCAAAATGATCCAATACGTATGAAACTGAAGAAAATGAAGACCTATTCACAACCTGGGAGCAATTTTTTGAGCCTATGCATGAGAAAACCAACAATTTAGTTTTTGACCAGGTTCCACACAAAAACCAGCCTCTACAGTCACAGAAGCAGGCTAGAGGCTTGAAATAGAGGAGAGATCGTACTATCTGTGCAGTTACTGCACAACTGATCTGCCTCTTTGTTTTCACTTCCAGTAAAAATTGTACTGAGTTGGATAGGTTTGAAATCAGGCTTCAAAGCCATGAAGCTAAAAGGTTGGACCGAGTTAGACTGGCCAGTTATGCATCTTTATACCTATATACATACACTTGTATGTTGCTATTCGCACTCATACAAATACTACAGAACAATTCTTTTCCATGGATCTATATGAATACTTAATCTGAGCAGAGAAGAAAACAGAACCCTCCCTCCCATCCATGATTGGACAATAATTCCAAAACTGGCTCGAGCCCAAAATTTGTGTTATAATAGTAAAGTGGAGCTGCTTTCTTATTTTACCTTATAAATCCAAGTGAGACTGTATCGTTGATGTTTTGATTCAAGGCATTGTTGAACTTTTCTCTCCAGATTTCTGGTGGCACCAAATATACATGAAGGTCTACCAGCTGAAAATAGAGACAACAACTGAAAATATAGGTTAATCAACAGAATATAGGTTAACAACTAAAAACATAGGTCAAACATCTAAAAATGTAGGTAAACCTTATGAAAATATAGGTCATCCATTAAAAGGAAAATATTGGACAAACTACTTAAAATAAATATCAATCACCTGAAATTATGTTCAAGCAACAGTTCAACTGTAAATGTAGGTCAACCAACACCCAAATGAAAATGTAGGCTGACCATTTCGATTTGTTAACTAGGTCAACCAAATGAAAAAGTAGGTCAACCAAATCAATGTGTCAATCAAATGAAAATTTAAATCAATCCTTTGACAATGTAGGGCTACATCTGAAAATATAGATCATAATTCAATCTACCAAAAATATAGCTTAACTATATGAAAATATAGGACCAGCTTCTAAAATGTCTTCTGTCTAAAAAAGGGTCAACTAACTGCAAATATAGGTCAACTAACTGAAAATATAGGTCAACTAACTGAAAATATACAGTATAGGTCAATCAACTTGCTGAACCCTGATGGCTAATGTGTGTATTACTTTCATATAGACGTGGACCCCAGATCGATCCTAATGTCCCCCACATTGTGTAGCTGTTTGGGTCATAAAATTATTTATAAAGCTAATCCTCCTTAGGTTCTGATTCAAGAACAGCCTTTTGTTGCAAAAGCAATGTACACAAAGTACTGGTACAGCATGGTATAACTGACTGTCCCAACATGATGATGACTGTTCACAACAGATGTAAAACATGAAATCAATTAATCGATCAACTTTTATAGCCTGTATGTAGTGATTGTCTCAAAATATGCCTATCTCAAAAACAGTTGAGCTGTGATGCGAGAAAACTGGACATTGGTTTCTGACCAGGTCTGATACAAACCTGCCTGTGCAGCCACAGAAAATGGCTTGAAGCTTGAAATTTCTGATTTAAGAAGAAGAGAAATCATATTATCCATGTAGTGAACGGAATGCAGCTATTCTGTGTCTTTCTTTTCTCTTATGCAAACTCTGGTTTTCTTGCGAAGCAGCTCAGTTTTGACTGACACTTATGTAACATTATAAATGATCTGATTAAATGGTCTATTTAGTTGACAAAAACATTTGGCACTATTTCAAACATAGATATATCCAAATTCTACTACAACCTGTACATAAGGGTACCAATTAATCAAAATTACATTCAGGTAGTTGATAGAATGCAAGAAATTGAAGGTCTGAGTGGAAAAATATGTAAAATAAAGCGAGATCCAATCAGATTGTTTACTCTATACAAATACTGTAAACCAATTTATTTTTCCTGACTGATTAATTTCAAAAGAAAGAAGAATTCGCAAAATAAACTGCTGCAAAAAAGTCCATTTCGATAAACTGTACATTGTTTTAGTATGTGTATAGGCCCTGCAAATCACATAAAAGAATGGCCATGAAAATGTGCTCGAATTATAGCCTCGAAAATAAGGTGCTCATTAAAATTAGGTGGGTTACAGCACTCAACTTTCTAAATCCCTTACTTCTTGTCATCATTATTGGGTGTTTTGTGTCAGGCCTAGGTGGAAACCCCTAGCAGATTTTTTTACCATGGTGCTGCTCAATTTAGCCTTCAATCAATTATCTGTCGCCGGTTTGATATGTTATTGTCTAAAGTGGTGGGTGGAATGTTTAATTTGGTTAAATATTAAATGCATTTTCTGTTATATTTCACTCTATGTATTGTTTGTATAAAACTAATTTAAAATTTCATGATCAACTGAGCCAAGACGCGAGAAAACAGGTCTTTGGGTTTCCGACCAGGTTCAACACAAACCGGCCTGTACAGTCTCGGAAGCAGTCTAGAAGCTTGCAATTTTGGATACAAGTAGAAGAAGGATTGTGCTATCTGTGTAGCGAAAACAAAGGCGCTGATCAGCTGTGCAGTTACTGCACAGTTGCTCTGTGGCTTTGTTTTCACATATGCAAAAATCTTTTTTTCTCATGATGAGGCTCAAATATTATCAGCATAGCTACTGTTGAAGGGTATCAATACTCAATATGTTTGAATATTTTAGCGTCATACTGGCGACATGTCAAGCATCTTCGACTCGTCAGTTTCCATGAATCCGTCAATCAAGCATATGATTATGTCAGTGATATTTTTTCATCTAACTTTCCCATCATATCTACTTTTAATTTGGTTAAACATTCCAGTCAACAATTTTTCAGTCATGTTGAGACGGAGCCAACGCTTCCTTGGTTTAACCAAGACAGTAGGAAGTTGATGTGTCTTGCTCAAGGACAAAACGCAGTGCCGCCTGTGGGGATCGAACCCAGGAACTCTCGATTCAGAGTCTGATGCTCTACCACTATGCCACCGCGCTCTACTTTTAGAGAAATCATACAAGACAGCTCTGTTAAGACGACACCTTGGGCAGTAGAAATGGGGACCAAATATCAAAGATCAGTCCAGCTTTATATTGTGAATCAGAGGAATTCAGAGTCTTGCTCTTGATGATAAATTTCAAACAAATTATACTGAATTCCAGAAAGAGTACTGACACTGTACTATAGACAATATAATGCAGGCTGAGCATCCAATCAAAGGACCTAAATTATGTCCACCATGGGAGTGTTATAAACAGGTCAGTAATGTTTTGACTGGTCTGAGTTCCAGCTGGACTTAATGGTGATGAAGCAATTGTTTCAATCCCTGGATACAGGATTTTTAAATGTACCAGACTTTCAGACAAAACTGGCTGAATTCCATTCTGTCCAGCAGAAAATTTCCAAGAGTACACAATAACCAGAGGACCATTGGTCCTGAGAACGCTCAACTGAAGCCTGATCTTGGAGTATTAAGTCATCATGAAATGACCTTGACCTTGAATACTAAAACACCTTTATTGAATTCTTAAGTTGTCTGCATCTGCAAAGTTTCAGGTCTCAGGCTGCAATAGTTTCCAAACCCAGTGATTTATGAGAAAACCACAATTTTAATTTTGATATTTAAATGACTTTGGGTCAAGGTCAAGAAATGACCTTGGCCTTCATTAATTACTTACCTTCATTGACTCCTTTGGTTGTCTGCATCTAGCAACTTCCAGGTCTCAGACTGCAACAGTTTCCAAAATATCCATTGTTTTCGCCTTTTCCCATGTAAAAGCCTATGTTTCCAAAATTGACCTTGCCGTAAAATAGGTCAAGGTCATCCAAGGGTCATCATTTGATCAAACTATGATGGGCTGAAATCCCAAATGCTACATACCAAGTTTCGCGAAAATTGGCCTGCCGGTTCTGGAGAAGAAAATTTTTAGTGGTTTTTACCATATATGAGCGTGGCGCCATCTTGGTAATGTGACCTGGATTTCGCGATCAAACTTTCGTCTCCCCTACCCATGGATGCTCCACATAAAATTTCACTTTGATTGGCCCAGCAGTTTCAGAGAAGAAGATCTTTGAAAAGTGTGTATCCAAGGTCAAGAGATGACCTTGACCTAAATTAATCACATACCTTCATCTACTCCATTAGTTGTTTGCATCTACCGCTTTTCAAGCATCAGGCTGCAATAGTTTTCAATAAGAGCTGTCCCAGGACAGCATGCTCGACTGCTTCTGACCTTTGTCAAACATAAGGACAAACCCGACCAGTAACCCAAAGCATTATGCTCATACATCTTTTTTGCCTTGATGCAGTAAGGCAAAATCACTGAACCATGAAAGTTAACTATAACTACCTAAGATTTAAAGGTCTCCCTCCATCATATTGTGAAAGAAGTGTGTTCATATACCAACTGAGTGCCAAGACACAATGCAAAATCACTGAACCATGAAATAAGGTCACACTGACCTAAAAGTATTTCAGGGTCAAAGGTCTAGTGATACTTACTCATAATGTGAAAGAAATATGATCATATACCCATTCAGTGTGGAGATATAAAGCAAAATCACTGAACCATGAAATTAGGTCATAGTGACCTATAAGTATGTTTGGGTTAAAGGTCTGGTCATACTCATTCATAATCAGAAAGAAGTATGAAAAAATACCAACTGAGTGTCGAGATATAAGTCAAAATCACTGAACCATGAAATTAGGTCACAGTGACCCAGGAATACTTTACGGTCAAAGGTCTTGTCATACGCAAACACATCGTGAAAGAAGTATGTTCATATACCAATTGAGTGCCGAGATATAAAGGAAAATCATTGAACCATGAAATTAGGTCATATAGACCTAGGACTACTTTAGGGTCAAAGGTCTTGTCATACGCAAACATAGTGTGAAAGAAGTTTGTTCATAAACCACTTGAGTGCTGAGATATAAGGCAAAGTCACTGAACCGTGTAATTAGGTCACAGTGACCTATAATTATATTGGGGTCAAAGGTCTGGTTATACTCACTCATAATCTGAAAAAAGTATGAAAATATACTAATTGAGTGTCAAGATATAAGGCAAAATCACTGAACCGTGAAATTAGGTCACAGTGACCTAGGACTATTTCAGGGTCAAAGGTCTTGTCATAAGCAAACATACTTTGAAAGAAGTTTGTTCATAAACCATTTGAGTACCGAGATATAAGGCAAAGTCACTGAACCGTGAAATTAGGTCGCAGTGACCTATAAGTATATTGGGGTCAAAGGTCTGGTCATACTCACTAATAATCTGAAAAAAGTATGAAAATATACTAATTGAGTGTCAAGATATAAGGCAAAATCACTGAACTGTGAAATTAGGTCACAGTGACCTATAAGTATATTGGGATCAAAGGTCTGGTCATACTCACTCATAATCTGAAAAAAGTATGAAAATATACTAACTGAGTGTCAAGATAGAAGGCAAAATCACTGAACCGTGAAATTAGGTCACAGTGACCTATAAGTATATTGGGGTCAAAGGCCTGGTCGTACTCACTCATAATCTGAAAAAAGTATGAAAATATACTAATTGAGTGTCAAGATATAAGGCAAAATCACTGAACCATGGAAAGTAGGTCAACCGACCCTTACCGTCATGACACACAAGTCAGCGTCACAAAGTCAAAAGATGAATGATGAACCATCTTCCTAAGTTGTTTCTATTAAGAAATAAAAAGAAAACCAGAGGACCATTGGTCCTGAGAACGCTCACCTGAAGCCTGATCTTGGAGTATTAAGTCATAATGAAATGACCTTGACCTTGAATACTCACACACCTTTATTCACTTTATAAGTTGTCTGCATCTGCAAAGTTTCAGGTCTCATGCTGCAATAGTTTCCAAACCCAGTGACTTCTGAGAAAACCATAATTTTAATTTTGATATTTAAATGACCTTGGGCCAAGGTCAAGACATGACCTTGGCCTTCATTAATTACTTACCTTCATTGACACCATTAGTTGTCTGCATCTAGCAACTTTCAGGTCTCAGGCTGCAACAGTTTGTTTTCGCCTTTTCCCATGTGAAAGCCTATGTTTCCAAAATTGACCTTGCCGTAAAATAGGTCAAGGTCAACATAGGGTCATCATTTCAACAAACTATGATGGACTGGAGTCCCAAATGCTACATACCAAGTTTCATGAAAATTGGCCTGCCGGTTCTGGAGAAGAAGATTTTTGAAAGGTTTTTACCATATATGGGCGTGGCGGCTATCTTGGTCATGTGACCTGGATTTCGCGATCAAACTTTCGTCTCCCCTACCCATGGATGCTGCACAAAAAATTTCACTTTGATTTGCCATGCAGTTTCAGAGAAGAAGATCTTTGAAAAGTGTGTATGGACAACAGACTGGCCAAGGTCAAGAGATGACCTTGACCTATATTAAACACATACCTTCATCTACTCCATTAGTTGTTTGCATCTACCACTTTTCAGGCCTCAGGCTGCAATAGTTTTCAAAAAATCCATAGTTTTCACTTTTACCTATGTAAAAGCGTATGTTTCCAAATTCGACCTTGTCGTAAAATAGGTCATGGTCATCCAAGGGTCATCATTTTATCAAACTATGATGGGCTGAGGTCCCCGATGCTACATACAAAGTTTCATGGAAATCGGCCCACTGGTTCTGGAGAAGAAGATTTTTGAGTGGTTTTAACCATATATGGGCGTGGCGGCCATCTTGGTCATGTGACCTGGATTTCTCGATCAAACTTTCGTCTCCACTACCCATGGATGCTCCACATAAAATTTCACTGATTGGCTGTGCAGTTTCAGAGAAGAAGATCTTTGTAAAGTGTGTATGGACAACAGACTGGCCAAGGTCAAGAGATGACCTTGACCTATATTAATCACATACCTTCATCTACTCCATTAGTTGTTTGCATCTACCACTTTTCAGGCCTCAGGCTGCAATAGTTTTCAAAAAATCCATAGTTTTCACTTTTTCCTATGTAAAAGCCTATGTTTTCAAATTTGACCTTGCCGTAAAATAGGTCAAGGTCATCCAAGGGTCATCATTTTATCAAACTATGATGGGCTGAGGTCCTTGATGCTACATACCATGTTTCTTGGAAATCGGCCAGCCAGTTCTGGAGAAGAAGATTTTTGAGTGGTTTTTACCATATATGGGCGTGGCGGCCATCTTGGTCATGTGACCTGGATTTCTCGATCAAACTTTCGTCTGCCCTACCCATGGATGCTCCACATAAAATTTCACTTTGATTGACCAAGCAGTTTCAGAGAAGAAGATCTTTGAAAAGTGTGTATGGACAACAGACTGGCCAAGGTCAAGAGATGACCTTGACCTATATTAATCACATACCTTCATCTACTCCGTAAGTTGTTTGCATCTACCACTTTTCAGGCCTCAGGCTGCAATAGTTTTCAAAAAATTCCATAGTTTTCACTTTTTCCTATGTAAAAGCCTATGTTTCCAAATTTGACCTTACCGTAAAATACGTCAAGGTCATCCAAGGGTCATCATTTTATCAAACTATGATGGGCTGAGGTCCTTGATGCTACATACCAAGTTTCGTGGAAATCGGCTCACCAGTTCTGGAAAAGAAGATTTTTGAGTGGTTTTTACCATATATGGGCGTGGCGGCCATCTTGGTCATGTGACATAGATTTCGCGATCAAACTTTCGTCTCCCCTACCCATGGATGCTCCACATAAAATTTCACTTTGATTGGCCAAGCAGTTTCAGAGAAGAAGATCTTTGTAAAGTGTGTATGGACAACAGACTGGCCAAGGTCAAGAGATGACCTTGACCTATATTAATCACATACCTTCATCTACTCCATTAGTTGTTTGCATCTACCACTTTTCAGGCCTCAGGCTGCAATAGTTTTCAAAAAATCCATAGTTTTCACTTTTTCCTATGTAAAAGCCTATGTTTCCAAATTTGACCTTGCCGTAAAATAGGTCAAGGTCATCCAAGGGTCATCATTTTATCAAACTATGATGGGCTGAGGTCCTTGATGCTACATACCAAGTTTCGTGGAAATCGGCCCACCAGTTCTGGAAAAGAAGATTTTTGAGTGGTTTTTACCATATATGGGCGTGGCGGCCATCTTGGTCATGTGACCTGGATTTCGCGATCAAACTTTCGTCTCCCCTACCCATGGATGCTCCACATAAAATTTCACTTTGATTGGCCAAGCAGTTTCAGAGAAGAAGATCTTTGAAAAGTGTGTATGGACAACAGACTGGCCAAGGTCAAGATATGACCTTGACCTATATTAATCACATACCTTCATCTACTCCATTAGTTGTTTGCATCTACCACTTTTCAGGCCTCAGGCTGCAATAGTTTTCAAAAAATCCATAGTTTTCACTTTTTCCCATGTAAAAGCCTATGTTTCCAAATTTGACCTTGCCGTAAAATAGGTCAAGGTCATCCAAGGGTCATCATTTTATCAAACTATGATGGACTGAAGTCCCCGATGCTACATACCAAGTTTCGTGGAAATCGGCCCATCGGTTCTGGAGAAGAAGATTTTTGAGTGGTTTTTACCATATATGGGCGTGGCGGCCATCTTGGTCATGTGACCTGAATTTGGCGATCAAACTTGAAATGCCACTACCCAAGGAGGCTCCACATAAAATTTCAACAAGATCGGCCAAGCGGTTTCAGAGAAGAAGATCTTTGAAATTGTGGACGACGGACGGACGACGGACGACGGACGGACGGACGGACGCCGGATCATGGCCATCCTATAAGCTCACCTTGTGAGCCTTCGGCTCAGGTGAGCTAAAAAAATATAGGGAGTTCTAGATTTTGACCTCTAGCCCCGCCCCCCTGACTCCGACCCAGAGGTCCGATGTCATGGAACCTAAAAAGCATGAAGTATGAATACTTTATGATAAGTTGTCAAGATATGGACTCCTAGTAAAAGTTACACAGCAGTACATCTATTTTTTACAGTATTCTAGTTTTTAACCTCTAGCCCCACCCCCCAGGCATGGACCCAGAGATCTGATGCCATGAAATGAAACTCAACCCTACAGGGTACCTATGGTCCGAGTATGAAAGCCCTCTGATAAAAAGTTTTCAAGATATAAACTTCTAGAATACTATATTACAGAAAAGCCATTATTATTAATGGTGTTCTAGATTTTAACCTCTAGTCCCACCCCCTGGCATGGACCCAGGGATCTGATGCCATGGAATGAAAGCCGACCCTACAGGGTGTCAATGGCCCAAGTATCAATGCTTTCTGATGAGTGGTTGTCAAGATATGGACTTCTAGAAAACTTTAACACAAGAATTGCCATTTTTGAAGGTGTTCTAGATTTTAACCTCCAGCCCCACCCCCTGGCCTGGACCCAGAGGCCCGATGCCATGGAATGAAAGCTAACCCTACAGGGTATCTATGGTCCAAGTATGAATGCTTTCTGATGAGTGGTTGTCAAGATATGGACTTCTAGAAAACTTTAACGCAAGTGTGACGCGCACGGGAACGGGAACGCACACGGGAACGGGAACGTGGACGACCGGGGTGACTGCAATAGCTCTATGCACTTCGTGCAGTCGAGCTAAAAAAGCCATAGTTTTCACTTTTTCCAATGTAAAAGCCTATGTTTCCAAAATTGACCTTGCCGTAAATTAGTTCAAGGTCATCCTAGGGTCATCATTTTATCAAACTATGATGGGCTGGAGTCCCAAATGCTACATACCAAGTTTCATGAAAATCGGCCTGCCGGTTCTGGAGAAGAAGATTTTTGAGTGGTTTTCACCATATATGGGCGTGGCAGCCACCTTGGTCATGTGACCTGGATTTCGCGATCAAACTTTTGTCTCCCCTACCCATGGATGCTCCACATAAAATTTCACTTTGATTGGCCCAGCAGTTTCAGAGAAGAAGATCTTTGAAAAGTGTGTATGGACGACAGACTGGCCAAGGTCAAGAGATGACCGTGACCTTCATTAATCACATACCTTCATCTACTCCATTAGTTGTTTGCATCTACCACTTTTCAGGCATCAGGCTGCAATCCATAGTTTTCACTTTTTCCCATGTTAAAGCCTATGTTTCCAAAATTGACCTTGCCGTAAATTAGTTCAAGGTCATCCTAGGGTCATCATTTTATCAAACTATGATGGGCTGGAGTCCCAAACGCTACATACCAAGTTTTATGAAAATCGGCCTGCCGGTTCTGGAGAAGAAGATTTTTGAGTGTTTTTTTTTCATATATGGGCGGGGCAGCCATCTTGGTCATGTGACCTGGATTTCGCGATCAAACTTTCGTCTCCCCTACCCATGGATGCTCCACACAAAATTTCACTTTGATTGGCCCAGCAGTTTCAGAGAAGAAGATCTTTGAAAAGTGTGTATGGACAACAGACTGGCCAAGGTCAAGAGATGACCTTGACCTATATTAATCACATACCTTCATCTACTCCATTAGTTGTTTGCATCTACCACTTTTCAGGCCTCAGGCTGCAATAGTTTTCAAAAAATCCATAGTTTTCACCTTTTCCCATGTAAAAGCCTATGTTTCCAAATTTGACCTTGCCGTAAAATAGGTCAAGGTCATCCAAGGGTGATCATTTTATCAAACTATGATGAGCTGAAGTCCCTAATGCTACATACCAAGTTTCGTGGAAATCGGCCCACCGGTTCTGGAGAAGAAGATTTTTGAAGGGGTTTTACCATATATGAAGTGGCGGCCATCTTGGTCATGTGATCTGGATTTCGCGATCAAACTTGAAATGCCACTACCCAAGGAGGCTCCACATAAAATTTCAACAAGATCGGCCAAGCGGTTTCAGAGAAGAAGATCTTTGAAATTGTGGACGACGGACGGACGGACGACGGACGGACGGACGGACGCCGGATCATGGCCATCCTATAAGCTCACCTTGTGAGCCTTCGGCTCAGGTGAGCTAAAAACTCTTAAGACAAAATGCAAAAGTTTCATTTTTTTTTTTTAAAAATACAGCAGATTATGCTAGGCATCAATCAGAAGGCAATCAGGCTTTATTGAGACGTCAATATTTTCTCAGCAAGCAACAGTGCAGAAAGGAAACTTAATAAAAGAGCCGGCAGCAATGATCCATGTCAGGGCTAAACTTGTTCTATATATGTTTAATGATAAACTAAAGCCTTCAATTGCGTCCTGTCATCAACTGAAGAAGCCCTAGTCATAATGGTCATAGTGTTGGAAATAATGTTCTATCTGTTACAGTCCAGAACACTGACCTATGAAATTGGGTCACCGGGTAAAGAATTTGCAACCCAGGTTGCATGTATTTTTGTCATGACGAGAGCCATATTAATTATTGACCCGGTTGCAGTGTTATGTTGCTGTGATTATTAGATTAAAGGATAATGGAGCCGCCACACAAGAAAACCTGTCTTCAGGGTTTACAACCATGTCTGACACAAACCCGCCTGTACAGTCTAAACTCTAAAGGCTTGAGATTTTGGATTCAAGAAGAAGAGAAATTGTATTATCTGATATGGGAAAAGAAAGACACTGATCAGCTGTGCAGTTACTGCACAGCTGATCTGTGTCTTGGTTTTGATAAAGGCATCTGGTTTCATCATGACATGGCTCAATGGTTTTGAAGTCACTTAAGCAGGAAACTGACAACACTAGAATTGCCTGCAACCTGACAACTTGGACTCATGTTGACCATAACAGTCACTGGGTGAATAAACAGGCCCTTATAGGGTTTTAAGCAAAAGCTTCTCCAGTTTCGTCATTGGCTAATGGATATGGTGATTTTGAAAATTTAGTACAAACTGCCGAAAGAATATATATATATATACATGTATTAATTGTACAAAATTTAACTAAGTTACAAACCATGACACAACATTAATGATGGGCAGCTGAATATTATCATACAAATTCTATCAAATGTGTAGGATTCGAATGAGCAAAATACCTCAATTGTTTTTGTCGCAACAGCTAAAGATATCCTGTAAGGCATAATGCTTTTAAAACAAACATTAAAGTATCCCACAACTTCTAGAATCCAACTCAACTCGTCAGGACAACATGACAGACTGTGTGAATTGTTTTCCCCACTATACACACCACTACTGAAAATGTTCAATTTCTACAACGTGAGAAAAATCTGAACATACATGTACATTTTCATATTGAAAATGTCATTGAACTGCTAAGGAAATCTAAATTTCTCTAATGAGATGTAATATACCAAGATGTAATAAGTAGGACAGAAAAGAATGAAAACAGACGCATTTATTTGTAAGTTTAAAAATAAACTCAACATTAAAATTCTGATCCAAAGCTATAATAATTTCATTCTGCAAGCCTCATGAATACCAAATGGTAAGTTAATAATAAGTAGCTAATAGGTGGGACAAAGTGTTTGAATATGTTGCAAATTTCTCTTTTCACTTTGAAAATGAGCTAAACATGTTAAAGCAGGCAGAAAATTTTATAGGGAGCATAAAATATATATTTATTCACAAAGTATTTATGCATATTTTTCCACTTATCCCCAATTATGCAAAAATAGAAGCATTCAAAAAAGTTTTCATATACCCTGCAAGTAGACCAAAAAACTCATTTTAGAGCATTTTAGGCTTTAAAAAATATCTACTAAATATATATACTAAAAAAGCTTTTATAAATAAAGCAGCAGCTAGAATCATATTAGGGAATCACTGACTGACATGTTGTTTCTTTAAATTGACAACAAGATATATGTTTCCAAATACCTGAACAGCATGTAAGATCGGAGAAATCACAATTAATATTCATTCTAAGGTAAAATGACGCATAAGATTTTCTGTTCTGCTCTCTTTTTTTTTTTTTTTTTTTTTTTTTTTTGCTACATAGAAACTAGAATTAAAATGGTTTCTTCATAAAGCAGTCTGTAAGAAAAGTGCTGTTCTGTCCGTCAAAACCAGCAAAATTTCATTCTGTCTGACTGGCAAAAAATACCAAAACAAAATGATAACATTATAAAACTGTCCTACAAAATTGGGGTTTATGTCTTGTAAAAAATTGCAGTCTGCCAGACAGCTGCCCTGCAGCTGAAAAAAAGATTTTGCAAAGACTGGATCTTCAGATAGCTTACGGTTTCAGACAAAAAGCTATGGCCTTAGAAGAATGTTTGGTTAGCATACATTATGAATTTTAATCAACTCTGGTGGTTCCTATTATCACACTGTAATGGGCATGAAAAGCTAAGTTACAGGTAAATATTTACTCTATCATTTCAAAGATAGGGGGCTTTTATCAAGTAGGCTATTTATAATGAAAGCTCAAGCACTTCCCCTACTTTAAATGTGTTGTAATACATTTTGCCCACTAAAAATTGGGTGGATAAAATTTAATCTAACAAGGGATAAATGCTAACCCTTTTAAGCCAAAATCAAGTAACAAAAGTTTTCATTAATATGCCAGTTTAATACAAATTAAGGAAAGACTATAGCCAATTCAGGTTAATAAAAACCATGTAATATTGTGTAATATTATCAGCAACATTTTTGAAAAAGTTTAAATAACTTTGATTATAATTATCTATTCATCTGGTTTTTCATTTTTATTTCTCCTTTCTTCTGGTTGGCGTTGTGGGTGCTTTATACTAGACGTTTCAAAAGCTCCATCATGCTTACGTTCATTGCTATGTTTTTGTCTTGTCTTCTGCATACCAACTGAGAAAGGTATAACACATTATGACATAAATGGAATGTGAAAGAAGGAAAACTTCAAATTTTCTATAATCCATAATAAAAATTATTGGCAATATAAAATATTGTTCTTTAGTCTCTAGCAAGGACAATGTGAACAATAAAAACTATTCAGCTGTAACAGTCATGGTGTCATACACATATAGAATTTAGTCTGTAGATGAATTATCAAAAATACGCTTGAATGTTATACCCAACCATATATACAGATCTGGAGCAGTGATATTTAAAAGTAAATATTGCCAGAAAGACTAGCCAGTTTAGTTAGAATACTAAGAGCTGTGTATAATTTACCATGTCTTTAAGCAAAATTGAAGCTATATGAGCCGCCCCATGAGAAAAACAACGATCTGCATATGTGAAAACAAAGACGCAGATCAGCTTCGCGGTAACCGTGAAGCTGATGATAGATCAGCGCCTTTGTTTTCGCTACCCGGATAGTACAAATCCTCCTCTACTTAACTCTGTAGCTGTACAGGCCGGTTTGTGTCAGACCTGTTCGGAAACCACATTGTTGGTTTTCCCACGAGGCAACTCATATCATAGCCTAAAAGTTTTAGGAACAATAAAGATTGTACAGTACAAGGTTATTGCTCCTATATGTTTTTCATGCTCAAGACTTTCATGTTCAATATATTAAACAAAGATATTTTAAACTACACAAAAAATCAGAACTTAGCTACTGCCAGTCTGGAATTTTACAACATGTACAGTACCATGAGACCAAAATTAAAGTTTATTTCTTCTTTCTTTTTGCATGGTCCAAAATTTTTAATTTGTATTTACCTCCAAGATTTGTTTTGCCAATACAATAGACCTAAAAGGGCCTGTTACAGGGTATGGGAAATTAACATGGGAGTTTGCCCACGCATGGAAGTTTATGAAATAATGTGCATTAATTGTCTTGGTTATGACTGCTATAATAATGGTGTATTCCCTTGTAAATTCAATTCCACTGGCAAATTATGACGTAATATATGACGTCACTACGATAGCTAAGAGCACCCCACTTTAAACGTTTCTATAGTGGTCAACGATTCATGAAGCAAATGTTGGAAGCTTTCCAGAAATAAAGTAGTCATTGGTAAGTTTGCTGATACTATAAATAACTTTGTTGGTATCAAGAAGGTGGCGGAGCAGTCATTTTCATGTACATGTAACCTCTATTTTCATGTGGTTATTTTAACAGTGGTAGAATTTGAATTAAAAATTTTCTGTGTTCCAGTCTTTGTCAAGACACCATTTTAATATAAAAACTGCCCACATATGTTAGGAATATATTTGTGAAATTTCACGAAAATCGTGGACCGGTAACATGGTGTTTTGTTACATTCATTACACATGACCCTTATTCATCAAAATGTTAACTTGTTCACTAATAATTACAAAGTACTTAAATAAATGATTTATGACTGTAGGAGTTTTACTGTAGGCTTATTATAAGCAATTTATATTATTATAGCATGATTTTTATGAAACCCAACACACAGACCTTATACCCTGTTACATAATTTACCGTTTGGACAGTCTTAAAACCAGAGGACCAACGGTCCTGTAAACGCTCACCTGAGATCTGCTATATTAACCAAATATTTATTTAAAAAATTTGCCCTTTATGGGGCCCCACCAACCAATCAAAATAAAGGATTAGGACAAAAGTCAACCAAACTGTAGAGGACTACTCTATAAACATTTCTGCAAAAATAGAATTCAAATATCTGCGATTGGACCAGAAAAAAATAGCCAATTTCCACTTTTCCCGTTTTAAGTCAATCAAAACTTTAAGTTGCCATAGCAACCAGATTTCTTATCCGACTGAAATAAAAAACACAAATTATGTAGAGACAACTGTCAGGAACATGTATACAAAGTACAGGCTTCATGCCATAGACAATTTCTGAGGAGAAGATTTTAATTTTTTTTTTTTCCAAATTTTACCCTTTATGTGGCCCCAGCAACTAATCAAAATAAAGGATTAGGAAAAAAGTAACATGAAACATAGAGATATACTCAATAAATATTTCTGCAAAGACAAAATTCAAATACCTTCAATTGGTCCAGAAAAAAATAGCTAATTTCCACTTTTCCCATTATAAGTCTATGGAAACCATAGCAACCAGAGTTCTTATCCGACTGGAATAAAAAAACACAAATTATGTAGAGGCTTCTGTCAGGAACATGTATACAAAGTACAGGATTCATCCACTTGACAGTTTCTGAGGAGAAGATTTTTGAGTTTTTTTTTTTTTGTTTTTTTTTTTCAAAATTTTGCCCTGTATGGGGCCCCAGCAACCAATCAAAATAAAGGATTAGGACAAAACTCACAAGAAACGTCAAACACTACTCAATAAACATTTCTGCAAAAACAAAATTCAAATGTCTGCAATTTTAGCGGAAAAATAGCCGATTTCCACTTTTCCTGTTATAAGTCTATGGAAACTTTAAGTTGCCATAGCAACCAGTGTTCTTATCCGCCTGGAATAAAAAACACAAATTATGTAGAGGCCACTGTCAGGAACATGTATACAAAGTACAGGCTTAATCCCCTTGACAGTTTCTGAGAAGAAGATTTTTGAATGTTTTTCGAAATTTTGCCCTATGTGGGGCCCCTGCAACCAATCAAAATAAAGGATTAGGACAAAAGTCACATGAAACATAGAGGACTACTCAATAAAAATTTCTGCAAAAACAAAATTCAAATGTCTGCAATTTTAGCGGAAAAATAGCCGATTTCCACTTTTCCCATTATAAGTCTATGGAAACTTTAAGTTGCCATAGCAACCAGAGTTCTTATCCGCCTGGAATAAAAAACACAAAATATGTAGAGGCCACTGTCAGGAACATGTATACAAAGTACAGGCTTAATCCCCTTGACAGTTTCTGAGAAGAAGATTTTTGAATGTTTTTCAAAATTTTGCCCTATATGGGGCCCCTGCAACCAATCAAAATAAAGGATTAGGACAAAAACCACATGAAACGTAGAGGACTTCTCAATTAACATTTCTGCAAAAACAAAATTCAAATATCTCCAACAAGACAGCAAAAACTAGCAATTTTCACTTTTTTCCTTTATAAGTCTATGGGAAGCATAAGTTGCCATAGCAACCAGAGTTCTTATCCGATCAAAACAAAAAACACAATTATTCTTTCCCCCTACCTGTAGATGGTGTATGTGAAATATGAGAACAATCGGCCCAGCGGTTTCAGAGAAGAAGATCTTTGAAATTGTGGACGACGACGGACGGACGGACGGACGCCGGAGCATGGGTATACTATAAGCTCACCTATGAGCCTTCGGCTCAGGTGAGCTAATAATTTAAAGAGTTCAATAAAGTTTTGTGTTTAAACATCACATTAGTATAACTGCAGGGTTTAAAATGCAATATTATTTATCTTCCTGAATTCAAAGTTGTCTCTCAGTACCCTTTCCATTTGTTACATATGTTACATTTAGCGCAAACATGTAATGTGGACAATTTTCATATGATCCGATCTTTAAGAGCTGATTTTTTTCTTCTTATTTTAAAAGGATGTTAAATGTTACTAATTAATACACATGCTTAATCATGGGGCTGTTCAATTACATTAATCTTATCCTTATTTAATTAGCATGTTACAAAATTATAAATTAAGAAATTACATTTCATTGAACATCACAATACATGTACTGCGATATTTATCTCAAGAAAAGATTATAAGTTCATAACCCAATCTGTTTTTCTGACATTTATTCATCATTCACCATGTTTTATTTTGATGCAAACCCTATCTTAGTACTTTTGCAGGCTTATATGACACAACTTACTTTATAAAATCTAATTTTTACCAAGAAAATATTATCTTTAATATTCAGTTCTGAATGATGTAATGTATGTAACGTACAATATACGTTTCATAGGCTGAATAAGATCCAAAGGAATGTG
Source organism: Rugalucina vietnamica (assembly GCA_964017185.1). Lineage (NCBI taxonomy): Eukaryota > Metazoa > Mollusca > Bivalvia > Lucinida > Lucinidae > Rugalucina > Rugalucina vietnamica. The sequence goes on from OZ024873.1 coordinate 2,903,385, forward strand.
AATATAGGAAGTGGACTTGCTTCAACGATGAAACATACTTCATAATCAGCCTAAATGCATATATTTTATAGGAGAGTTTGTTTTGATGTTTATTTTGCAAGCATTTATGTGGGTAACATATGTAACATATGTAATGCAGTGATGTTGCATTTGACTGAAGGCTAAATGCTTTAAATACTTATGGCATATGACTACAGAATTTTTGTCTGTTTTTATCTCATTTAAAGATCAAAATCAGATCGTTTGTTGAAAATCAAAGTTATAAAATTTGGGTACAGTAAGCGATATAGGAGGTACTCTAGCTTTCCCTCTAAAAAATAAAACATGGAATTGGTATGTTAAAGTAATATACAGTGAACATTTGTCTATATTTTCACTTGTGTCTTTTACAATAAAATACTATTGGTCCAAGAGTGAGAAATAATAATATCAGATTCAGTTTGTCACTACGAGACAATTCCACATGGACCTCCATGTCTCACTCCTATATGAGAAGCATAACATATGGTTATCAGGTAAACAAATTTAAACATCCTCTATTATTTCCTCATTAGAATAATTCAGAGATTTCAGGATTGATTCAACTGAAGGCAAACTGTAAGTCATTTGGACTCACTGCTGTTTTAGAAATACTTTATATCGTTCTAAACCTAAAGAAAACAGTCAAGTGTGAAAACAGATAGTAGAAAACCATCATGAATAACATCTTTTTGGCAAAAGTAAGCAATGGCCAGGAGCTGCTGCAATTAGAACCAAGGTTCAACCTAATATCCCACGTGGAAAACAAGCGAAATAACAAATATTTACTTGTACAAAGAGAATGTACAGTTTGACAAGAGAATGGCTATTTCCCAACAGGTGGCCACTCAGTTACATAAATGTAACTACATGTATGCCATTCTGGATTGTCTTAGCACATTGTGTGTCAGAAATGTGCATTATGGTCATAATCTTAAACCTTTTTTGCGATGTTTTGGATCAATTTCAACATTTTGTTAAAATTATGAAAAGTGACATACATGTATACAATGTAAAAAATGACAATGTTACCGGCTTTGAATTATCATGAAATTTTGCTCATATCAAGAGGATATACATGGCATGTTTTTATGCAAATATGGTATCTTGACAAAGACTGGAACATATTTATTTTTTAAGTTGAATTTGGTATTTTTTGTAGATTTTCGAGAAAAAAATGAGAAATTTTATAATTATTTAATCAGGAAATCAATCTAATACTTCTGTAAAATGATTTTACTGTATACGTATAATGCCTGGGATGTTCTCAAGCCAATCCACTTGACAAATCTTAGAAAATTATAAAACTTAAATTTTAGGACACACAAAGATGAGGGCAGGTATCATGTCATTGTGGGAGTGAGCCAAGGTTGTCTCCTGAGTCCTATAATTAATTATCTAATTCAATGTATACATTTTCGTAGCTCATATATGATGACCTACTTATGTGTAAAATTTAAAGAAAATCCATGCGTGGGCACATTTGTAACACCCCCTTTATTAAGAAGTATAACAGACTAATTTAACCAGTGTTATCCACACAAAAAATATCTCTGGCTCTGAAGATTTTTTTATGTAAATACTATTAAAAATAATGTTAGATATTGTTAAATAGATCTATATAAAATAAGTGTTCAACATTTCATGACAATTTACAAGAAAGCCAAGCTTGAAATTCCAAAAAGTCAATGCCTAAAACATGTACAGGGTTTAATTTTCCCTTGACTAAATTCTAAATTTAGCCACCCACCCCACACCTGAGGTGATGATCAGAAATTGATCGACTCAGTATCAGAAGATAGATAGGGTTGTGTAAGGAGAAACAAAAATATTTGAAATTGTATGGTTGTTTGTAGCAAATATTAGACAGAAGAAGAGCATTTAATACAATTCCACTTAAGAGGACTGGCATAAATGAAACAACTAAATTACTGAATACCCACTGATGGAGTCACCCACAAAAAAATTTCTGTCACTGATTGATGACTTTGGCTTAGATAGCTGGCTAACCTGCTCTTCGATACACTTCGTATAGTTCAACCCCATTATAACACACTTTAACATGGCAATGTCATGGCTCCCAAACTGTTAATTTTTCCTATATGTCTCTAATAAGTAATTTCATTATAAAATGGTTTTATTTATAACATGGTCAAGGTCTGATTTTATGGATCTCATAGCCTTATAATTAGGTTGGTCTGTATGTTTTTATTTTCTTTTTAAATCTAATTAGACTTAGAAATATTAATGGGACTTTTTGGCCATTTTGAAAAAAAAGCCCTAGGGCCTTTCTGGTAGGAAATATTAGCGGCATAAACATTTATAACATTCAAAAATTGATCATATAAATGTTTCGAGTGGTTGGCTTAACACCCCCCCCCCCCAACCCCTCCCACTGGGACCAAATTATTTCAATTTCATGGGGAAATTTATGAAATTATAAAATGTTGAAAACAAACCCCTTCTTGATAGATTTGAACCTCCCTTCCAGAAATCCTGGATCCGTCCCTAGAATGGGGCCATATTTTGGCCCCTTATACACCCAAAAAACCTTATCTGAATCTGAATTCTAATTAGTTTTTTTTGGTAACAGGCCAAATGATATTATTCAATTGATTTACTCCTTGGTATTTGAAACACTCTAGAAGAAAAAAATATATATATATGATAAATGATGGGGATAATGTGGAATAAATCATTTTTTTTGGAAAGCTAAAACTTGTTCAAAAATTGAGACTTTTTTCATACCTGCTCTGAAGAAGGACGAGGAGGACGGTCGTCCGGTCGATATCCATTGAAACGACTACTCATTCTGAAACAATATCACCATTAGAGCCAAACATTATTTCTTTCAATTTATACAAATAAATCACACAAAAATGCGTCTGCACTGCCACATCGTTTCCAAGAGAAAGGTAAACAATCACGTGACCGCGCACTTGTTTGGAGCATCACAATAAAGGTCTCACGGTATTCCGAAAGAATCCGGGTCAACTCGGCCTCGGGTCAAGTCGGCCCGGGTCAACTCGGCCGGGTCAACTCGGCCTTATACATAAGTATAAATAGTTATGTTTTAACAAGTTGTTTCTATAGAAAGGAACAGGTAGGGGACATTAATGCTTGTATATAATTCTGATTTTAATCCGTTATTTGTGTCCTTCTCTTCCTTAATATCCATAATAATTAAACTATGTTAATAATAACATAGAATATTAGCCTACCGCTGCAGTTGAGTGTAAACCGGGAGTGTAACCGAAAAGCCAACACACTTTCTTTAATTGTGGAACTGTTTTAGACCTGAAAACTTTAATATAATAGACAGATAAGTTAATGTCTCTAATTAAAAATGGTTAACTTGCATGCTCGTCACCCTATGGGCGGTTTATTCCCTCTGGGCCGAATGCCTTTGTTCAAAAAGGACATTGTTAACAACGATTTGTTTCTAACATTAAAAATAATTTCATCCTATATTTTCCGTGTACATATCCGGAATATATCATAATAGTAATTGTTATTCATATCTTAAAGCCCATGATAATGCACTTATAAAATACCCTCCTAAACTAGGAGGCCGAGTTGACCCGGCCGAGTTGACCCGAGGCCGAGTTGACTCATGGGCCGAGTTGGTATCAGGCCGAGTTGACCCGCTTCCTTCCGAAATGACGTTTTCCTCCTCTGCTATAGACGCGAAATGCCAGGGGACTATGCTATGCTCTACATTGTAAACGGACTAGTTGCGAAACCTCACTCCACTACGTTCCGTTGCGGACCTTGATCAAAACAATTTTCGATTGAATAAAACAGGATTACACATGGTTGACACGTGCTGAGTGCATCCTAACTCGACCTTGTTGACGTCATGGGGGTGCCTTGACGTCACGGCGCGCGCTTTGTCACGTGATCATGGAGAGCTTCTTTCTGATTGACTTAGCGTCTCGGAAAAAAGTGGGAGCAAATGAGCTAGCTGAATGTGTAAATCTCACAGTAATTATGGATTTAAAGCAGGAAATCAGAGACTTTTCGTATGAAACATCACCTTGAGAGAAAATTTAATATCTCTGTGAACATTATGCGAAGTGAGGGTGAGCGAAATTTAGTTTTTCTCAGTGAATTTCGGGTTTCAAAATTTGATGTGTAAAGTAAAACTATCTTTGACCAGTTAGTACAAGCTTGGCACTGAGGCTGTATGACACATTCGGAATGCTTTTGTGTAAACATGCATGTAGATTGTAAATAACAGCTGAAGGTCTGAGTCTATAAACGGACTACATTCTTGATATCGGTGGGGTGCAAGTTAAAAGATTAAAATAAGGACATTTATTCACTAACGTGAAGTTCTCCAAACATTGGAGGAAGTTACAAATGACAACAAACTGAACAAGATGGGTATGAGTATTATGGTGTTGAGAGAGTATAGTTCTGAAATTGCTCTATCATTGCCCTTTTCTGTCATTTACTCAGAATTAAAATAGTTTAATGGTGAAACGTCAAACTGACAATACCACACCAGCGAAATAGATAACGATGTCTAACTGCGTATGTACGCATAAAAAAATTCAGACCTGTGCGTACCGTGTACGCGGTAAAAAATCAGCGGTACAAAAACAGTTTTCGGTTTTATGCGTACTCCCCGGGGGGGGGGGCACTCCCTGGTAAGCAGTGTACCTATGCGTGATCAAAAAAACGATGAGAAAGGGTACTTTTTTTCAAGAAGGGCAGTGCGCAGCGCTGACATCATTTAGGGTAGGCAAAATGTCGTTTTTGTGGAAAAAGGGTATGTTTTTTACAATTCTGCTAAAACGCTGTGAAAAGGGGTGGACCGAGGCGTCCTTGGCCGATATGTTTTGGGCCGAAATGACTAAAATGTCTAAAACCTAAGGGATAAGATATGATTTTCCCTTTCTGTTCAACAATGTGTGTTGCTTCAATAGAAATTATTGTTTCTGCTAATTGAGTAGTTCATACAAATAAAAATGGTTTGTATTAAATCTTGTCTTTTGTACCCTGCTCTCCATAATGCTTGCTATATGTAAGTGCTTGGTATTTATCTACTATATCAAGATTTATTTCAAGTATGTATAGAAGCCTAGTGGTGTAGTGGGAAAGCTGCTTGCCTTGTAAACCAGGGGTCAATTCCAGGCTTCTCCAGTTTTTCGTACAAGACTTAAACTAATTTCCTATCGCCATATTACCTTAGCTGTTTAGTGGGACAAAACACAAAATTAACCAACCAACCATTATTTCATATATATTTGTGTCAATTTTCTGTGTACATTTGAACAAATTCAGATGCTGAGGGCAAAGCTTGAAAGCCCTGAAACAATTTAAACCCCCAATACTTTATTACTGACAGTTCCAAGGCGATACTTCCACTGTGGTTAGTCTGTTTCTCGTTTCAGTGATGACAATTTCTTCTGTATGTGCATTTTAAGGTTTACCATCTTTTCTTATTGTACCTGTATGTTGCCTATTTGTAACTTTAGCTATTTCATGTGTTGATTGCATGACCAAATGTTTGTTTATGATCGTATCAGTTCCACATTTTTAAGCATTTTAACCCAACAGAGCCAAAGTCTCAAAGGTGATCTTACAGGATAGGCAGGTACCTGGCATCCATCTTCCGTTACTGTAGTCTGTCTATATTTTAAAATTACTTCTCTGAAGCCATCAGGCAGATTGTTTGCATATTACACATATAGCATCTTCACGTGGTTATAAAAGAATTATTGCATTCCAGTGTTTTAGTTGACTACAGTGGAAAGGTTTGACGGGACACAGTGGAAAGGGTCACATTTTAAAGCAAACACAGTGAAAAGGGGGGTCAAATTTTAAATGTCGATCACACTGTTTAGGGTATGTTCAACAATCCTTTGATCACGCATCGGTACACTGCTTACCAGGGAGTGCCCCACCACACCCCCCCCCCCCGGGGCGTACTCAAATAAAATATCTTTAAAAGTGTCACAAAACGTCAACTTTTCGACTAGGCAAGCCAAAGTTTTCCACATCTTTGTTTGACACTTCAGCTTCCCTTGATGTATCTAATCGTTTTGAGACCCTATCAACCCATTCCGAACCTGACACTGTTGATAAGGCGAACATCTGCAATAAACAATTTCAGTCTGAATTCACGCGTGAGACTGACTGTGAACTTCCCTCCAAAGGCACAAGCCCATTTACCCCCATGGGTAAATACCCTGTACCCTGGTGTGGTATTGTCAGTTTGACGTTTCACCGGTAAACTATTCTGATTCTGATTCTGATTCTGATTCTGGGTGAAATCACGGTTGACCCTAAAGGGGTCCTCAAACTGCTGAATGGACTTAAGGTTCACAAGGCACCTGGGCCAGATGGCCTGAGTGCTAGGGTATTAAAAGAATGCAGTTCAGAAATTGCTCCCTTCTTGGCCTTAATCTACAATGAGTCGCTTGCTCAGGGAACTGTACCAGATGATTGGCGACAGGCAAGCGTGGCCCCGGTGTATAAGAAAGGTGAGAAATATGTAGCAGCTAATTACAGACCGGTGTCGCTAACTTGCATCTGCTGCAAAACCCTAGAGCAAGCATATATCAGTCAGCAACATAAATAAAAAGGTACTCAGAGTAGGTAACGATCAGGAAAAGGCGCATTCAGAAAGATATTCCCACTCTAAAACCCGAAAATCTAAATTCAATTTGACAATTAGGTACTTATACGTAGAAAACATATCGTAAGCCGAGTGAGCAGCTATTTCCCAATAGGCGGCTACTCAGTTACCCGAACTTAAATAAAAAAAATATGAAAACGTACATAAGGTTGAAACAGCACAAAAATTCGACTCCAAAACATAAAACAAAAGGAACCACAACAGAAGTATCGCCTTGGAACGATCAGTAATATAAAATTACTGGGGGGAGAGGGGGGGCTTAAATCGATTTTACAGGAGCCTAACCTCACCCTCATCTTCTGCAGTGGTTCACAACATTTAGTTAGTTGTTTGGTCCTCGTGGTGAATCTCTAACTTGTCAATGAATCATCAAGGGCAAACAAATAAATCATGATAACCACCCTGATGAATCATAAATGAGGACTCAACAAACTCAGTAAGCTGCCCGACGATGGAGATCCCTGGGCGCCGAATAACTTACTGAAACCCGGAGCAAAAGAAAAAAAAAACACCAGTTGAACCACGATGGTCCAAGCAACAGACAAAAGTTTTGGCTCCAACCAAATAAAATGAATAGCTTTATGTCGGGGCCATCATAGAGTCTGACGTCCGGTCCAACGGCGTGCTATTAAAGAAGGCAGCATAGCTATCAACCATGATTGGGTTAAAACTAAGCATGCAGACTGTCGCATAACATTCAAGTTATAACCTATACGTCTGTAACGTGTTATGATTTATCTAAACTGAAAAGAAAATCCTTCCTTCCTATAAGTTTCTTAAAATTGTAAACCAAGAAAATTCTGGTTCCGGAAGGCCCTCACGTAAAAGCGTCTTTAGCCCAACATTAAATTTGGAAATCAACTCATAGTGTCTGCGATAAAATTTGGAAAATGTTTTTCGAAGTTTATGATACCGATAGCCCTGCTGGAGAAGTTTGTCTGTTAAACAATTATTTCACTCGTTGAAGTCCGCCACATGATTGCAGACTCTAGCAAATCTAATAAGTTGCGAAATGTATACACCATAAGACGTCACCATCCAAAAACGGAAAATTTACTATATTAAAAACAAAGTCATCGCGTTTATCATAAATTTTAGAAGAAACAAATCCATTTGCAATAGAAATATGTTAATCCAAAAAGGTGGCTTCGGTGTCTGCGGTGTTGGCTTTATTCAACTGTTGTTAAGGTGGATAAATTTGATTGGCCATGCCTTCAAAATAAGGATTGTCAATGTTCAAAAGATCATCGAGGTACCTAGAAGTCGAATTAAAAGCCTCGATTACATCAGATTGACTGTCATGGTTAAGAGAATCCATGAAATCTCTTTCGTAGCAGTATAAAATAAATCAGCTATGAGAGGGGCGCAATTTGTACCCATCGGAATTCCAACAATTTGTCTGTATAACTTGGTTCCGAATATAATATAAATATTGTCTAGGAGATATACATTCTGACATGATCAAAGTGTATATCGACGACTTTGGTCAGAGTGGGTGAAAAACGCTTTTCTGTCATTATAAGCAATACAAAGTGAACCATGGGTTTTTAACGCTCTTTTGAAGGTCCACTCTATCAAATCGAGAAGTTTTTCCTTAACCAGATTATGTGGCAATGTGGTATACAGAGTAGAAAAATCGTATGTGGACAAGCTTGTTGCCCGGAACCCTCTATACTTCAGTTTACTGAGCACCTAGCCAGAATTTTAAATTGACCAAAACCAATTTTAATTTGAAGTTTCAGACACTGTCTCTTAGTATCTCTCTTAGTATCGCATGGCATGTGATTTGATAGCAGTAAGACAGGAAGCTAATAATTTAGAAAATTCCGTGGTAGTACAAGAACTAGAATTTGCAATAAATCCAGCTTATACGGTCTTTTGTGAAGCTTAGGTAACCAATACATCGTAGGAAGCATCTTTTCCTTGAAAACATTCTTGCTGACTGTCAGCCTGGTTTCCGTAGTAAGAGGTCTTGCGAGACCCTGCTGGTTCAGTTCTTTCATGACATGGTTAGTAAACTGGATCGAGCTCTGAACCGTGGTCACAGACAAACGGATATAGGTTACTTTACAAACTGCAGGATTAGAGGGTCTACTCACGCTTCATGACTCTCTGAGCGCTATCAAAGAGTGGTGTTAGGTGCCCAAGCCTCAGATCCAATCCCAGTCTAACTCTTATCTGGAGTCCCGCAAGAATCGGTCTTGGGACCGGTCCTTTTCTTGATATTCATTAACGACCATCCGGACAATATCAGGTCATCTGTTCGTCTCTTTGAAGACGATTGTGTTTTATATAGGAACATCAATTCACTCACTGATTGCCAGATTCTACAAGATGACCTGAATAGCCCTGCGCAATGGGAGACCGGTTGGCAAATGAAATTCAACATTTCCAAATGTCACTCAATGAGGGTGACACGGTATCTCCCTAGCAATCAAATACACTTCAACTACTCTCTACATCAACAAACGCTGGAACAGGTTCGATCCGCCAAATACCTTGGACTTACTATCATTGACGACTTGGAATGGGGTCAACATGTTTCTGAAATTTCTTGTAAAGCAACTAAGACATTGGGTTTTCTTCGGCGCAATTTGGCTCTTGCACCACGGCATACAAAGGAAGTTGCATACAAAACATTGAATCGTCCTCAGCTCGAATATGCAGCTCCTATTTGGCATCCCTATAATGAAACTGAGACAAAAAAAAAGGTTGAGAAAGTGCAGCAGACAGCAGCCAAGTGGACCTGCGGCGATGGCGGAACAGACTGAGTAGCGTCGACGATATGCTGGACGAACTCGAGTGGCCATCCCTGGAGGACCGCAGGGAAATAGAAAATATTAGTGAGAAAGGGGATGGGCCATACCGCGGTTTCGGCTACTTAAGCCTCTTCAGTGACCATATAGATTTGGCATCAATTACTGTAATTTTGTATCGTTCAACAGGGTAGTCGATAATAAGACTTGTATAATCCAAATGGGGCCAGCTATATGAAATGTTGTTTAGAAAATGAACTGGTTTTGGTCAATAAAAAAAATCTGACGAGGGGCTCCGTAAACTGAAGTGTAGAGGGTTATGCGTCAGTCTGCATGCTTAGTTTTTAACCCATTCATGGTTGATAACTATGCTGCCTTCTTTAATTGCACGCCGGTTGGTCGGGCGTCAGACTCTATGATAGCCCCGACATAAAGCTAAACCGCGGTATGGCCCATCCCTGTTCTCATTAATATGCTCGCTGCTCTTAAAGGATCTCAGTTATATTTTATTTGCTATTACTGCAGCTGGTGTTGTCCCGTGTGGCGGCCCTATAATGTCTCCCCGTACATCATCCATAGTGCCGATTATACATCATGAAAAGTATATATAGAAAAACTGGGGTTTGCAGGGGTATACCTATTTTTCTTATTTTTGCTCCAAAACATCGCCGAGGTGGTTCTAACGTGTACCCACAATCCATGTTTTGAACAAAAATAAGAAAAATATCAAAATTTTTCAGCTGAAAATTTTCAATTTTCTAAAGCTCAAAAAATTATTGCATGAGCAAGGGTATTCTGAGAAATCAGAAATTCATTATCGGTTTAGATTCATTTTCTAACCATCGTGTTATATATTTGGCTCTGTTTGGATGATACTAGTCTTTGTATCGACTAAGTATCCTATTGAAAGTTGCAAAATTACCGTATTTCACTTTGGCTCCATTTTGCCAAATCTAAAGGGTCACTGAAGAGGCTTAAATAGCCGAAACCGCGGTATGGCCCATCCCTGTTCTCATTGATATGCTCGCTGCTCTTAAAGGACCTCAGTTATATTTTAATTGATTAATCATTTTAGTTAGTTGGGGCTGGAGCTTCTTGTCTGTTGCTTGGCCCACCGAGGTTCAACTGGTGTTTTTCTTTTGCTCCGGGCTTCAGTAAGTTATTCGACGCCCAGGGATCTCCATCGTCGGGCAGCTTACCGAATCTGTTTAGTCCTCGTTTTTGATTCATCAGGGTGGTTATCATGATTTATTCATTTGTCCTTGATGATTCATTGACTAGTTAGAGATTCACCACGAGGACCGAACAACTAACTAAATGTTGTGAACCACTGCGGAAGATGAGGGTGAGGTCAGGTGCCTGTAAAAACGATTTAGCCCCCCCCCCCCCCAACACACACACACACAATAATTTTATATTACTGATCGTTCCGAGGCGATACTTCTTTTGTGGTTCTTATTGTTTTGTATTTTGGAGTGGAATTTTTGTGCTGTTAGTCTTATGAATTGTACTTTTTCATATTTTTAGTTAACTTCGGGTAACTGAGTGACCGCCTGTTGGGGAATATCTGCTCATCGGCTTACGGTATATTTTCTTGGCATTAGTACCTTAATGTCATTTTGGTTTTTTTTCCAACCCCTCGGGTTGTGAAGTGGGAATTTCTCTCTGATTGCGCCATTTCCTGATCGTTGCCTTCTTTTACCTTTCAACTGATGTTTTTTTTTTTTTTTTTTTTTTTTTTTTGTTTTGTTTTTTTCTTTTGCTCCAAATTTCAGTAAGTTATTGGGCACCCAGGGATCTCCATCGTCGGGCAGCCTACTGAATCTGTGAGTCCTCGTTTTTGATTCATCACAGTGGTTATCATGAATTATTTGTTTGTCCTTGATGATTCATAGGCTAGTTAGAGATTCACCACGAGGACCAAACAACTAACGAAATGTTGTAAAGCACTGCAGATGCTGAGGGTGAGGTTAGACGCTTGTAAACTCGACTTAAGCCTGCCAGTAATTTTATATTAACGATCGTCCCAAGGCGATATTTCTGTGGTAGTTCTTGTTGTTTTATGTCCTGGTGCAGAATATTTGTGCAACTTATGTATGTTTTCATATTTTAGTTACATTTGGGTAACTGAGTGGCCACATATTGGGAAAATAGCTATACGGCTCGCTCGGCTTACAATATGTTTTCTTAGTATTAGTACCTGATTGTAAATTTAGTTTCCCGCCTCGGTTTTTGGTGTGGGAATTACTTTCTGATCTAGCCATTTCCTGATCATTGCCTTCTTTTATTTCTCAATACTAGCTGATGGTATCTGAAATTCCATAGAATGGTTATTTCTACAACGCCTAGTCTTGGGGATAAGGTCATCTGTAGGTATTCTGGCTTTATTCTTCAAACCTTTGTATAGCAATATAAGTCGATTATCTGTCCCCCTTTACTTGAGAGATTTCCACTTGAGTTGTTCAAGAATGTCAGTCATCATGGTCATACTACCTTCCTCGAAAATATATAATTCCTAGTTACCAATCCGTAGAGGTAAGATTCTGTCTCCAATTCGTCCTGTAGGCTCTTAGATATGAGGGTTTTAAAATGGACTTCCCTATTCCAGGACTGGGCGCACCAGTTCTTTATAAGCTGCTTCTGTAACATCCTCAGGACAAGGAAATACGTTTCTCCTAAAATACAAGATTTGTGGTGGCCTTAGTACAGATATTTATGATATGGGTTTTCCACTTTAAAGTCATTTGTAACTGTTATACCTAGGTGTTTGATGCTGTCAACGTTTTCCAGTACTGTACCCTCGAGGATGTAAGAGGCCTCAACTTTAATTATCCTTTTATTTGTCAGCTGCGTCATGTTGCATTTGACAGATTAAAATCAAATATCCTATTTTCTGACCCAGCTCCCTAAAAGTCAATGTCTTTCCGAAGTTTTGAACAATGTATCTTCTACTGTTTTAATTTCACGGTAACGAACATAGTCTGATTTGAGAGTTAATGCCAACGGATATGTCATTTAGGTATAAAGATAACAACAGTGGACCGAGAACGGTGCACTATGGAACACCAGACATAAAGCCATTCATCAATTCCAATTGACTTTCCACCTATTAAATAACTACACATTCTATTTATTTATTTTATTTTATTTTATTTTTTTTTTTTATTTTTTTTTTTTTTTTTTTTTTTTTTTGCTTTTAAGGCGTTTGGGTGTGTGTGATGGTGGTGGTGGTGGTGGTGTGTGTGTGTGTGTGGGGGGGGGGTCAAAAGCTTTTTCAAAGTCCTGTATAAATGTGTCAACCTTACCCTTATTGTCCAAGATTGACAATTCCTTGGGGATTTCACCCGTATCCATTGATTAATGGAAGAAAATGTGTAAATACCGCTCCTTATTCTGTTGCCAATTCTTTAAGGCCCCTATGATGGAGCTCATCAGGTCCTAAGGCTTTAGATGGGCTCAAACCTTTTGAGGACTTTGTTACTCCTTCCTTTGTAACAACAATGTCATCCATGAATGGAGCCGACCTATCCAGAAGCGGGACTTGGTTGTGTACCGTATTAGTGAATACATGTACATCTGTGAACTGATAATTAAATTATTCTGCTTTTTTCGAAATCTGATTGAGCAATACCACTTCCATTTTTCTTTTTCAAAGGGGGGATACCTTTTGCATCTTTTTTTGACTACTAATATACACTCCCGGTAAATTAAAAACAACATATTTCGCGTTTCTCCGCAACCATGGCAACGCCAAATTTTCATTTCTCGGAGAAACACCGCGAAATAAGCCATGTAGACAAAATCGTCTGCGCGAAATTCCTCGGTGTTTCTTGGTGAAATTTCTCGGTGTTTCTCCGAGAAAAGTAATTACCTTGATTTGTCAATCAAAGTCGGTTTCGCGGAGTTTCTCGGAGGAATTTCGAAAATGAGTACATGTATGATGATCTTTGAACATAAGAATGGATGCGAAATTCATTTAATATTTAAGGGCGTCATTAGATATTCGCAGCTTGAGCATTGTCCTTTCCGACAAATTATGAAATAACCACACTTCCAGTGAACATATGGATAATCAGTATCCAGGAAAATATGTCCGTAAAATGTGTACCCCCTAACACACCACTTTCATGTAAATCTGGGGTTTGCAGGGGTCACGTATACCTAATGTTCTTATTTTTGATCAACATATTCTGGGTGTATTCGGTAGAACCGCCTCGGCGATACGGTGCTAAGGTGTACCCACAATCAATGTTTTGAGCAAAATTATTAAGATGTCAAAAAATTTCCATGAAATTTTCAATTTTGCTTTCGAAAAAAATCTCTATTGCATGGGCAAGTTTTCGTAATGAATAACATTTGATCGAAGGTATTTAATTCTGTACAGTAGCAATGATTTAAAAGGCTGTTTGCTTTTATTGCATGCATGTCAGGATAAACACGGGCCATCAAAATGACAAGATTATACCGGCCGCAACCTTGTCTTTGCGAAGCAAACGGTACACTATCTGTAAGACCACTGCGGCCAGTCTTATTAAATTTTCGTACCTTAGTCGTCCGCCAGCATTACTTGGTAAGCTGTTAATGTACTAACCGTAATCACATATTAAGAGTATGGCTAAATATAAATCACAAATGATTTGACCACTCGTAAATGTATACTGGTACGTATTATACAGAACCTACATGTAGTAGGAAGGAATTTTCGTAAAAAAAGTTATTCTCCATGAAAAACCACAAAGCCGTATAAATCATGAACTGATGGGATCGCCTAAATTAATACCCTTTCGCCCTAATCCATGCATGGTTTAAACAACAAAAATAGTCAACAAAACTTACAGAAATTAATGTTGACTTATGTGGCATACTTGTAGAGTGGGGGAGACAGAATCACACGGAGGTGTGTTTCAGCATGCATGTGTACTTGTTTCGTATTCTCTTATAAACACGATGACACTGCTCCTTCGCATGATTGGAAATCTGTCTGCCGTAAAGTGAAATATAAAATCAAGCAAACAAATAAGCGAACACTGTCATATGACTTCATCCCAACTGACGGCTTTGTAAATCACCTAAACACGAATGAATTTGTCCATGTATTTTATTGACGAACATTCATCATTAAAAAATGAGCCGTTTCGCACGAATAAATAAATAAATAATAAACAAGAAAAGATTTTTTTAGCTGCAAAATTGGATAAATTCATAGAAGGAAATAAATGGTAGTTTTAATATTTATGCTTTAAACATTGATTGTCGGTACAGGTTGGAACCGCCTCGATGAGGCGGTTCTAACAAATACATGTACCCATATATTATGTTGAGAGCAAAAATAAAGGAATTATGTATAAGCCGGTTCATCACAGTTATACTTTAATTACCTGAGCCATGGCGTCAGAAAACCGGTCTGCATAGTTCCCGACCAGTTTTGACACAAACCAGTCTGTACAGTCGCTGATGATGGATAGAACCTGAAATTTTAGATTTAAGAAGAGGGGGAACAGCACTATCCGAGTAGCGGAAACAAAGGCGCTGATCCCTTAAAAGGATGATATAAAAAATAACTTAAAGGTTAAGTCGATTTTCATAATCGTGCACATTATTTCTCCGAGAAACTCCGCGAACAGGTATATCTGGACTTACCTGTTTTCTCCGGCAAATATCTGCGGTCGCGGTGAAATTTCGCGGTGTTTCTCGGAGAAATCGGAATACATGGAACGCGAAATATTTTAATGGAAAGAGAAATTTACCGTTCTTTCTCCGAGAAAAAAAGCTTAGTGTCCTCCGAGAAACGAGGAATATGTTGTTAAAACTTTACCGGGACTGTACCTATAAAATCCCTGGGATTGGCCTTAACACCCCCTACCAAGTTATTATATCAGCTTTAATTTTCCTTCTAAAATTTTCAAATTACGAGGTATGGCAGGAAAGTTCGTAGACGTCATTAGTATTTTCAACAGGAAAAGAAATTCAGTCAAAATGAATATATCTGGGTTTGCAAAAATATTTCATGAGCAAATTGACGAAATTCTATTAAAATACGACATCTTCTACAGCCTTTTATGTGCACCTCCCTAACCGGGAGCGGGGCAAGGGTCAACGTCTCAGTGACGTTACTTGAAGTTTATTGCTGTCAGTGCTTTATATATTTGTAACAAGTTTAACCGATGTTTCAGAGTTATTCCAGTGACATAGGGTCCTTGGATATCGGTACAATTTTATTATGTGTATCCAGCTGTCAAATGCAGATCTGTACCAACTGTCCTCAGGTTCTCTGATGACCGGTTGAACATATGAAACCATTTTCATTCGCTGAGAATGTAAGACGAGTGCCCTTCCGCCGCCGTTTATCATCTTAGATGATTAATCGAGCATCCAAAAATCAACTCTGCCACTTGTAAACTAGTGACAGACAAGCTGATAGCCTTTATGTTGTTGTTTATATAATTTCCATCGTGTTTGTTGGCCATTTCCATAACAAAAACACACAATTTTATGGTTATCGGCTGTTCTCCGACGTCAAAATTACGCCATTTTTTTAAACAATTTTTTCGGACTGCATCTGAAATTTTATTCACAGATATCAAACTGTACTGCCGCCAAGGCCCAAACATTCAGATAAACGTTGTTGATTGAACATTCTTTCAGGATCAAAATATTTGAACGTTACAGCACACTTCCGTGCCGTTTCACAAGCAAAAACAAAATGTGAAAATCGTCACATTTTATCACGTTTTGACACCTGCCCCGCACGGCCCTACCCGCAAGCAGAAAAGTGGCCATACCAAGCGTGTTATTACTTCAAATTGCACAAAAATTCTGCTCATAAGATACTGCTGCTTGAAATTATGCAAAACGCGTCTTCAACAACTCGTTACTTTTTCTGATAGCTTCAGTGTCTACGAACTTTCCTGTCATACCTCGTAGATATATTTTTGCACTACCAGTTGTCTAAAGCATTTGCATCGAATCAACACAGTTTTCTGCGAATCTTGCTTCTTATCTCAGGAGTTATCCATGGGACAGAAGAGACGGACCGACTTGTTTTTGATGGGATGTATCTGCCGAGTCCTGAGTGAAAGATGTAATAAGATTGAAATTTTCCTGAGCTGAACGGGTATCCGAGAAGCCTTTGCAAATTTTAATGCATCTGATTTCATAGATTCATGTAATCACATTTCTGGTACCGATACACATTCCACCGTGGTTTCTTACATGCAGTTGGGTGAATAACAATCTTTAATGTTCAAGAAACAATATCACGATCACTGAGACATTCTGGGGAGTGAATGTCTACAAACAGATTGGGATCAAGTCCAAAGTGTTTCTTTCTCTGGATGGAAAGTGTACTAACTGATTAATAATAATGTCAACCAAAATTTGACCTTCAGTCTTACTCAATGGTGAACCATATTTGTTGTGACTGTTCGACCATATAATATCTCTAAAGTTGAAGTCCACCGGAACATGAACTGAGGCGGGAGGAGGAGGAGGGCGAGCTGTTGCCTTTATGTTTATCCATAGTTTTGTTAAGCTGTTCTCCGAACAAATTATCAAATTTCTGTAGGTCTTCCAAACTGTCAAGTTTTCACACATAAATGCAACCAAGACATGCTGCCAATGAATAGAACTGGTAAATCTTCACTCCTTTATGAATAGTTAAGCAAAACGCATGTTGAAATTTGTCAGTTGCCTACATAGACTGGAGTTAGAAATAGACCTACTTGTCTAAGTTTAACTGTTACCAAATCACAGCAAATCTATTCAGCGGAAAAGCATGCGCATCCACCAAGGATAAACTGTTTGACATCACAAAATGCATTTGCAATCGGAACTGTCTCGTCCAATCTGAGAGCACACTTGGTTGCGTGTACGACGTATGATTTTGTACGAAGTTTGTGTTTTTTGTAAGGTCAAGTGCGGAAAAGGTACAGAAATACATGTTGACAAACCGAATGGACTCGATTATTCTTGTTAGTTCAATGTTTTGTTTTTGTGCGTCTTTGATAAGCTGAACAAGCACATATCACCGCACACTTTCTCGCAATTGTTCCTTCGTGATCTTTCAGTCCGTGATTTATTTCTGTATACGAATTAATAGCTATGTATTTTCTCAACCCAGAATATATTTTTCCCTTTTTGTTATTTGACAGCTGACTATGTATCTGTGAAAGAAACATAGACTCTTGGCTTTCTTATCCCATGAACTAATTCTTTCCTCGTTCTCTAGCGTTGTCTGCGATCAAAGAATTATAATGTAAACCATGTCGTTTACTTATCACACATCTTTGTCTGTCAAGCGCAATTAGGAGCTGTTATGTAGCTATTTATGCGAGGTGCATGCCTTAGATTGACACTGACGTGCACGTTACGAACAATTAGCGCGCAATTGAACTTTCACGATCTAATCTAGAGATTTCTCGATTACAACGAGATATGATGATTTGTTCTGACAAAAACGGTTTGCTTTGTAAATCTAAAGACATCGTAAAATACGATACAAATAAATCATGTCTTAAAGCCTCTGTCCACCGAATTGGTCGATAAGTTGCTTTATACTGATCGATAGCTTTAATTTGTGAAGCCCAACAGACGATCTACATGTAGCATCGATTCCACCAATTATTATATGTTAACTTGTTCTTTGTCTTCCAAACTTACATGTGTTGTCACCATTATAAAGACTAGTTAATAATTATTTATTTTGCAAACTTTGTGATGCTTTAATTCTTCAGTGTGCACACCCCTTTTCCTTCGAATACACGCAATTATCATTCGCGTGTATGCGAAGGCAGAAACGTTTTGCCGTTTAGGTGTGTTCTATAGATCCATTTATTTGTGAACTCTCATTTCTGAGATAATTTATCATCAACCTTCACTTCGCTCCGCCTCGGTAAATCGAACACTGCCATAAGAGGAACTCTATCATGGGACACTGACGGGAACACCATGTCCACAATACTCAGGTTTATTTTCGGTAGACCGGTAGACCTGACCTATTTACCCACAAACAAACTATACATAGATCTATATATATTTTAATATCGATGTATATATAAAAAACCTGCTAGATCTAGTTAAAGAAAGGTACGTAAGTGTTTTATTTTCTTTTTTTCTTTCATTGTATTTACTTGTTTTTTTTTTTTTTTTTTTTTGTTCCATAAAATGGTGACTGATGCTACTTTAAAACGAACGTACATACGCCCCATGTTTTGATGTTTCAATATCCTCTTCATTGCGTGACGACGATTGAAAATGGATACTGCAGTGGACATCACTGGTTTTTGTGGTTAATGAGTCAATCATAAGCTCTGAGTCTATAATAGTAGGCACGAGTCACCTGTGCAGACACGTCATGAATTTTACTTCCTCAAATAATGTTATTCACCACACCGTACATACGGCTCGTCAAATTCCAACTGGTACGCGAAATTCCAGATGTTTATGTCAGCGCGTGCGTTTTGGCGGGTAAGTTATTTTTGTTGTTTTTTCTTGTTTTATTATACTTTAGCTAACGGTTTCAGAAGAAAATAATAATCGACAGTCTTGTGTGGACATCCACGCATCTGTACATACAGGTGTCATGGTCATCTTACCCGTGGATTGGCGAAAACATTGCACGAAAGTCTTAAAATGGCACTTTTTCAGAAAACATCCATACTTTTTGCCAAATATCTCCATAACTAGAAATAATTGAAAGTCGCATGCTCGAATATATATAGCTTAGTATCTATTTAAAAGCCTGATTTAAGCTTCCATTCAAATTAATTACTACTATTGATAGCGCAGCTCATTCTTTTGAACCATGTGTGATTTTACATGATACGAACCACGACAGTCGTTTTATACTTGAAAGACCAGACGGACAATAGCTGTTGATACGTGAAATAACAGACGTAGACACGACTTTGGATACGTGTCGCATCAGATGTGTTGAGTGCGATTTTTTTCAAATACCTGGCAGTGTTTGGCCTTCTTAAGCGGTCAACTTGGAAGTATACTTTTTAAATCCAGTTTAGCGTCCCTTATAGGGTCATTATCAAAAAATGGATCAATCCAGAAAGGCAAAACGAAAAAAATTAGTTGTCCATTTTTTCTTTTTTAATGGGATAGTTTTATTAACAGGAGCATATAGAATATAGAAATAAAATATGCCGAGTTTAACTGAACAAATAGTGCACCAGCATTAATTCATTGTATGGTACCCTTGAAAAAATATCAGTGCTGTCACGAACAAACTTTCTTGCGTAAAACGCTCATTTGATAAGACTTCCCCAATCTGTAAGTGGGGGCATATATAACTTGTCACGAACAATAGTTCACACAAACCTTAAATACTTTCAATGAATTAACGGGGAAGAGATCTTCAATGAAAATGCACATACTGTGATTTGTTCTGTTTCTTAAACGCTTTATTTTTGTAGACATTATCTTGTGGGATTAAACCAAAAATAAGTTCTGCTAAACGTTTACCATTTCAGTATAGTATCATAACATACCAAAAGCAATTACTTTTATATGATGCGTTTTAAGTATTTTAAATAATTATGACCGTGACAGCACTGATATCGTGACAGCACTGATGTTGTCGTGACAGCACTGATAATTATCCGATCTCGTCTTTTTCATTCCAATGTGTACGGAAATGATTAATTTCTGACCATTTACCGATGAGCTTAGGGGCAGTGACTCACTTAAGGTAGCAACCAACGAAGCCTTTGCTGTTGCTCTAACCAGGGACACCTTTTGCGTAGATCCAATGCTCAAAAAACAAAACATGTTCGCTTCACGCAAACCAAACGCGATGTAACGCGTAAAGCGCAATAGAAGCGCTGTTCATCTTAAGCAGCAGCATGAGAAAATGTGTCTTTGGGGCTTTCGACCAGGTCTGAGACAACCAGGATTGTTCACGACAAAAGACCGCATTAAATTTAGTCCCCTATCACGGATTTTAGGGAGCTGGGTAGCAGGGCCATTTTGTTTGTTTGTGTTTCTGTTGGGGCTTAACGTCCCAGTCAACAATTTTTTAGTCATGTCGGGACGGAGCCAACGCTTCCTGAGTTTAACCAGTACTGTAGGGAATTAATGTGTCTTGCCCAAGGACACATCACGGTGACGCCTGTGGTGATCGTACCCAGCCTCGGAGTCCGACGCTATACCACTACGCCACCGCGCTCCCCACGGCCATATTGTTTTCAGGGAGCTTGGGAAAACTGGAAAACAATTGAAGGGAATTGAGGATTACTAGAAGAGAACACTCTTGGTTTAAGGAAGCTGGGAGCAAGGAAAAGATTTTTAGGAAGCTAGGGAGAAAGGTCATTTTTCTTTTAGTGAGCTTGGATCTAATACCTCCTTGGATGGGCCTCAACTTTAGGTTAACTTGCAGCTGAGCTGCACATTTGCTTTCACATATATCCCATTAAATCCCACTTTTATGTAGTGACGTATACAGGGTAAAATGAGGTATACAATGTTACTGCTTTTTGTTTCTAAAATTTGACAATCAGATATATTTTTTCTTCAATTTTTAAAGCTAAAAAAATCTCTGTATATTGCATGGGTAACACATGGTAAAACATACAAACACACTGAAAGACACATGCGTCAGAAAAGGTTAAAATTTTTGTATTTTCATTTACCATAGACCCCTAGTGTGTATATTACCGGGTCCCTTTTTTCGAGGTGTATGCATTTGGTAGGTTTTACGGCACACCCGTACTTGCGTTACCCCGAGTTGCCCCTCCCACCCCTCGAGGAAAGGGATGGCGTTTTAAACAAAAAAGGCGATTTTTCCGTATAAAGTTGGGGCTTAAAATGTCTTTTTTTTTTTTTTTTACTGAAAAGGGGTAATCTAATTTGGAATGGACCGCCAAAAAGGGCATTTATCGCGCGACATACACAAACTGTCTAAATATCATTATGGGAGTACCACCCCCGGGGCTATTTGTTTACCGTGGTCGACGAAGCATTTTGGATTTGTAGTTTTGTATCACCCACACACAGTCACACACCTCAAACGATTTTCAAAGCGATATGAATTGGCCACTTCTGGCTGCTGCTGGCGTTAGTAGCTGAGACCCTCTGGTGAAAGGCGACCTAACTCTTGTCAGCCTAGGAAATTACCTGAATCCACACCTGCTGACAGAAGTTAACTCAGTGCTGTCACATCATTACTGTCACGACCGTGACAGCACTGATCCGTGACAGTACTGAGTTTCACACAGAAATTTAATTCTAGTGACTAACGACAGAATGCAGGATGAAAACTTTGCATGTCTATTCTTACTGCTCCTAAGTTGAAATTCAGTCATGGTTTTAAAATGTATGTGATATTTACAATAAGCGGCAAAATGCGCGTGATAGGACTGATGCTTGTAAAATTCCCACTCCAATTCTGACATGTCTTTATGGTATAGCAATGGAGTAATGCAATTTGTTCAAAAGTTTTTTACCGTAACTTCTTCAGCTTGGTGTCGTCTACAAAACGCGATTGTTTTGATCCGGGAAAATGATTTGTAACTCTGGTCAAAAATCGATTTTTAATATCAGTGACAGCACTGATACGTTTTCCAGGGACAACACTATATATGTGCCCCCACCCTTAAATAGCACTTTATATATCATAAGATTTTTGAATTTGACTTCAATAACATTCTATGCAATAGATGGTCACAGAAAATGTGATTTCTGTCAAGCTTCTTTTGCAATGGAAACAAATATAACTACTTACCCTGACCCAGGGACACGGTAAAAATCGATAAAATAGCACTTCTAGCATCTCTTTTTTGCAAATAACGTACTCGGAAACGTGGAATCGCGTGTGGTTCTAGTAAAGCACCGCGGAAACTAATATTATACATGGAAAAAGCAAACCTCGGACATCGCGCTTGCGAGAAAACCATCAAGGACAAGGATTGCTCCATTTTTTGATAATGACCCTATAAGAATATTTCATTCATCTTCACACACACACACACACACACACACACACACACACACACACACACACACACACGATGCTCATACCTAAGAACACGTTCAAAAAATAAATTCTTGAATTGGAAATGTTACGGCTGTCATACAGTTTATAGATTGGCAAAGATAAAATGGCCACCTTTAAGACACACGACATTGATTCACTATATCAACATTTGCACAAAATGTTGAAACCGTAGAATCAACATTAGGACACACATTGTTGAAATAATCTTAAAATAATGTTGATTCGGTCAACCTTTAAACATTGTTGAATCAATACGATTTACTGAATCAACATTGATTCTACAACATTGTTTCAAAGTTTATTGAATCAACATTGATTCGAAATTGTTTCAACTTTGTGTGTCTGCTATGTTGTTTCCACTCAAACACAGTATAACTTTATGAGAGTGATATAGTGGTCGGGGTTTGAAACCTGATTGTCTCAGTTCTTGATCCTTGGTTAATCTTATTTTAAAGGCACTGATAGTCAACGACCTTAACCACGTGTATTTGAAGGTGGTCGGGTTGCGATGTGGGCAATCACCCACTGGGGGCTAAAGAAATAGATGGGCTGCTTGTACACCCAGGCAAAGCTTATACACTACTGACCGACCATCTGATTACTGGTTAACCCCTCTTGTCTGAGCTTGCCCAAAACGTGGTTCAAGTCATACCATCCATACGTATAAGCCTTTTTGGCTTAGTTGAATGGTTATATTTCAAGCACTTGTAGGATGTCATTACATCCTCATTTTGCGTAAAAGTCCCATAAAATGGAGGCAACGTCCCGACATGACCTTATCTGTTGACTGGGACGTAAAGCATCAATTCAAACAAACAAAAACACATGTATTTGTTCAGTTGGTATAAAAATTAAATTCCACCAAAGTAGCACATCGGCAAACAAATAAAGCACAGGTTATGCCATGGTGTTTCTAGGGCGAAGACACCTGATGCCTAACAACGCCCCTGGACATTGGCGCATAAGGAAACCAACAATCAGTTTGAACCCTGGTATGCCCAGGCACAGACCGCAAAGTTCAGTTCCGGCCCATGCCATACAGAATTTATAATCAAAATTAGGGGTATGCATATAACTAAAGCTAGAAACAATGCGCTATTCGTAAATAATTCCCCGTCTCATGGCGCTTATACATGTACGTGTACTGAGTCGCGTAGTGTTCTATTTAAATATTTAAAATTGCTTTGCAGTAGCCATACATGTATCAGTTAAGTTATGTGGAATATTATCAAATGTTCACACTATCTGCTTTCATTTTTTTCCAAATTTCCATGTAGTCAAAAGTACAATCAGCCTGTCCATCTTGAGTAAAAAAACGGCATATAAAATCGTTTAAAGACAGTCGTTTCACTTTATTTCCTTTCCAAGTAATGTTTTCTTTATGCAATTTATGGTTAGTAGCGATGCAAATTAAACCATATACTGACAAAGAAGTGTTTTAGTAGACCCGTATCATAAACCGTCTGGAATTTTCCGTATTGGCCGTCTGTAATTTCGCTTATCATATGACATTCGCCCGTCTGTACTTTGGCGTATTGTTTTTGTCGCCTAGCGACAGAATAAAACGATAAATACACTGTAAAAGTTGATTATCAATGATCCTTCAGATGGAGACTGAAAAAATATAAGCCTCAATAAGATTATACCATGAAAAGTTTAGGTATTCTGTGTAAAATACAGCAAAATAACTTACCCGCCAAAACGCACGCGCCGACATAAACATCTGGAATTTGGCGTACCAGTTGGAATTTGACGAGCCGTATGTACGGTGTGTTCACACCACTCGCAAATATACTGAGCCAAACTTATAACACAACATCGGTTTATTTTTAACGTTAAACACCGGAACCTTATCTAGAATAAACCTTGTTTTCATTGAATTAGAATGCCGGGCGATCAACACGTCTCACAACATCTTGGTTGTAACATTCTGTGTTTTAAGTCTCAAGAACCGAGGTAGGGTATTGGCAAAAAATGAAATGCATTGACGTAACGCACAATACTGGTGTCATTTTCCGTTGCGCGTCGTTTGCAGCGACGTAAATCAACATTTTAACAAAATTAACTAGTTTCGGCATGAGTGTGCTATATTGTGCAGGAACTGCTTTATGGTTCATAATGAAAAAGATTTTCAGGCCGTAATATAAGTGGTTCTGACACATATGCGAGATGTAGAGTCCTTCATTTGTGTCGATTTTGGTCGTAAAGCCTAGGTTTACGGGGTCCCGCATGGAAAGCTTATTCACACTTCGAAAATTAGAAGACAAAACGGACAGGTGACTATAAGTTATATGTTAGACATTCGTTATTCCATTTATTATTATGTTACCATTGAAAAATGATAGCATCTTACATAGAAAAGGGAAAACCGGTACAGATTCGCATACGAGTCTGCACATAATACACACATAACGTCATAATTTGACGGGGTTAACATTTTTTTGGACATCGCAAAAATAATGTTATTTAATCGTGGGAAATGCCAGAAATATTATCTATATATCATTTTAAAGCTTATATGTTGTCGTATTTGTAATTATATTTAAAATAAGCAAAAATGATTAAATATATTATAAAAAGTTTCGAAAACGGGCGTAAACGTAAAATTCAGTGATGGTTAACAAAATTTTGGACATTTATAATTTGCGCTATTTTGATAGCCGTAAGAAACAGCGGGCAATTGGTCTTGCTATATCTTTGTTGAAATGATGTCGTTTCATATTATGATGTGTTCATATTTTCCCGCATATTGTCTCAAAATGTCGACTTTTGTTGCAACATTAGTGGTGTGACACATATTTTATAACTCAGCGCCCTACTTGTTTCACCTCGCATCCAATAAATTGCAGCGACAAAAATGTGCGAACGCATCTATTTGTTCGCTTATGTTGTGCTATTAAGACAAGGAAGTTTGAGCCATTTTGAATTGCATTACCGCACATTGTTTCAACTTTTTCTGGAGTGCCAAAATGTAAGCGCAACATGTGACATGCTATTTTCAGCCGTGGACTACAGACTCTTTCAATTCCAGGCCGTTTGCGACAGATTAGATTTGTGTAAAATGCAATTTGTATTAAAGCGCAGAGTTAAATCTTTAAAACGATATATGAAACTGTATGCTTTCTATGCTAATTATCCATCCAGTGCTTCCAAAGCATGACAAGGGAAGCGAAGTTTGAAAGTGACATCAGTATTGTGCGTTACGTCATTATGATTTTCCAGAACGCGACATGTGACGTGTATTCGTACCCTAGAAATTAATGACGGTTTTCGGCAGGATTAGCCTTGCTCCATTTTAGACAATGAATAATTCTGATGTCAAAAGATCAATTTTGCTTATTTTGAAGCAGAGCTGAAGATTCATTTCCACTCTCAACCATTCATTTATGCACATTTAACAATCGTTACAGACGTTCCTGGCGCAACAATTGTACGCTATTGTGTTCTAAAACCATGCTGAACGACGGAATGAACATGTTTTCAAAGGTTTCATTAAAAACATTCGCCGTTAGAATTAATTGTTAAAAATTCAATTTTCTATTGTGTTCAATGCGATGCTCAGTATGAAACGTTCAATTTTCAATTACGTTAACTTTTGATTTGAATTTTTGGTTACAAACAGAAGACATTTTGCAGTTATCCCATCGAACCTCATCGGACGATCCATAAAGAAGCGATTTTTGTTCAAATTGACTTTCAGAATGTCAAAATAGCCGTTTTGACCAATCAGATTCGAGCAAAGTGATCCATCCTCTAAAAACCAAAAAATGTGTACCCAATTTATTCATTGGTGATTGCTGACCAGCGTATGTCGGGTTGGCTGTCTAACATTACACTTAAATGCAAATAAACACGATAACCGTGTTGCGTTATATGTTTGGCTCAGTATACTTAAAACCATATCGATATCATAGAAAATACGCCTCTAGTCCAACTTGAAATATCAGGATTCCCTGATACTTGCATATCTTTCAAAACGCGCATGATTTGCCGCTAACTATGCACTGCGCTTCTTACTAACAGTAATCTTTTTAGGCGGTCCTAAAAAGTCTCCCCTTATATCAATAGTGGTGCAGATTCATATTTTCCGTTTGGTCCTTTGAGATCAGCGAAGATATTCTGAGAAATCAGAAAATTATTATCGGTTTAGATTTTATTTCTAAACCAACGTGACGGTGTAATATAGTATTTGGTCCCATTTGATCATACTAGAGGGTCTGGATGGGGGGTCCTGGTATTCACTAATCACTAAAAATTTAGCCATTTATTCACTGTCATTAAAATTTTGGCTTATTCATTAAAATTAGCTCGATTATTCATTAAAATATGATAATTACTAGAACCGCCTTCTTCACCCAGCTAATTTCTACAAGCAAATATAGGTATTCCCCACCTAAGGCATCCCTTATCTAAAGCCACAAAGACTATTTCTATGATACTAAATTGTAGACTGCTGAGTGCAACCTTGATATTAACATCTTGAGAGAATCATATATTATCTGCTAGACCACAAAGCCTCATAGAAACTTTCCGAAATAGTTAACTGATTTTTTAGCAAATCCTCTTTTAAATCTGTTGGGAATAATCCCCTCCAAACTGTATACTGAATATGCCCTGAGTTTCGCCCTGAATCTTTCTCTTCAATTATGAATACCAAAGGTTAATTTAAGAAAAAATGTAACTTCAGGGGTAAAAGTTACAATAAAATGCTACTGTTTTTATTTAGTTAACTAGTAGGCATAGGAGTACTATGTGATGTATGAATTTGTGCTTGTACCTGATTGTACAAAACATTTTATAAATGTCATAACTACTGAGCGAGCGAAGCGAGCGAGGGAAAAATTATGTAGCGCTATATAAACTGCCAGTTAGATTTGCATTAATGTTCTTAGTGCTGCCTTGTTTCTGATTGCAAAAGTCACCATAATTATGCTCTGTCATATAAAAAAAAAGTGATGTCCGTCCACAGAAGAGATTATCATTAGAGGATTGGAACATACATAATAAGGACAAAGTGGGGTAACAAAATAAAAAGAAAATACATATGCATAAGCACAAAAACAGTGAAATTGTATCTGGCTCAGGAAATGACATTTTTTCCAAAATGATTCATGAAGTGAGTCCCTACATGCTATGTCTTTCCAAACATTCAAAGATTTCAGAAATATGACTATAACATTTGAGCTAAGTCGGGTCTGGGGGCACCCAGACCCCAGAAAAAAAATGAAATTCTGGAATGTCAGGGAGGCCATCTAAGACAATTCCATAGCCAAATTAAGCATATTCATTATTCTTTAAACTGTTATTATTCACTATTCATTATATTATTCTGCTATTCATTAAAATTTTTCATTTATTCATTATTCTTTAGGACCTACTTATTCACTAATCATTATTTTTTTGCTCTTTATTCACTCTCATTAAAATTTTTAGGCCATTATTCTTTAATCATTATACCCCATCCAGACCCTCATACTAGTCTCTGTATCGACTACCCTATTGAAAGATGCAAAATTACAGTATTTCTCTTTGGCTCCATGTTGACAAATCTATAGGGTAACTGAAGGGGCTTAAGTAGTCGAAACCGCGGTACGGCCCATCCCCTTTCTCATTTAGTTCGCTGCTCTTAAAGGATCTCTGTTTTCTTTTTATTTGCTATTACTGCTATTATTAATATATTTGACCCCATTTGATTATTCTAGTCTTTGTATCGACTAGCCTATTGAAAGATGCAAAATTACTGTATTTCTCTTTGTTGCCAAATCTATAGGGACACTGAAGAGGCTTAAGTAGTCGAAACCGCGGTATGGCCCACCGCCTTTCTCATTAATATGTTCGCTGCTCTTAAAGGGTCTAAGTTTTATTTCATTCGACACCGAACCGATATATAATTAAATAAATATAGAAATGCCCTTTTTACTGCAATAGTTTTCTGCGATACTACCCTCCCAAGATAATGGTTAGAAATGAATGAGTGAGGAATTCAGTTGGTACACTGACATTGTGAGTGCACTGCGATACAAAATCATCGAGTGGAAAACACGACGTCCTTGATGTAGAGCTTCGGACTCTGAATCGACAGTTCGTTTTTTGGTTAGTACCTCATTGACACTGGACTATGTCTAGTTCAAGACAATGAACTCCCCAGAGTACTTGTTCAGCCACAAGAAGCAACACCTGTGTCACAACATAACATATTTTTTCGTGGGGCGTAAATAAAGCAAAACAGAAACACACACAATCATACAACGCTCTCGATTTCCACGGTGACTTGGCAACAAAGCAAAATATAGAGATTATTATTATTATTATTATTATTATTATTATTATTATTATTATTTACTCAGTTGCATTTCTTCTATTCAGGTCTTGAATCATGGCGTCAGTAGACGGCAGTAGGTCTTACCTGGCGGGTTCGGATGAGATAATTCAACACTCCTGTGGCCCCTGTGGCGACGAGGGGGAAATCAAGGAGGGAAAGTATTTCTGCGAAGTCTGTAACACATATATCTGCTATGACTGTAGAAATGACCACAAACAGTTCAAAGCAACGAAAAATCACTCTATCGTGTCTGCGCATACAAGCAAAGGGGCAGGTTCAACGGGCACCAGGGGAGGATTTGCAATCCTGTGTGGGTGTGATAAGAAACAGTCTGCAAAGGTTTACTGTGAGAAGCATGACGAGGTCATTTGTGATACCTGTGAGGCAGTTAAGCATAGGAACTGTAAAACCTGTCCTATAAAAGAAACAAATGACTGAATTAGAGGCTAAAGCAAAATCTCTCAAGAAAGGTATGGAAACATTGAAACACGATGCAGAAACTAATCGCAAGACACTTGACGCAAGCGGAGACGAATGTTTGAGGGATATTGCTGCTTTCAGACGAGAAATCAACAAACGGTTAGATGAAATGGAGGAGACCCTTGCTAAATCAGACAAAACCAAGACTCAACAGGTAAAATCGATAGAAAAGCAAATCCCAGGGGTTACAGCCGCACTACAGGCACTTGGTGCAGATCTAGATACAATAAACAATGCAACTAAGACCAACAAAGATGAGATAATGTTTGCTGCAAATGTAAAACTGACAAAGTGTATTTTGGAATATGATGAGTTGATCAAAGACTTAAGAAATAACAGACAACTGTCGAAACTAGAATTTGTAAAGAATAAGAAACTGACTGATATGTTATCACATCAGGTGGATCTTGGTAAAATTGAAACATCCGCTGTGTCAAGGTCAAGTTCAGCACAGCAAGATCACGTGACAATATTAGATATGAAATTGAAATCGAGAAAGACAGTAAATATTGAACTATCTGATGATTGGGCAACTCCAGAAATAAATGGATGTACGTTTTTGTCGAACGGTAGTATTTTACTGTCTGATTACAATAACAAGAAGATGGAGTTATTAGACATGTCCATTAAGAGCAGTCTGAAGTTGTCACGGGAGCCATTGCATGTAGCTGCAGTCAGTGAAAACGAGGCGATTATTACAATTGACAGCAGTGACATTAAAGACTTACAATTTACATACAAACTCACCCGGATTTGAAACTTAGCACAACGATCACATTACCTGACAAATGTTTAGGACTCCAAGTTGTTAACGATGAAATCTACACCCGCTGTCACAAGGACTCTGGACAGGATGAAATCTGGAGACTAGACAGAGCTGGTAATATACTGAGCAAGACCGTGCTTACTCAGAGTAGTCCTGGTTATATAACTGGAGTTTCATTACGAAATGAATAAAAATTCTCTTGCATGATGCTAGATATAAACATCAGGAATAGAATTGGCATCGGATACACACAGTTTCAATTCATTTAAGTACTTATTGAAAAAGTTTATTATATGAGCTCATCGGTCAGCACTGTTCAAAGCACAAAATGATCTTTGGACTTTGTGTCTTGATCTTGTGTAAAAAATGAAACGATCTGGTCGGTGAATAGAAGCACGAATAACAACATGTAAATATTGAGATAATGTTGTAGAAACGGTGACTCACAGGACATTGACATTTGAGCCAGTGCATGAGAAAACCAACAATTTGCATTGGCAAAAACAAAGACGCAGATCAGCTTCGCAGTAACCGCGAAGCTGATCTGCGCCTTTGTTTTCGCTACTCGGAAAGTACAATTCCTCTTCTTCTTAATATAAATCTGAAATTTCAAGCTTCTAACTGTTTTCTGTGGCTGTACAGGCCGGTTTGTGTCGGACCTGGTCGGAAACCCAAATTGTTGGTTTTGTCACGCTAAGGCTCATTTGATATGTAGAGTTGGGCACAGACAAAATCATTCAAACTTGCCTAGATTCTGAATCGCCGATGAGTAATTGAAAAACCAGGAGCGGGTTATAGGGCATTTGTGACGATTTCCTTGGCCTATACACTTAAAATGATTTAAGTCCTACAAGTTGTAGCCTAGATAACTCAGTGGTCAGCATGTCCGTTTCGTGTGCGATGGAGCGTGGGTTCGTGCCGAGGGCAAAATGGTTCTTTTGGCTGTAAAAGGTGTAAAATGGTTCTTTTGGATACCTTGCTTAGCCCAAACATTCGAAGGCAAGCACAGGTTCATGTCATGTTGATGACTTATGTTTACCATGGCTTAATGAAGGCACAAGTGTTTTTATTAAACTTCATCAAATGAGCCAACTCTGTGTCTCGAGGATACCATTCTTACCATTACGAAAACTTGCCCATGTAATATATAGAGATTTTTTGAGCTTCGAAAATTGAAAATTTTCCTCTGAAAAAATTTAATATTTTTCTTATTTTTGCTCAAAACATAGATTGTGGGTACACATTAGAACACACAATCTATGTTTTGGAGCAAAAATAAGAAAAATAGGTATACCCCTGCATACCTCAGTTTTGCTATAAGGGGGTAAACATTACACGGACATGTTTTCCTGATGCATACATGAATACTTGCAAAAGAAGTCAATCACAGAAAACATTAATTTCATTTAATTTCACAGAATAAAATACAGTGAGTGTGTCGAGACTGGCATTTTCTTTAGGTTTTTATTTTGGTACATACTAGACTGAGGTTCGTGTCGTTCCTTATTTTAAAGAAAGCCAAGAAGCCTAGTTTGTAAAATCTTCAGATTGTTTCTCTGACACTGCTGGTATTAATGACAGTCAAAGACAATACTTTTACATCACTATTTAAAATTATTTTATTTCACAGTTCAGGACACTTAATTCGGTACTGGTAGTCCGTTCGATCTTCGACAAGCCTAAATTTCACAACATGCTATTACACATGTAACTTTACAGAGTTGTCTTTGAAACCCACCACGGCAGTCTTTAATAGTAGCAAACATATAATGTATACTATTACAAATATTACTTTTGTACTATTAAATATGAAATCACACAATTCAGGACACTTTCTCGTGCACTGACAGTCTTCGAGCTTGGTAGAAATTCGGACAATCTTCAGTCCTAGACTTTGCCAGGCTTGACTGTAAACTGGGGCACTCTACAAGCCTTGGTTGTCCCAGACTTGGTTGTAAACCGTCCCTAGAAGTGTCTGAGTCACTGTCCGCGTATTCTGAGTTTTCATGTTCCTGATCCTGGACACCGCCTGGTATGTCGTCGTATGAATCTTTCTTGGGTCGTCCTTTCGGTTTTGTTGGGGACTCTGTTGCTCCGCGCTGAAGAACCTGTGAAAACATAAAAAACAGCGATTGTCATGGCCCCAGGCACATTTCTTTCATGAATATAAAACAAAAATATTTCAACGGTCTCTCTCTCTCTCTCTCTCTCTCTCTCTCTCTCTCTCTCTCTCAGCAGATTCTATTTTCTTCGAAGCGGGCACTACTGACCATCTGATGCAGAAGGCATGAGCCTGCCCTGGAAACGTGGTTCAAGTAAAACCATCCATACATATAAGCCTTTGTTACGTTTTGACTGTCATGACATCCTAATGTTGGTTAGTCTAATAAAATAGAGCTGTTGACATAAATCAAACAAACAAACTGATGGTTCGATGTAAACTGTAAACTCACTTGTTTCTTCCATTTCATTCTTCTGTTTTGGTACCAAGTTTTTACTTGAAGCTGGGTGAGGCCTGGAAATACACACACATACAGAGATGATTCTGTGATTTATCAACCTGTCTTAAGCAAGCGGCCAAGGGAAACGCAGTCCCAATGAACGGGGCCCATATTCCCACCGGCCACCCTTATGTGCCAAACTTGACTACGATATGCAATCCTGATTTTGCAGATAGCAATGTTAGGTGAACAATTTCCGGAAATGGGGTTAATCATTTGCAAATGTTTGCGAAATTTGGTATGCAGGGTTATGTCATTTTGGACTGTACTGTACATGAGCCATTGAAGTGTGACTAAAATTTACTCATTTAAGCCTGGCGTCCCTTTTATGGGACATAGGCAAACAGCATAGCCCCAGATTTGACGCCGCAGAACGCGGCGTCCCATCTTGGTCTATTCTGTTTGCTTAGAGAATTTTCATCGAAAAAATGAATAAAATTTAAAAGTCACTCCTGATGCCCCTAAAAATGAAAGTGGACTCATCCAAATGATAATGATGGGAAAATCCATGCGTCAAATATGGGTTTAACACACAGCTCGACAACACTAATATGGAACTGTCGAATGCGACTATTTTCACATAATATCAATTTCATTAAATATAACGGAAATCCGATGAAAGTCAAATATCCTTCAATTCTTTTTTAAGTATATAATAACAAATAGAACCTCAACAGCCATACAGCCTTGGAACGGTCAGTAACATTTCTGGAAGTGCAGCAAACCTCCCTTACCTAAGGACTCGGCCAGGTCCATTCTATCCGGTGTAGAGAGGTATTTCTGGGTTTCGAACCTCTTCTCAAGACCCATTAGCTGAAGTTCGGTAAACACAGTACGACTCCGCCGACATCTCTTCGGCTTTCCGAAAACATCCGAACCCGGCGGCGATCTTGTCCGAATATAGACGGGGAGCGGAATGGGGATAGAAATCGGAGACTCTTTGTTTTCTAGGAGAGAATCTATGGAATAACCACCTGGAAAATGACATTGATAGAATTTGAGAATGTACGAGTATATGGACAATTGAATGAACGAATACCGTTTGGCATCGCGAGGCAACGATCGTATATTTTTGTTGCAAAAAATTAACCATTGTTTCATAAGTCTTAAATAAGAATATTCATCATTCGTGTTCAGTGGAAACTTGACGACAATTTTATCTGAGTCGTCGAGTTTATTCCATTAATAAATAATGGGCTTTCCCACCATTATCATTTGGATTATTCCTCCTCAATTTTAGAGGCACCAAGTCCTGGAGTGTTATTTAACCATCATCGCTATTTATTGTTCCAGTATTAGATAATGGAATAATTTGAAGAAAATGATTTAATATATCACAGATTGATTCTATCCGTCGGCTATCAATAATGTTTATCCAGATATATAGATAGGATTTATTTCATAAACACACGGTAATCACTTGTTGATAATATGATAACGATATATTTATCCAGAATGATAAAGACAGTATGATTCTTGATGGGCGATTATGATTATTACACCTGTGTTTAATAACTTATTATT
Organism: Rugalucina vietnamica; assembly: GCA_964017185.1. NCBI lineage: Eukaryota > Metazoa > Mollusca > Bivalvia > Lucinida > Lucinidae > Rugalucina > Rugalucina vietnamica. The sequence goes on from OZ024873.1 coordinate 2,937,398, forward strand.
ACGTGGTTTATGGAATCTGCTCCTTCATTTATAACCCGAGTTGTGCGACGCAAAACTTTCGATAGAGCACATGTACATGGTTAGCCAGTTGAGATTTTGGTTTAATTTTATTCTAATCCGTTTTTAATAGTCGCTAGTACATTTTCGATGTACTTGTAGAAATGGTGATTTCGCTGTTCTAGTAAAAATGGGTAATCTCTGTATATCTGGTATCTTTGGTTGGGATTTTAACTTGATTACATCAAAAGTTTTTGTTACATGTGTTCGCCATTTCAACACTTAAAATTTATTTAATTTTCTTTGCCCCAGCCCCAGGAAAAATAGTTTTCGGCCTTGTGCCCAGTAAAAACGGCAATCGATGTCCCAGGAAAAGTGGTTTGTCTCTTCGTTATGCTACTGTTTTAATATTGTGCTTGCCTCTCTGTCTCGCTCGTTGCCTTTCGTTTCGATTGAAACTTAGCCGGATTGTTACCTTGTTAGGAAAGAGCTAGTCATTCTGCTCTCCGTGCGTGTTGTCGGAAAATGTTTGTTGTGTTATATGTATTTTCTTTCCCAACCTGGTGTCTATGTTGGGGCTTTAAATTTGAGCCAACTCGTGGGAAAACCAACAATGTGGTTTCCGACCAGGTCCGACACAAACCGGCCTGTACAAGCACAGAAAAAAGCTAGAAGCTGGAAATTTTGGATTTAAGTAGAAGAGGAATTGTACTATCCGAGTAGCGAAAACAAAGGCGCTGATCAGCTTCGGGGTTACCGCGAAGCTGATCTGCGACTTTGTTTTCGCCTATGCAGATTGTTGGTTTTCCCATGAGGCGGCTCGTTTTATTGCATCGATTCCTGGTCCTCAGTAAAATTATGCATTTTAGGAGTGTGTGTTTTGGGGGCGGTGATCAATGTAAATAGTTCATATCGTTATGCTTGTAAAACAATAAAACATGTACATTTACACTATGATGAAACATTTTTGCGCCCTCTACTAAGGATCGGTTGTTCCCGATGGTATATTACACCGGTCCCATGTTCCCACTAAATATTATCTGTTCCCTTGGATATATTCAACTTGAACACTAAATCAAGATGTTCAGGATTTGTTGCGTTTTGTACTGACTGCATTTTTCGTGGAACTATGTATACCAGGCATTGTCAATGTTGACTGATGTAACAGATCAAACAGTTTAAGATAAATCTTAGATGGTATCAGCTGATCTGCTGGTAATAGTTTCCATATTACACCGGTCATGTTGTTTCTGGATAATTATTATTTACAAATCATAATCAATATGCTGTTGGGATCGAAGAAATTGTGGGAAATCTAGTAAATATTCTAACGAAAACTTAAACATGTGTACCGTCGGCTGATAGGTTCAACTGAAACATTTAAGCCCCCCGGTAATATTATATTACTGATCGTTCCAAGGCAATACCTCTGTTGTGGTTCCATTTGTTTTGTGTTTTGAAGTCGAATTTTGTACTGTTTGAACCTTATGTGCGTTTTCATATTTTTATTTAAGTTCGGGTAACTGAGTGGCGGTCTATTGGGAAATAGCTGCTCACTCGGCTTACGATATGTTTTCTAAGTATGTAAGTACGTAATTGTTAATTTAGTTTCTCCCATCTCGGTTTTTGGAGTGGGAATTTCTTTCTGATTGCACCTTTTCCTGATCATTGCCTACTTGCCTACTTGTACCTTTCTTTCAATGGGCCTATTTGTATCGAAGCGGGCCCGCGATCCACCCTCAAGATTCGGTATATTGCTTTCATGGAGATTTGACCATGAAAGAAATTTTCTATCGCACTTGACAACGGGAACGATAGAAGACGATGATTCAACTACATAAGTTTGTCATAGGGCGCAGCTTGACGTTTTGATTTTACATGCACGTATAGTCCAAAAATATTCACCCGACGTTGACCTTTATGCATTGCATAAATTAAATCGCTATGACGCTGTATAATAAATTGTCGATATTATCGTAATTGATTCGTGCACCGTCGGTAAGACTCGATAAAGTACATGAAGAATGTGTACCCAGTATATAAATACCATAATATTGCTACATCATGTATCACAATAGCTCAGTGGTTAGGACACCGGATTTGTAACATGGGGATCCCTGTTTCGAATCCCATAGAAGATGAAAAATATATTTTTCTTTTTATTTTATTAAATAAAATGCATATCACGTTTTATCATCCTGCAATCGCACGGAGAACATGATATTCTAGCTTTATTGCACTTTTCATGTGTCCTATCATGCAACATAAGGGTTTTCAAACAACCACATTGACAATATGTCTAAGCAGAAGTCAAACCATTTCTTATCTTCTAAAGCCAAAGAAATTATTTTCAACGTTTCTGACGCCTTCGAGAAAGAACAGACGCCGGGCTCTGGGTCATTCTTGGACAGAACAGTGAAGGTTACGGGTGTGAGCCGCAACACAGTGGATCGAGTTCGACGGGAGAAGAAGGAAACTGATATATTGCTGTCTCCCAAAAAGACTAGGCGAATAGATGAAATTAATAAGTGTATGAAATATACATATGTATTAAAATAGAAATAAAACATAGAAAAAAAAATGACTAAAAAAACAAATTATAAAATACGACAGAGAATGAATGGGGTACATAAGAAATACTAATAAAAAAATGCGATCAATCGTGGGACTCGAACCCGCTATCTGTAAAATGAAAAGTAATATCATCTTAATCTGCGTGCTCTACCATTTGAGCTATGCAGTCCTGAACAATTGTTTGGCATAGCAACCTTATATACCGATACATTTACTTTGCTTACAATCACGCAGAGGAGCAACCACGAGGCGTTCCGAATAGTCCTGTAGCCATCTGGGCTATTTGAGGTGGACCTGGATTTAAAGTACATAGAAAATGTTTTTACATATTTGGAAAGGTGAGGTCTTCTACATTAAGAATCCGGCGGGTGACATCTTGTCACCATTGAGCAATTTGAGAAATTCAAGATGGCGTCCAAGATGGCTGCCCATATACAGAAAATGCTATTTTCCTGTGAAATAATCATGTTTTGACAGACTTTTAGACCTGAAATCACTTGTATTTAAAAGCTGAATTAATTGTACATTAAAATAAGTGCAACAAAATATACACGGTAAAGGTGGCATCCAAGATGGCTGCCAAAACTAAGGAAAATGCAATACTTGAAAGAGATTCCTTCGAAAATGATCAAACAACTTGGTAGCAATTTTGTTAATGTTTATGGATCCAGTGGATGGCATCTTGTCACCATTGAGCAAATTAAGAAATTCAAGATGGCGTTCAAAATGGCTGCCCGTATATGGCAAAAGTAGTTACCATGCAAATATTCATGTTTTGGCATATTTAACACCTGACATCAGTGCAATTAATACCATGTTAGGAGTACATCTAATATGACCACCACAGTAAAGGAAAATTTTGCAGTTTTTGCTTTGTTTGTTTGTTTTGTTGCTTTACGCCCAAGCCAGCCGATATTGCAATGTCGAGATATTACCTCCATTTCATGCGATTTTATCCAACATTGGGATGCCATGACATCCGAAACATAAGTAAACTACAACCAAAAAAATTGAACAGCTCATGCTTATAAATATAAATGTTCTTAGAGGATCTCAGTTTTATTTTTATTAGTCTAAACCACTTTTTTCGGGCAGGTTTAGACCAGTAATCAAAAGGCTGGTCAGTTAGTTTTATCTGGAAACACAAGCAGCCCATATTGTTATCAGAACCTAAAATAACGGGGACTATTTCCTTTTATGCTGCATGCGTAATACTACAAAAGGGTGGTCAAGAGGGAATGTGAGCCCCGCCCATTGGGGTCAAGAGAAATATATTAGCTGCTTTTGTCTCCAGGCAAAGTTTTAAAAAATCTACTGAAGGCCATAGCCTGCCCAAGGAAAGAGGTTAAAGTAAAACCATCCATATATGTAAGCCTTAGCTGTTAACTCAGGTGGTTATACTTTCAAGCACATATCGAGAGTCATGTCATCCTATAGTTTGGTAGAAGTCCCGACATGACCATAGCTGTTGACTGGAACATAAAGCACCAGCACAAGCAAACAAACAAACAAGTAATGTGGTCACTTTCAGATAGTATAAAAGTCAAAGTTCTGTTGACAAATCACTGCAAAATACAGGGATGTGTAGTTCACAGCGACCTAGGCTAAAATGATTAAAAATGGGGTATAATATCTCATTATCTATAGGCTCACATACATGTATCTTTTCTCATATACATGCATGTATCTTTTATTCTGGAAGACAGACAGCAAAGTCTGAAAATGTAGATCCAAGTGACATATGATTATGATTTTTAGGGGGCGGGCTGTAACTAATATTGTCAGAAATTGGAGCCCAATCCCTCATCTTTTGGATGAGGGATTGTTTTAACTATGATTACTGTAAAAGCATGAACTCCTATTGATTGACAGTCATTAGCTGATAACTGATATGGAACATGATACTAAAAAACCTGGTGGCCAGACAATGGCTCTGAATACAGGTTGGGTTCCAAAATGAAAACTCAATATTGACTGCGGAGGGGGACAGTTTTACTGTACAGGTAATAAGGGACCACAAAAAAAAACCCAATAAACATTGGTATCACCTGCATTATCCTTTATGAGTCTCTTTATTATTCCATAAAGCGATGGGAAATTAACTTTGAATGGCAGCCCATTGATCATTTGCGCATATTGCACAAGTGAGGTCATAAATTGAATAAACAAAATGAATAAACATTGGCACCAATATACATGTGTGTAGCACATTCACAAGAATATACACTGTATCTCTTTTAATTGTAGAACAGTGGATTCTCCATCTATATGCACACTTTCATGTATCCTTTGTCTAGAAAATTTGCATGTACAACTAAATGGTATACACGAGCTTGAGACCAAGCTGAAAGTCTACAAGGCTGTGATGCTGCCAACCCTCGTGTATGCATGTGTGACCTAGTCGGTATACCAACGTCATGCAAAGAGACTTCACCATTTCCATTTAAGCTGTTAGAGAAAGCTGTTAATATCAAGTGGCAAGACAAGATTCCAGACATAGAGGTCCTGAAGAAAGCAGGGATGCAAAGCATGTAAACAGTCTTAAAGCTAGCACAGCTTTGATGGACTGGCATTGTTATAAGAATGCCTGATGCGCGACTTCCAAAGAAAGTTTTCTATGAAGAACTAGAGGAAGGAAATCGCTCTTAAGGTGGCCCAAAGAAATGCTAGAACCTCTCTGAAGGATTTCGAAATACCAGTGGGTTCTTGGGAACAGATTGCACAGGAGCGATCAAAGTGGCGAGGTCTCATCAACGAAGAAGCAGCTTTGTATGAAAAAAAATCTGAAGCTGAAAGAAAGCACAGAGAAAGCAAAGCCAAGACCAATAGGTCATCAGCAGGTTCCATGACATTGACTTGCTCTACATGCAACAGACATTTTAGAGCTAGAATTGGCCTAGTCAGCCATCAAGAAATAATGATGCTGTTTCTCATTAGTGAGAGACGAATGACCATAGGCTGAATGGACTGAAACATAAAAGAGTGAGGGTCAAAACTGGGTCTTAGTATGCCATACTCCAAAGTACACATGACAAAAATCATCATGTTGACCTTCACTTCATGACAATGATCTACAAACAAAGCTTGAGAGAAAAGTTGCCAAATATGTTCTTTAAAAGTTGTTCTAGTGTAAGACCTTCTTGGCCAAAAGTGTACATTTTTAATGATAAGGCCTAATAAAGAGTATCATTGGTTCAAGTACATGTACCTTCAGAAGAGTGGTTTTCAGAACATTGTCGCGAGAAAAATAAAACATTTCACATATAAACTGCAAATTGATATTTGAATGTGGATAAAGCTCTAAAATATGACCCCTTATGACTCACATGACTACTTATATAAATGCAATTATCAATCTATGTATGAATGTTTCTGATAAATGGCTGTCAACATATGGGTTTATAGCAAATTTTAAGAGTAAACAGCTGTAAACTCTAAAAGTGGTTTATTAAAACTATTAGACATTTAATGCCATATCTAAGGGTAAATGATTTCTGTTTTGTGGTTTCCGAAACAGGGATGTCTTGAAAACAATAAAGAGAATGGGGAACCAAATTTGATATCACAGTTTTAAGCCCAAACAGACATTTTCAGACCAGTTTCAATTTATGAAGAACGATTAATTAGCGTATAAAGCACTGCTATTGTGTTTGTTTTACTGGCTTTTAAATCTCCAGGAGTCATTCATTAACATATAAAATATTCTACATGATGTCCATAAGTCAATACAGATTTCAAAAATAATCATATCTCTTCGGACTTATTCATTGACTGATGTTAACAAATTTTACCACCTTACAGTTGTTTGGTTGAGAAATTCTTTAGTTTCAATACCAGCGCTTTTTAATATTGCATATTTCTTTAATCTGGTTGCCATTTTCGATGATCTCCATACTTTATGAATTTTTGAACTAGTTTCAATGTACACAGACTTCAGCCTTTAAATGTGAGTAATTTCAGGTCTTAAAAACCCGATTATTTACATGGCAATTACTGTTCTCCATATACGGGCAACCATCCTGAATGCCATCTTGAATTTCTCAAAGTGTTCAATGGTGATAAGAATGGTGACATCCGTTGGATACTTAAATGTTTTAATCAAAATGCCACCAAACTGTTTGGTTTAAGAAATTCATTAGTCTTGAAATCACCTCTTTTCAGTAATGTAATTTTCCTTAATTCTGGCGGCCATCTTGGATGCTCTCCATACATTAACAGTTTTCTTGCGCTTATTTCTATGTACAATGGATTCTGCTTCCAAATACAAGTGATCTCATATTCAAAAGTCTCTCAAAATATGATTATTTCCATGTCAATCGCTGTTTTCCTTATATGGGCAGCCATCTTGGACGCCATCTTGAATATCTCAAATTGCTCAATGATGACAAGATGTCACCCGCTGGATTCTTAATGTAGAAGACCTCACCTTTCCAAATATGTAAAAACATTTTCTATGTACTTCAAATCCAGGTCCACTGAAGGTTCTGCCGGACTAGAAGATAAATTTAGAATTGCAACGAACTATAATTATATACTAATAGAGTTCACCCAACACCAGGTGAATATTTTTGGACTATCATAATTTATACCTAATATTCAAGGTTAGCTGCTTTAAGTTCAACTAAAGCATTTGGGGTCAGGCGCGATACATGTAGCTCGATGGCGTGTCCTATTGAAAGCGGATCCTGTGGCATATTTCTTTCACGAAGAAAAAACAATTTATTATATAGTTAAGACAGGAATTGAGAAAAGTTAACAAGTACATGCATTTTGTGAGGAAAATGGTTTGACACTTAAACTAGGGGTAATTTGGTGTGCTGAATCCAAAAACTAATGTTGGCAAGTTGAGAAATGACGTCTTCATGCCCTAATTTGCATATTTTCAAAATGGCCGCCAAAATATCCAGAATCTGGTATATTGATGAAACGTTTTTGTTGTTTGTTATGATCTGAGCCTATTTAAAATCACTTAGTAAATATTGTTAGATGATTGCTTGACTAAAATACATAAATTTAAATGCAAAGAATTTTTTCCCGCAAAGATAAACTCAGTTTTACTATGAAAAAAGGCATGGTTTCTATGGCAACTGTTAACGTGATTCTTGACGAGGGATGTACCTACAAAATTGATCATATCACCACTGTTGCTCGTCACGGACCACATAGTCTGGTCTCCTTGTAAAGCTTAGACACATTCCTTTTATCCTGCGGTAAGTAATGCAAATTATCTAATTTGCATATTCATGAATTTTAATGACACCATTAAATATTTCAAAATCCATAAATCAACAATTTTCAGGCCCAAACCACCATAATGACACTGTTATTGCACTAGTAATATATCATGTGACAAATATATTGATGCCATGGACCTATTTGAAAATTTTATCTCATTTGCATATTCATGAATATTAATTTTAATGTTGAAAACTGGTGTGAAAACTAGGGGAAAACTATTGCCATTGAAATGTTTTTAGGTGGATTATAAGATCTTTCTTGCATTGTAGGACAAATTTTCATGGCTGCCAGTTTGGTCAGAGGGACCACTTAAAGGCTGTGAAATATTGTCCACGACAATGAACATATTTGCATAATGCAAAATGATATTGTTTCCACGCCCATCCATTGTGTGATTCAAAAGAATTGGATGGACTTACAAAAAATCCTACCAATAGCATGCTCTGGAATACTACTAGTATGATTGATCTGATAATAGTGTTTGGACATAACGATTCAATGGTAATCCTAATATTCAAATCAATGAATTTGCATAATCATGAATATTAATGAAAATTGTAAGAAATGGGAGGAAAATCATGAAAAAAATATGGGGTATTCATCCAAATCACTTGTACCTGGGGTGTAAATAAACCAAGGACGGTGAAAACGGTATCAAATAAATGTTAAAGGTATCGTACTATCCCTTTGAAGTGTGATATAAGAAAAAAATGATTTTCAATTTCATGAATATTATTGAAAACTTATGAAATTGGGAGAGAAAAATGGAAAAAATTAAACAGATACACCTTCAAATACAATTGTGTCTAGGCAAACAAAAGCCCCAAAGTGCTGAGAATGGAATCAAATGATTGCTAGGGCAATATTATACCATCCATACTTTAATAGATAAGTTTTTGAGTTTCATTTTCATGACTATTTTATAAAATCTTTAGGAATTGGAATTTAAAATGCAGAAAAAATAAGAGGTATACATTTAAACCCGTGTGTCTTGCCTACTGAAGGACCTAAAGAGCTGAACTTGAAATCAAATGATTGATATGACAATGTTCTATAACCATATGATCTGGTATATAAGGGCATCTAGATATTTTTGTTGTATGGATATTAATGAGATCTTTTTAATCCAAGAAATGTCACCAAAAAGTAATGGCAGTATACCAACAAAGTTGCTTATTTCTCCACTGCTACTATCCTTAGAGGGATGAAAATGGAACCCGTAGAAAGTTAGGACAATAAAGTCTGATAGGTAAACAGTATGTGATTTAAAACCTTGTAGTCTGATAAATAAAACATCTTATTAAAGGCCATGAATGTTACGAAAAATTGTAAAAATTACATAAAATTGAAGGTTGTGCTCAAACAAAATCGTGTGTATCTTGGTTGCTAACAAATATGCTTTATATAAACATATGGCAATAATAAATAATAAATGTACTAGCAATAATTTGATGCCACTTTGAACTCTCTAAGCCTATTTGCAGTCCAGATATAAGCAATTTTATTGGTAAACCCCTTTCATTTTCCTGTCATTTTTCTCTTATTTATAAAGATCTTATTAGCATTCATACAACAAATATGTCAGATAAAGCAAATGGCACATTCTATTGTCTAAGCAATCATTTGATACCAATTTTAGCTCTCTATGACTATCAGTAACCATGATGTGCGTTTTTTACGCCTGTATACCGCCTTATGCTTTCAGCTTTTTTACTCCAATTCCTAAAGATGTTATAGTCATGAAAATAAAAATCAAATGACGTATAAATTGTAATATAGGATGGCATAATATCGCCTGAACAACCATTTGATACATTATTCAGCACTGAAGGGCTTTGAGTTGCCATGATACAAGCCATTTCTTAAGTTTACCCAAGTATTTTTTTTTTTTTTTTTTTTTTTTTTTTTCTGTCCTGTTTTTAAAGATTTTATTAATATTCACGAAATTACAAATCTGATTATTCTAACATCATATTTCAGAGTGAAAGTAAATTGCCACAGCATTCATTTGATATCTCTTTCGGCATTAACATTAACACCCTTGGTGCATGTGTTTTTGTACGTATACCCCCTATTTTTTCCATGATTTTTCTCCCATTATGGTTTTTATTAATATTCATGAATATATGTAATTTCAATGATTTATGATTGTTAAATTGCTATGTCAATGCAATACTATGAGACTAATCATAGTATTCTAAAGTATGCTTTTGGTGAGTCATGGGTATTTTTGTAAGTTCATTCCATTTTATAGAATCACACTAGGGGTGGTTGTGCAAACAATGTGATGTTTACATCATGCGAATGTGTTCATTGTTGAAGACAACTTTTGATGGCAGTTAATTGGCCCATCAGACCAAACTGGCAGCCATGAAAATTTGTCCTAAAATGCAACAAAGATCATAAAACGCACCAAAAACCTTTCAACGTAATACTTTTCCCTGTTTTTTGCCCCTATTTTTGACATTTCAATTAATATTCATGAATATGCTAATGAAATGAGTTTCATATTGACCCATGACATCAATTTATATGTCATAAATGGTATTACTGGTGCAATAACAAGTTGTCATAATGATAGCTTTGGTCTGAAATTTGTTTATTTATGGATTTTAAAACAAATTTTCAGCCATTTTTAATGATTTCATTAACATTCATGAATATGCAAATTAGATAATTTGCATTACTTACCAAAGGATCTAAAAGGCTATATCTATGCTTTACAGTGAGACCAGGTGCAGTGGACTAGGACTTGTTAAAATGGAAATATGATCACTTTTGTAGGTACAAGTAGAAAAGCCCAAACCCCTGCCCCCTCCGCACCCCCACTCTAGCCTTTTAACTTTCGAGAATTTTTTTATTTATTATATGGCAAGTGATGAAATATAGAGAAATATGTATTAAATATAACCAATATTTGAAAAAGTTATATTTTCACATGTGAAAATATAAAAAAAGTTATATTTTCACATGTGAAAATATAAGATTTGGGAATACGCAAATTACGATTCCACCGTTTCATTTCTAATTTATACATAACTAAATTTTATAATCTATGCTATTGTTGACGCGATGAACGTTCACAGACAATAGCGACGTAATGACGTGACGTAATGACGTCATTTAAGATTTTGACGTCATATGCTTTAGCGCGCAACGTTGCAATGACTACATGCAATATAATAAAAAGAAAATTCAAGTTTTTGTCGTGAATATGACTTTTATTTCATCTCGTGAAGTGAAAAATTATATATTTCATTCGTGCCTTCGGCACTCATGAAATATAAAATTTTTTCACTTCACTCAATGAAATAAAACTCATATTCACTCCAAAAACTTGAATATCCTCTATTTATTGAATACCTTCTTATCATTATAAAATGTTATTTTTATTATTTTGTAGCAGTTTGGAATCCTAAACATATACCAATTTGCAGCAATTGGTGTTTTTCTTAATTTTGGCGGCCATCTTGGAAATATGCAAATTAGATGGTGAAGGAGCCATTTCTCAGCTTGCCAACATTGGTTTTTGGATTCAGCATACCCGATTACCCCTAAAAATGGTCTCAAACCATTTTCCTCACAAAATGCCTGTACCTTCCTTACGAAGCGTCTTTTGTCATTTTCTGTCTTAACTAATATGGCAAGTGATGAAATATAGAGAAATATGTATTAAAATATAACCTATATTTGAAAAAGTTATATTTTCACATGTGAAAATATAAAAAAGTTATATTTTCACATGTGAAAATATAAGATTTGGGAATATGCAAATTACGATTCCACCGTTTCATTTCTAATTTATACATAACTAAATTTTGTAATCTATGCTATCGTTGACGCAATGAACGTTCACACACAATAGCAACGTAATGACGTGACGTAATGACGTCATTTAGGATTTTGACGTCATATGCTTTAGCGCGCAACGTTACAATGACTACATGCAATACAATACAATACAATACAATACAATAATTTTATTGTTTGATCTCAATTCATATGAGACATTCACAAAATACTGCACATTCATGAAAGAAGTACAAAATACAAACAAACATTGACAAATGAATATGCAATTTTAAGTTTTTGAAGAGTTCGTCGTAAATGCTGAATGAACAAATCTTGCTACGTTTTTAATTGTCGAACCACTGGAATTTAAAAGGTAAAGAAACTTATTTTCGTCATTCAACGAGTCAATTCTTGGACAAGTATTCCTAACATTATCAAAGAGGTCATTTCTTAAATCATTAAATTTAGAGCATCGTAACAAAACATGCTGCTCATCTTCTATCTCGTATATGTTATTAGCCTTACAAAATATACATAACCGTTCATTCCTCGGGGTCTTCGAAAATCTACCAGTTTCAATGGCTAATCTATGATTGCTGATTCTCATTTTAGAAAGAGCTATTCTATGTTCCCTTATGTTGACATCACTGATATAATTTTCTAGTCCAAAATTTTGTTTCAGTAGACAATATGTTTCCATTTTGCTAAATGTTTTTAAACGATCTGACCAAAACTCAATATACCGTTCACATAATGTCTCCTTTAGTAAAACAAACGCTTCCAAAGTGACATCATTTGATTTTACATCTATCATTTTGCATAAACTTGTAAAGAATGAGAACCAAGTAAAAATCTTTTCTTTGTGAAGGTCTTCGGATAATGTTAGAGCTTCTCGAAGTAATATGTTATTTGATGATTGAATGTGATAGTAGTATTTAAAGGCTTGTAGCATACATGAAATTCCAACTGGAAAACGTCCAAGTTCCCCCTTTACAGCTAAATTGACCGCCCGTTTATTCACACCAAGAAGGAACTTACAAAACTTTACGTGTACCTTTTCTATATCTAAGGAATCTAGAAACTGTGAGATGCCATCAATATTTGAGAAAGTTTTTCTGTTTCCATCAAATGCACTCCAAATCTCTGAACCATAACATAAAATAGGCCGTATCATCTGATCGAATAGTTTCAATCCCAAACCCGGTTTTATATTTCCAGAACATATATAGCCCTTAAGTAAGAACAGTGCCTTCATTCCCCTATTTGATATATTTGTAATTGCATTGCTCCATGTACCAGAAGAACTAAATTCAATTCCCAAATACTTATAAGTAGACACATTCTCGATGGGTCTTTCCTTATATAGGAACACTGACTTACATCTGTGTCCGTTTCCGCTAAATTTCATTACCTTAGTTTTTTCAGTATTAACTTCCATTCGCCATTTCCTACAATATTCGCTTAACTTATTCAAAAGAGCTTGTAATCCCAATTCAGACCTTGATATAAGAATTAAGTCATCTGCGTACATTAAACAGTTAACATGAGTGCTGACCAGTTTTGGCGTGTCATCGTCTACCCCAAGAGAAGCTTTTAAATCTGACACATACAGGTTAAAAAGTAAAGGGCTTATACTATCCCCTTGAAGAACTCCTACATTGCTCTGTAAAAAAACTCGTTCTTTCGCAGTTATTTATCTTTACGCATATATTGTTATCCATATACATTGCTTTTATTATATTGAAAAACATACAAGACACATTTTGTGAAAGCAGTTTAAACATCAATGCCTGACGCCAAACACTGTCGTAAGCTTTTCTAAAATCAACAAAACAGATATAAAGAGGTGATTTTAGCTTCTTTACATATTTGTCTATAAGTGTCCGTAGTATAAACATATGATCTGTTGTCGTTCTGCAATTCTTTTTAAAACCAATTTGTGTATCGTCTATTAAGTTTTTAGTTGTTATGAATTTCTCTAGTCTGTTGTTTAAGATGATACTGAAAACTTTCCCCAGAATATTGTTTATCGCAATTCCTCTATAGTTAGATGGATCAATACGTGATCCAGACTTAAAAATTGGGCAATATAACTGTCACGCCAGGAACTTGGATAAACACCGCTTCTCAATATAGCGTTAAATAATTTCTCATAAACAGATAATAAAACAGATGCAGAACATTTTACCATTTCAGAACTAATTCTATCCAAGCCCGTTGCCTTTCCAGATTTCAGACTGCTTATAGCTTTCTTAATTTCATCCCTAGTGATTCGAAAGTCAAGATCTGAAAAAGTGTTACATGACTGCATCTCTTTGATGCGTTCTTCTAACTGCGAGTTCCAATTTTGTTTATCAGTAAACAAAAGCTTGCTAAAGTGTTTTAACCAATCTTCAGGCGAAATCGGATTTGTGCCGTTCACCGAATTGGCATCAAGTTCTTTAAGTTCCTTTACTAAATTCCAATAGCGTTTAGGATTGTTATCTGTCATATCGTTTAACTGATCTAGTATGTGTTGTTTAAACATCTTTTTCTTTGTTTTGATTAAACGCCTAAGTTCTTTTTTCTTTTTGAAAAATAAAGCTCTTTATGAAAAAGTTTGTGAGTGATTCGCCTGAGTTTACACATCGATAAAATCAACAAAAATAATAATTCATTCCTTATAATTCCAACTTTGTCTCAATACACTGCATTTGTCTGCATAGATTTTTAAAAATTTTCATAGCCAGCGGAAGGAAAATAGAGCAAAACGGATTTTCATGAGGCAGCCATCTTGAAAATTTCCAAAGCATTAAACTCACTTCTCGCAATAAATAGAAGCATTAACTGGCTTGCAGTAGGCAGGCTGTCAAAGTGAGAGCTTTAAAACATCTCCCCTCCAGTCAAAATTGTGCTTTTGGGAGAAAATATCGCCGTCTGGACCGATAGAAAGACATGTCGATTTTGAACTGGGGCTCGGAACATTAGAAATTCAAACGTCAAATTTCAACACTCAACAAGAAGATTAAAACTCTTACCGTACAATGTTCAGTTAAAAGAAAAAACGTCCATGTTCATAAAAATTCCAAATATTCATTTCGACTTCTTCAAAACGCGTTCGTCCATTGTTTTCATGACGTTTAGATTTGATGACGTCAACGTTTCTTCAACGTTTCTTTGAAGAAACGTCACGTCACTTCATTGGCGGCACCATGTTGTGTCCTTGAGCAAGACACATTAACTCCCCAGAGTACTGGTTAATACCCAGGAAAGGTTGTTTTTTGGGACGTTTAAACCGAAACAAACAAACAAATAAACAAGCAAACAAGGATCAAAACTTTCATGTGAACTCAAATAAGACAACCATACAACGTTTCAATTTGAAATGCTGATTGGCTTTCGATGGGCTTAGATTTTTCCGAGAACTTGATCCAGATTTTCAGCAATTAACACATAGGAACGATAGGGAATAAAATTAAAACATAGATCCTTTAAGAGCAGTGAACATATTAATGAGAAAGGGGCCATTTCCTTAACGACTGGCCTCTAGGGTAGTTATGAAAATATTAAAAATAAACCCAAGGTAAGAAGAATAATTGCTGCGTTTATGGGTGGAAAATAATTTATGCGAAACTGCTTATACATGTATGACATGTATATTCAGTACAAAATTATCACGAATCAAAATTCAGCTTTTTTCTTTAGAAGACTCATATCGACCAAACTTAACTTATTTCGACCGGATAAATAAACTTTTTATGGTAAGAAATGAAGTGAGGAAAAAATGATGCGAGCTTCCCAATAATTATTTTAGATACGAAAACAACCACAGTTCCCAAAAGTGTTTATTTTTTATTTTTATTTTATTTTATTTTATTTCTTCATATTTGTTTTATTGTTTTACGTCCACAATAAACAGCTAGGGTAATGTCGGGATAGTCCGCAATCCTAACAACATAAGTCCATGCTGGAACACTGCGTTCACCTGGGACTATACTGGTTTTGCCAATGGAAGCAAGTTTTTTTGTGAGAAAGCTGATGTTGTGTTCCTAGTGATCAACGGCGGCGCCTTAAACGACCATTCATTCTCACGCTTTCTTTCATTCTAGCATGACGATTACCAGAAAAAAAGATATTTTGAAAACTGTTATACAAACACACAACTTTTCCGTTAATTTTCGCACGACGGCGGTGTTCGATTCACTCGTTCGCGATGGTGTCCTCTTCAAGACGTCATAAACATTACGAAAACTTGCCCATGCAATATATACTGAGATTTTTAAAGTTGGAACAAATGAAAATTTTCAGTAGAATAAAATTGATATTTTTCTTAGTTTTGCTCAAAACATAGATTGTGGGTACACGTTAGAACCGTTCAGTCGAGATGCGTAGCCAAGGCGCAATGATATAATCAAAATCGTAGCAACCAAAAACGTTCGAAAATTAAGCCATCCACTTTGAAGCGAGAGACAGTGCCTTAAATAATTCCATTCGTGTGTACCAAAGACGAAACTGATTTTCATCAAACACGCAGCCCTTTTTAAGCAATGCTATATCCGCCCTATGAAGCTGCTTCGTTGTCATGACAGTTTGTCGGCGCATTGATTCAGGGGATTTTCCTTCGCGAGTCAACTGTCAAAAATGTCAGTCGTGTTAAATCGTTTATTTAACGAGTATTTGATTTTCTCCCGTGTCGAGACCCATATTTTCTGAAAATTCAATCTTTTGTGAGAATATTGATGTATGAATCACGATATGATCGGTGTGAACAATTTTTTGTTCTAAAAAAGAAAATTGGTACTGACGATGAGAATGGCGTTTATGCCCCAAAATTAGGCCCAAATTGGTTGAACTTTTATGAAAAAATGTCAGCATAATCGCTATTAATCCGTCAAATACGGTTCATTTCAACCGATGCTATATAAAACATTGTCACTTTCATTCAGATTTCAATTTTATCGAGAAATATTTGAGAAAAGTAAAGCCAAATTGGAAATCGTCGCAGTTTGATACTATTTTTAGAAACAAGTAAAAGCTTTGAGGAAAATATCAATGTTGAAAAAGGTAGCAAAGCTGCTTGAGATTGTCGGTAGATCCTATATAGGGGACAATATGTTAGACTGACACATTTATCATCATTTTCTTTTTATTTTGTACTGAGTTGATAAATATATCTGACTATTACCTTAGGCAAACATATAAATCCAAGCCTCAGGCCATGGAGGTTTTGATTTAACCTCCATGTTCAGGCTCAGGAACTGTGTAATGGCTTGTGAGTTGCTCAATGCCACAACTTTTATGGCACTGTCTGTTGTCAATGACCTCAAGGTGATTATGCCCCCTTCTCTGCGATTCTCTATGTACTTATCATTTTTGGAAATGGTTGAGGGACACCAGAGCATAGATATGCTGAATGCTCACCTAGTAAGCCTGAAGGCTCAGATGAGGTAAATATATTCAGTAATTGCCACACTATTATGACTGATATTGTCCAGTGTTTCTAGAAATCAAGCTTGTGTCATTTCTAATACATGTAGTTTGATTTGTTGTTTTCAGTCTGGTAGTAAACATATGAGGCTGTGTCAAGAATCTCAGGCCCCGAGTCCAGAAGTCTAGGCCCTGAGGCTATAAAACGTTTTTCAAGCTCAGCGTAGGTGAGCATAAAATTTCAACTGCTTATAAATGTTGAAATGGTAAAAAAATGGGAAAATTCAGGTTCAAAACTCAAAAACTAGTAACTTATTCTGCTAATAAATATTAAAATGCCAACAATTGTTGGCATTTTAACATTTATGAGCAGGATAAATTTTAGTCTTAGCTGAGTTGAGCATGAAAGAAGCTTTATAACCTGGGGCCACCAGTCATACATGTACATGTGATGAGTTTAAGATGCATCAGAGATTCTTTTCTTTCATTTGATGGAGGCATTTGAAAAACGTATATAGAATGTAGATTTAAGAAAATCATTGGAAGTATCACATGTATAAAGTATTTCATTTGCGATTTTACAGCTTCAAGATTAATTCAGACGTACACACTACTGATCGAAATGTAATGAGAACTGGGTTCAAAAATTTACAGAACATTTCCTCGTATTCTTCAACTTCATGTGTGTAGAAACCTTCTCTGTTTGTAAAACCAGGCTATAAGGTGTTGTGTGAATCTGGCTTGGTTGTGGCTTTGATGAATTAATATATGCATGAAACTTCTATGGTTTAAACTTTTAATTCTGTACATACAACATATAACAAGACAAACAAAGCATTATATACAATAATTGCATATTATAACAAGGGATTCAGACGGAATTCCTCCTTTGTGTGTAGCTCTGCCTGTGATCAATGTGACATAAAACATGCGCAGATCCAGAAAATTTTCTCAGGGGGGTCAAAATTCCCAGAAGGGGTCTGACGGAAAATTTCAACATGGCAAAACTAATAATCTGGCAATTCTAGGGGCCGTCCCGACCCCCTGCCCCCCCTCTGAATATTACCCCCATGTTAAATATCGGTCAATTTCTACAACAACGAAGCTCAGATTTCCATACTTAAACTGGTTCATAAGAAATGACTTCTGGATTTCTGAGTTGGCCATTGTTATAATAAAACCACATTTTCTTTTATTTCTCAAGTCAGCTGTGAGCATGTATACTTTAGGCCTAAAATAACCAGAGGACCAATGGTCCTGTAAACGCTCACCTGAAACCCGAGATATATACCAATAAACTTGTTTGACTAGAATGGTACTATACATGTATATAACCCCAGGGCCGGGTCAGAGTAACCCCTGGAGTCAATTTCTTTTTGAAAACATAAAACTGCAGTCCATTTGCCAATTTACTGCAAGTTTTGCCCTTCAAATGACATTTTAACAATTTTCCCCATTCAAATGCATGGGCGGCCTAAGTTGACCTTGCCGTAAAATAGGTCAAGGTCATCCAAGGGTCACGATTTATATAAACTTTGTAGATGTCCCTTTGCCTGATGCTTCATGCCAAGTTTCAAAATCATAGGCCTTCTGGTTCTGGAGAAAAAGATTTTTAAAGGTTTTTGCTATTTATAGCCATGGCAGCCATCTTGGTCAAGTGACCTTGACCATTTATATATACTTTCAATCCCACTTCCTAACAATGCTCCTCATAAAGTTTAGCTTTGATTGGCCATGCAGTTTCAGAGAAGAAGCTCTTTGAGTATCACTGTAATATACATGTATATTGCCACGGGGTGGGGGCAGACAGACCTCTGGGGTCCAAATTTTTTCAGAATCATCAATCTTAAGTCCATTTGCCCATTTCCTGCAAGTTTGTTCCTACAAATGACATTTAAACACTTTTCCCCATTCAAATGCATGAGCGACCTATGTTGACCTTGCCGTAAAATAGGTCAAGGTCATTCCAGGGTCATGATTTATATAAACTTTGTAGAGCTCCAGTCACTGATGCTTCACACCAAGTTTCAAAATCATTGGCCTTCTGGTTCTGGAAAAGAAGATTTTTAAAGGTTTTTTTCTATTTATAGCCATGGTGGCCATCTTGGTCATGTGACCTTGACTATTTATATAAACTTTCTTTCCCCTTCCCAAGGATGCTCCATATGAAGTTTGGCTTTGATTGGCCAAGTGGTTTCAGGGGAGAAGATGTTTCATTATTATGAAAATATGCATGTATATAGCCCCGGGGCAGGGGCAGACAACCCCCCAGGAGCTAAAATTTTCCATTAACATTAATCTTTTGTCCATTTGCCTATTTCCAGTAAGTTTTACCCATTAAATAGTATTTTACCATTTTTTCCCATTTAAATGCATTGGAGTCCTAAGTTGACCTTGCCGTAAAATAGGTCAAGGTCATCCTAAGGTCATGATTTATATAAACTATGATGGGCCCGCGTCCCCGATGCCCGCGTCCCCGATTTCCTCGTGGAAATCGGCCCACTGGTTCTGGAGAAGAAGATTTTTAAAGGTTTTTGCTATTTACAGCCATGGCGGCCATCTTGGTCATGTGACCTGGACCATTTATATAATCTTTCGTTCCCCCTTCCTAAGGATGCTCCATATGAAGTTTGGCTTTGATTGGCCAAGCGGTTTCAGAGGAGAAGATCTTTGAAATTGTGAACGACGGACAACGGACGGACGGACGGACAGACGACAGAGGGACGCCCGGACGCCGGAGCATGGGTATACTATAAGCTCACCTGTGAGCCTTCGGCTCAGGTGAGCTAAAAAAGGGAGTGTTTAGGGTAACCTGACCCTACCTAGATTTTTTGGTGAATCCTAATTTTTTTATCTCAATATTTCTAAGAAATTGAAGAAAACAACAGTATTTATGGTAAATTAATGACTTTCAACTGAAAAAATAATAAGAGAATAAAATAAAATTAATAAATAAAAATGCACCTTTATAGTAACCCAACCTTGAGTTTTCCGAGATGTTACCCCAAACAAACAAAACCACTTTTTTACAGGCCTTGTTTATCTCGAGTTCATATATGAGCTGCGTCATGAGAGATTCCATTTTAGCCTAGGTGAAAACAAAGGCGCAGATCAGCTGTGCAGTGATCAGTGGCTTTGTTTCCACTACAGGGATAGTACAATTCCTCTTCTTCCAAAATCCAAAACTTCAAGTCTAAATTAAACCATGATACAATACGAAAACACACCCATGAAGATTTTAATTGAAAGATGCCGGTTGTTTTTGCTGTAACCTATATTGTGGGTACTACATGTTAGAATGGTCTTGGTGAGGTGGGTCTAACAAGTACCCATAGACAAAAACCTTTGGATCAAAAATAAGAAAAATAGCTTAAATAGGTACACCCATGCACACTCCAGTTTTACTATATATATAAAATGTGGTATAAATTCCAAGGCCATGTTAGTCTTTTTCTCTACTTTAACAGTTGTTTCTATTGTTTATTTCGCAGTGCAGAATTTTCCTGGGTATTCACATCATGTTGTTGACCATGTCAAGGGATCACATCACATTCCTTGCATGCCTCAGACCTCTGAAAGATAATTGAAATCATGTTTAATAAAGTTGCATGGTATGTAGTAATTCACCAGCCATTTGTATCCACAGTCACTATGGTGCCAGGAAAAAGCAGGGCATAAAAGCCAGACTAGAAAAGTAGTAAAATACGAAAGATACAACTACTAGTTCATTTGAATTAAATGTGACTGTATCCTGTCATATCTTCGACACTCATCGGAGGTTATAACCCGGCACATAAGCCCGCTGTGCCCCTATCCCCGGTCACATAGGGGCTGGGGATACAAATGACTGGTGCGTATGGTAACGCATATATTTTTCCCTAGCCCACAAAAACTGTTTGCTTGAACCCTGTTGGAAGCCATTGACCCCACAAATACTGTCCAAAGAGACGGGGAAAATTAATGTTCCCCAAAATTCTCTAATATTTCCTGTTTCCAGAAGTAAATATAAATCAGCATTGACATCAGGATAACATGTCTGTGTAAAGTATATCCCTTCAAACCCCACTTTTATATATGGTAATAAAACTTTGGTATGCAGGGGTATACCTAGTATTTTTCTTATTTTTGCTCCAAAGCAAAGCTCCATTGTGGGTACTCGTTAGAACCGCCTCGCCGTGGTGATTCTTTGTGCACCCTCAATCTCTGTTTTGAGCAAAAATAAGACAAATATTAAAAATTTACCGGTGAAAATTTTCAATCTTAACAACATAAGAAAATGTATGTTACAAGGGCATGTTTTCCTAATGTAACAGCAGAGTACTAACACTGCATACCCACAAGAATAGACTGATAATGATTAATACACAGCTTTTCTTCATTAATACACCACACTTGTTATTATGTTAAAAAAAGCCATAAAACAACAACACACACACACACACAAGCAAAGACAACAAAAACATAGAACTAGAACCACAACAGAAGCGGCCTTAAAATGTACCGAGAAGCTTAGACCAGATTTATTAATTTCTCATTTCTGCCGTGGTTCATGGTGGTTCACCTGTTCACACCAATTTATGCACAAGACATTTGTAGCCACTGCTCCGCCACCTACGGTGAAGGGCGGGGATTATGATAAGCTTTCAGTGCCCTGCTATAAGCCCAACCCCCAGGGGGCAAACAATGAGGTCAAAACTTTGCTCTTTGCCCTGCCCTTTGCAGTAAAAATCTCCCTGGGGTTAGGATCCTATTGTCAACCCCGTCATTTCCCCTACACTGCGGGGACACTCGAAAAGTAACTGCCCTGCACTTTGGCCCAGCTTTCCCCTACCCTTCCCCGTAGGTGGGGGGAGGGGGCAGTGGTTACAAATGACTGGTGCAATTAGGGTTCCGCAAAGATCTTTTAGAGACCATTGTCACGATTGTGGATAAAGCTATGCTGTTATAAACATATTTGTGGGTACTTACGAGCAGTGCTAGAGTCTAACATGTCTAATCTGCCAGGTGTACACCCCATACATTATCTCAGGAAGGTAGCAGCATTCAGAGTATTACATGGCCTTCCCCCACCCACTCCTCATGTCCATGGAATGATGGTTTGGTAAATCCAGAATTACATGATGAAATTTCACCAAACTGATTAATTAAATCCTTTCCACAAAATGGAGAAAGTTGACAACATTTAAAATAACACACATTTTGATTTACAGGGAAGAACGTGTCATGATGTGACTGTTTACACCACAGAAATACTTCAAAAACGACCGCCGACTTTACACATGTGGTGTGACGTAAAACGATCTTCTCCAATACACAGAATTAGCCTCAACACGGTCAAATTTATCTTGATGACTTACGTACGGTCAAATACAAGATCCGAGTGTGAACAATTTTTTGTTCTAAAATAAATGGCACCCTCTGAAATGGGAAATTCAGGGGAAAGCTGTGACAGGCAATATTGTTTTGTGTCGTTTTCGTTGAAAAAAGTTTGTCATGTGGCGTCTCAGAGTTACACGATAACATGAAATCCTGGACAAGGCGGATCTAGCTGTACCGTATAGCCGCTATTGTTTTAAGCACAGCAATAAGCGTGTCATTTTGATCGAAATTTCGACCAAAAAGTGGTCGCCATTTTGTTTCGGATTATTTTGCGTCGAGTAAGGTTTCAAAATAAAATACAATTACCGCTTGCACACTGGCTGCGTCCTCACTGGTTTTGGGGCAAAAATAAGAAAAATAGGTATAGCCCTCCAAACCCCAGTTTTTCTATATAAAAGTGGGGTTTAAGGGGGTATTTTTTTTTTTTTTTTTTTTTTTTTTTTTTTTTTTTTTACATTTCACGGACATGTTTTCCTGATAACTTTTACAGGGTGCATTCACGCCAGATAGTTTGTTCCGCGTCATTTTGTTCATGAATAACCTGACCCCCTTTTTTTGTTCATGCTCAAATCAGCTGAGACTAAAAATTTACTCCGCCATGATAAAATGCCAACAATAACTCTTGATATCATATTTTATCATTTATCAGCAGGATCAGAGGCTTATAATATAAACTCCTGGAAAGAAAAAATGTTGATTTTTGTGTTTTAAACATTAAAATTCTGGAACAATTTGGGCTATTTATGAGCTGTCAAAATTTCAGTATCAGCCAAGTTGAACATGAAAAAAGTAAAATAACATCTGGACTTGTTCCACAACACCCATGCAATAAACAGAGACTTTTTAGTTTAAAAATTATTTTCAGCAAAAAAAAATTGATATTTTTCTTACTTTTGCTCAAAACATAGATTGTGGGTACACGTTAGATTCTTTAGCTCCGGGTGTCTTTATTCTAAATTTTTAGAGAAAGCGAAATCATTCAAATTTTTGCATTGTTCCGAAATAGTCTAATTATTTAAAATATATCTTTTTATGATGTCTGCGATGTTAATCTATAAAAATTTAGAAGTAGCATTATTTGAAAAGTAGCATGCTATCAAAATCAAATTCCAATTTAATAATAAATACATATAAATACGAATATCGTAAATAAACTTAAGTAAATAAATGGATCAAATAAATAAACAAATAAATAAATAGATAAATAAATAAATAAATAAATAAATAAATAAATAAATAAATAAATAAATATCATGAAACATATCCATGCAATGAGCATCCCCTCTTACCCAACTTCTACATAGTAAAACTGGAGTGTACAGGGGTATACATTTTTTTCTTAAAACATGTCCGTGTAATGTATACCCCCTCAAACCCCACTTTTATATAGTAAAACTGGGGTATGCAGGGGTATACCTATTTTTCTTATTTTTGCTCCAAAACATATATTGTGGGTACTCGTTAGAACCGCCTCGGTGAGGCGGTTCTAACGTGTACCCGCAATCTTTGTTTTGAGCAAAAATAAGAAAAGTATCAAAATTTTCAGCTGAAAATTTTCAATTTGTAAAGCTAAAAAAATCTCTGTATATTGCATGGACACGTTTTCGTAATGTAATACAAAACAAAAGTAGTGGGGCGCTCGTTCGAACCGCCTCAACATCTATCCATTTTTTTTTTTTTTTTTCAACGAAATTTTCAATTTACATGTACAGCTGAAAAAGGCTTCATATTGCATTATAGGCATGTTTTCGTGATATAGTTCATTACCTTTTTTCTTCACAGAGTTTAATCATTTGAAGAACTTTTCTTCTGACTAATCCATAATTATATAAAAGTTCATGCAGAATGTTATAAAACCTGTATGCTTTAATAGAGGTAGTAAATATACAAATAAATCAATTAGATAGATAGAAAAATAAATAAATGAACAAATGAATAAACAAATAAACTGTTTGTTACTTTTTTTTCTAAATATACAGAGATTTTTTTAAGCGGTCATTTTGCCATTTTTCTGATAGTACATGTGTATATGTTATACTTCAAAAGAAGACTGCGATCAAAAAAACTCCAATCTAATTATGTTGATAAATAAATAAATAAATAAATAAATAAATAAATAAATAAATAAATAAATAAATAAATAAATAAATATTCTTACCCCTCCTTATATCAGTATACGACGCAGTATGGCCCTGATAGGGTGACAGTCCCTGTGACATACCAGTCCCGGGACAGGAGAGCCCAGAGGCCGCCCCCAGGGTCTGCTCCAGGGAGCTGTACTTGTTGGAAGCATTGAGAGCTGACTCTGCACCCAGAATGTCTCGTATTAGAAACGACGACCGTGAATTCTGAAGGAAATGACTGGCTGAAAACATCGTCCCTTTGTCAACCGCGGGGAATTAATCGTTGCTCGGTGAAGATTATTTTGTTTTCCGGTAGATCTATGTAGACTTTTTTCACATTGTACACTTAGAAAATTTCGAAATTTAAAAATTGTTACTTTTCTTATATTTTGTGTTTTTATAGCTTTGTTTGATTTCAACTTGAATAATTGTTTAGAACTTATCATTAATCCACGGAATTATAATCCAAATAATTTGCATAAGGAGCCTGCACAAGATTCCAGTGTAAAATGATTATACTCGGGCTTCCCAGAGGTTTTCATAATTCGGAAATAACTTTTAAATCACATAAATGGTACCAATTATGATATCAGATCGGCAGGTTGAGATTTCTGGTCAAATAAACAAGTTCTCGGCAGGGTTTCCCGGGAAGTTACCGAAACTCCAACGCTAAGTGGCTCTATCTTCATCAAACACATATCAAATTCTAGACTTGGTGCGGTAGGTTAAAATTTCTTCGAGGCATTTTGACATTTTGCTTTGTAGAAAAATATCATTAGCGGGGGTTAAGGATAATTCGGTGGGGCGCATGTCCATCAAGACTGAACGAGATTCGGCGAGACATGACGTTGTTTACATAAGCCAACCATATGCGAGATTTCACAGAATCTGATACGGGTGTAGCCAATAGAAAAACATGTTACATCATTGTTTTGCCTGAGGGATTGTCTTGCAGGAAACTGATCCGCGACTGATGCTGCAGAAAATAATTAGTACCATGTTTTCTGAGATAATTGACTAATTGATATCCTAAGCATTTTATAAATTGCAGTAATATAGACCTCAAGGCGTGATGTTCTTAGAAAGGGAAAACAACATACATCTAAAATCAGGACCTCAGTAACAGATTGCTCTGAGTGTGCGTGTGCGTTTTCTTTTCAGAAAGAATGTCCCACATACCATAGAGACTCACGCCAAGAGTTTGCAAAAGTGGGCGGGATTTTCCCTATACTCCATGTTGTATTTTTACTAGATGCTAGTAACTGATAAGCCGTAAGTCCTATAGGTACACAGTTATTGTCGTATCGCCTTATGGTCAATGAAGTACAGCTGGGCAATATTCTCATAAATGGAGACTTTCTCTACATCAGGGGACAGTGTCATACAGTACAATGTATTTTTGCCATATTTTCATGATGTATTAAAATTCTGTCTCCCAAACGGGAGGCAGGAAATGGCTTCAATATAGCGATTCAGATGCATGTCGGTATCTTCTGCTTGAAACATTATCGAAAAACAGGCACTGCTGACGAATAAATCACCAAACAAACTAAACAATTCTTCCAAGTCTGAAATCTAGAAACCAGACGGGGGTATGTCACTTACCTCTGTTCTTATTCACGCGGTGCACTTTTTTGAAGCAACGGATAAAAGATAGATTTACTAAGACTGGTGTTTCCATTTTTGGTTTTAAGATGTGCTTTTTCAAACCAAAGTGCGCAGAACAGTCTAAACATGTGCCATTTTTCACAGTGTCCCCCAATGAGGAGATTGTCCTCCAAATTGGAGACAAATTTGTCTCCGAAATGGGAGATATTCCTCCGATCGAGGCACATCTGGCTGTTTCAGAATCTTTCTATTTTATATCATAACTTGTCTCGAAATGGAGATTGTCTCCATATATGAGAATATTGCCTAGCTGAAGTAGGCCTATGATATATGTATTTTCGTTCCAAGTCATATGTGATTCCCTTTTGTTTGACTGAGCTGCACACTCGTTTCGCCACATTTTTCTCTTTGTGTTTAAATTCATGATTTTAGTCACCATTGTTACCCTTCCCTTTTAACCTGTGGTCGCAGGTTCCATATCGAGTATCCCTGGTCATTCGAATTAGACTTTTAACGAGGTACCGCTTCCGAATAAACATTATTAAATTATTAACAAAAATGCATGTGTTCTTTTTTACCATTTATTCTTCAGAGTGTGGTCGAACTTGTTGTTATTTGCCTGCGATGACCGTACGATGTCAATGTTTGCGTTTTCGTGTCACCCTACCGTGTTGATGTATCTACGAAACTACGGCTTCCTACGATCGCCGAAGCATCGACGATTTTGTAATTGTCTGTACTTTGACAAGTTTTTAAAAATCGTAAGACAGTAGCCGGTAGAAACGTCGTAGTGGCATCGTATGGTCGCCGTACGGAGACCCTTCGATGATCGTGCGGTCACCGCATGATTTTTATGACAACTTGGGGACAAAATATCGTATGCCCTTATGATGATTGTACGGCCTCCGCATGGCTATCGCACTGTCCGCACCGTCGATACCATAAAACTTGTACGGATATCGTGCAGTTATCATACCAGCATACCATGGCTTCCGCACGGTTATCGCGTGGCTGCCTTGCGATTGCTTCAGCATTTTTGACGGGATATATATTTGTCAACTTCAGCTGTTCTGTTTACTTCAACAATTTCATGTGAAAAGATGGCACTGATGTACCACCACTCAGACACAGCTGCGTACCTGTGTTTACGATTAGGCAGACCATACGATCAGAGCAGGCCATTATTGCTGCCCTAGCCGTTTCATATTCATATGATGCGTTTGGTAGTACACGAAAAACGGACGGCCACCTAACATCGTACAGCGATTGTAGGGAGACCACAAGGGCTCCGTCACTATTTCCACTTAAAGTCTGCAGAGACCCAACGATTTCCGTACGGTTTTGCCTCAGGACGTCGACGAAAGCCAGAGCCTACATGCATAAGGATAGAACCTGTGTAGGGACCTTTAACCTGCACAGGGGATGACTCTCCCTGCACAGGGGGCCTCCAGTTAACGTCCCGGTCCGAAGGACGGCGCACTGTATCCATGTCATCCCTGGAAATGCCACGACGGGAAGTGTTCGGACACCATTTTTTCTCACGATTTTTCAGCATTACGAAAACATGCACATGTGATATACAGATTTTTCCCAAGTTGTAAAAAATTGAACATTTTCAGCAGAAAAATTTTGATATTTTCCTATTTTTGCTAAAGACATAGATTGTGGGTACACGTTAGAAGCCGAGGCGGTTCTAACGAGTACTCACAATATATGTTTTGGAGCAAAAATAAGAAAAACAGTAGGTATACCCCTGCATACCCCAGTTTTACAATATAAAAGAGGGGTTTAAGGGGGTATACCTTTCACGGACATGTTTTCCTGATTCTCAGTTACTGATTTTCTACGATCAGTTAATATGAACCTTGAAATAGAAGAAAGAAAAAGAGAACAAAGAAGAACAAAGCGTTGACTGTCAATTAATATTTTAACCAATAATGTAATTCATTTCACATAAAATTGAATGAACAAACAGGTAAACCGGTTTTGAAAAGCTTATAATAGTCAAACCTAAATTTAGCAATAAATAGTAGGCGATCGTCATGGTTGGTTTCATAAAATCCATTCATACCTATCCACTGGCGTAATCGTATACATCACGTTAACACGACTGTGTACGATTTAATTGCGATTAAAATGACTGGTAAAATAACGTTTAACGAAAATTGTGATATTTTAGGGTTACAGAATATGGCATAATGCATACATGTAACAACCAAACCAGACCTATTGAGCGTCTCAAATTCAATGATTTGAAAGTAAAAAAAAATGCACAAAATTAATGTATATATCCCTCTAATGCCAAGCTTCATAGTATGTGCATTTCATGAGTGTGTTAGCATTATTTCATAAACGTTAGAACGGTTTGTTGACAAGACTTTAGTGACACATGTTATTCAGTGGGATCAAATGGCGAAACTCAACGACGCAACGGAGCTTCAGGATCTAAGCATTGAAGACCAATCAGTTCCAGACATAGACTGGAGTGACTTTGATTCTGATTTAGACAAGTTTGAAAATGGATCGGGCCTGCCCCAGGTGGTACGGTTTACCGAAACCAGCGATGGATCGGGAGGGGCGACACACTCGGGAGTTCCAGGATCGCTACCGGCCGGGTTGAGGATATACGCCGATCAGCCGGTGTTGTTACATTTAAGGTCGTGTAAAAGGCACGCCTCGGCGAGGACGATATATCATGATAAAGAGGGACCATACTACGAGGTCGGACAGACGCTTACAATACCAGAGGACTTTGACGGTAACTATACTTTTGTTTAGTTTTATTAGATTTAAATTTATTCTTTTGATTACGCATATCCTTTGTCTTTGTCGGTTCATCGCAAATAATATATATATCTGTACCATGGTGATAATCTGAACATTGAGAAACCGTCTTCCCAATTTCTCACACAATTTCAATGTATCTCGCCTCTATTTGCTGCTCTCTTTATTTTGCTGTATGATTTCGAGACAGGATAGGCTAGTTTCACATAGGTCGGCCAAACCATTTGTGTCATTTGTGTAGAATTCCTCTTTTACTGACATGACGTTCCATGCCATTCTGTACTAACATGTATTATGTTGCTCTACAAACGAACGGCGGGGTTCAGTTTCAGGGTGCTTGCTATGCTCAGTTCATGTGTTATTCGTTTTTGATAAGCCTGTTGTCGAAGTAGGAATACAGGTTGCCCACTTTTTCTTATCATTTTCCCACTCAATCTTTTCCAGGTTGGTTTGAGTTAGTGCCCCCAGACTTTGGCCGGGCGCCAGTGTGCACAACCATTGGTCAAGTCGCGGAAATAATGCCCAGAAAGTTCTTCACGCGCACTAAACTAAGAGCATTACGGGAAGTGACGCCAGAGGAGGGTAAGGAGGCGGGCCAAACTTTCAAAGAGCGTCGTATTCCTAGAGGAACAGTTCTGTGTGTGGAAGGAACGTTTTCGGCGAAATGGAAAACCAGCGCCACGACCGGATTGTTCAAGAAGAAAACGACAGAATGGACCACAGTTGACGTCACATATCTGAAATGCCGGGACACAGACGGCGAGGAAATACTGGTTCCCTTCTCCACTGGAGGGCGCTTTAGTGTTCTGTACGAAAAGGGAAACAAGGACAGCCGAACTGTGTTCAGGATGAAAGATCTCATTTCAGATTTCAAGTTTCCGGTGAAAGTTCGAATGGTGTTCGGGAAAGCCCCGGTCGTGCCGTGCATATTTACTGGAATGCTGATTCTGAAAGAAGCATATAAACAAGATGCAATCACAGGTTGTACAATTCTCAATAAAAGAAACGTGCTATTTGAAATTCCTGTAAACACGAAATGTGCTGTTAAAACGGCCTTAAACGAAGACTCCTATTCAAAACTTGCCACTTATTTAGACGCCCAAGGGTTGTGCCAAAAGTTTGCCGGTTCATACTCGAGTTTGATCAAGCTGTCTCCGAAGATGGACACGGACCAAGAGATGGTCCAACACATTCCAACGGAAAAGCGAAAGAAGCGTGACGAATCGCTGAAAACGTTGGATTTGATAAACAGTATAAGCGTTACAGATGATGAGCCGAGCGATTTCTATATGAAGGAGTCCTCGGATTCCGACTCATTGCAGAGCGAAGAGGCGTCACCCCTGGCCCACGGGCAAATGATGGAACTCACTGAAATAAAATTGCCAAGACAGAGCAAATACTTCACCAATTGTTGAGTCAGCATAGAATAGTTGGAAGTACCCTGCCTTTTTGCCCTCTTTTGAAGCATTCGCTTTGTTCAATAGCAGCTATTTCTCAATGCTACGAAACAATGTAAAAGGCCAATTATTCAAAGTTTGTGGACCCCATAGTCGCTGAGAAACACGGACGATGATATTGTAAAGTTTAACAATGAGTCAGTTAAGCAGAACCATCAATCACAATGCTTTTCTATATACCGTTCATATTGGAATTGCGCATTATGCTTACATATTGAACGTTGTCACACTTCTTTTTAACTGTCTCATTATGATCATATACATGTGCATGTACGAGGGGAAAGCAAAAAGTTCGTGGACTTTGTCAATAAAATCAAAAGTATATATGCGATTTCTCTGAAATTACCGTATGTTTGCGATCAATTTAATATAAACAAGCATAGAAATTGTCAGACAAATCGCTTGATAAACATCGTTTCTAGGGCAATTCGTTTGATGCGTATCAGCGCTACCCGGAGCACGCCAAGACGTTAACGTCATTTGTCAACGGGTGTTCTGTATACACTGGCCGAGTCAAAAGTTCCTATAAAAACATTATTTCTCATTCGACTTCGAGCAAATTTTCATCTATTTATTCCCCATCCGTGAAGGATTATAGTAGAAAGTTTAAGGCAAATGGCTAGAAAAATTTAGTTTTTATGACAATTTCTGCGACAGACGCTAGGATTATACGGGGCATGCCATGACGTTAAAGTTGTTCGCGTAGATTTTTGTGCTTACTTGTTGTTTTTAACAGCTATTTCGTTGTGACTAACACTTTGCACATCATTGAACACTGTTGTGTGCTTCAGTTCTGATGTGTCTCTAGCTGTTTGTAACAAATCAGACGTTTCTGTAGGTTTTATTCGGAAGTCTCACACAAATTTTATCTATGTGCAAATTTCCGCCATTTACCAGTAACGTCATTTTTATTTTTACTAAATTTTTGCTTAGACTTGTCTTTCAAAAAGTGTCGCTGTAGCGTTGTCTTTCGAATGCGAGAACTGAAATTTCACATTTCAAGCCGAATTACATCATTATACCCCCGGCATTTATGCCGACGGGTATATAGCTTTCGCTTTTCCGTTCGTTAGTTCGTTTCTTCGTTCGTAATTCCGGAACGTTCGTAGAATTTATGTCAAAGTTTTGGTTAAAGTATCTCTAGAGGTGTATATCTCATAAACCAATGGTCAGAAACTATTCATATTTGGACCATAGGTACCCTATAGGGTTTGCTTTATTTCCATGAGGTCGGGTCCCAGGGTCCATGCCCGGGGGGTGGGGCTGGAGGTCAAAATCTAGGTCACCTTTAAAATGTGCTGTTTACAATGATACTGTTTCTTCTCTAAGTCCATATCTTAACAAACAATCATAGGAATGTATTCTTATTTAGTTCATAGATGCCTTATAGGGTTTTCTTTCAATATCAATGGTACCATCCCCAGGGGTGGGGCTAAAGGTCAAAATCTAGGACACATTTATAATATGATAGAGACCATGATAAATTTTCTGTTAGTCTATTTTCTTGACATCAAATAAGTCTTGTCAGAAAGCATTCATGCTTAGACCATAGGTACTGTGTAAGGTTCAGACTCTAGGGTCCATGTGCGGGGGGTGGGGCTAGAGGTCAAAATTTAGAACATCTTTAAAAATTGTATTTTCTGTACTTTTTATCGCACCTGCTTATAGCAGGGTGCGATATAGGAGTCCAAATTTCCGTCCGTCCGTTCGTCCGTTCGTCCGTCCGTACGTCCGTCCGTCCGTCAACATTTACGTCGAAGTTTGGTTTTCTCGACATCAGAGATAGCTGCGAGTCTGAAACCTTGCATAGTAATTGTCCCTGACATACCCTTCAAGCACGCACCTTAACCCGGTGGCTTTGACCTATATTTCACGGTCCACTGACTTTGAAAATTTTTACGTCGAAGTTTTGTCAACATTACGTTTCTCGACATCAGAGATAGCTGCGAGTCTGAAACCTTGCATAGTAATTGTCCTTGACATACCCTTCAAGCACGCACCTTAACCCGGTGCCCTTGACCTATATTTCACGGTCCACTGACTTTGAAAATTTTTACGTCGAAGTTTGGTTTTCTCAACATCAGAGATAGCTGCCAGTCTGAAACCTTGCATAGTAATTGTCCCTGACATACCCTTCAAGCACGCACCTTAACCCGGTGGCTTTTACCTATATTTCACGGTCCACTGACTTTGAAAATTTTTACGTCGAAATTTTGTCAACATTACGTTTCTTGACATCAGAGATAGCTGCGAGTCTGAAACCTTGCATAGTAATTGTCATTGACATACCCTTCAAGCACGCACCTTAACCCGGTGCTCTTGACCTATATTTCACGGTCCACTGACTTTGAAAATTTTTATGTCGAAGTTTGGTTTTCTCGACATCAGAGATAGCTGCGAGTCTGAAACCTTGCATAGTAATTTTCCTTGATATACCCTTCAAGCACGCACCTTAACCCGGTGCCCTTGACCTATATTTCACGGTCCACTGACTTTGATAATTTTTACGTCGAAGTTGGGTTTTCTCAACATCAGAGATAGCTGCATGTCTGAAACCTTGCATAGTAATTGTCCTTGACATACCCTTCAAGCCAGCACCTGAACCCAGTGCCCTTGACCTATATTTCACGGTCCACTGACTTTGAAATTTTTTTTTGTCGAAGTTTGGCTTTCTCGACATCAGAGATAGCTGCATGTCTGAAACCTTGCATAGTAATTGTCCTTGACATGCCCTTCAAGCACGCACCTTGACCCGGTGCCCTTGAACTATATTTCACGGTCTGTTGACTTTGCCCGATGCAGGTGCGATATCGACCTCCGCGGAGTTCTTGTTTTAACCGCCATGTGTAGAAATCATTCATACTTGCACCATAGGTACTCTATAAGGTTTGCCTTGTTCCTAATGACATAACACTGTAGGTTCCATGCCCAGGGTGGGGCTAGAGGTTAAGATGTAGGACATCTCATATTATTTTTTTTATTAATATTATTAAAGAATGACATTCTATTTTCCATCTAGGACCGAGGACCTGACCCTCAATGTCCGCGATCAAGTCCTAGATTGAGTATACAAGTCAGCTCTGTATACTGCTCTATAATAGTTTGTCATTCTACTACACTCCTCCCCCCCCCCCCCCCACACACACACATACACACCTGTCAATGCTTTTAGACAGTGCTTTTTGCAAATTCAAATTTTAAAGATTTACTTGTTTAGGGTGCTCTTTTTAATTCAGGAATTGAGATTCAATGTGTCAGTGAACATTCTGGGTCGGGCGCGGTGGGCTTAGGGCTCGGGGTGGGGAGCTACCAGCCGGGGGTATACGTGCCTCTCAAGGCACTTTTTCTAGTTATCAATATTTCCATGATTTAAGGGGATTTAGAAATGACATTTTTTAAAATATTTTTATATTTATAAACACGTTAACAGAGATTTTACGGCGTGCTCCGGGGTAGCAAACCCCACGTGTTTGTCGATGTAATTTGACCAATCAAAAATAAGATTCGACAAATAACATTTTACATGAATGTCGACAACAGACCATTATTACACTTGTGAAAATACAAAAACAATCGGACATCAATTATAAAAGTTATTAAGAAAGTCCACGAACTTTTTGCTTTCCCCTCGTACTTCTCATCAAGATTTTGTTTTGTTGCCAAATCAAAATTTTGTTATCATTTTGATATTATACATAATCACCGCCCTTCAAAGGGGCCACCATTTACTAGCAAATGGCACGGCACGTTTGTCATGTATGTTGGGCAGTCGTACTGCAAACTTTTTGGAATGACCTGGTCCCGAAGTTATAAAACTTTTTTCATGCTCAGCTCAGCTGAGACTAAAATTTATCCTGCTCATAAATGTTAAAATGCCAACAATTGTTGGCATTTTAACATTTATTAGCAGGATAAATTACAGGCTTTGGCATTCTAAACCTTCAATTTCAATATATTTTGGGTTATTTGGTATTTATGAGCAGTTGAAATTTCATGCTCAGCTGAGCTGAGCTTGAAAAAAGTTTTATAACCTTGGGGCCTGGTAGCATAAACCAAACCTTGATTATTATCAAACTAAATTTTCAGTAGTGTATGCAATTTCACAGAATGAGCTACATCTAAACCCGTTTCGAAGTTCTATGCAGTGTGAAACATTATTTATTATTGCGTTTTGATGCTTGAAATACAGAAAACTTAACAGATAACAATTTTCGTCTTTGCTGTATCCCCCTTAGACAGTGCATCCTGGTGTATTCAGAGGTCCCTGTAATAAAACTGGTAGAAAATTTGACTTCTATATCCATATTTTATAAAAAGGTACAAGTTGGCAAAGATCAGGAAAAGGCGCAATCAGAAAAAGATTCCCACTCCAAAAACCGAGGTGGGAAAAAACCAAACTAACAATCAGATACTTATACCATGAAACATATCGTAAGCCGAATGGGCAGCTATTTTCCCCAATAGGTGGCCACTCAGTTAACTTAACTAAAACTATGAAAACACATATAAGGCGCCAACAGCACAATTTTTTTTTACACACCAAGACATAAAACAAAAAGAACCACCACAGAAGTATCGCCTTGGAACGATCAGTAACACAAAGTTACTGGCGGGATTAAACCAGTTTTACAGGCGCCTAACCTCGCCCTCAGCTTCTGCAGTGGTTCTATTATACACAAATATGAATAAGAAATAAGGAAAATCATGTTAAGAAAATAGTATACATAGGTACCAACATATAACATGTATAACGGAAAGCAGGGTGAGCAGCTATTGAAGGTAAGGTGGTCACAGTGCTAGCTTGGACAGAACAAGTAAAATGCAGAGGGCTAAGTGAACAGCCAAATGATATTCGGGTGGCCACAAAGTCATGCAACATGAAACACATAATTGGAATAACTTGGATTTTGAACCACAACAGCAGTACCGCCTTGGAACGGTCAGTTATAAATAATTGGGGGCTTAAACTCTACCTAACTTCAAGTAAGCGCCCGCATAAAGTAACGCGCCTACATTCCAACAGGAATGTAAGTTTTCGGCTTAAGCGTTGCCTTAAACCAGGCGAGCGTTCCTTATATAAGATAAGATAAGATAAGATAAGATTTATTTTGAGTCGGCAAGTATCATAACAGTACAACATAAGCTCTGATGAGCTTTTTAACCGACTAAACTATCATTGGTTTGAAAATTGTTCTACACTGTGTCAGCCTCGATCCAAAGTCTGACTTCCTTCATTGTGAGCTCACTAGACTTACAGCCTAAGTTTTCCCCCAGATCTATACGTTTATCAGATGGGGAGCGCGGTGAGCTGGAGGTGGACTTGAATTGCGAATCGAGAGGTCCATTGTTCGATCTCCAAACGTCCCACAGCACTGGTAAATACACAGGAAGCGATTGCTCCGCCCCGACATTACTGAAATAGTATTTAAAAAGTGTTGACTTAAAAAAAAAAAAAAAAAAAAAAAAAAAAAAAAATCCTGGCCAGGTTTCTTGATGATCGAAAAAGAATTTATTTTTGTTTCTATCTCTTCAATAAGGGAAATAAAAATATACGTCTATGTCATACAAGAAATGATCACCTTTAAGTCTATGTCATACAAGAAATGATCACCTTTAAGTCTATGTCATACAAGAAATGATCACCTTTAAGTCTATGTCATACAAGAAATGATCACCTTTAAGCTGAGAAAAAGATGGGGTCTAGAGACAGACTAGAAAACAAAACAAATATATATAGTATTACTTTCACGACTTTGTTCAAAATAGCCCCAAAAGCTGAAGCTTAACTGCTGCTGACCGGAGATAGCCTCTCAGTGTAATGTATTACTTTGTCACTGGGTGTTCACTGCGTCCCGGTATAAAGCCAGTTAGACTTTTTGGTAAAACGGATTTGTTCTAAATGCTCATTAACAGAGTCGGCAATACCATAATTTCATGATTTATAGATCGCATCAAATAAATACTACAAAACTGCATTACAACTACAATTTTCTATTATGAAATTCTACAAATGGCTTCATAATTGAGAATCTAATCAATTCAGTGTCACAATCCTTGTTTGTTTGTTTGAATCGATGGTTAACATCCTAGTCAACAGCTATGATCATGTAGGGACGTTGCCTCCTTTATGGGACTTGTACCGAAAGGCGTCATGACATCCAAAAAGTGTAACCACCCAACCAAGCCAATAAGGCTTATATGTATCGACTTGAAACCACTTTTCCTGGGCAGACTCAGGCCTGAGCGGTCAATCAGTAATGAGATGGTCAGTCATAAGAGTATAAAGCTTTGCCTGGAGACGCAAGCGGCCCATCTATTTCTTTAGGTCCCAATGGGCGGGGGCCTAAAGAAATAGATGTAGAAAAAATCTGATTTCAAACCAAACTAAACTAAATTTTATTGAGACCTTTTTATATTAGAACCAGGTATACACCCAGTGTTTGCATGCAACACTGACTGGAGCAAAATTTCGTTCACAAATTAGAGTTTAGTGTTTGTAGTGATATCTTTAGAACTCTTTTCATCTTTGTGGGGCTTTGACTTCAGCTTATCTGTCGATTGTTTATTATGGAACTGCCCCTCGAAAGGGTTTATGTATATATGATTTTCTATATTGTCAGCTGATATAAGTTTATCTTTTCTTCGATTTAGTAAAGGTTTATCCGTCGATTTTGTGGAAACCTGGTTCTCAAATGGTGTTATAAACAAGTCTTTCTCAAGCTGTTTCATATCAAATGACTGTGAATGTCCAGGCTTTACTTTATCTACTCCTCTTCTTGGCGAATTGCTCGGAATTGGTTGCTTATGAGCTTGTTTCTTAGGCTTCTGTGATGCAGGTTCTTTGTCGTCCTGTTTCATCGGAATATTCTGTCGAAACTTGATCTCACGTGCGTATTTATCAGCTGCTCCACCACTCATGAACATAAGCTCAGGTCGCAGGGATCCAGTCTCTAACAAATCCTTCCCGTTCAAGGCCCGGACAAACTGGGGGTACGGCAGGACCGGCAGTTCCATGAGTTTTCTCGATCCATCCAAACAAGAGGCAATAACTGTTCGCTCTTGAATGATATCACACACTTTAACAATCCCAGTGAAACCGCACGGTTTCGAAGGTGGGTCACCTATTAACACCTGTAGCACCAAAGGTCTTGTGAAGGCACCCATTGTAACAAGTTGTTTCAGTGTGTAGGCATAAGCATTTTTGTCACTGACGACACTTTTAGGAGTTACAGCTTTACCCTCAACTATATAGAAGTCCCCTTGTACATCGAATGGAAATAGTGCCTCTAATCCTTCCTCCGCGACACAAACGAGGCAGCGGAGTAATTTCCGCTTTGTCACGTGCTTGTTGTCTTTATATTTCACGTAATCTTCATAAATATTATGAACATAATATAGTCCAGCCGGATAGTTCAGTTTTTCATACATTATATCATTGGGGTTCTTCACAGTTTCAGGGTTTAACATGGAAAATCCTGGCAATTTCTTGGTGGACAGGAAGGAGACTGGCATCACTCTGGCAAGACTGGAAATTGTGTTTATAGGCACAGATTCCTCTTCTAGAACACGGAACCAGCCTGGAATTTAGATTTAGGAAGATAATATCGATATAAGAGGAATATTTTACAATTGTTGCCCTGGAGTGAGGGTGACATGACGATTTGTTAACCCGAGGCAGGTAACAGAATAGCACCCTCCGCGTGACCTGGTCTGGACCAATCAAAATCTACACTCAGACCATAAATATTAATGAGGTATGATAATAAATACATTCGTCAAGCTGACCGTCATTGACCGAAATTTGCGAATAGAAGCTGTAACATGCAAGTCTATCGGGTTTAAGTTCCTAAATGGCCTTGATTAACCACACACCAACAATCCATAACTTTCAAGATCAACATTCAAGATCAAAACGCCTTGTAGTAAGCAGATAAACACAGGAATTTAAATAGGCGGATACAGGTATTTGATGCGACGCTTCTTCAGGTATCTGATCGCAAAAATGACGTGTATTGTATGATCTTGTATCCACTGGCTTATCACGGATAACTACGCTTTTTAAAAAGTGTACACTTTCTGCTTTCTTTTAAATGTAAATCTAATCTAAAAGTGTACACTTTCTGCTTTCTTTTAAATGTAAATCTAATCTTCATACTGTTTTGCCTTAATCCTTAACTTAAATTTAATAGCATGCATTTTCCATTTCTATTTCAATTATCTGTCACTGAGTGTTATTTTTTAAAACAAAAATATAAGATAGATTTAGATGATGGCTAAATAGACACTTTTAAAAACAATGTTCTTTTACATAATATTCTAAAACAATGTTATCAGGCAATTAAATACAAATCTAAATTGTTCCGCGTTAGAACGAGTCGCGTTATAACGGGACTGAAGTGTACCTGGATAATCAACAGGGAAGAATACCATAGAATCTCCTTCCTTGTACCTCACCCCTTCTTTGTTGACATCCCTGCCCACGGTCTCCAGACTGGACACGTTTCTGGCCACTACCTTCACCCCCTTAACTTCCTTGTACAGCAATAGCGGCTGGTCCAGGGCGGAGCTAGAGTCCGCCGGCTTCCCGTCCGTGTGTATCTTGACAACTGCAGGTAGGGAAACGTCCTCGACGAGCTCCTTCAAGTCCATGGGTCTCTCCGCCCAGACCAGTGGGTGAATTCGTGATAAAGATTTCGTCGGGCTTTCGGCCATATTGTGGTGTGTTTAAAGTTGTAGAGATAACGCGTTTACCCCAGATGACCGTTTATAAACAGCTTAATTAGCTCTCCAACTTTCACTGTGTTTTTATCTCAGGCATCCCATGTCCGTTCATGCTCCTGAAAACAACCGCGGATACGAGTAGTTGAAAGTCATGAAGTCGGATCTTCGTCATAAAATGATTCCTAGATTCAACCTTTCTTAAAATCAAAGTGCGGTAACATCCATATTTTTCCTCACTTTTTCACCTGGATCATTCAAGAATTTGAGTTTAGCCACGCGCATAACCGACAATTTCTCCTTATATGTATTTTAACGTAATTACATCCTAAAAAGATAAATCGATAGTATAGTTAAACTGTTTAGAGCTTCCCATGAAAAGAAATTTTCCAATTTACTAACAATATTTGAATGTGACTGCCACCTCATGCGAAAAGTGCATTGATCAAACTCCATAAATAAATGTATGTACTTTTCATTCAAATGGTCATAGGCGAGAGTCATCATGGTCATAGGTGTAGTTGATACTGTCATCCATGTACTTGTGCATCAAATAAAAACTAACAATATAAGAAATTCTATTAAACACATTTTGAAGTCAAAAACGACACGACAAAAGTGTACACTGAAAAAAAGTTATAAGAGGCCACTTTTCAAACTCATTTTTTGTTTCTAAGCCATGTTCAAAATTGCACGATTTTTTTGCCAAAAGACGTGTCTTTCAAGTAAGTTAAGTTCCAAAGTGTTAAGAAGTAATTTTCTTTTACTAAAGGCGTTTTTGGAGTAAAAATGCAAAAATCAATGTTTTTAAATAAAAAATTGGATACAGCACACCATTTATTGAAATTAGGAACGGGTGTCATCAAAGGGGTCGTTACGGCTCGGAAAAACATCAAACATTCGAATTTTCTCTACTGGTAGAATTTTTATGCATTTTTAAAAATCGCCAATTTTGAGATTTTTTGAAAAATTCATAAATGTGCCTCTTAAACATGTTGACCCCTGTTAAATTCACTTGATGAGGCCTGGAAATGAGAGATCTAACTTGACTTAGGCCATTTTCGAGGACCAACAGGTCAAGGCTGCCGCACACTTCCGGTTTCAATGCCAATTTCTAACGAACAAAATAACAAAATTTGTGGACGATTTTTTTAATTTTCAAAGTTTATCAGAGTCTAGTATTTGACCTAAATAATCGCTGAAAATTTCAATGCCGTGCTGCTGATAATAACGCAACTGGAGAAGAACAAAGTTGGTATGCAAATTGTATACAAAAGCTGAATTCCTGTTATTCAGGTTGTTGTCTTCTTGCATGTACAAAACAGAAAAGAAGATTTTTATGGCAGCAACACTTTTGACTTAATTTTATTTCGCATCATGGCTGTCAGTAGCACTTTCAAATAAATGAAAATGTAAAAACACAACGCATAATATGACATTTAATTTGATGTTAATAAAGTGTGACTTTTTGAAATAGGGTACCTTTACACATGCTTCGTCTGTGTGAGAAGTATCACGCATTTTGGAATGCAGAAACTCACAGAACCACTGTTAGACATTGGTTTATTCGTATGATCATGAATTTTAATTGATCGTATTTTACTTTCTGAACTAGAAGAAAAAATATGAGGTGGCCTCTTATAACTTTTTTTCAGTGTATACAAGCACAGTTTATAAACATAGATTGGGGAATTGTTGTATTTCGTATGAAGAACAACATTTTGAGTAAAACCAAATGCTGCTCAGTTTGGGTTTGCTACGTAACTGTTCTATAGCTTTGCTTTTGCATATAAAATACAAATGTACTCTAATTCGCAGCTGAACAGTGTATTCACATATTCAAAACGCCAGCTTTCTCTTAACGAGGCTCAACTATATCTGATCCTTACTACACTTTTTCAATGATTTTCTTTCTTTTTTTTTTCGAAGTCACTATCTGCACGCAATCTCAGTTTTGTCTTTCAAATAAAATATCTGCGCCCCAATCTAACCCATGGTGGTCTCTCATTGAACCTAATAATGCAACCATTGTTAAAACACAACGTCTCTTATAACAAAATCACCTTCATTATAAAACACTTTGACTGGATGCACCCAATTTTGCTGATACACAACAAAGAAACACACAACATTCTTGTAGTGAATAAAAGCTACATGTATTCTTATCGAAATTTCCGACCAGGTCCGACACTTACCGAGCTGTACAATCACAGAAAGATGACTAGAGGCTGGAAATTTAGAATTGAATTGTACTATCCGTGTTGATGTTGGTGTTGTTGATGATGATGGCCTCGATTTGTGCTTCCCAATCGATAGACTGGCTCAAGTCCTTAAAACATTTTTTTTCATAAAGTGTCTTAGTGCTAGTCTATTTCAAGTACGAGTAGCTAATCTACTTCTGATGGCTCAGTTTTCAGTCTGAATCATCTGATTAGAAGAAGATAGCATTTGTTGATATATTAAGGAATTTCACTATAAATGATTATGCATCATTTTATTATCATTTTTTTTTCTCAAAACAACAATGTTTCAGACTGTAGCCAGTCTACCCAGTCGACGATTGCAATTGTATCTACGCATTGGGATCTCGAAATGACGAAAAGTACACGTCCAAGGACGGAAACCATAGCCCAGCCGAGAACTAGATACTGACCTGGACAAGGACCACCAGCATTATGAGTTTGTGACATAACCGATGACCTTATCGCAGACAATTAAACTAGAAATCCGACAAAAGATGACATCAGCGAATTGCGACAGAAATATAGTACACATGCATGTGCATCTTGATTCGGACCGACCGACTATAATTGCGGCGGACAGTGCTCCAGGAGCGTGCGTAGCTTCAAATGGCTTTCCAGACAAAATTGCTTCAAATACCCCAGATCATGGCTTTGGCAGCTTCAAAGGTGCCTTTTGCAGTGCCCACGATAAAACGGCACATTTTTATCCCCGTGATACATGTACATGGCTAGTTAGTGTCCACTTTAGATCTCCAGGATTTAGGCTATTTTGGAATAAGGCCTAATAACTGACAACCATGGACCCGAGTACAGCGATTAGCAGTCTGGTCATATTGTTGACTGCCTCTATGTGTAGAGCTGTACCAGACTGCTCAGAGGTGCTGTTCAAGACAAACATACAGGAGATGGTGGACAGACCGATCATATTTGACAAACCCTTGCTGACATGGCTTAAAGGAACTTTGGTGAGCTTGAGTTTTATTTCTTCTTCTTGTTGCTGCTGTTTTTGCTGATGTTGTTGTTTTCAAGCTTTCGCAAACAAAATAACTGCAAGCCATTGCTATATGCGCGCATCAAACGTTAAACGCGCGTCTCATACACGCTTAGGGCACGTTACTGAATATCTTTAAAATCGGAAAGCACATGCGTGCCTAAAACTGTGCGCCAAACGCGTTCAAAGCGTATTCAGTGCACCTGTAACGTCCGAGACACGCCGAGCTTCTAGAAAATTTCCCAACATGATTAAAAATCTTTTGAGGCAAAACGCGCCTAGAACGCGCACCGAACTACAGCGACGTATATCGGCGTACATCAAGCGTACAAAAACGTGTCTTGGACGTGCTTCTGATGTATGTTTTAGTCAATACGCCCGGTGCGCTTTTTGGCTTATACACTAATGTGTGACTGCTAGTTTACCGGGCAAACGGCATGTTAGCTTAGGTTTGGCACATTCGGTGCTGTCGACAGAGACTTTTTTGTCTGACACGTGAGTAGTTATGGATGGCACTCTGGGTACCGTTTTTCATTTTTTGAAAACTTCTGGGTACCCATAGGTGCGCACCCTGGGTCTCAGTTTATGAACTAGCTAAGTTGCATGTGTAGGTAAGTATCCTTGAGTTAAGACAAGCCTGCACATCTGCTCATCTGCACATTTGCACATCTGCTCATCTACACATTTGCACATCTGCTCATCTGCACATCTTTAGAGACTATGAGATAACTGACATAGTCAAGTTTTTCTGTAGGTAAGTTCCATTACGAAATTAAGAAAGGGCCTTTTCAGTGAGGAATATAAGTCCGATTTCAGAAAATTTGCTCAAAAACGACCACGTACTTCATGTGATTATTTTTCTAACTGTATCTGTATTGCCAAACATTTTCCTGACAAGACTGGTTAAATGCTTATGAAATCATTTCAAGTGAAAGATCATTTATACTAACTCACAAAGTTGGCCAAAACTGATAAAAAGTTAAAGCTAACATAATGCTATCTTCATGTGTTAAAGCGTGTACCCATCAAATTCAACAAATTGAAGCATTTTTGTTTCAGTAACGCTTAGTCCTTTTTATTTGTCACCAAAATGTATACAACAGTGAACTGCGCAAGTTTTAAATATAAAAAGTAGTCACGCATACACTTTGAATGCAAGTTGTAACTTCAACACATAGAAGCTTAGCTTCTAGTATATACAATGTTTATGTTAATTTTGAACTGTCCAGAGAACATATAAACATGACCCTGCAATGCTGCAGAGATATGTTTTGATAGAGATTAAGAACCAAGATAACCTATGAAGCTGGCTGAACAAATTTTGTTCAGTTTCTTGCCTTTATATACCATACTGTTTTTACCCTCTTGTGTTCCTGGGTAGCCTTATTTGATTTTGCATTAGTATCCACATCTACACAAACATAGAGACTTCAAGTAAAATGCCTCTTTGTTTTATTATTATTCACAGATAAGCATAGGTCATTATAACTTTATTGTCTACGCGCCAGCGCGTAGACTACTCTAAAGTTTGAGATTGACCTACTTACAAGACAACTCCTACATTTCGCTACAACTGCAACTGCACGTTTGAGTCTAGTGGCTTGACCATCGTGTTAGTAGGATTCCGGGTCGTTTCGCCAAGGACCGTGTAAACACCCAAAACACCCATGCAAACCTCCCTTTGGTTGGTAACATTTGTACCAATGGTGCACTAGGTACCAAAATGGGGCAAATTTTTAAACTCGTGGAACTGGTGCATGATTGCATTCTATCTAAGCAACAACGGAATGAAATGAACCGACGGCATTGTGACGCTATATAGTCAGGTATGAAAGCTTTGACCGCGCCCCACCTGCCGTGTAGCCAATTACATTCTAG
Source organism: Rugalucina vietnamica (assembly GCA_964017185.1). Taxonomy (NCBI): domain Eukaryota; kingdom Metazoa; phylum Mollusca; class Bivalvia; order Lucinida; family Lucinidae; genus Rugalucina; species Rugalucina vietnamica. The sequence continues at coordinate 2,981,586 of OZ024873.1, forward strand.
CCAAGCCACAATGGAATGAAACGAACCGACAGTATTGTGACGGTCGATCGTCAGGTATGAATGCTTTGACCGCGCAGCGTTTTATTTCTGTTCAGTCACATGAACCACGATGAAATGGGAGTACGGTCAGATTCTTTGACATTCTAGTTTATATATGCGAAGCGTAGACCAAGCTTTTTGTTAAAGCTTATACTTGTATAACTGAAGTTTTCAAAGATGATTAAAATTTGTGAATGGAAATTTGCATATGGAAATCCATTCTCATATCAAAAGTAAGAAAAGTGTTGCAATTATTTTATTGAATGTAATACAATTTACTTAAATATCACAGTTACAGTTAAAAAGAAAATAAATAAACACATTTTTTTTGCTTGAATATTTACAGAAAAGTTTTATCAATTTTATAGTTGATATATTTGTACATTCAAGGGGAATTATCGATATTGGTTTTTTTTTTTCTGAGAAAAGTAGGTTAGCATTTTCAGAAAATTATAAAACTGAAAGTAGATAATTTTCGGAAAACGACGCATGAATGAAAATCGACAAAAGGTTTTGTATTTAAATAGTTTGTGTTTCACATTATAAATTAAACTGATATATAGTATTTTCAAGAGCTGAATTATTCATTCACTCAATACTGACACATTCTGTACTTCTTCAGACATGAAGGATTTTTACATGACATTACTAAGTGACAGTTCTATGAACATGTTCCCGTCAAATAAACCCAGCAGACATTTGACGTCAGTTGGACGTCAGATAGACGTCAGACTCCGACGTCATAATGACGTTGGATTTAGGTTGATTTTGAAAGTTTGTTTGACGTCAAAAACAGACGTCATTCTGACGTCAAAAACAGACGTCATTCTGACGTCAGAAAAACAACGTTGGTTTGACGTCTCAAATGTGACGCCATAATGACGTTGGGGTTAGGTTGATTTTGAAAGTTTGTTTGACGTCAAAAACAGACGTCAATCTGACGTGCTAAAACCGATATCGTGAATGCTTGTTCGCAGTTTAATTAACATTCTGAAATCCTGAAGTGGATTCAGTAGTGCGGTGATGCACTATTGTTATTCCCTTTTTGATAGAGTTATTCGGGAAAATGTTTAAGATGTTAAATCAGTCTGATGTTGGTATATCTTATATTCATGTCAAATTTTATTGTTATATGGTGCTAAAACAAATAAGACATTAGTGTAAATAATAAGACTATTGTGAACAATCAATAATTTAAAATGGTGAAATAAGTATTAAAATATACAAATTTCATTTTCGTCTTAATAGAAGGTTTAATAATTTAGTGAAAGACTTTATTTTGATTAACAAATAATTATTTTTTTTTTCTAAATTAATTAAGCATGGTGATTTCCGATACGAGACCTAGATATGGCTTTTTTAAAAGTGGCAATGTTGAAATTATTATTTGAATTTGATGTTGTTACATTTGCGCAAGAAATTATGTCAGTTCAAGGGCAGCTAACTCTGTCGACATATGACGTTAGACTTAAGTTTGAATCCGGCGTCATTTCGACGTCATATCAATACGTCCACTGACGTCAGGACTGGACGTCAGGTGGACGTTGGTTATTGGTTGTATGACGTCGTGACCAAAATACAACCAATATCCGACGTCAAGTTGACGTCAGATGCCTGCTGGGGACGTGTTTTTCATATATGTCGACAGAGTTAGCTGCCCTTAAACTGATATAATTTATTACACATATTATGTATTATCATATGACGTCGCTGTTTTCCAGTGGATAACGTAATGTCATAAAAATCGTATGACCACACGTGTAATAACACTTTTGCGGGAATACGTAATGTCATTGACGACGTCCGTAACAACAATGTAAATTTTCATTGAAAATATGTCCACTTCGAAGGCGATAAAATCCTATTTTAGAAGTCATATGATAAAACGAATCTTACACTCGTGGTCATTTCATATGACATTTATTAAACTCGCTGAAGGCTCGTTTAATAAATTTCATATGAAATGACCACTCGTGTAAGATCCTCTATATAATATCAAATTCAAATAATAATTTCAACCTTGCCACTTAAAAGTCATATCTGAGTCTCGTATGGGAAATCCCATATTTCGCCCTCATGCTTAATTAATGAAGAAAAAAAATGATTATCTATTAATCAAAATAAAGTCTTTCACTAAATTATCAAACTTTCAATTAAGATGAAAATAAAATTTGTATATTTTAATATTTATTTCACCATTGTTCAGAATAATCTTATTTCTCACACTAATGTCTTATTGGTTTTAGCACCATAAAGTAATAAAATTTTGCTTAAATAAGATGTACCAACATCAGGCTGAATTAATATCTTGAACATTTTGTATGTTCCGAAAAACTTAAACATTTTGTATATCCCGAATACATTATGTATATCCAAGTACTGGTTAAGGTGGACCCAGGAACGGTGTCAAACGAAAAACAAAAACAAAAAAATCAACCTAGTACTGGTTTTTACCCAGGAACGGTATTACAAAAAGCAACCCCGGTTTGAGCCTTCGGGTGCTCGCCGGGAAAAGCAACCTCCAAGTTCTGGTTCTACCCAGGAAAGGTAACTAAAAGCAAACCCTAGTACTGGTTGGTTCCCAGGAAGAAAAAAACCGAAAAACTCTATCAAAGGAGTGAAAGGGACTATCAAAAGTGCATCACTGCTCTTCTGAATCCACTGTTATTCAAAAATGCGAAAAAATATACACCTTAAACTATTTATATGACATGAATTCAAACGTCGTTTTTAGGACGTCAGATTGACGTCAGCTTTCAGACGTTAAACTGACGTTGGCTTTAGCACGTCAGATTGACGTCTAGTTTTGACAACAAACAAACTTTCAAAATCAACCTAACTCCAACGTTATTATGACGTTGGAGTCTGACGTCAATCTGACGTCCAACGGACGTCAAGTGTCTGCTGGAAGTAACATAGAAAAAAAAGAAAGGAAGAAAGCAAAAGAAACACACGAAACGAATGATCTGATTTTTACCCAAAGTGAAGTTTCATTAATTTGCACACCACACATGGTCAGAAGTATGAAAAACACAAGGTCTAAATCACGTCTTGATTACGACGTCTAACTGACGAACTAGTTTGACGTCAAAACAACGTCCAATCCAGACGTCCAAAAGACGTCAGGAAATGACGTCTGATAGACGTTGGAAATTGGTTATATGACGTCGCGACCAAAATATAACCAATATCTGACGTCAAACAGACGTCAGGTGCCTGCTGGGAACAGTCTGAATTTACTGTAAGATTGGATCATCCTATTAAAATTGACGTGGAAAACTGGGAGGTTGCCTTGGTTGAAATTGCAACACCATCTGAAGTTCTCAACATAACAGTAGAAAACAACTATTTCTTTTTGACTTTCCTAGACCAATCCAGTTTACGCAGAGTTGGAAATCAAAACATCACAGAGATATGTAGCAGTGAAAACGGCTGTTATAACTTCAAACTAACAATTCCAACTGGAAATTATGAGTCACATGAATATCTAGCTGAAGAAATGCAGAACTCCATTGACAACTTTGAAAAATGCATACTGAAAAAAATTCAATGCCCACATTACTATGACATATGATCATTTGAGTCAACGTTTCAAAATATCAGCCCAAAACGAAAGGCTGGTTAGGCTTTTATTCCCAAAACCATTTGCTCAAATCTTAGGATTAGATTCATCATTTGTCGAAAAGCCTATAGGTAATGAGCAAAATGTGTTTAAGTTCAATGCAAAGTTGAATCACAATTTTAGCAACTTCTATGTTTATTCTGACATTGCAAGTTTCACTTTTATTGGTGATACTGTAGCACCTATTTTACGAGTTGTTCCATTTCAAAGTAAATCAGATTCATATTTCTTCTATAAAGAATTTAAAACTCTGCACTATGTTTCTGTTTCAAAATCTATTGTAGACCAAGTGCACATTACATTAAAAACAGAAAATGGTATGATTGTTCCTTTTGTAACAGGCAAAACGATTTTAAAATTACACTTTCGTAGAAAGAAAAACTAGTATAAATACAATCTAAGAGTTTGTAAAATTATCAGTTTTGTACAACACGCTTAAGAGATGACTTCTTTAGAAAAACAGACAAAACAATCCTGCAAGGCTATGGAAGAATCTAAGAAAACACCTGTGACACAGAAACCGAGTGGATCTCATGCAAGTTATGCACAGATCAGAAACCTTACGAAAAGGTTGAATATAGGGATCAACCATGGTTTTCAGTGTTCAAACATTCGATGGATCACGAGGAAGGTGTTTGAACACAAGGCCGCAGGCCGCGTGTTCAAACACCTTCCGAGTGATCCAGCGAATGTTTGAACACTGAAACAAACCATGGTTGATCGCTATTCTTGCATTTTCACTCTAATCCACTTAAAATCTCTTGAAAATAACATTAGCAACGTAAAACCCCACCGAAAACAGCGGAGCTTCTTCAACGTCGGCCATTTTGTTTCTACGAAACACATGACGTCACGTCGCATTGACCAATGACGTCGCCCAAAACCCATGTTCAAACGGCACGTGAATTTCATGATTTGAACATGGGTTTTGCTGTTTGAACACGGCTTTCGACCAATCGAAAACGGCCTCAAACAGCTATGCGCATAGATATCTATGCAAGAATACAGCTTTGAGTAAAAGGCTAAGAGAGGGCAGACCATCGAAGTATTGCAGAGTGTGTCGGGCTGAACTGTTAAAAGAACAGTCAGAGAAAAAGAAGAAATCAACAGCTAAACGTCAGAGGATTACAAAGAAACCAAATCTGAGAAGAACTAGAACAAAACCAACTCCAGCGATGGTATAAAAGAGACAGACTCAGGATGAATCTCAGTATTCTTCGACTAACCAGCTATGGGTCGATATCAGTGCCATCAGTGCGATCGAGTATTTGCCAGATCATTCAATTTGAGAAGACACAAGGACAGTGGTATCTGCAGAGGTGCTGAGGTTAACATGTTAGACAGTGATGAAGAAAGTGTTATGTCTGAAAGAAGATCACTGGACGATGGAAAAGACATCTTCAGAAAACCTGATCTTGAAGATGTAGAAGAAGTCGATGAGGAAGAAGAGGATGAAACTGAAGAAAGTGAGGAAGATGAGGAAGAAGAAGATGAAGAAGAAGAAGATGATGATGAAGAAGAAGATAATGATGAGGATGAGGATGATATTGATGATGAGGATGAGGAGGAGGAGGAACCTCAGAAAATAAAACTATGGGATGTTTTGATGAACATAACGACAGATAAGATGCAAGACATTTTCAACGAAACGGTTGAAAAGGCCCTGCATGAAAATCCTGGCAAAGACGTACAAGAGGCTGAAGAGATAGCATATGATGAACTAAAGCCAAAGTATCTGTCAGAGTTCGTATCCCGCTACAAGTATCTGACTGATCTCTCAGCTGCACTTAGAAAAGATCCAGTTAACAAGAAAATACAGGAAACAGCTAAACGATTGAGGGATGAAGAAGATTATGACGAGGACGAATCAAGACTGTATGCCATCAAGAAACGAAAATTCTTGATTGAGAAGAAACTGAATGACTATGACCCACCAAGCTACGAAGTGGCCGAGGAACAGACATCATTGTTGCCACATAAAACACATATGAACAGTATTAACAATAAACCAAAGAGTAGCTATATTCAGGGGAAACACTTGTAAACGAGAACAGAGGGACGGTCCTAATCCTCTGTTTCATCGTGCATTCACAGTTAGCGGGACAAATAAAATTGTTGAAAATGTTATTTAGTCTTGGGTTTTCATTTCTCCTTCAGGAGGTAGTAGTAAAGGGTTTAAAGTTTGACAATAACTAGCTGAGTTTTTGACGCTTATCAATGTTCTCGAGATACGAGAACATTGAAAAGCCTCAATATATTAGAAAGACGCTGTAAAGTTATGCCTTTTGACTAGTTGAGGTCTTGAGATACAAGACCAAGAGACAGTGAAACGCATACCACTTTACAGCCTCTAAGGAAACTATAGAGTCATGCCTCTAACAGAGTTGAAGTCTTGAGATACAAGACTAAGACACTCTTCAGACGCATTCAGCTGTATAGCAACATAATCTACTACATACCCACACAACTATCCCAGACAAGTCCAGCAAGTGGCACAATGTGACAAGTCTACCCAGGAACACAAGAGGGTAAAAAGGCCCTTTCTTAATTTCGTAATGGAACTTACCTACAGAAAAACTTGACTATGTCAGTTATCTCATAGTCTCTAAAGATGTGCAGATGTGCAGATGAGCAGATGTGCAGATGAGCAGATGTGCAGATGAGCAAATGTGCAAATGTGCGGATGAGCAGATGAGCAGATGTGCAGATGAGCAGATGTGCAGATGAGCAGATGTGCAGGCTTGTCTTAACTCAAGGATACTTACCTACACATGCAACTAGCTAGTTCATAAACTGAGACCCAGGGTGCGCACCTATGGGTACCCAGAAGTTTTCAAAAAATGAAAAACGGTACCCAGAGTGCCATCCATAACTACTCACGTCAGACGGTCAGACAGACTTTCGTGGACAGACGGGACAATGGATATTAACGTATGTATACCTTGAAGCCGTAATTTTTAAATTTTCAGATGCGAAATGGTGTGGGACGATTTGAGGTGGGAAACCGGAAGTTCTGTAACGGGATGGACGCCTATGGTAAACTCGCGAGCTGGCGTTTCCCTGGCAACGGAAGTGCATATTTTTCCACTAAGATGATCTACTCCAACAGCTACAAACAGGCCCTGAAGACGAACGACATCGCACCGTATCTGATGCTGGACAAGGTCGACCCACCGTTTGACGTCATTAGTGAACTTGAGTCATTCCGTAACGGACCTGACAATATGAATGTGAACATATTCAACTTTGGTGATAAAATGAAAAATCCCGGGTTCGTCGTGGTGAGCGATTACTGGAATGTTTATCAGATAGATCCACATAACCTGGACACTATCGGTACCTTCAATCCTCCGATTGATGGGGTTAATCCGATTCAGCAGGCGATTGTGTTAGGAACTGCGCATGCGTTACCGGAATACGGGACGGACAATCACTTGACGTTTGTGACGGTTGCTAGCCCCATTCCACAGATAACAAGCAAACACATTCTGTATAGAACGACGTCGGCTGGTGGAAGGAAAGCAGTAGCGTCAATTGACGTCGAAAAGGCGGCGTACATGCATTCGTTTGCCGTAACGCCAAATTATGCGGTGATTATGGCTGTTCCATTTTACATAAATCCCATCGGCATGCTCAAAGACTTTGAGCCGCTGAGTGCGTTCGAATGGCTCCCAAACGCCGTCACTCAAATGCACGTGATCAATTTGAAATCTGGGGATGTGAAAACCCTAGAAACTGAGAATATATTTTTCTTACACATGGTTAACGCCTATGAATCCAGCTTGTTTAAAAACGAAATTGTAATTGACGTATCGACGTACAAAAACATTGACGAAATGAAACAAATGAGCTTGGAACGTTTATTCAACGCCTCTGCACGTGCTGACTCCGCTAACGCCACATTAAAGCGTTACACTCTCGATCTGGATCGAGGTGACGTCAGCGTCCACACCTACCAACCGCTGTCAGGGATTCCCTTCATAAACCGCCTCGACTTTCCGACAATCAACGAAAACTTCCGATCCAAGCGATACTGTTATACCTACGGAATTGTTTACAACTACGATCAGAAGGACCAGATGAATATGGCAGTAGTGAAGAAGGACGTCTGCACGGGAAAGAACGAGAAGGCATGGTATTCCCCCGGGAAATACCTCAACGAAGCGTGGTTCCAGCCTCGACCTGGAGCAACCGACGAAGACGACGGGGTCCTGCTGATGCCCGTGCTCGATATGTACACACAGACGACAAATCTAACAATTTTCGACGCCAAGGACCTGTCGATTATCAATACCGCTCAGCTGCCCGTTAATATTCCTTTCGGTACACACGGTCGATTTTTCGATTATCTTTATTGATATTATTGAGCAAGAGTCCTAACAACCTGGACCCAGTTGTTCAAAGCATCGTTAGCTTAACGATATCGTTAAGACATAAATTTGTTAAGCAAATATCAGCTAAAGTAACAAATACACTGTTATTTTTTGTTGAAAAAATGTGAGAATCCTTTGCAGTATACACTGTTATTTTTTGTTGAAAAAATGTGAGAATCCTTTGCAGTGCAAAGGATTCTCACATTTTTTCAACAAAAAATAACAGTGTATTTGTAATATTAATGTTTGAAATTTTAACGAATCGTTAACTAACGATGTCGTTAGTTTTGAACAACTGGGCCCTGGGTTTCCGACCAGGTCCGTCACAAAACGGCCTGTACAGCCACAGATCTATAATAGGCTAGAAGCTTGAAATTTCGGATTTAACAAGAAGAGGAATTGTACTATTTGTGCAGCGAAAACAAAGGCGTTGATCAGCTGTGCAGTTACATATACCTGCACCTTTGTTTTCGCCTATGCAATTTGTTGGTTTGTCGTTTCATTTGTGTTTGTTTCTGGAAATAATGTATCATTTTAAATATTTAAAAGGGACCTTAAACTTATGCTCTTCGTTCGCCTCTGTTCGTTCTTCAGCAGCCAATTTACTAATACAGGCCAGTATATTTTTTATGGGATGAAGTAAAATTCAAAACAATTTGGGAGCGATTGCATTTTATATTTCAGAAAAATGATTATTACATACATGTAGCAATATGATTTTCTCCATACAGGTCCATCATATTATTCATGCATAGTTCAAGAACATCAAGAAGTTCCAGTAAATCTGCTTTATTGATAACCTCTCGCAAAGACCATAGTTTGTTAATTTATTAACTGCCGCATTTCCGTTGTGATTCCAGTAGTCATCATTTTGATTTTGAATTATTGTTCTCCTTTTCCCTGTAGCCTACATAAGACAGTATCATGTCACCCTTCATATACATATGCCGGTATCCCCTTGAAGCTCAGTCCCTTCACCCTGAAGATTGACCCCGCCAGTGGGGTCTCAGCTTTTTCTTTCTCGTCTCGGCCAAACATCCCGCAAGTGACGTACAGCTCATCCAGATTTTTCCCGCCCCAACAACATGATGTAGTTCTGTTGGCGGGAAAATGTACCGTCAGCAGCGGTTTACCTGAAATGACGTCATTCCATGTGCACTATGCAGGTCAATGATAAGCCGATTTCGGGCGTTTATGCCAGGCGTAAGCAAAAAGGCACAAAACTGACTCAAAATCATGTTTAAAAGCCCGTTCGTGCTATAATTTACCAAAGGAACAATGTAAGTATTATAGAAATTTCCTTGCTCTCAGGCACAAATAATCTAAACACACACAAAAACACCCGTCTGAAGTCTCGGTTCGGATTTAAAGTTAAATTGTGTCATCTTTTGTGCTTTTACCTTTTCAAATTATAACAATAAACCAGAGGACCAATGGTCCTGTAAACGCTCACCTGAGATCTGTTGTATATACCAATAAACATGAATATTATGGAAAATAGCCCCAGTAAAGGGGCAGATGAAGTCCTGGGGCCATTTTTTTTTTATAATAATCAATATCCTGTCCATTTGCCAATTTCCTGCAAGTCTTTCCCTTCAACTGACATTTTAACAGTTTTACCCATTCAAAGACATAGGCGACCTATGTTGACCTTGTCGTAAAATAGGTCAAGGACATCACAGGGTCATGATTTACATATATATTGTAATACTTTTTACAATACAGTATATGGGCATGGCGGCCATCTTGGTCATGTGACCTGGATTATTTATATACACGTTGGTTACCCCATCCTATAGATGCTTCACATAAAATTTGGCTTTGATTGGCCAAGCGGTTTCAGAAGAGAAGATGCTTGAATATTATGGAAATATACATGTATAGTGCCCCGGAGTGGGGGCAGATGAGCTCCTGGAGACCATTTTTTTTTTCAGAATCATTAAAATTCAGTCCCACTGCGCATTTCCTGCAAGACTTTCACTTTAAATGACATTTTAAAAGTTTTCCCCATTCAAATGCATTGGCGACCTATGTTGACCTTGACGTAAAATAGATCAATGTCATTGCAGGGTCATGATTTATATACACATTGTAGTACTTGAGTCATGGATGCTTCATGCCAAGTTTCGTTGAAATCGGTCCACCGGTTCCGGAGAAAAAGAATTTTTGAAGGGGTTTTACCATATATGGGCATGGCGGCCATCTCGGTCATGTGACCTGAATTATTTACATATACATTGATTCCCCCTTCCTATAGACCTATGGTTTTGATTGGTCAAGCAGTTTCAGAGAAGAAGATGTTTGAATATTATGGTAGAGATGCTTCATATAAATGTCATAACCTGTACATATATAATTATTATTCAGCATCCTGTATGCCGTTTATGTTTTATATGTCAATAAGTGTCTCATAAGCCATCCGTGGCTGGGTGTCAAATATGTTAGTTTTAAAATTGTATGTATATTACGTTATTTGATACGTCATGTACGTGACACTACAATAAACTAGTCTCTCTCTCTCTCTCTCTCTCTCTCTCTCTCTCTCTCTCTCTCTCTCTCTCTCAAATTTGGCTTTGATTGACCAAGTGGTTTCAGAGGAGAAGATCCTTGAAATTGTAAACGGACGACGGACGGACGCCGAAGCATGGCCATTGACAAGTTCATCTTGTAAGCCTTCGGCTCATGTGAGCTAAAAAGAAGGCAAACGAACACAAAATGATTCAAACACCAATGTTAGCCTATAAGGGTATCCTGTGTTTGTGAATAAGACCCCATTTACAGAAGAACTATTTGTATTGTCTACCTTTGTCTGGAACTAATTTTTTCTTTAAAAAATCAATTTTCCATAAACTAATGTTCCTCTCCAAGGAAAAACTAAGGAGTTTTCTACATCTGGCGAGAGTACTTGACGAAATTCAGTTTTACATAATGTTTCTCCGAGTAAAAACGTAACATTTCTCTATCTGGTGTGTAAAAATATATACCTGTTTGAGGATCGAACCTAGTGACCCTAGCCCCCATGTAGGACGCCACCCAAAGTTTATCCTCGGTATCAATAGTCATACCGTCAGGGAACCCCAGGGTGGACAGTGTCTCTGAACCACCAAAATCTATGGCTACTCTCTCGTTGCCTGTAAAGACGAGAATAATCTTCAACAATGTATTTATAATTTTCGAGCCCACTTTCCCGCATACGTTTGTAATATTTATTTTGCAAACAGATAATATACAGTCAAGCATTGTATCTGAAAATTTTCTTGGTGCCTCTAAAGCGCCACTGTGCAGTACGTACTATATTTGGGCATCCCAACAACACAAGTCACGTCAGTGACTTATGGCGACAAATGTCTGCTACATGTTTATACAACTGAGCTTCCTTTGCAATGCCCCTTGTCCCTTTTCTTGGCTACCAAGACTAGATACATTTCTGAAGAAGGTCTGAAGTATAGGAGTGCATGAGCAGGGGCAGTGTCGGTAAAAGACATTCTGAGAAAGGTGTAGTGAAACTTACTCATAGTTCCTGTAGCCAAGTCAAAGTCATAGGCCATCACTTTTCTCGGTATAGAGTCAATATAGTACATAGTCTTGTTGTCAGCTGTCCATGCCAGACCGTTGGAAATGCTGACCTTGTCTTTATGTTTACGGATAGAGCCGTCCAGTTCGAAAGAGTAAAGAGAGCCCATTTCTTTTGGCAAGTCAGATGGGTCGGGCGTTTCCATGGCCATTGTGCCTGAAAAGTATTTTAGCCTTCGCATGAAAAACCAATAATTTGGTTTTCCGAAAAGATCCGACACAAACTGAGCTGTACCAGCGAAGAAGATGACTAGAAGCTGGAAATTTTGGATTTAGAACTCAGTAGAATGTTACATTCCGTGCAGTGTACTCCACAGCTGATCTGCGGCTTTGATTTCGCATATGCAGTTTGTTGGTTTTCTGATGCAGCGGCTCATTTTATATCATAATCTATTCTAGTCAAGGGATCAATAAACTGAAATCAAAATACCAGCAGGTACTAGACATTAAATATACGCCCCAAAGTTAAGAAGAATCACAAACAATAGAACCACGTTGGAACAGTGAGTAAAGAATTCACAAGAGGGCGGCTTCTATGATTCACTATTGAAATAGTTTACATATTTTCAAAACTATGAAAACCATTTTGCTTCAATAATATCGCTCTGTTTTCAAAACGATTATGAGTTTTTGACCGACTAGGACATAATATCTAGCCACTTGTAGATCTAGACCTAGCGAGTTTATTCGACCATTGGGCTTTAAACGGGTACATGAAATACAAACACTATACATGTATAATCGTGTCATAACATAAGGCACAATGTGGGTAGGCAACTTACCGCACCACAGGCGTCCAGACGCATCACATTTTGCGTCATTGAATCTCGTACTCAAACCATCTTCGACCTTGACCAGTTGTGTGAGTTTCTTGGTGTCCCAGTCGAACCTCGTTACAGTCTGGCCCAGCCCAACCAGGTAGCCACCCTTACGACACGGGATTATGAACGATACGCTCTTATCTGAAAGGAATTCGGAGATCGAACAGGGTATTGTTTGCATATGAATGTACTGGTTTATGTACTTTTAAAACTGGGAGGTTTGGCGTATTGTTCAAAGACTCAAATCGGTGGCAGTGAAGTTCTTAACTCCCGACTCCTTGTCTCAAAAATTGACGCACCAGCAAGATTGACGCGCAGCGAAGTTCGAGCATTTATAAAATTCGCAAGAAATACATAAGAAAGGATCGACGGTGTTTTGTGTTTTAGTTATTCACTAACCAGAACCACTAAATGGAGTGGGGAGCCTAATTTTGCAGCTTCAAAAATCTCTGTATATTGCATGGACGTGTTTTCGTAATATGGGGAGCCTAAAGTGTCCTGTTCTAGGACAAACCTCGGCAGCCAAATGGTCTTAACCATAGACCTAAGGACACAATGTCCGGCGCTCTGCCACTGAGTCATGGTGCATGGAACCTACTAGTGCATGTAGTATAGGGTAAAATTAAGAAAAGGGCATAAGTAGGTCATAAGTTTTTACGATACTCACCAAATTTATGCTGATCCAGTTTACCAGTTTTAGAATCCCATCTAAAAATAACTCCGTCGGCAATGGATACGAAGACGAGCGATTGTGATTGGTCGTCCCAGTGAGGCCCCTCTCCCGTGTGCTGAGTGACACATTTCAACAGAGTTTCTACAGACATCGGGAGCTAGGGTGTGTGTCACCTGTGAATGAAGTTGAGGAGGCCGAGTCATTATAAGCAACTCTTATTTGCTCATTTTTAGATGATATGCATTAATGCATTATGTTCATTTTGTGTTGACATTTAATTGAGCCGGGCGTGATAGCTCGATCGGAAGCGTTTCCTATTCGTAACAAAACGGACCAGTGAACAATCCTCCCCTACCGTACATTTCTTTCATGATGATTTCAACGACCATTCTCCCTCTTTTGCAGATTCAAGAGCATTTATCAGTAACGTGCACTGAATACTGTCCAACACTTGAAAAAAAAATAAAAGCGCTGCAGGCATGCGTGATACCCCGCCACGCAAATTTAATTTAGCAAAAATGTTTGTAAATAAATTCTCAATATAAAGAGCAGAACAAAATTTTGTCATAAATGAAGGGCCATAACTCTGTATACATTGATAAAATTTACCCATCTTCAATCCCAAACCACTACTTCCTGATTTGAACTTTCATACAAAGTTTGAAGAAAATTGGTTGATAAATGCACAAAACAGAGGCAGGAAACGAAATGTAAATCATGGGCCATAACTCTGTACTTATTTAACAAAATTTATTCATTTTCAATCCCAAACCACTCCTTCCTGATATGAACTCCTACACAAAGTTTGAAGAAAATCGGTCAATAAATGCTCAAAATAGAGTCAGGAAACAAAATTTTAATGTAAATCAAGGGTCATAACTCTGTACTTATTTGACAAAATTTATCCATCTTCAATCCCAGGCCACTCCTTCCTGGTATGAACTCCTATACAAAGTTTGAAGAAAATCAGTCGATAAATGCTCAAGATAGAGCCCGGAAACAAAATTTTAACGTAAATCAAGGGCCATAACTCTGTACATATTTGACAAAATTTACCCATCTTCAATCCCAGGCCACTCCTTCCTGGTATGAACTCCTATACAAAGCTTGAAGAAAATCGGTCAATAAATGCTCAAGATAGAGCCCGGAAACAAAATTTTAACGTAAATCAAGGGCCATAACTCTGTACTTATTTCACGAAATTTACCCATCTTCAATCCCAGACCACTCCTTCTTGGTATGAACTCCTGTACAAAGTTTGAAGAAAATCCGTCAATAAATACTCAAGATAGAGACCGGAAACAAAATTTTAACGTAAATCAAGGGCCATAACTCTGTACTTATTTGACGAAATTTACCCATCTTCAATCCCAAACCACTCCATCCTGATATTAACTCCTATACAAAGTTTGAAGAAAATCGGTCAATAAATGCTCAAGATAGAGCCCGGAAACAAAACGCTGACGGACGGACAGACAGACGGACGGACAGACGGACGGACAGACGGACGGACAGACAGACGGACGGACGGACACTCGAACGCAAATTTTTTTTGGAGGGTATAACATAATACCCCGCACTTTTTTAAGTGGCGGGGTATAAAAAAAAAAAAACCGAGATCCTTTAAGAGCAGTGAGCATATTTATGAGAAAGGTGATGGGCCATACCGCGGTTTCGGCTATTCAAGCCTCTACAGTGATCCTTTAGATTTGGCAACATGGAACCAAACAGAATTATTGTAATTTTGCAACTGTCTCATGAAGCTTGTCCAGGAACAGTGAGGGTAAGATAACTGACAATCCCGACGTGGGCGTAGCTGTTGATGGTGGACGTAAAGCACTGTACTCAATCAAAAGCAATCAAATATAAAATAACTATTGTAGCATTGTCAAGTATTGCATTGCTCATAACGCTTCAAAATTTAATAGTCTAAAATACTTACAAATAGCTCTGATCCAAAACACCAAGCTGACGGTCTTCTGGACACTGCATATATCGTTCATTATCACAATTTTATCACCATTATCGTCATATGTAAACAAACTAGACATAAGTTGAACTCTGACTTATATCTCTTCTTATGTAATTACCCAGCAATCTTTGCCGCTATGTATGGGTGCTTTACATAGGTTAGGTACCTGTAAAACCGGGTTAACTCCGTCAGTAATTTTATATTACTGATCGTTCCAAGGCGATACTTCTGTGGTGGTTCTTATTGTTTTATGTCTTGGTGTTTTAAAAAAATGTGCTGTTGGCGCCTTATGTATGTTACCATATTTTTAGTTAAGTTTAGGTAACTGAGTGGCTACCTATTGGGAAAATAGCTGCTCATTCGGCTTACGAAATGTTTTCATGGTATAAGTACCTTATTGTTAGTTTGGTCTTTTCCCGCCTCGGTTTTTTTAGTGGGAATCTTTTTCTGGTTGCGCCTTTTCCTGATCGTGCCTACTTGTACTTTTTTTAAATTATAGTATGGTTTTATTTGCAGAAGATTTTGGTTCCTAAGATTGGGAAGATCAGTACATAAAGTGGCATTCCGGTCAACAGCATTTCGGGACGGAGCCAGTACTTCCTCGATGGGACCAACACTATGGGGGTCAAGATACGAGATTTCACCGAATCAAACTTCATCTGGTCCAGTGTTTGTCAGTCCACAGACTAATAAGATAATCACACTGTCCATCTTACTGTAAAACATAAGCCGAGCCTTCACATGAGAAAACAAATAATTTGGGTTTCCGACTTGGTCCGACAAAAACCGACATGTTACAGTCACAGAAGAAAGCTAGAAGCTGGAAATTTTAAGTTTAAGAGAGCTTGAACTATCCATATAGCAGAACCAAAAGCGCTGATCAGCTGTGCAGTTACTGCACAGCTGATCTGCGAAGATTGTTGGTTTTCTGATGCGGCGGCTCACATAAAAGAGGCTAAAACCAGCTGTTTAGTTCTCAGAAATTACTTTTTGCAAATGTTTAACGTTATCATTTAAAAAAGGAAAGATCAACAGCCATGCTTCACATTTTGTGTCTGGTTCTTGTGATCAGTACTGCCGAGGCAATGACGGACAAGACACATACATGCACGCAATGATGGAAACGCATAGCCACTGATTGATGTAATTCAAAATCAAGGAAATGTGATTAAAACTCTTGAAAATCAAGTGAACACTGTTTTGGATCAAAGTATCATTATTAAATCTCTGAGCACGGATATAGAAATGCTTACAGAAACTGTTAATCACCAGAATGCAAGGATTATGGAAATGCAAGAACGGATCACCGACTTGGAAGCGACGCTTAAGAAGCAGAGCGAAGGCATTACAATTTACGAACATGAAAAGGATGGACTAAATGATACAGTTATATAAGAACGAGGATAGAAATGGACAAAACTATGGTTAACTCATTTAAGCCTGGCGTCCCTTTTATGGGACATAGGCAAACAGAATAGCCTCAGATGTGACGCCGCAGAACGCCGTGATAAAACTAGATAAAGCAATCTAGTTAAATGACGGAAATGGATATAATACAACTTCCGGGATATTCACGGTGCCAACATCCGGTGTGTACTTGCTGACTTATAGCATTGATAATAACAGTAAAAAACAACACGCTTGAAGTGGAATTGGTAGTTGACGATAAACATATGAGCCGCCTCGTGGGAAAACCAACAATCTGCATAGGCGAAAACAAAGGCGCAGATCAGCTTCGCAGTAACTGCGAAGCTGATCAGCGCCTTTGTTTTCGCTTCTCGGATAGTACAATTCCTCTTCTACTTAAATCCGAAATTTCAAGCTTCTAGCCCTTTTCTGTGCTTGTGCAGGCCGGTTTGTGTCGGACCTGTTCGGAAACCACATTGTTGGTTTTCCCACGAGGCGGCTCATATGGGTTCTTTGAAATCCTTCAGCTATGGCATCAATGCAAGTAAGACTATAATAATGCGGCTGACAGCAGGGGAATCTGTCTGGCTCCAGACTACATATCGTCCTAATGTCAGCATAGTCAGCAGTGGCTTCAACAGGTTCATGACTTTCTCAGGAGTGTTGTTGTATTGATCAACAATAATAGAGCTAATGGGGTTCCCAGACTTTTCGACTGTATGTCAATTACCTTTTTCATGTTTCGTTTCTTCTTATGTTAGTCATAGGTAGACATTTGTGAGATATTCCGAATAGTGTAGAGTTGCTTTCCGTACCAGTCAACAGATATGGTCATGTCTGGACGTTGCCTCCATTATATGGGACTTTTACCCAAACTAAGGACATCATGACATCCAAAAAGTGCTTCAAATATAACCACCCAGCTAAACCAAAAAGGTGTATATGTATGGACGGTTCGACTTGAACCACCTTTCGTGGGCAGGTTTATACAAGCGGTTAACCAGTAATCAGATAGTCAGTCAGTAACGTTTAAGCTTTGCCTCAGAGGCACAAGCAGTCCATCTATTTCTTTAGACCAATGAGCGGAGCCCATATTCCCACCCGACCATCCTTACCGTGGATGGTGAGGGTTACAATAATACGTACATTTAAAAATCATAAAAGTCCCTGAATATTCCTGTCACGTGCCCAGAAACCAAACAGAAAAACTGATCCTCTAAATACATATTTGGATAAAACCACACCCTGCGGAGCAGCTGGATAATCCCGATCGGGTATTCTTGATGATTGTGTGTGCTGTTGTTAAATATACAGTCAACAACCTTTCAGCAAACTACCGAGGGAATGCCGAATATATTGTTATAAAAGTTCATAATATAATGGCTCCAACATCATCTTTGTTCATTTAGAGAAAAATTAAAACTGATATCCTTTGAGAGCGGTGAACATATTAATGAGAAAGGGGATGGGCCATACCGCGGTTTCGGCTATTACAAATACAATAAACGTTTGTTAGAAAATGAATCTAAACCGATAATAAATTTCTGATGCAGCTACATATATTAATATCCATAAACCTCCAACGTTCTCAAAGAACATTATATAAAATGAAGGAAAAGGAAAATATGATAAATAAAAACAAGGTTTATCAATTCGTAATATTATTCCTAAAACAATTTTCATCAAATTATTAGTTCACTCTCTCAATACAAGTTCCCTATTTTCATCCTTCATACACATACGCCGGAAGTCCCTTGAACCCCAGTCCCTTCACTCTGAATACGGATCCGGCCAGCGGGGTCGCCTTGGCTTCGTCCTCCGACATGCTGTACCTAGATGACGTCACGTACAGCTCGTCCAGGTTTTCCCCACCCCAACAGCAGGAGGTGGTTCGCCGGGCAGGTATACTCACAGTCTGGAGTTGGGCACCTATATAACAGACCAATGTATTGGTTTTGCAATTTTACACACTTTGTGCAATTTTTATGCAATTTTTCATTCTTGCAAGTTTACATTGTAAATGCTAAAAATCTTTTTCATGTCATGCTAACCTCTTAACACTATTGTAATAAGCATTCAGATTTGAATAGATTCAATTGTTAAATTTACTCAGCTGCATTAAAAAATAAGCAAGGTAACACCACTTTCTGTGAAAACATTCCACAGAGAAGCAATACGTGTATATGGAGTAAGTATGAAGTAACTTGGTCCAAAAAACGAATGTTATTGCCTAAAGGCTCTTTCGATTATAACGCATCTGCATATGCTCGTTTGTTTGCTTTAAATATTACATTACGTACACGGTCAACAGTTATGGTCATGTCGAGAAGGTCCGTATACCTGTATCCGGATCAAATTTGATGACTTTTCCTGCGCTAAAGCAGGCTACCCAGAGTTTGTTCTCTGTATCTATTGTCATTCCATCAGGGAAGCCAAGTTCTGGTATAGTCTCTGGCCCGCCGAAATCTATGATGACTCGCTCGTTACCTGGAAAAGCGAAAACCACAGAATTTGATTTATTGGGTTTCAATGGGTGCCGGATTTAAAGGCATGCATCAAAGTATAAGCCTGTTAGTAGATGTTTGTCGTCGTAGTTACTTCTCAATTTTCAAATCAAAGGCAACAATTTGGTCCGAGCTAACCCCTGACCCTCTTGGTCATGTTACTTTTTGAAGCTGTCCCTTACGGGCCTCTTATGCTCAGCCAACTTGATATTCACATACACACTTGATATTCACTGCTTCTAATGCCACAATCGGCAGGCCGGAAGGCGATAAACTTTTGGTAGGTATACTTACTCATGGTACCAGACGCAAGGTCAAAGTCATAGGCCCAGACCTTCCGAGGTGTAGAATCAATGTAATACATCGTCTTATTATCAGATGACCACGCCAAGCCGTTAGATATTGTTATCTGCCCCTTGCGTTTGCGGATTGTGCCGTCCAGTTCCAGAGAATAGAGTGAGCCCTGGTTGTGTTCTAGTACGCCGGGAGATGTTTCAAGCGCCATTGTTCCTGTAGATGATAGAGCCATTGATTTTTGTAAAACAAACGTATTTTATACCAAATGTCAAAAATACACATTTTCATATAAAGGAGCCGCGCCATGACAAAACCGGATTTTTGCCTAGGCGAAAACAAAGGCGCAGATCAGCTTCGCGGTAACCGCCGAAGCTGATCAGCGCCTTTGTTTTCGCTACTCGGATAGTACAACTCCTCTTCTACTTAAATCCGAAATTTCAAGCTTCTAACTCTTTTCTGAGCTTGTACAGGCCGGTTTGTGTCGGACTGGCCTGGTCGGAAACCCCGAAGACCGGTTTTCTTGCGTCGCGGCTCAATACAGTTTCCTTATTACTGCTATCTTTTGAATGCACGTAAGTCTAATATGACTTGGCAGTATTCTTTGCATATGTTTGTGCTTTTTAGTTTAAATTCTTAACTGAGGTCCAGGTCTGATGTCATTTTAAGTCGATAAAGAATTTTAAGAAGTAAAAATAATGTATTTCCTACCGCACCAAAGTCTACCAGAAGCGTCGCACTTGGCATCGTTGAACCTCGTGTTCTGTCCCTCCTCTACCTTAGCAACGGTTGTCATGGTCTTGGTTTCCCAGTCAAAGCGTGTCACAGTCTGCCCCAGACCAATCAGATACCCACCCTTACGACAGGGGACTATAAATCCTACGTAGGTGTCTGAAAAGATGTAATGTGGCAAAAAGCAAAGAAATTGAGACACAGGATCAGCTTAACAAGAACAACAACAACATGTACGTAATACATGAACATGACTTAAAATGCTCGTATGTTATATATGCAAGAGGCTTAAAATATATGTACGTTTCAATTTTTGCTTTCATTTTTGTACCCTGTGTGTTCAAACAGTTACCCACCCATTTTTGTGTTGTTTTATCGCTATATACATCTGCATCCACGGTCAACAGCTAAGTTTATGTTATCTAAACAGCCCTGTACTTTGGTCAAGCCTTATTAGAGAAATTAACGTTACTTAAGAGTTCATTAATTGTTCTTAGTATCACTAAATATATTTTTGGTATGATTAGAAGCAGGAAGCCGGTGTCATGAGCTCTTGTTGATTTTGTTGGCATGTTTGCATCAGGAAAACATGTCCGTGCAATGAATACCCCATTAAAACCCCACTTTTATATAGTAAAACTGGGGTATGCAGGGGTATACTTATTTTTCTTATTTTTGCTCCAAAACATAGATTGTGGGTACTCGTTAGAACCGCCTCGTCGAGGCGGTTCTAACGTGTGCCCACAATCTATGTTTTGGGCAAAAAAAGAAGAAAAACATCAAAATTTTCCTGATATTGTTTTCCAATTTTTATACCTGAAAAAATCTCTGTATATTGTATGGGCAAGTTTTCATAACGAAAACAAAATGCTGCAGCTGCTGTGAGTCACAAATGAAAGCTTACCGAAGTTATATTGTTCAAGTTTTCCAGTCTTCGAGTCCCACCTGTAGATTCCTCCGTTACCCAGAATGTCCACAAAGAGGAGACTTTGTGTGGGTCCGTCCCAATGTGGCCCCTCCCCTACCGTGGGGGCGACACATTCTAGTAGGGTCTCCACAGACATACCGACTGATCATCTGTGATATACAATCATGTACATTTAAACAGATGCAAAGTTACAAGTGCCTTAAGTCGTTCAAGTTATAATATGTACATAGTAATGGTTTTGTAAAAAGGTTGCATTTGCAACTTGCTTATCTGGTGACGGGCAAAATTGTCTTTGTCTTGCTTAAGTTAAGGTAGATATAACTTATTACGTCCTTATGCATACATACTTCAATCACAAAATCGAAGCTTTAATGGAAATTGTAAAATGAAACAACTCACAGACTATTTTCCCATCTTTCTTGTGTGTTGCTGGTATACGAAACTTGATCCTCTATTTAAAAAAGATTCGTTATCATCTTAAGTTAACAATATTAACAGTTTTGACCCTAAACTACATTAAACATGAAACGTGTAATGCAAAATGAAAGCATATATTTCATGATCAATATATCGTGTTATAAAACACAATATATACTATATACGCAAAGCATCATATACTGCAGATCGCTAGGCAACAGCTTCAACACAATGCTTTTACCAGTTCCGAGTCTGGGCCAGTTCCGAATCACATGGTCGTATCCTCACGAACTACACAACAGCGGCAAGCCTGTAATTCCTATATAAGACCTTTTTAGCCTCTATAGCAAACAATAACAAAAACTGTAGATGTCTGTGGTACACTGCATAAAATAGTATGATTATTTTTAATAATTGAGCCGCATCATGAGAAAACCGGATTTTGCCTATGCGAAAACAAAGGCGCTGCATGGCTAGTACAATTCCTATTCTTCTAAATCTGAAATTCCAAGCTTCAAGTTGCCCTTTCTTTTTGGGGATTTTACATTTTATTGTATGATCAATTAATCCTTCCTCGTGATATCAAGAATTCTAATCAATGGGATCATTTTCTTGCACTTTGATATTAAACTCATCATGGAGTCAAGGTCCAGACATGATCATGACTTTTGATTGAGCCACAAATCAAACAAACAAAGCATTTTTATAATACTGGCATTGGGTTAATTTTCGGCATAAATAAGATTATTGTCTACGCGCCAGCGCGTAGACTACTCTAAGGTTTGAGACTGACCTACTTACAAGACAACTCAACACCTCTCTACAACTGCAACAGCACGTTTGAGTCTAGTGGCTTGACCATCGTGTTAGTAGGATTCCGGGTCGTTTCGCCAAGGACCGTGTAAACACCCCCAAACACCCATGCAAACCTCCCTTTGGTTGGTAACATTTGTACCAATGGTGCAGTAGGTACCAAAAATGGGGCAAATTGTTAAATTCGTGGAACTGGTGCATGATTGCATTCTATCTAAGCAACAACGGAATGAAATGAACCGACGGTATTGTGACGCTATATGGGCAGGTATGAAAGCTTTGACCGCGCCCCACCTGCCGTGTAGCCAATTACATTCTATCCAAGCCACAACGGAATGAAATGAACCGACAGTATCGTGACGGTCGATTGTCAGGTATGAATGCTTTCAACGCACAGCGTTTTATTTCTGTTCAGTCAAATGCATCACGATGAAATGGGAGTACGGTCAGATTCTTTGACATTCTAGTTTATATATGCGAAGCGTAGACCAAGCTTTTTTTTAAAACTTATTCTTGTTATAACCATACTGTTAGCAAGCTGGAATTTACTGTATTTGTCTACGCGCCAGTGCGTAGACTACTCTAAAGTTTGAGATTGACCTACTTTCAAGACAACTCATACACCTCGCTACAACTGCAACTGCACGTTTGAGTCTAGTAGCTTGACCATCGTGTTAGTAGGATTCCGTGTCGTTTCGCCAAGGACCGTGTAAACATCCAAAACACCCATGCAAACCTCCCTTTGGTTGGTAACATTTGTACCAATGGTGCAGTAGGTACCAAAAAAGGGGTAAATTGTTAGATTCGTGGAACTTGTGCATGATTGCATTCTATCTAAGCAACATTGGAATGAAATTAACCGACGGTATTGTGACGCTATATGGTCAGGTATGAACACTTTGACCGCGCCCCACCTGCCGTGTAGCCAATTACATTCTATCCAAGCCACAATGGATTGAAATGAACCGACAGTATTGTGACGGTCGATTGTCAGGTATGAATGCTTTGACTGTGCAGCGTTTTATTTCTGTTCAGTCACATGAACCACGATGAAATGGGAGTACAGTCAGATTCTTTGACATTCTAGTTTATATATGCGAAGCGTAGACCAAGCTTTTTGTTAAAAGCTTATACTTGTACAAGTATAAGCTTTAACAAAAAGCTTGGTCTACGACTAGAATGTCAAAGAAATTTCATCGTGGTTCATGTGACTGAACAGAAATAAACCGCTGCGCGGTCAAAGCATTCATACCTGACAATCCGTCACAATACTGTCGGTTCATTTCATTCCGTTGTGGCTTGGATAGAATGTAATTAGCTACACGGCAGGTGGGGCGCGGTCAAAGCTTTCATACCTGACCATATAGCGTCACAATACCGTCGGTTCATTTCATTCCGTTGTTGCTTAGACAGAATGCAATCATGCACCAGTTCCATGAATTTGACAATTTGGCCCATTCTTGGTACCTACTGCACCATTGGTACAAATGTTACCAACCAAAGGGAGGTTTGCATGGGTGTTTTGGGTGTTTACACGGTCCTTGGCGAAACGACCCGGAATCCTACTCACACGATGGTCAAGCCACTAGACTCAAACGTGCAGTTGCAGTTGTAGAGAGGTGAATGAGTTGTCTTGTAAGTAGGCCAATCTCAAACTTTAGAGTAGTCTACGCGCTGGCGCGTAGACAATAAAATGTCAGTCGGGTTTATCTTCGAAATGAATTAGATTTTCAGACTTTTACATACTGGTAGCAAGCTGGTCGCTTGTCTACAAAATTACTGTATTTTAAATGCCGGTCCCACTAAATCGGCATATTGTCTATTCATAAGGTTAGATAAGACTGCGTATGCAAAAATTGTAAAATGTTTTTAAAAGTGTTTCTGTTTTCTTAATTTGCATATTGGGGTCAAAGAAATGACCCCTAAATTAATATTTAGACAATCGTATATCGATCTTAAGCGATCTTAAGCTCAGTGGGACTGGCACTTTACTTCTAGTTGTTGTAGTCTCGCGTATTATGTTGTCCAAGTCTAGTAAGAGTATACTGAACTATTTTCTTTCTAGCATATTGTAAAACTTACAATAATATATCGATGCGATGATCAGCTATTTTGGGTAAAAGTCCCATAAAATAAAGGCAACGTCTCATCATGGCCATATCTGTTCACTGAGACGTTAAGCATCGATTCAAACAAACAAACAAATTACACATGGTGAAGCGTTTTCTGTGTATTTAACGAATTATTGCACTTCATGACACCTGTGAGAGGTGATACTTGCCCATGCAATATACAGAGATTTTTAAGCTTAAAAAGTTGAAAATTTTCAGCTGAAAAATTTTGATCTTTTTCTTATTTTTGCTCAAAACATAGATTGTAGGTACACGTTAGAACCGCCTCGGCGAGGATTTCTGATTAGCTCTGAAGCCGGACAGGACAGACACAGTAATATTTGAGATTTGAGATTGAGATTAACAGACAATGCATTGTGCTTATTAATAATTAACAAATCAGAAGCGTTGGCTAAAAGCTGTATAAAAGTGCACTTTTGTTTTGAGTAAAAGTTATTAGCAGTGACACTTCACATTGTCCTAGATACAAACATGTACATTAACTAGAGGAACGAACTGCTGATTTCTGCGTTAAGATTTAGTCATGACTGTATACTCAATATTTCAAGTCATTCTTTCTCTCTTGCTTTGCAATACGAGCCGCTGCCAATTCGTGATCTAATTGCTGGTAATCCCCGAACGGTTTGTATAGGAACAGTGTGGTTGGTATAGCAGAACAATCGGACATGAGATCAGCTGTTAACCGTGGTTAGCAATGCATTTATTCAAACGATAAACATTAATTCGAACTTCAGCCTGGCCGTCATCTGACTTGAATTTAGCCGAAACCCGTGAGGTCTGGGTTCCGTTATTGGAGGCTGAATTAATTTGTCACATTATCATATGGTGAAAAGAAGATAAGATCCAAAAGTCAAAACACTTTTCAAGCAATAATAAAATTTCAAGTCTGACTGTAAATAGCCATTTTAACGTTTTTTGGCCAGTGACAGTTGACTGGTAAAAGGCATTTTAACGATTTTTGGCTACTGCCAGTTGACTGTAAATAGCCATTTTAACGTTGTTTTTTTTTTGGCTACTGACAGATGACTGGTAATAGCCATTTTAACGTTTTTTGGCTACTGACAGTTGACTGTAAATAGACTCTTCCTTAAAAATAATAGATAAATATAGAAATAGGGAATAAGGGGTATACATTGCAGGGATATGTTAACCTGATGGTATTGGCCAACAGGCAACGTTTTCTCAGTTAATCGCTCAGAAGGTTAGAGACTACGTGCCGTATCCAGAAAAAGTGGATCAAGCCAAACCATCCATATTCACGTGTATATGCCTTAGTTGTTTACATGGGTGTCATGACATGAAATCCCATAGAATGGCCCGAGGCAACGTCCCGACATGACCGTAGCTGTTGAGTTGGTCTTTTTACCACAGATAAAACAAATGAGCCGCCTCTACCGACAATGTGGTTCCCGACCAGGTCTGACACAAACTGGCCTGTATAATCACAGCAGGCTAAATGCTTAAAATTACGGATTCAAGAAGAAGAGGAATTGTACAGCGAAAACATAGGCGCTGATCAGCTTCGCAGTATTCGCAGTTACTGCGAAGCTGTAACTGCGAAGCTGATCTGCGCCTTTGGTTTCGCATATGCAGATTGTTTGTTTTCGCATGAGGCGACTCAAATTAGCCATGTTTCAAAACGGATATATCAAAAATACATGAATATTTAGTAATACGAATGAAAAATTGGATTTCGCTAAATATCAAGTTGAGGTTTCCTATTTCCTTTTCAACATCCTTCTACACTTGAATTACTTGTATTATTTTGAGGATAAAGGTTTAGATACGAGTTCCGTCACCAGTATATAGATCATCTGAATAACAGATTGTTATCTTCTGTTCTGTTCGAATCACTTACGTATACTGCACATGCTAGTCTCTGCTGCAACAAACGGGGCATCTGGTGATCTTTAGTGGTACGGTTGGTAGCATGTCCTATTTATTAATGTACTGTGTTTTACAATAGGTCATGTTTATGCGTGATTTAGCTCATATCAAAAGCGCAAAATCAATGCACGTCAATACTAAAAACGATTCCTTCCCAATATTTCAATAATATTTCATTCTATTGAAACTTAGCTTTTCAAAGACACCGATCAAAGCATACAACTTATTGACAAGATATTGACTGACATTTTTAAGGCCCCACGGTTGGTTTATATTTGAGCCGCGACGTGAGAAAACCGGTCTTCGGGGTTTCCGACCAGGTCCGACACAAACCGGCCTGTACAAGCTCAGAAAAGAGCTAGACGCTTGAAATTTCGGATTTAAGTAGAAGAGGAATTGTACTATCTGAGTAGCGAAAACAAAGGCGCTGATCAGCTTCGCAGTTACTGCGAAGCTGATCTGCGTCTTTGTTTTCGCATAGGCAATAATCCCGTTTTCTCACGATGCGGCTCATTTCTTTTCCAATAATATGAATATTTAAATTTGAAATAAATAAGGAAACAGTATGTTTTGCAGCATGAGGGCATTGAATTTGAAAACAAAACTCATGAGAAAAACATTTTTGCAAATGCGAAAAACGAAGGCGCAGATCAGCTTCGCAGTAACTGCGAAGCTGATCAGCGCCTTTGTTTTCGCTATACGGACAGTACAATTTCTCATGTTTCTAAATCCAAACGTTCAAACATCTAGCTATCTTCTGTGACTACACAGACCGGGTTGTGTCGGACTTGTTCGGAAGCCACATGGTTGGTTTCCTCATGGCGCGGCTTATTTCTTAATCTGTCTAGACATTCGTCATGCAGACATGTCCATGCAATGACACCCTTGGCATGTACCCACTTTTTTTAAAAGTAAAAATGGGGTTTAAAGGGAAAACCTTTTTTTTCCAATTTTGATCCACATCAGCAAAACATGTCCATGCAACGAATATCCCCTGATACCCCACTTTTATATAGTAAAACTGGGGTTTGCCGGGGTATCTCTTTTTCTTATTTTTGCTCCTAAACATAGATTGTGGGTACTCGTTAGAACCGCCTCGCCGAGGCGGTTCTAACGTGTACCCACAAGTTATGTTTTGAGCAAAAATAAGAAAAATATCAAAAATTTTCCGCTGAAAATCATCGATTTTTGACCTGAAAAAATTACAGTATATCATATGGACATGTTTTCGTAATGTTAAAGTAAAAATGGGGTTTAAAGGGAAAACCTTTTTTTTCCATTTTTGATCCAAAACATAGGTTGTTGCCACCATCTTTCACCCACAATCAATGTTTTGAGTAAAAATGAGCCGCCTCGTGGGAAAACCAACAATGTGGTTTCCGAACAGGTCCGACACAAACCGACCTGTACAAGCACAAGAAACACCTAGAAGCTTGAAATTTCGCATTTAAGTAGAAGAGGAATTGTACTATCCGAGTAGCGAAAACCGCGAAGTTGATCTGCGTCTTTGTTTACGCCTATGCAGATTGTTGGTTTTCCCATGAGGCGGCTCAAATATCAAGAATATCATTTTACAGCTGACAAATCTAAGCAAGTTTTCGTATTTATATACAAATGTACAAGGCAAAATCGAGAAAAAAAATATAATGAAATTTTATTGTTCAAAAATAAATTAAAATTCAATATCACGTTATCAACAAATGCTTTTATGTTTTACATAATTTTACTATGTACGATCTCATGTCCACATTAAGTGTCATCAAATTAAGGACCAAAATTCGAATTTTCAAGCATCTAGCTCTATTCTGTAACTGTACGGATCGTTTTGTGTCAGACCTGGCAGGAGACCCGAAGACATGGTTTCTCGTCTAGAAGAGAGGCTTATACTTTGTAACATCAGGAAAACATGTCGCGAAAAGTATATCCCCTTAAACCCCACTTTTATATAGTAAAACTGGGATATACAGGGATATACCTGTTGTTGTTTTTTTTTTTCTTATTTTTTGCACAAAATCATAGATTGTACCCGTTGTGTACTAATGTGTACTCACAATCAATGTTTTGAGCACAAATAAGAAAAATATCATTATTTTTTTTCTTTCTGATATTTTTCTTCAATTTTTACTGCTTGAAAAAATCTCTGTTTATCGCATGGGCAAGTTTCAGTAATGTTTTTGTACTAAAAGGCATTCACAACGTCAGCTATTACTCATACCTATCCAATATGGAAAATAATATTCCTCTCTGACAAACAACCCATTCGTATCTAAATCTGATCCTGGTTTTGGAAAGTCCCTAAGGTAGACCACTACCCCATTGGCCAGCCAGGCGCCCCACCAACCAAAACTCCCCGAGGTAATGATTGTATGATGGCACAAGCTCAGTATAGCCATATCAACAATAGGGTCTATAAACGGACTAAATATCACATCATTTCCTTGAATATTCTCCTTACACCATTTTTGATCATCACTTAAAATCACAAAAACTGCATTCTTGTGTTTTTCTCGGAAGAAATTCATGGATTTTTGTGTATAGTTCCTATCTGCAACTACGCGTCCCTCGTCCACCGAAATTTTAGACAAAAAGTCCCCACGTCGTACATGTACACCAATCAGTGTACTCACATTCGGCGTGTTGGCTTTGATGAAGTTCAGTGCCTGATTGAGATACTCGTCCTTGATTGTAAACATGTTCCGTATGTCACTTGAAATGCTCTGGAAATATGTGAATGACTGGAAATAGCCGTTCAACGTCAGATTGTGAGACAGGTACTTCTTGTCCGCTCTCCATTCCGGTTTACGCCACTGTTCCTCGGTCACCGTCAATAAATTTGCGAGGGGAATGTTGGGATCCTGCTTTATCTTGAAATATTTCAGTAATGTGTGACTCGGCTTTATGATATGTTTGTACCTCAGCGTGTGTGCTATCCCAACTGATGACGCGAACTCGAACATCATGTTCCCCAGCCGACCTAGTGGATCCGGACAAACCAAGTAGTGATATTTCAATAAACTCGAATCCGATTTAATACTTTCATTTTTTACATTAGCAATAACTGATTTCTTGATTTTATCCATAGTTGACTCGACAACACTTGTTAATTGTAACGAAAACGTAAGATTTCTTGCACCTGCATTCGTACGATTTGTCTCATAATTATGTTTATTGTCCAATACCTTAAGATTCATTAGCAAATCAGAATTACTTGATAGTTGAAAAAGTGTATACAATAGGAGTATGCCTATTTGTATCGAAAATAAAATGCATAATATATTCCTTCGCTGACACTGCATACTCAGTCACCATTTCACTTTGTATAAAACGTAGTAATAAAACCACATTCATTTTTTAAACCGTCATGCGTAAACTTAATGAGGCAAGTTAAGCTAAAAGCAACAAAACACATGTGTGACAGCATAAATCACAGTCATTTTAGCCAGGCTACATGAAATTGTATTTGAAGATAAAAATGAAGAACAGAAAATAATATTAATAAAGCTACTAAAACAGCGTATTTTATACTAATACATGAATTAGCCAACTAAAATTGGACAATACAGTACTTTTTGTGTGGCGACTACTAAACGACTTATAAGTATCAAATAACGGATGCGGATGATTTGTGTTAATTGCATTTTTAGTTTGACAAGTTTCGTGTTTAACAATGCTTTTGATTCGAAACAAACATATATGTACCGTATCTGACCACACCACGGATCAGCAACGTTGAATGACAAACGTTTTTCGTTGAATCGCTTGTCTTGTCCGTTTGTTGTCGTTGATATATTGTTTACATTAAAGAATCGATCAGTATCCCGTAAACGCTTAATCTGATTGTAATTATTATTCATTTGAGCCTTCGCATGAGAAAACCAACACTTTGTGTTTTCGACCAGGTCCAACACAAACCGGCATGTACAGTAACAAATGCAAGATAGAAATTGAAAGTTTAGAGTTAAGAAGAAGAGAAACTGTATCTATCCGAGTAGCGAAAACAAAGGCGCTGATCAGCAGTTACTGCACAGCTGATCTGCGCCTTTGGTTTCGCCTATGCAAATTGTTGCCGGTTATCTCATGCGGTGGCTTATTTTTCATTTGCATGCATACTCACAATCCTATATGAAGGAATAAATTGGCTATGGCTAATGATGATGATTCTGATTTCATTTAAGGATTGAAATTCAGATTTTAGCTTTCACAGGATGATGAAAAACATTAGGCTGTTTTAATGTCTGTGAAGCCCGAAGGGCTTCTCGGAGACATTAAAACAGCTAATGTTTTTCATCATCCAGTGAAAGCTAAAATCTGAATTTCAATACTTATATTTACATTTTATATTATCAATCAAGTATCAGATTTTTAATTTCGCAAGTCACCGTTCATTTTCATGTTATTTGACATTAAATCCCACTTAACGTAATTTTGGAACAGCCATAACGTCAAATTTTCGCGCCTAACGTCATGGCGATACGCGACCAACGTCACAACAACAAGAGTAAACAAACAACGTCACTGGGTGGGTTTTGACGTCGGCCCGCCCATAGGCGTGGCCTCTAGATCACGTGACTTAATGTTTTTCATCATCAAGACAGATACTTTCATCTAGGGCGATTGCAATAAAAATGTAAATATTTAAGTATGCAGACTGAAGTCTCCAATACAACTTTAAAATCGTCACGGGTCAAAAGAGGCCGAGTAGAGTCGACCGCACCGGTGAACAAAGGGTTCGTATCAAAATCGACCTTGTGATTATTTGTCTTATGTTTTGATGGGGATTTGTTAGAAACGGGTAATCCATTTACAAGACTTTGTCAGTTCAGTTTCAGGTAAAGTCATGCGCCATGGCATGGGTAGTGCTGGCCCGTCCAAGGCCTGTGAGTTAATATGTTTCACGAGCTCTGTGTAATTGAAGTAATAATATGAAATAGGCACACCTAATGGGCAACCAACCAATCTATCAGGATACCACACGCTTGAATTCATGATTTTTGTGTGTACATTAGTTTGTTTGTTTTGTTGCTTAACCAAATGAACAACTTTGGTCAATGGTCATATCTGTGCATCAAATTTCCTTTTGTAAACATAACTTAGATACCTTTACTTACAAAAACGTATGGCTCTCATCATTGAACTGTATGCAAAATGGACTTTCAAACTGGTTTACATGACCAGATTACGGATATGCATCATATGCACCAGAAGTTTTCAACAAGGCATCAATAAATGTATTATTAAATAACCAGTCTGCAATTCTATAGTTTTTCTGTTCCAAGACACTTATAGATCTCTTAAAAAGTTGTAAATTGAGCCTATACGCCACCAGGCCTCCCATTTATTTTACTTCCCATTTTAAATTCGTCATCAGTGTTCACAGAAGCCATGTTTCAGTTTTGTTTGCATTCAGGCTGAACAGTACAGTCAACCATTTTTCATTATTACAAGACAGGCCACATTTTTTGGATACTTGATGGTTACAAAAGCGTTGTTCAACAACACATCCTAGTACTTATGTCTTAGAAGCAGGATTTGAACTACAACCTTTCTATCGAGCTAAGCTACATGTACAAGTACATGTATGTCAACATAATGAAAATGATTTTGGGTAAAATATCTGGCACAGAGTCACATGTACAAACTGTATGTAAAAACAGCAAGTATATGGGTGTGTAGAATTTATTCCTTTAAAATGTAACATTTATAATTTGAGCCACATGAGAAAAACAGGATTTTTGCAAATGTGAAAACAAAGCCGCAGATCAGCTGAGTAGTAACTGTACATCTGATTAGCGCCCTTGTTTTCGCTACACATATAGTACAATCCCTTTTCTACTTAAACTTTCTAGCTTCTTTCCTTTTCCTGTGACTCAACAGACCGGTTTGTGTAAGACCTGGTCGGAAACCCTGAAGACCAATTTTCTGGTGTCATGGCTCATTTAATAGTTTATTTCATTTCTGAAATATTTTATTTTACAGAACTCCTATATGGAAAATGTTGCCAAGCATTTTTCAGTTCTAATGTCTCACTTTTCTAACTAAGATTCTTGAAGTTAAGTTTTAATATTTAAGTGACACCTTCACAGGTCTGTCAATTTAATAAATAAAGTGCATTTT
This sequence comes from Rugalucina vietnamica, assembly GCA_964017185.1. Lineage (NCBI taxonomy): Eukaryota > Metazoa > Mollusca > Bivalvia > Lucinida > Lucinidae > Rugalucina > Rugalucina vietnamica. The sequence goes on from OZ024873.1 coordinate 3,013,887, forward strand.
CTTAAGCTAAAACAGACAACTTTCACATGAAAAAGAAGATGGTATTTGCTAACTTTTACTAAGAATATTTGAAAAACAGTAAAGTAGTTTGATGATTCAACTGTAGTAATTGCGCTTTGACAAGACAGAATCCTGAATGAATGAACTTGCTGGCAAGATGGGGAGTCTCAGAATTGAATCTAAATAATGTTTATGCTGACTGGGCATAAATTTCTCTGGTAATGTGTTAACAATGTTCCAGTTTCCATGGTCAATGATGCATTTGACACTGGTCAATACTGTATTCCCACTTAAAAGATCAAACCGTAAATAAATCTGAAACAGATTTAAACACCTCTAATAAATTACATGAAACCTTACAATGTATCAAGGAAAATGCATCAACTTCTATAAGAGTAAAGTGCCTATAAATTCAATCTATATTCATATTAATTAATTCTGTAAAAGATTTCATATTTTAGCAATTAAGATGGATATTCCAAAACTTTATACTTATGGTTAAGTTTTAAATCATAGATGTATAAGTACACATTTATTAGATGCATATTTGCTTGACTTAATGTTTTACATTCGCACACAATTGCGGTGTTATTAGGATGGTCAGATATATACAAATCAATCTGAGGCAGTTATTACCATCCTGTATATCTGTGATTCTTACAGTGCAGACTGATGCAGCATTTCACGACACATGACACGCAGTCCAGTGATTGGAAGCTAAATGATCCATTGGGATTCAACCTACAGCAAAGAGGTCATTGTCTCTCTGTAGGTATATGCCTCACGGTAAGTTGCACTCAAATCAATCTGGCTTCCAAACACTACACTCCATTTTGTCATGATGGAATGTTGCATCAATCTGTGCTTAAGAAATTTGGTTGCATCACGGATATACAGGGCTTTACCAGTATATTTTACTGAGATCTGTTCTTGGATCAGGGGAAGCAGAATATGAGGAAAGAAGTATAAATATCTTCATGACCAAATCTTCATGAATAACCATACTGTACTTCAACCAAGCATTCTTAAAACCTACCTTTTTAGCTATTCACCTAGTTCAAAAATGTATCTGATATTGTTTTCCCATTGCATTCCTCGATCCCTAAAAAGTTCAACACAAATTTTGAAAATCAGTTGACAAAATCATAACATTATAGTACTGAATAGCAGTGTTAACCTTGCATTTTACATGCACTGGTGGGAGGTACTTCAAAAATTTAACAAGAACGCCGCGGAGGTCAATATCGCACCTGCACTGGGCAAAATAACTAAAAACCTGAAATATAGGTCGAGGGGACCAGGTCAAGGTATGTTCTGAAAGGGTATGTCAAGGACATTTACTATGCAAGATTTCACACTCACAGCTATCACAGGTGCAGAGAAAACCACAGTTTGACATAAAAATTAACAAGTCAATGGACCATGAAATATAGGTCAAGGTCAGCGGGTCAAGGTGCATGCTTGTATGTCAAGGACAATTACTATGTAAGGTTTCACACTCGCAGCTATCACAGGTGCAGAGAAAACCAAAGTTTGACATAAAAATTAACAAGTCAATGGACCATGAAATATAGGTCAAGGTCAGCGGGTCAAGGTGCATGCTTGAAGGGTATGTCAAGGACAATTACTATGCAAGGTTTCACACTTGCAGCTATCACTGATGCAGAGAAAATCAAACTTCGACACAAAAATGAACAAAGTCAGTTGACCTTGAAATATAGGTCAAGGGCACTGGGTCAAGGGGCCTGCTTGAAGGGTATGTCAAGGACAATTACTATGCAAGGTTTCACACTCGCAGGTATCACTGATGCAGAGAAAACCAAACGTCGACGTAAAAATTAACAAAGTCAATGGACCGTAAAATAAAGGTCAAGGGCACCGGGTCAAGGTGCATGCTTGAAGGGTATGTCAAAGGGTATGTCAAGGACAATTACTTTGCAAGGTTTCACACTCGCAGGTATCACTGATGCAGAGAAAACCAACCTTCGACATAAAAATGAACAAAGTCAATGGACCGTAAAATATAGGTCAAGGGCACCGGGTCAAGGAGCGTGCTTGAAGGGTATGTCAAGGACAACTACTTTGCAAGGTTTCACGTTCCTAGCTCTCACTAATGTAGAGAAAACCAAACTTCAACGTAAATGTTGACGGACGGACGAACGAACGGACGGATGGACGGACGGACAGACGGAAATTTGGACTCCTATATCGCACCCTGCTATAAGCAGGTACGATAAAAATCAATTATTTCAGCACAGGACTTCTGTTGTGAGAAACATTCCATCTAATTTTCAGGATGGAGCCTAATTCAAGAATATTTTTGGAAATAAAATTAATTTGTGAACACAGTTTGAAAACTTTTGCATGTCAAAACATTTGGAAAGCAAATTTTATGCATGTCAATCACTAAATTTTATTCTACTCTGAAAACATGTTATGGTGGTTTCCAGAGGAGGATTTAGGGAAAGAGTAAATCTTGGGTCATTTAACTTGAGGAGCACTTACCTATGAAATTATGACTTGTACAATAACAGAAATTAATGCCCCTCCTGGTCCAAAGGTCACAGTCCAGGACAGCACCATGAATATCTACAGTTGCTGAAAATAATAATATCAACTTTATATTATGATCTACATATTGAATTTCTACATCAAGTTTGCTTATCCTAGTTACTTTACTTCAGTTTTGTGTTCATAAGGACAAGCAACAGGTGAAAGAATGTTTGTGTTCATTGTAGTTTGGCATTTTATAAACCTGTTTTTCAAAATTTCCTGATTTTGGCTTAAATTGAAAAATTCCCTGACTGATGTCAAAAATCCCTGACAATTCCTTGGCTTTGAAAAAAGTGATTTCTCTCTGACTTTTTCCCTGACCATGGACACCCTGAATAAGAATTTGCAAGAAAGACAGAAACTTTATTTGTCTTACCCAAGGCTAATTTAGAACACCTCAGTGACCATGGATTCATGACCACACTGCTGGTTTTTTACCTGAAAATAAAACAGTACATGTATACAGTTCAAAGAAACAGTAAAACTTATTCAAATGAAAGTGTTTTTTGTTGTTTTTTTTTCTAATTCAGTTTAACGTCCCTTTCAAGATTATTTCAGCTCATATGAGACGGGCCAATCAATAGGTGGGGCGAAAACGGGAGAACCGCGAGAAAAACCACCTGGCACACCCGCAAGCAGAACTTGGCTTGTCTCACATGTGGCCAGAGCGGGACTCGAACCCACACCAGACACAGCGGTGAAATGATCAAGTGATTAAGAAACACGGAGCCACCTCAAATGAAATTGACCATAGTGTCAGACAATAGAGTATTGGCAGAACAATTTCATATGAAAAGCGGTTCATATTCATCTTGTCAACTTTTTTTTTCCATTTATACTGCTCATAATCATTCCTTTGTCTCACCACTGTGTCCAGTGTATGTGGGTTCAAGCCCCCTTTGCCTTGGGTAGTGTGCTTATGGGTGTACAAAGTATTTTGTCTTAGAGTACTTCAGTTTTCGCCTTTGTCTTAGAGTACTTCAGTTTTCGCCCCGCCTACTGATATGCCCATCTCATATGAGCTGAAAGAATTTTGTAAGGGCGTAAAAAGTAGGTTTAGAAAAAGAGAACAAGTTTCACTATCCATGATGTTCTTGAACATTTATGAATTTATTAAGTTCAGACAGGCAAGCTCTTTGACCAAGTGGTAGGGGTCTCCAATTTCCTGGGATCAATACTATTGTAAAAGTTCTGGGATGTTATGCAATATTTGGATTATTTGCAAGTTCATGAGACATAAATTTGTGAAAGTGCCTCAATCTCACTTCATTCACAATAAGTTTGCTAAATTTGTTTTGTCACAAGATAGACAAAAATAATTACCCAATTATTTTCAAAACTTGAAAGCAGTTTTGCATCAATTGCCTTGGTAAAGAGATGTTTGCAAAAGTGTCATAGAAGCCAGGCATACTTTTGATTTACTAATATTTGCATTTGATTGTGTAACCAGAACTTTGAAATATTGGGGGTGGCCCTAGTGGCCGAGTGGTTAAGAGCGCTGATATTTTATTACCGCACTTAACCATTCAAGCATCTGTGTGGGTTTGAAGAAAGAAGAAAAAAAAAAAAAAAAAAAAGAAAAGAAAATTGTCAGCTTTAAAAATTGAAAATTTCATCAGCAAAGCTTTGATATTTTTCTTATTTTTGCTAGATTGTGGGTACACATTAATTTTGCGGCGACAGGTTTGCGACACTTGCACGACTGTTGCACGACATTCTTGCGAAATATTTTGGAACAACTTTAAAAAATTCGCATAAAATTTTAAAACATGTTTAAAACCTTCGGGACCAGTTGGCGACAAGCTCATGACACATGAATATTCTCACGACACTTAAGCAACACTCACACAAATGTAGTGCGAAAGTCCGCGACAAAATTCGCATGCCAGTGAGATACTAGCTTTTCTCGTATCGGATCTTTTTTCGCTGTCGGCGATGGACAATCTACAGATGTAAAACAAAACCGGCTCAAATTTTACTGCATTCAACCTAATTAGGACCTTTCCAATTAATGTTTGTAAGCAAGATTACAAGAAACTTTATTTAAAGTCGACTTTCAAATTTACAACAGGATAACATTAGCCATTGGCTATTTTGTCGACAAACACAAATTAAAACTGTACATGTAAGCATAAGATTTACTTCAGGTATCCTTTGAGAACCACTAGATGATCGATCACTGGTCCTTGATCGATCACTTGTCGTCTTACGCTACCCCACCCACTGGTGGCGGTGGTTCGGATTGTTTTTAATCTGTTAAATTTACACCTTCTGTATGTTAAAGACTATAAATATTTTGTTGACGATGTTTAACATGTGCAATGTCCACCTACTCGCAGTAAACAAGGTGCAGATCCAAATAATCATAGAGGAAACCGAATCAGGTAGTGAAATTTCGAGTCCTTCTTCGCTTGACAAAGTTATCTTTGAGCCAACTAAACACCGAAGTGCTAATCAGCGGTACCAAGTAATGTCATACCGGTTCAGGCTGTTAAACAGGGCTTAACATTGGCTAAGTCAGCATGAATGAATTAGTTTCAATGAACCATTTCCATGCATTTCAGAAGCATATCTCATTTCAACTGCCTCCCGCCATCTCCAACTAGCAAAGAACGATTTCTGTTGCTATGCAACAATTACGGAGAGAATGAACCACAGCTTGTAAGAGGAAAAATAATGATAAAACGAAAGTAAAGAAAAACAGGTTTTGGATTTCAAACGCAGTTTCGAGCGCTTGTATGTTCTTGTGTAATTTTATTTTCAACTATCACAAGTCTAGCATATTTTTATTTGTAAGATTAAATGGTTTCGCTTGGCGGAATTCGACTGCGGTAAAAATTTCCGGAAGTTGAATGACTCACAAAAATCGACGTCTTCATACTGCAAAACAGAATAGAACAGAACAGAACTTCTAATCGTAAAGCAACCAACACCTCGTTGTTGTCGCTGCGCGACAACAACTCGGTTGGTTGGTTGCTATAAAACAAACACATAAAGATCATGGGACATTGTTAGTTAACGATTCGTTAAAATTTCAAACATGAATATTACAAATCATGCACTGTTATTTGAGCCGCCTCGTGGAAAAAACAACAATGTGGTTTCCGAACAGGTCTGATACAAACCGACCTGTACTGCTAGAAGCTTGAAATTTCGGATTGAAGTAGAAGAGGAAATGTACCATCCGAGTAGCGAAAACAAAGGCGCTGATCAGGGGTGGGTAACAAGAATATTTTCGTTAGTTATACATAGCGAAGGCTTTACGAAAGCAGCAAGGAATGGATAGCGAAGACTTTACGAATACGAAAATCCGGTAACAATATCGATTCGTAAACCCTTCGCTAGTTTCTGTTTCGTTAGTTAATAACGAAGATGTGTAGTTGCTGTGTAGAACAAAAATCTCATTACACGCACTAATCAAAAGCTCACATAATGTGGAGAAAATGACAATTAAAACACAAATAAATAAATAAATAAATAAGATACAATGAAATAAGATTACAAACAATAACATATTTTAGATTTTAAGAGGTGTTGAATGTATTTTTTTTTATTTTTATTTTTTTATTATTATCATTATTATTTTCTATTATTATTCATTTATTTTTTTTTTTTTTTTTTTTGCGGTGCTTCAAAACTAGAAATCTATTGGCTGCGTTAAGAAGTGGGGGTCTTGGTCTATAACAGACTTGAGACAGTTGGACTCTAGCGCTGTTTTTGAACATCTTGAATTGGTCTCGGTCTAGCTCGTACGAATTCCGTACGTACAACCTAGAGAGAGAGAGAGAGAGAGAGAGAGAGAGAGAGGATAAAAAGGGTCACGCTTAAGTTACATGTACTTTAAAGCCTACTACCAAGTAGCTATCGTACGCTCTTTTTATTACGAATTCGACATGAACAATATGCTTCGATTTTAGGGCTTGAAATCATTTTTATTACGAATTCGACATGAACAATATGCTTCGATTTTAGGGCTTGAAATCATTTAAAAATAAATAAAAATAAGTAAATACATGCAAATGAATCGTCCACCGAATGGTTGTAGTGTACGTCCCGATTTCAAAAACTACAGTACGGATTTTTCTGCCATATACTACAAGTTATGCATCAGTCATTTTCATCCCGGTTTCTCTAGGGTCAGGGATAACGGGGACACAGCGGGGCTAAAGTCCCAGGTTTTGACGGCAGTATAGGGGATGTGCGGGAGTATTAATGTCCCATCTATACATGGTCACATTAATTAACATTTAATGTTAATTGTACGCATTGTTGACATTTATGGTCCTTATTTAATTTGCAAAAGTACCTGCACATTTACATGCATAAATTCATTTCCCCCTGTCATGATTCAGTTTCATTAGAACAACTCCCGGCTATTATTTCACATTGATTTTGTCAGCCTCCGGGGATCCGGAGCTTCTAGCATTGATTTTACCACAAATCCCTACTTTCAGTAGGGCTTTAAAAATTAAAATCAAAGCCCCGCTATACTCATGCCGTGGAGGTGCCGTTGATACAAATGACTGGGGATTTAGTTAAAAGATACTTGTAGAAAGAAATAGGTAAATACAACTCGCCTTCGTCTCGCTGTAATACTTATTTCTTTGTACTCTTTTTAACTCTAACTCGTATCTCAAACAATGTCTGTACGACACGTTAAGGATAAAAATATGTCGTAGATGCTTTGAAGAAAGAGGCCCCTGTCAATACTTCAAATGTATATTTATTCTTTCCAAAATGGCCGAAAAAAATAATTCATGCATTCTACCTCAAACAATCATATTTAAGAACAATATGACAGGGACGGAACAAAGCACAGAACATTCCATCATTGTTAATTTGCACTATGTCCAGATATTAAAATGTGATTTGGGCTATTTTGGATTTCCTTCACTTATCCACTTTGACAAACAGAAAAATGAAAAATGAAAGCAAATGAACCACACAGAAACATTCACTAGATTTGTTCAGTCGTAGAGATCTCGTCATGGTCAAGGTAACAAAGCATGTTCAAATCGCTGGCTGTTTTATGTGAATAAACTGGTTGCAGGATGACTTGTTTAACATTGGTATCCCATTTTCAAAATTTTGTCACAAAGTACTTTGAAAAATAATTGTTTAATCCGCACAACTCTTTCATTTCTAAAGTTAAATGCAAATTGAACATTTCAATGCAAAACTCGACCCTCCTTCTTCATTACAGCCAGTCGATTTTGTCTAAAATGAGGGTGCACGGTTTCTTGGAAAAAAAAATCAGAATTATGTTTACCTGTTTTGTGGTAATGTCGACATGTTGGACATGTTCGAAGGTGGAGGGAAAAAAAACTTTTTTTTTTTTGAGGGAAAAAAAAACGTTTTTTTTTTTTTTTTTTTTTTTTTTTTTTTTTTTTTTTTTCAGAAATTCGATATTATCAGAGGTGGGGTCAGTAGTAAGAATCCCACCAGACATAAAAATTTATACAATCGGTCAAAACATAGCCGAAAATGGAAATAATACCATTTTGAATGACAATATACCATTACCGAATGCTTAACGACAGCCTCAGATCCTTCGTAAAAGTTAGACTTTATAACGAAGATTTGTCACATTTCGTTATTTACGAAACCTTTCTTGTTAACCAAATTTTAGCTAACGAAGGTCCAACGAAGACATAGCGAAGAAAATTGGGCTAACGAAGCTTCTTGTTACCCACCCCAGCTTCGCAGTTACATGTACTGCGAAGCTGATCTGCGCCTTTGTTTTCACCTATGCAGATTGTTGGTTTTCCCATGTGGCGGCTCATTTTTTGTTGACGGCGAGGCGGTTCTAACGAGTACCCCCAATCTGTGTTTTGGATAAAAAAGGAATTGTATACAGTACCCCCTGTAAAACCCAGTTTTACTATTTGAGGAGTGGGGTATAACTTGGGTATTTATTACCTGGACATGTTCTCTTGATGTGACCATGCCCAGCAGGCACATGACGTCATAATGACGTCAGATTGACGTCGATGCGACGTCAGCATCGACGTTGATATGACGTCATTCTGACGTCATGTGCCCGCTGGGACATCCATGCATGGATGTGGGACTGTTCTTTTTTATCCACATTCTTTTTTATCCCGATGTTTTTTATAAAACGGCTTATATCGTATTTTCATAGACTTGCTTCGGGCAGTAGTAATTATTCAAATGATCCATACATGCATTTTATATTTTGCATGTTTTATTCATGGTGTTATCTGTGTATATTATGTGTCGCAGTGTCCTCTTGAGGTAAGTTCGATCATGTTTGTTACAGCATCGATCAACTGTATTGTCAATCGGTCTGCGACAATTAAATCACACAATAGGGTCATAATTTAAACGGTTAACCAAGATGTAGTGTTAATGAATTTAGGGGCTAGATATGGACTCTCTTATGGCATAAATGAAATCAAGGTTTTTTTTTTTTTTTTTTTTTTTTTTTTTAATTCACAATTCACTTACTCACTTGTGGTTGTCTCCCTTTGACCAAGATAATGGTCACCGAACATGACATGAATGGTAACTTTTTTTTTTTTTTTTTTTACGAAAGTTACAAAATGATACCACAATGTTAATGTTATATCAGGCCTGGACCTACCCCATAGAGACCCTGAATTTCTTTCTTTTTAGAATATGAGGATATTACAAGTTTATGTGTAAGTGGTCTGATTTTTGTATTGTTGTGGTATAGGATCATATTTTATACTTTATAGCACTAAATTTTTTGTTGTGTTTTAGTCTTATAGTGTTGAGTCAGTCAGGGTACCTGTAATTTGTTAATTCTATGGTCATTTTTGCCGGAATTTGAAAAGATGCCACTGATAACAAGATTGACAATAAGTTCTTGGAATGTTCAAGGTTTGTTTAAAAGGAATGACAATGAAAGGGTTTCAAAATTGAATGATGATGATTTTTTAAGTCATATAAAATCAGATATTGTATGCCTTCTTGAAACTAAAGCAGATAATGGAGATAATGTATCCCTTAAAGGTTATCGTTTACTTAAACATATTACTAGGCCTAGGAAAGGAAAGGGTATTTATGGTGGAATAGCTGTATATGCAAAAATGAATATTGCAAAAGGAATCACATTAATAAAGACCAACTCCACTGAATATCTGTGGATGAGACTTAGTAAAACTTTCTTTAATCATAAAAATGACATTTATTTATGTTGCGTGTATAATGCTCCAAAAAATTCAACATTTGTTAAGAAACAAACCGATGTTACCTCAATTTTGGAAAAACTTGAAGATGATATGTCAAAATTTTCTTCTACAGGTGAGATTATGCTTGTTGGAGATTTTAATGCACATACAAACATTTTAGATTTGGATTTTGTTGAAAATGACTATGAAAAAGACTCTGAAGATTTATTACCCAATTCGTATTTTGGAGATGCAGTTCTTTTGAATAGAAATTCACTGAAGCGTAATACTAAAACTGATGATTTTGGGAGGTCTCTGCTTGACATGTGTATAAGTTCACAATGTCGCATACTTAATGGCAGAACTTTAGGGGATACAGAAGGCAAACCTACATCATATCAGTACAATAGCAGTGCAGTCGTTGACTATAGTATAAAGTCTTATTAATCATATTAGTTATTTCAAAGTTGAAGAGTTTACTATTCATTCTGATCATAGCCAGATAACTACGTGTCTCAACTTAAATATAAGCAGACAGGAGGATAAATTAGGTCGTCCACCTCCAGTAGGATTAAAATGGTCAAAGCTTACGGAAAAATTATTTCAAGAAAAAATTATTTCTCCAGACATAGAAAGGCTTTTACAAAACTTCCAACTTACAATTAGGGAGAATAATGCTGAAGGTATAAATGAAGCAGCATCAGAACTTTCATCTATATTTAAACAAATCAGTTCAGATATTAACACCCACTCAAAGTTAGCATTGCAACTTACCAAGAAACGAAAAACAGTGCGCAAACATAAAAAAATGGTTTGACCAAGATTGTGATACTCTGTATAGAAACTTAAAATCAACTGCCCGTTCTCTTACTAGCAACTGTAATGATACAAACAAGCTGAAGAATTATTACAAACTCCGCAAAAGCTATAAACAATTAATAAGAAAAAAACAACGTCAATATAAATCTAAACTCTTGTCATCTCTGGTAGATCTAGAGAGTAAAGATTCTTTATAAAACCTTTTGGAATGTGATTAATAAATTCAAAAATGGAGAAGCCGAACAGAATGACCCTAGCTCAAATATCTCTCCTGATGAATGGCATACCTATTTTAATAATCTCTTAAGCGTAAGGGTAGAAGAATGTGATTATGAAATTGGCATAGCTACATTGAAAAATAATTTTGATGAACATATCACTGTCAAGGAAGTTACTAATGCAATTCGGACACTAAGGAATAATACATGTGTTGGTTTTGATACCATAAGTAATGAAATGCAAAAAAAAAATGCAGTACAAATATGTTGCAATGTATCTGCAAACTATTCAATCTTATATATGAATCAGGTATTTACCCAGCTAAATGGACTGAAAGCATCATAAAACCTATATTTAAAGCAGGTGATGAATGTGATCCTAGTAACTATAGAGGTATAGCAATATCAAGCTGTTTGAGCAAGTTGTTTTCTAGAATCCTATATACGAGTAATAGAATGGATAAGTTTGTTTGTGAGAATAACATTTTAAGTGAATGTCAAATCGGATTTAGGAAGTCTTACAGAACAACTGACCACATATTCACTTTAAAATCCATTATAGACAAGTATCTTAGATCTAAACAACATGTTTATGCATGTTTCGTTGATCTGCGTAAAGCTTTTGACACAGTTTGGAGAAATGCAATGTTTGCTAAGATGTTGAAATATGGAATTAATGGGAAATTGCATAAAGTAATCAAAAGTATGTACTCTACAGTAGAATACTCTGTCAAACTGTCTACTGGATTGACTAAATCACTGTCATCAAATGTTGGAGTGAAACAGGGATGTATTTTAAGTCCGCTTTTATTTAATCTTTTTCTTAATGACCTTCCGGAATGTTTAGGATCTAATGAGAACAACCCTGTGTTTATTGGAACAAATAAAGTTAACTGTTTAATGTATGCTGATGATGTGATACTGTTGTCTACTTCTAGGGAAGGGCTTCAGAATTGTTTGAATTCCTTATATGCATATGCCGAGAAATGGAAACTAAAAGTAAATACAGAAAAAACTCAAGTAATTACATTTAATGGAGGGGGGCAACTTATAAAGGATAATTCATTCTACTTTGGCAATGATTTATTGAAAAACGTACAAGAATACAAATATTTAGGGGTAATTATAAAAGCATCTGGTAATTTTAATAGTGGAATATGCCATTTATCTAATAAAGCTTTAAAGGTGGTATATATGATAAGAAGTAGATTTCATACGTCTGAAGTGAATGCAAAATTATTATTGAAACTGTTTGATGCATGTGTCAAGCCTGTACTCTTATATGGAAGCGAACTATGGTCGGTATTTAATTTGAATCTTTCGAAAAAGTTATCAGGTGAACAAGAGTGTGCTCTTGAGAAAACTTTCGATTCCTTTCTACCAGAAAAGATACACACGCGATACTGTAAGTACATACTAGGGGTGGGCAAGTATGCTTGTAACATGGCTCCTAAAGCTGAATTAGGTCGTTTTCCTATCGCTATCTCTGCCTTGTTACAGTCAATTAAATATTGGTTATATTTGTTACAAAACCCATTTGAAAAAGCGACAAGATTTTCATATTTATCGCTAACGTATAATGATGGTGAAGCATTTGGCTCATTTAACCATCAAATAGGTTGTCTACTGAAATATCTCGGCTTTAACCATGTTTGGCATAATAAAGGAACAATGTCTGTTAATAAGTTAATATATGCTATTAAGCGAATTTTACTTGACAGATACGAAGCATATTTTAATTCCGTCATATCAGGTACTTCTACAAGAGTTAAGACTAACAATAAGTTATTAACATACATGTACAGTGAATTCAAGAAGAAAATCTGCTTCGAAAATTATTTATCGGCAAATGTTGATAGATCTATACTCGCAAAATTTACGAAACTTCGCATATCTAATCATAGACTAGAGGTAGAAGTTGGAAGATATGCTAGAACAGCAAAACAGTTAAGGCTTTGTAAAACATGCAACTTGAAAGCCATAGAAGACGAGTTTCATTTTATTTGCATCTGTAAAGCATATGACGATTTGAGAAAACAGTTGTTCAAAGATATGTCATCCATAGTTCCTAATTTTGACAATTTTTGTCTTTATGATAAGTTTTTATATATTATGTCAATTAGTGAACTGGACATGATACCAATTGTTGTCCTGTATGTAGATAATTGTTTAAAGATTAGGCAACAAAATCAGGACTCCAGTCAACATTCAGGTACATTAGTTTCCAACTAGTTTTATTTGACATTTTATGGACATAATAAAAATACATTTATACACTGTTACGGCTGCACTGCCAAGTGTAATGGTATGTCACACTTACATAAGTCATATTCATAGTATAGTTTTGTACATCGTAGAATGCAAATGTACTGTAAATGTAGTGTACATGTAGTTGTCATTTTTCATCTTGTATGTATGTTATATGTTTCTGTCATAATCCTGTATGTTTTGGATTGAATGCAGATTAAATTTTGAATCTTTGAATCTTTGAATCACAATAAACTCCTTTAATCAATATTTTATAACTGATTGATCACTTTTGCTTAACTAATGTAAATCGAGGAGGAAAATGCCGGTTGAATGAAACCCTAGGTTAAGCCAAAACTAATGAAGCCCGCACCAGGATAACATTTCCATGTAATATATACCACATTATACCCCACTGATATATAGCAAAACTGGAGTATACAGGGGTATACCTATTTTTCTAATTTTTGCTCCAAAACGTAGATTGTGGGTACTCGTTTGAACCGCCTCGGCGAGGCGGTTCTAACGTATACCCACAGTCTACGCGTTATGCAAATGTAAGAAAAATATCAAACATTATTAATTTAGGAAAAATCTGTACATAACATGGGCAAGTTTTTGTTATGGTTTCAGGTAAGAGAATAGTGGTGAGATCTCGAGGGTGAGATTTATCAATTTATTATTTATGTATAATAACAAGAAGCCTGAAGGGCAAATATCATCTAAACAGCCATTTAAATTAAAAATTAAACTGAGATCCTTTAAAAGCAGTGAACATATTAATGAGAAAAGGGATCGGCAAAACCATGGTTTCGGCTTTTTAAGCCTTGTCAGTGATCCTTTAGATTTGATATGAAGCCAAAGAGAACTAAAGTACTGTAATTTTGTACAAAGACTACTGTCTATTCACCATCTTCCAAAAACTGAATTTTTCAAAATCTTTTTTTGAAAGACCTTAAGAAAAAAAATACGATGTCACCGTTTTGCATTCCAAAAGTCTTAAAAGTGGCACAAAAATTTTGAAAATCGGTTAACAAATAAAAATTTTATGCCAGAAAATAATTTTGAATAGGGCTTTTTTCCATTGTAAAAAAAGTCAGCAAGGGAAGTAATTATTTTCCCATAAAAATCTAAATCGGTTATTTTTCATTTAAAATTCTCCAAATCGAAACAAAATGGTATTGTATGCATAGCTGAGTGCCAAACTCTTAAAATTTTCTAAAGATTTGCTTGATTTTCAATTTTAAGGTGTTTGGTTTATCTCCCTTGCACATGCAAAATGCCTATTTCAAATAATTTTTGGGCATAATTGTTTTGTAAGTAAAGAGGTACAAGTAGGCAAAGATCAGGAAAAGGCGCAATCAGAAAAAGATTCCCACTCCAAAAACCGAGGCGGGAAAAAACCAAACCAACAATCAGGTACTTATACCATGAAAACATTTCGTAAGCCGAATGAGCAGCTATTTTCCCAATAGGTGGCCACTCAGTTACCTTAACTTAACTAAAAATATGAAAACATACATAAGGCGCCAACAGCACAAAAATATTTTAAACACCAAGACATAAAACAAAACGAAACCACCACAGAAGTATCGACTTGGAACGATCAGTAACACAAAGTTACTGGCGGGTTTAAATCGATTTTACATGGCCATAACCTCACCCTCAGCTTCTGCAGTGGTTCATAACATTTAGTTAGTTCTTCGGTCCTCGTGGTGAATCTCTAACTAGTCAATGAATCATCAAGAACAAACAAATAAATCATTATAAACATCCTGATGAATCAAAAACCAGGACTCACAGATTCAGTAAGCTGCCCGACGATGGAGCCGATTTTCATTTTTTTGCGGCACTTTTAACGACATTTGGGTTGCAAAAAGTTGACATGGTCGTATTTTTCTTGTGGTGTTTCAGAAACGTAAGATTTTGAAAAAATGCAGTTTCTGAAAGATGTTGTACAGACAGTAATATCACCCAAATTTTACTGCTCAGAAACTCTATGTATATTACATAGGCAAGACTGTCGCTGTATATACCTGTCAGGGAAAAGCTTGCCACGGACCAGAATGTTGTTCCCAAACAAATATTTAGTCCATGTTGTAGGTTAAGATCGCCAGCTGCATCTGTTGTTCTCAGAAATCCGCATGTTTCTGTTCCCAACATATTCGAGAATACACGTCATAGGATCGTCTATGCCATTCTAAAGAACATGAGGGGCCTTTTGGTCACAAGCTGCCCTGAATTCACTACCCTCATCCATAATCATTATTGGCTAAGAGACTCGTACACGAATAGATGTCACTTAGAGCTATCAAAGGCACCTGACTACTAGAAACAAAACTGTCTTTCATTTTGTTGAAGTTGATGTTTGTTGTTCCATAATATCAAACCGTCCTTACTCCTTAGCGCGAATACGGGTTGCTTCCCACCTGGGTGGTTTAGGAGGGATTTTGGCTAGATGCCGTTTGCGAATGTTCCTGGTCTGTGCTTACATGTATTCGGCGAGATCGTTACGAATGCGACGTTCCACATCCTCTGCCCCTGGACCGTAAGAAGCACATGTTTTGCTCTCGTGAAAATAAACAAAGCCGAGTTTGCAAAATCGGCGTCCACTATGATCTGCAAAATTCTTCTATGTTCCCACTTGAAGTCAATTGGGATACTTACGGCACTTGTGTTTTTCAGCTAATGATTTATAAAGTTGACATGTAGATAAAATTTTGCCACGGAAACTCGTTACATTCTTAAAGTTCTTCTGTTTTTCTTTGTCTTGGCCGTAAACTAAGAAGTATAACACAGTCCTGTGGGTGTCTTTATTGAAATTTGTATCTAAACGGCTTTGTAAATGAACATTTATTTACTGAGCATGAAAAACAGTAAGATAAGCATTTTTGTATGCATCGAAGACGAAGGTACGTACTACTTGAATGAGTCATGGAAGAATTAGCATGTTTGTTGTGCTCTTTCAAAAGTTATTTACGTACATGTAGAAGCATAACGAGTGCCTTTATCAAGCGAAATATTGCATGGCGTTTTTCCTTGGACTACATGCACTTCGTTGAGCGAGCTTCAAAGCATATACCACTTCTATTTTGAATGAGGTCACAGAGTGGGTTTGTCAACATTCGAGTGACACAACTGATTTATTCTTGCCTCGAAACAGCAAATCATTTTCGGACACATCAGTGACAGAGCTTATATATGTTTCCTTACATTAAATGAATCAAAGGCTAAACCAAATAATTTTTGATCATTGAATATGGGTGGCTCCATGCATTTCTGATAAGCAGTGGGGGGGGGGGGGGGGGGGGCAACAGAATTAAAGGGGTTTATGCGGTTTTAGGTGCGGTTGCGAAGCAGTTTTCCATTGGAATGGTGTGTTATACAAGAACAGCGATCAACTATGGTTATTTCATTGCATTAACTTTACAAGAGTCTTCGGGAGCACTTTGAACCCTCGGCATCGGGTTCAAACAACTTTCTCCAGCCTCTGCAAGTGATAATACATTATAAAAACCATGGTTGACCCCTTTAACATATATCTAAAAATATTTATTAAAGAAAATGCATCACTGTCTCCATATCGCAACATTTGCTATTTTATTTTACTGAATCATTGGTCTCATTCTTCCACGATGCATTTCTGTGTCGCATATTTTAAAAATTTTAACAACATCTTCGATGCATACAACAGATGCAAAAAAAAAAAAAAAAAAAAAAAAAAAAAATGGAATTTAAGGATGTTCGCTGCCAATGAAAAAGTATTCAAACTTTTTTTCTAATCACACTTTTTTGATTCCAAAATACAACACAAGACATTTGAAAACAAAATAAACAAGCAAATTCAGAGAATTTATGTCCCCCGCCTTAATTGTTTAGTTACACAAATATATCTGACAATAATGTATATCCAAATCACATGCATTTACTTCATGTCACAGTGTCAAACATTAATCTGAGGATTATATTCAAACCACATGCAAATCTTCAAATCTGTACAGTTTGAAAAGAATCAGAATAAAACTGAGGGAGGAGTTTGCACACAAGGTACACAATGTCCTTTCACTTTCATTGTATAAATGCCTGAAAAACGACTAAGTTCAAATTGCGAAAAAGTGTCAAAAATTAACCTGAGGATCATATCCAAAGCACATGCATATCTTCAAAGCATCATCAAGACATCTGTAAAGTTTCAAAAGAATCTGAATTAAAAACTGAAGGAGTTGCGCACACAAGGCACCCACTGTCCATTCACTTTCATTGTCAAAATACCGAAAAACGACTAAGTTCAATTTGCAAAAAAAGTGTGAAAAATTAATCTGAGGATTATATCCAAACCACATGCACATCTTCAAAGTATGATGAAGACATCTGTTAAGTTTCAAAATAATCGGAATAAAACTGTAGGAGGAGTTGCGCACACAAGGTACCCTTTGTCAATTCACTTTCATTATCAAAATGCCCGAAAAATGACTAAGTTCAAATTGCAAAAAAAGTGTCAAAAATTAATCTGAGGATTATATCCAAACCACATGCACATCTTCAAAGCATGATGAAGACATCTGTAAAGTTTCAAAATAATTGGAATAAAACTGTAGGAGGAGTTGCGCACACAAGGTACCCACTGTCTATTAACTTTCATTATCAAAATGCCCGAAAAATGACTAAGTTCAAATTGCTAAAAAAGTGTCAAAAATTAATCTGAGGATTATATCCAAACCACATGCACATCTTCAAAGCATGATGAAGACATCTGTAAAGTTTCAAATGAATCGGAATAAAACTGTAGGAGGAGTTGCGCACACAAGGTACATACTCCTATAGGGGGACGGAAGGACGGAAGGACGGACGGAAGGACGGACGGACGGAAGGACGGACGGACGGAAGGACGGAAAGCCAAAAACTATGTCCCTCCGCTTTTCTTCGAAAAGGCGGGGGACAATATAGGGTAGTGTGCATTTTTTCAAGCTACAGGCCTCTGAATGAGACCTCTGAGCTCCATGTTTAAAATTTGGTAAAATTAATTTAATTTTTAATTCTTTGAAACATACCTGTCTTGAACAAAGCTACACCTAGACTGCTTTCAAAAGTCATAATATTTACGTAACGCAGACTATTTTGGACCAAAAGCATAGGAAAATTTGCAACTTGGAGTGTATGAGAAAATTTTACGATTCCTTTTCCAACCCTACCCCCATACTTGAAAAGTCGGAAAAAATCAATTTTTTGAAATGTGCCAAACCCATATTTGTTGATTCAAACTTTTTCTTGTATTTTCACACAACATAGAACTTGGTAATATTGTTTGAATAAAAGAAAGAAATATATAGGGTAGTGAGCATATAAGAGAGATCCAACAACTTAAAAATCGCCATTTTCAGCCTTTCTTTGGCTGTTTTGTTTCAAAAAGCCCATTTCATAAAACCACCTAAAATTTTAAAACCAACACACCAGATACGCAAAGAATGACTTAGAAGACCATGTACACATATACTGCTGCTAAATTAAACATCGAACTAGTGCAATTAATTTGAAGATGTGCAATATTCAAGTTTAATCTACCCTACACCCTAATTTTTACTGACAACTAAAATTTTCTGAAAAGTTGCAGAAAATGGGGTGAAAAAATGAAGTTTCTTAGATTGACAATTTTCATGGCTCATTCAATGCATATCATCAATATGTATCCAAATATAAAATATTTGGACAATATCTGCAACTGTTTATGAGATATTCAAGAAAAGAAAAACCGGAAGTTCCGAAATGTCAAATGTTAGCAGCGAACATCCTTAAGAATGTAATGAGTTTCCGTGGCAAAATTGCATCTACATGTCAACTTTATAAACCATTAGCTGAAAAACACAAGTGCTGTAAGTATTCCAATTGACTTCAAGTGGGAACATAGAAGAATTTTGCAGATCATAGTGGACGCCGATTTTGTAAACTCGGCTTTGTTTATTTGCGCGAGAGCAAAACATATGGTACTTACCGTTCAAGGGCAACGGATGTGGAACGTCGCATTCGTAACAATATCGCCGACGCATACGAAACTTCATTTAAGAAATGAATTTCATTTTTCTGGTGTTCATGGAGCTATGAACCGCACTGAGTCGCGTGCAAAGTGAATGAACCCCGAAGGGGTTCATGTAAGCTTTGCTAGCGACCCACTGCGGTTCATAGCTCCATGAACAACAAAAAAATTAAACTCATTGCTTATATTTACATTCATTTCTCTCTATCACCAAGGCGGTCACATTTACAAGCAAACAAAGAATCTACACACAGTGGGTGTTCAAACAGCGGAACGGCGTCGACGTTTACAACGTCCAATCAGATTGGCGAGATTCATGTTTTTGACGTCAAGTTTGGATTACGTCACGTCGCGTGACACAATGTTGTTCATGGAAGTATGAACACAGATGTAAGATGGACATCTAATGGTTCATCTAAGGAGGTTCTTGAACAATGTAAATATATTAGCATGCATTAACATTCCACGTCGCATCAATTATCACGATTAACAGTTGGGTCCCCGAGTATACAACTATACTGAAACTCCCTGAATGTAAAAGCTATCTAATTTAACAAATTCCTTATTGAGCGGTCTCTTTATCGGAAAACCACTATTATTCCTTAGAAGACAAACATGAAAGAAAAATAACGTCTATTAAACTTCGTTTCAATCTCATCTGAGCCGCTCACAGGTGAGCTCCGTCGTCGTCGTTGTCTTCGTCGTTGTCCACACTTTTCAAACATCTTCTCCTCTGAAACCGCTTGGCCAATCAAAGCCAAACCTCATGTGGAGCATCCCTAGGAAGGGGGAACGAAAGTTTGTATAAATGGTCCAGGTCACATGACCAAGGTGGCCGCAATTGCTATAAATAGCAAAAACCTTTTTAAAAAATCTTCATCTCCAGAACCAGAAGGCCTCTGATTTTGAAACTTGACATAAAGCATCAGGCAATGGAGCTCTACAAAGTGTATATAAATCATGACCCTGGGATGACCTTGACCTTTGTTACGGCAAGGTCAACATAGGTCGCCCATGCATTCGAATGGGGAAAATTGTTAAAATATGATTTGAGGGGCAAAACTTGCAGAAAATGGGCAAATGGACAGAATATTTTATGTTTATGAAAACAGTTTGTCCCCAGAGGGGTTGTCTGCCCCTGCCCCGGGGCTATATACATGTATATGACCATAATTTTCAAACATCTTCTCTGAAACGGCTTGGCCAATCAGAGCCAAACTTTATGTGGAGCATCATTAAGAAGGGGCAATGCAAGTTTATATAAATCGTCAAGGTCACATGACCAGGATGGCCGCCATGGCTATAAATAGCAAAAACCTTTAAGTCACATATAACTCACAGTATATCCTCGACACCGAAAACAGGCTAGACAGCCTCTGTAGGTGCATTCTTGTAGTAGTCTTTTGGTTTTGGTCCGTGACTGTAGCACTAGGGACTAAACTTATACGGGTGGTTTTTCCAAAGCACATTTAACCGTGATTTGAAGCAGTTCAGGGAGGGTGCCATGACTACATGTTCAGGTAAAGCGTACCAAGAGTCTATCACTCTTAGACTGAAACTGTTTGATCTGATTTTTAGCCTATGCTGTTTCTTGGCTAGTTTAAGGATGTTCGCTGCCAATGAAATGGTATTCAAACTTTTTTTCTAACCACTCTTTTTTGATTCCAAATTACAACACAAGACATTTGAAATCAAAATAAGTATAGGGTAGTGTGCATTTTTTCGAGCTACAGGCCTGTGAATGAGACCTCTGAACACTATGTTTTAAATTTAGTAAAATTAATTTAATTTTCAATTCTTCGAAACATACCTCTCTTGAACAAAATTACACCTATAATGCTTTCAAAAGTCATAATATTTACGTAATGTAGACTATTTTGGACCAAAAGCAATGAAAACTTTGAAACTTGAAGTGGATGACAAAACTTTACCGAGTCGTTTTCCAACCCTACCCCCATACTTGAAAAGTCGGAAAAAATCAATATTTTGAAATGTGCCAAACCCATATTTGTAGATTCAAACTTTTTCTTGTATTTTCACAAAAGATAGAACTTCGTAATATTGTTCGAATAAAAGAAAGAAATATATAGGGTACTGTGCATATAAGAGAGAACCAACAACTTGAAAATCGCCATTTTAAGCCTTTTTTCGTCTGTTTTGTTTCTTAAAGCCCATTTCATAAAACCACCCAAAATTTTAAAACTAGCACACCAAAGACAGAAAAAACGACTTAGAAGACCATATACACATATACTGCTGCTAAAACAAACATCGAACTAATGCAATTTATTTGAAGTTGTATGATATTCAAGTTTAATCTACCCTACCCCCTAAATTTTACTGACAACTAAAATTTTCTGAAAAGTTGCAGAAAATGGGGTGTAAAAATGAAGTTCCTGAAATTGACAATTTTCATGGTTCTTTCAATGCATATCATCAATATGTATCCAAATATAAAATATTAGGAAAATATCTGCAACCGTTTTCGAGATATTCAACAAAAGAAAAACCGGAAGTTCCGAAATGTCAAATGTTAGCAGCGAACATCCTTAAATTGATGTCCCCTAGTCACAGTGTAAGTTGGAAACGTGAACAGCTTGTCCTTGTCGATTTTGTCAATATTGTTCATTATTTTATAAACTTCTACTAGGTCAGCTCTTTCGCGTCTGTATTCTAGTGACGGCAACCCCAGTTTTCTTAGCCTTTTAGGGTATGATAGATTTTTAACACTGGTTACCAGTGTTGTGGCTCGCCAATGAACATTCTCGATTGCTATCATATCTTTCTTGAACAATGGAGTGCAGACCGTTGTTGCGTATTCTAAATATGGTCTGACAATGGTTTTATATCTAGGTTGCGGAACATGTCATGGTCCATGTATACATGTAAAAGTTCGAAATATAATTCCCAGGTTTCTGTTTGCTTTATTTACTTTTTCATTTATATGTTTACTGAAGTTCAAAGATTGGTCAATAATAACACCTAGGTCTTTTTCACTAGATACTTTTTTTCTATTTCTATTGTTTCCTGACCGGTGTTCATGGTGTAAGTTGCTGGGTCTGTTCTAAAGCCAATATGAAGGTGTTTGCACTTTTTAAAGTTGAACAACATTTCCCATACATTTGTCCATGTTACTGCCTCGTTTACACTGAATTGAACTTGTTCAACATGCTCTTGATTTGTTACACTTCTATAAAATTTTGCATCATCAGCAAACAGTTTCATTATAACTGTTATAACGTCTGGCATGTCATTGATAAAAACCAGAAAGAGAATAGGCCCCAGAACACTACCTTGGGGAACTCCGCTTGAGACTGTGATAGATTTAGATAATTTTCCATTGGCGTTAACTTGCTGTTTTCTGTTGCTCAGGAAATCCTTGATCCAAGAATGGATGTTACCCCGTATTCCATATCCCCACAATTTCCTTAAAAGTCTTTTGTGGGGAACTCGATCAAAAGCCTTGCTCAGGTCGAGGCAGATGACATCAACGTCTTCGCCTTTATCTAAAGCACTGGTGACATCCTCAAGAAATTCTAAAAGCTGTGTAACACAAGATTTACCAGCCAGAAAACCGTGTTGGGATTTAGCAAATAGATTATTCACTGACATGTGTTTGACAATCTCGTCTCTTATCATTCTTTCTAATAGTTTTCCAGGTACTGATGTCAATGAAATAGGCTGATAGTTATCCAGTTTTGTTTTTGATCCTGATTTAAATATAGCTGATACAGGTGCAGACTTCCATATGTCCGGTAATTTTTGTTCATCTAGTGATTTTTCAAATATATACTTTAGAGGTGTTAATAAGGCTGCCTTACATTCTTTTAGTAACATTGGATGGATATTATCTGGTCCCTGAGACTTAGAACAATTGAGCCTGTCAATAGCTTTTGAGATACTGACAGTTGTTATTATGATATTACTTAATTCTTGCTCATAGTTTCTGTCATTAAAGTTTGGAATTGGCTCTGACTCATTCTTTTGGAAAACGCTTGCAAAATAGTTCAAAATAGGTCTGCTCTCTCCTAACTGTCATCAATAGTGTTTCCGTCCTGACCCTGTAACTGTCCTAAGGCTGCCTTAGTTTTGAGTTTGGACCTTACATAGCCCCAGAAGAGTTTGCTATTAGTTTTGATGTTAGTAGCGAGGTCTTTTTCATGATAATATTTAGCTTTTCTAAGCTTCACAATGGCTCTGTTTCTAGCTATTTTGTATTGATCATAGTTATGTTCCGATTTACAATGTTGGAATTTAGTCCATTTAGAATGCTTTTTCTTGATTGCAGTCAAGCATTCGCGATTAGCGTAGGGACATTTCTTGACAGCTTCTCGGTTAACCTTGCACTCCGGTATGTGGGATTCTATGAGATTGGTAAGTTTAACTACAAGGAGTTCCCATGATTCTGACAAGTTAAGTCTTCCAATCAAATGCTTCGAGCTCAGATGATATTGATTTGTAATTACCTTTGAAATAATTTCGTTTGATAAACCCTGTCTCATTAGGTTTGGTATAACAAATAAATTGTAAAGCTAATGTTATATGGTCACTTTTTCCTAAGCCTGGTGGAACCCTTTTTCTCCAGAACCAGAAGGCCTATGATTTTGAAACTAAGCAATGGAGCTCTACAAAGTTTATACAAATCATGAACCCTGGATGACCTTGACATATTTTACGACAAGGTCAACATAGGTGGCCCATGCATCTGAATAGGAATAATTGTTAAAATATGATTTGAAGGGCAAAACTTGCAGGAAATGGGCAAATAGACAGAATATTTATGTTTATGAAAAACATGTCCGCAGGGGGTTGTCTGACCCTGCCCCGCATGACCATAATATTCAAACACCATCTGCTCTGAAACCGCTTGGCCAATCAAAGCAAAAATTTATGTGGAGCATCGTTAGGTGGAAGAAATGAAAGTTTGTATAAATTGTCAAGGTCACATGACCAAGATGACTACCATGGCTATAAATAGCAAAACCCTTAAAAATCTTCTTCTCCAGAACCAGAAGGCCTATGATTTTGAAACTTGGCATGAAGCATCGGGCAATGGAGCCCTACAAAGTTTGTATATTTAGCTAAAGGGTTACCGTGTCGTGAAAAAAACAGATTTTTGCCTATGCGAAAATAAAAAAAAAGCCGCAGATCAGCTTCACAGCAACTGCAAAGCTGATCAGCGCCTTTGTTTTCGCTACTCGGATAGTACAATTCCTCTTCTTCCTAAATCCGACTGCATAGGCTGGTTTGTGTCAGACCTGGTCGGACACCCCGAAGACCGGTTTTCTCAGTGTCATTCTGGCACTCTCAGTGTCATTCTGGCACTCTCAGTGTCATTCTGGCACAAAATACCAAAATGTTTCAGCCACAGATCTTCTCACTTTATTAGTGTTTTCTGGAGTATGTGCTACTGCACAGAGAAAGCAAATTGACAGACTTTTAAATGAAAGAAGTAAATGGTTAACAATAAGATCACTGACACATCAAGTTGTTATCATATATTCTCTCATTTTGTTAGTTATTGAATTAGCCCATTTATTGAAGCTGATATTCAATTAACCCATTTGAGCCTGTACGTGAGAAAACCAACAATCTCGGTTCTGACGAGGTCTGACACAAACAAGCCTGTACAAGCACAGAGGTTGTCTAGAGGCTGGAAACTTTGGATTTAGCAAGAAGAGGAATTGTACTATCCCTGTAGTGAAAACAAAGGCGCTGATCAGCTTTGCGGTTACCGCGAAGCTGTTCTGCGCCTTTGTTTTCGCATATGCTGGTTTTCTGACACATTGGCTCATTTATTATAATTCAGTTAAAGCTGGGTGTCCCAATTAGAGGTGTAATTGCAACCAGTATAGACAAAGACCGGTTGTTAATCTTTTTCGTGATGTTTTGTGTTGCCTTCTCTTTCCCACCTGGTGTCTATGTTGGGATATTCTATCTGTTCCTGGTCCCTCTTTTCTTACTTTACTAAACATCCCTGAACCGGTCATCAGTCCATGTTTACTTTATTTATTTGGGTTATTCCTGCTCTTTTGTTGTTTTTATATCATTATATGTTTAACACATGATAATAAAAACTTTTTAAAACTTTGAGTCTAGTGTAAATTTTTATTTGGCCTTCTCATATATTTTTTTTTCTCATTTAAGCCTGGCGTCCTTTTTATGGGACATAGGCAAACAGAATAGCACCAGATGTGACGCCGCAGAACGCGGCGTCCCATCTGGGGCTATTCTGTTTGCTTAGAGAATTTTCATGGAAAAATTGATTAAATTTTTAAAAATCACTCTTGACGCCCCTAAAATGAAAGTGGACTCACCCTAATGATAAAGATGGATAAGTCCATTCGTCAAATATGGGTTAAGACACCAATGATGAGCCACATCATCCAAAAACAAAGACACAGATCAGCTGTGCAGTTACTGTAGAGACAGACCCTATGTTTTTACTTCATGGACAGTACAATCCTTCTATATTGAATACAAAAGCTCAAGCTTCTAGCTTTCCTCTGTTAGTATACAAGACATGACACCTTGACTGAAATGCATAGTCTAGGTTTGGTCAAAATGGACTATATCAAATTATCAAGACCTGGGGCCAGTTGTTCAAAATTAACGATATCGTTAGTTAACGATTCGTTAAAATTTCAAATGGCAATATAACAAATACACTGTTATTTTTTGTTGAAAAAAATGTGAGAATCCTTTGCATTGCAAAGGATTCTCACATTTTTTCAACAAAAATAACACAGTGTATTTGCTTTTGAAGTTGATATATAGTTAACAAATTGAGGGCTTAACGACAGCGTTAAGCTAACGAAGTTTTGAACAACTCGGCCCTGATTGTCATGTTAGAGAAGAAATTTGTATCTTGCTTAGACCCAATATTTGTGGCCACCATCTTGGCACAATTCCACCTATGTACCGAGTCTTCAACGGACCTTTGTACCCATAGCCCCTTTAATTGGATGGACTTTCTAAAAGCAAGTTTCAAAAGAGTGCTCATGTTAATTGCTTACTAGTATGAACTGTCATGCTTCATAAAATGATGCAGGAGCAAAACCGTTATGACACTTATAGTCCGGCAGAAAATAAATTTGACCTGGAATTGAATTCTAAAGTTTTTTTCTTTACTGAATCATGTTCAGTAGACATTGCCTTTGAAGAATCTGAGTGATGCCACCTTGGCATCATTGAGCATTTTTGTATTTTCAAGATGGCGTTTAAGATGGCGGCCAGAATATAAAATAATCTTAAATACGGGTCTCTGATTGTTTTTATCTGGCAAAACTGTGGTTATTTCAGTGCCAAATGATGAATAGGAATCAGTTTTGTGTAATTATGTACATTATATCACAGTTTTTCAAGATAGGATACAAGATGGCTGTCAGCGTTCTTATATAACACTGTATAGAGGAAATAAGTCAAGGTTTTTCATGTTTTTGGTTTTACTTTCAAGTTTTGATTCTACAATGAGCACTTAAACTTTCAGAACCATTGCTCAAGCTAGTTTGCCTGATCAAGAGGCAGTGATTATCATATTCAAGATGGCATTCAGGAAGGCAGCCATGATTTCTTGCGCAAAACGAATTTTAGACCTAGAATTGAGTTTTAACATTTTCCCGCACTGAATACACTTAGCACTTAAAAGTCATTACTCTAGACATTTTTCTTTATCAAGATAAAGGATAATAGAGCAAGTTTGTATATCAATATTGAGTATTTCAAGATGGTTGAAGAATGGGTGGAAAGATAGTGAGGGCTGATAAAGATCTCAGACTAGGTACAAAAACAATGAAACAGTTTGAAAGCAAATAGCATGCAAGCTTTAATGAGGAAGCTTTTAAGATGTAGAAACTCAAACAGCAGTATAAATGATCTTACAGTTGGTAATAATGAAGCAATAGCTACCATTTTAATTATCACTAGAGTGATTGGACAACAGGCAAGGTCATATGACATAGGCACAAACACATTAGCACATGAGTTTGCACCAGTGACAACTTCGATATTTGCAGATACATATACATGTGATATTTGAAAATATCACAAATAAAAGTATATGAGGGTCAAATAAAAAGAAAATCATTTGTTCTATTATCAGATGACTCGATCTGTCATTTTATATACTGGTCTACTAATGATCCGTCAAAGTACAATGTGGAAAATTTATTTCCAAACTAACCCAAAAGTGAATGCTGTTTACCTGGTTTTTGGTAGATAAAAATTTCAGCACAAAAATGCCTCAAGGCATGCAATTATTGTTCCCACAAAGTGTTGTACAGACAGTGATAGAAAACCAACAGTAGCTGATTAAACTTATTAGTAAATTAGTGTAGCAGACAATCAGAATTCTAAGTTGATAGTCTAAAATGGATAAGATGACATGTACTTTCAGAAGTTGCAAGGGTATTGTCATTGAAGAAAGTGATATGAAAAAAGCACTCATGAAGAAGCAGCAAATGGTGTTGGCAGCACTTGAAAATCAGAAAAGGATTTCAGCCACTATAGATGTCACAGATGCATTTGTACTGTTATGCGAATCGAACATATATCTTTCATACCATTATGTTGGTATAATAGCTTGTCTTCTTCATGACTGGAAGACACGCAATAGTGCTTTACATTGTATAAAATTGTATTTGGTTTGATGCATATTTGTTTGGTTTGCTTGTATTATGGTTTAACAATCCATTAAATAAACAATCAGTCATGTTGAGATACAGCTTATATTTCTTTGGTATGAACCAGTACTATTATAACCAGCACCATGGAAAGGTTATGTCATGCACATCTCTGTGATGGCGGGCTCAGACACCAACCTCTAAATTCAGAGTATGACACTCTACCATAGGCTACTGTGTAGTCTTACAAACCTTTGTGATTCTTGCGTAGCTTAATATATATGGGCCAAGATCTGACAAGAGGGGTCTTATGTCCAAAAAATTCTAAATTAATATATATAAATAACAATGTGACAGAACCAGGTTTCGCTGAGTATTTCCTGAAAGTTTGAAGAGATTATCTCCATAAATATATGAGAATCAAAAGGTGTGTAGCTGTTGCAATTTAAACATGACGCCATGAAAAATGTTGATGGCGTTTTCACATTAATGATGTTAACGTCTTTATATTATTGTACTGAAAAGAACCTATGACTGAAATTCCCAAACTTCTATGTGTTCCTTGAAGTTCAACACCTATACCACTGTTCAGATTATGAAATAGGCACACATTTACACACAGTTTAATAAAATAAGTACAACAAAGAGCATACCATTTTTTTTTAAATGAGGGTATTCATTATGGCGCAACGGTTGCCTTGGCAATATGCATGATACATGTACTAATATCTTTGTTTCATAAGATATTATATGTGTCTTGGATTGTGTTACAATATTAAAGCAGTTTCAAATTGACATAAATATCAGAGCATGCCAAATAATTCAAATTTACTTAGTTTTTAAATTTTAATAGCATACAGTGTACTTTACTACCCAGACCCCTTTTGTCTGATCCGCGCTCATATGTGAGCTACTACTTGGCAAAATTTACCAAAACATCTAAGCTCTTAGCACTGATGGATTATGGCCAAAATAAGACTGGACTGACATATTACACAAATGGAACACAAGTATATTATTATGCAGGTTGCCAAAGATATGAAGTATTGCTCAGGGAATACAAGCGTAAAAATACATAAAATACAGTTTTGATGTTTTGAGTGACTACCATCTTGGATGCCATCTTGCATATTTTAATTAGATAATTAGAAAAAAGACATGCATCCATTTCTTAAAATGCTTTGCCTTACACAAAATGTTTCCATTAGCACAACATCTCAAATGTGAACAGGTAAAATTGTGTTTTTGTGCTTCTTATCATGGCCGCCATCTTGGATGCCATCTTAGTTTCTTAAAGTTTCAAATGTTATGACTTGTTATGGAATGTTATGTTTCAGAACTTCTTTATCCATGTCTTACTCAAGAGCAAACCAATAAATCGCAGCATAGATTTGTCCCATATATATGATATTGATTTTTGCTTTTTCTGGCTTCCAGTTTGGATATTATCTTGAATATATAAAAAATGCTCAAATTGATGCAAAAGTGGCATGACTTGGATTCTTCAAGGGCTAGGTCTGCTTAACAAGATTCAGTAAAGAAAAAGACTGTAGAACTTAATTCTAGTCCTCTCAGATGTAAAATATTGATTTTTGCTATTTTTGGCTTTCATCTTGGATACCATCTTGAATATATCAAAATGCTCAGTGATGCCAAGGTGGCATCACTTCGATTCTTCAAGGGCTAGGTCTGCTTAACAAGATTCAGTAAAGAAAATTACTTTACAACTTAATTCCAGGTCCTCTCAGATGTAAAATATTGACTTTAGCTATTTCTGGCTTCCATCTTGGATACCATCTTAAATATATCAAAATGTTCCATGATGCCAAAGTGGCATCAATTGGATTCTTCAATGAGAAGGTCTGCTAAACAAGATTCAGTAAAGAAAAAAACTTTAGAAATCAATTCCAGGTCCTCTCTGAATTCAGCTCTTTTCTACCGGACTATTAGTTTTCTTGTACTCCCATAGCAATCAGCACACCAGCGCTTGACATATCCTACGCTGTGATGTAACCACAATGCATTACGATTGCCCATGCAATAAATGGAGATTTTTTGAGCTTTAAAAATTGAAATTTTTCAGCTGAAAAATTTTGATATTCTTATTTTTGCTCAAAACATAGATTGTGGGTACATGTTAGAACCGCCTTGGCGAGGCGGTTCTAACGAGTACCCACAATCTATGTTTTGGAGCAAAAATAAGAAAAATAGGTATACCCCTGCATACCCCAGTTTTACTATATAAAAGTGGGGTTTAAGGGGGTATTCATTGCACGGACATGTTTTCCTGATTGAAACTGGAAACTGATGGACATGTACTCATTATTTGAGGATAAATCTTATTCAGCATTCTACCAATTGCACATACATGTATACACATTTTAAAGGAGTCACAAATAGCCAGGAGACAGCTTTCTGACCATTATTTTCAAGAAGAGCATAATTCAGTTAGTGGTGAAAGAAATGTGGACTTAGCCTCTGTGAGGCTTGCCCAGGAACAGTGTGGATTAAATAGCTAAATAGTTGGCCTCCCAAGCCCCCCAAATATTTTTCTGTTGGCATTTTTGAGTACATTTTGGCATCCATGCTCAATGTGTGCCTTAATGTGTAACAATACACACTAGGGTGGATGCCAAGTCTGAAAATACCCCAGAGTCCCAAAAATAGGTCAAAGGTCAACTAAGTGCAAACTATCAGATATTTCAACATTCTAGCAGTATCTTATGAAATATTTTCTTTTTGTATTGTAAAAAAAGCCCAAATTACATCTAATACATTTGTATGGTTTAATCAGTTACAATTGTTACAACAAAGTAATGCAGACTTAGGTCAAAGGTCACTTTAGTGCAAAAAATGCTTATTTTCATGCCCTTTTACAATTGTCTGTATAAACATCAGTGTCAGTGGTATTCTGATGGCGATAGAATTCTTTTAAGTACTTTTTATATCAATTGTATATAGAATATGATAGTAGCAATTATTTCATACCAATTTCAGCTCTCTACAGCTTTTGGTTGCTGAGATATTGCCAGTTTTATTGTTATACTCCCCTGCATTTGTCTGTGCGTTTTCTTTTATATCTTAAATTTTCTTAAATTTGTGCAACGGGATAATCATCTTGGTCATATATACTATTACATGGTTATACATTATTATCATAGCAATCATTTGGTACCAATTTCAGATCTCTAGGTCTTATGGTTGCTGAGATATTAACGTTTCAGTTGGTATACCCCCTCTATTTTTCTGTGATTTTTATCAAATATTTTAATTTTTTATCAATATTTAAACAACAAGAAAGTCGAACTATTCATTTATCTTACCATATGTATATAGAACTTTATCATATCAATCTTTTGATATCAATTTTAGCTCTCTAGGACGTTTGGTTGCTAAGTTATAAAGCATTTTGTTGGTATAGCCCATTCACTTTTCTGTGGTTTTTCACTAATATTTAAAAATTTTATCAATATTCGAAAAACAAGAAAGTCAGATTGTTTGTGTGCCTTATAACATAGTTATAGAATATCATACTAGCAATCATTTGATACCAATTTAAAATCTCTAGAGCTTTTGGTCTCTGAGATATTAGCAGTTTTATTGGTATACCCCCTTCGTTTGCCAAGGATTTTTCTCCTATATCTTAAAGTTTCCTTAAATATTTGAGAAACAAGAAAGTAAGCTTGTTTAAATATCTTATCACACGATTATAACATATTGTCATAGTAATCTCTTGATACAAATTTCAGCTCTCTATGACTTTTGGTTGCTGAGATATATATGTTTCCATTGGTATACCCCCTCTACTTTTCTGAGATTATTATCTAATATTTAAAGTTCTCATCACTATTCTAACAACAAGAAAGTCAGACTGTTTGTGTGCCTTGCAGCATGGTTATAGAACATTGTACTAGCAATCATTTGATACTAATTTCAAATCTCTAGAACTTTTGGTCTCTGAGATATTAGCAGTTTTATTGGTATACCCCCTTCGTTTGCCAATGATTTTTCTCCTATATCTTAAGTTTCCTTAAATATTTGAGAAACAAGAAAGTAAGCTTGTTTAAATATCTTATCACACGGTTATAGCATATTGTCATAGTAATCTCTTGATACCAATTTCAGCTCTCTATGACTTTTGGTTGCTGAGATATATATGTTTCCATTGGTATACCCCCTCTATTTTTCTGAGATTATTATCTAATATTTAAAGTTCTCATCACTATTCCAACAACAAGAAAGTCAGATTATTTATGCGTCTTATCACAGTATTATAGAAAATTATTATAGCAATCATTTGATACCTATTGCAGGTCTCTTGAGCTTTCGGTCACTGAGATATTAACAATTTTATTGGTATACCCCCTTCATTGCCAGTGATTTTTCTCCTATATCTTATAGTCGGCCATGCTTAATTTCTAGGGCCTCTAGAAAAAAGTTTTGATGGCATTTTTTGTTAATGCTCGGCATCCATGCTAGAAATGTTCTTTTGGGTATGACAAAGTGTCCCAGGGCGGATGCCAGGTCTGAATCTTCGAATTAAGGTCATGGTAAGGTCAAAGGTCAACTAGGTGCATTTCGGTTCTAAAACCTCTGTTTTATAATCTAATTTGTCATAAATGTTATTTTTATCAGTGTCTAACTATGCTTAATATGCCCAAAACCAGACATGCAGTTATAAGAAATAATAAACATAACAATTTGAGGAATATACTTCCTATTATGGGATAGATACAAGTACAGCTTTTGCCAAAATCATTTCAGAGTAGCTTGCACAATGTTTGTAGTACATATTTATAGTCAGGAATTTCAGATCCATTTTTCTTTACAAATTTAAATGCTTAGTCACAATGATCTTTCCTAGTAATAACAACACCTAGGCGCACCGACGTATATAGAACGCTACAAAGGCTAGATTAAAAAAAATGTATTGCCGACGTATATAAAACGTTTCAATTAATTGCAAATTAAAATGACCCGCGGGGCTAATTTGACCTAACTTGCACCCCCAGAACAATTTTTCATGGGTGTCAAATCGTCTATTGGGACCCCTGAAACGCAAAGAATTTTGTCGTACACGATAAACCCAATTGCATTATGAAAAATGCATTATTTCCATGGCAACTGTTGATGTGATTCATGAGCATGAGGGTGTACCTACAAAATTGATCACAGTTCTGCGGTTACCAGTCCTAGACCTCTGAATCTGGTCTCGGGTCAACACTGAGGCATAGGCCTTTCATCGCGTAAGTACTGCAAATTAACTAACTTGCATATTCATGAATTTTAATGAAAACATTAAAAGTGATTTAAAATGTTTATATATCCATGAATAAACTAATTTTAATCCTAAACTATCATTATCACACTTTGTTACTGCACCAGTTATACAGTATAATGACAAATTTATTGATGTCTTCGGCATATATGATAATAATCTCATTTGCATATTCATGGATATTGATTAAAATGTTGAACATCTGGGGAAAGCAAGGGAAAATCTATTGCCATTTAAGGATTTTAGGTAGGTTATATAATATCTTTCTTGCACTTTAGGACAATTCTCATGCTGCCCGTTTGGCCCGAGGACCACCTAAATGCCATATATTGTTGTCCTCAACAATGAGCACATTTGCATGATATGAAATTATATAGTTTCCACGCCCACTCCTATAACGTGATTCTAAAGTATGGGATGAACTTACAAACAAACCCATATCCTACCAAGAATATGCTCTGAGACACTTTGATTGGTCTGATAGTAATGCATTGACATAGCAATTTGAAATTTAAAAATAATATTCAAATCATTGAACTTACTTATTCATGAATATTAATGAAGAAAATAAGAAAAGATATTGAGTACACATACAAAATCACTTGTTCAAGGGCTCTGAATAAACTTAGGATGCTGAAAGAGGTATCAAACGAATGCTATGACAATGTATATAATCACCCTAAAGTCTGATAAAAGAGTAATCTGATATTCAATCTCATGAATATTAATGAAAACCTTATGAGAGAAAAAAACAACAACAAAATAAACAGGTAAATCTACAAAATGAAATGTATCTCGGCAGCCAAAAGCGCTAAGGTCCTAAAAGTGGTATTAAATGGTTGCTTAGGTAATATTAAAGCATTTAATCTAAAATATGTAAGTCATTAGATTTTTTTTTTCATGACCATTAATAAAATCGTTAGAAATCGGAGTTTAGATGCGGAAGAGTTAAGAAGGAAACCATGTAAAACACATGTATCTTGATTACTGATAGACCTACAGGGTTGTTTTTGGAATCAAATTATTACTAAGACTGTAATTGGAATCAAATGATTGCAAGGACAATGTTCTCTAATCATGTAATCAGATATATAAATCATAAGATATTTTTGTATGGATATGAATGAGGACTTTATAAATTAGAAAACAATCACAAAAATGAAGTGGGAATACCAACTAAATTACTTATATCTCGGCTACAAATGCCATGAGAGCCCTGAAAATGGTATCAGTATAATGCTATAACAATGTAGCATTGCCATATAGTCGTATAGATAAACCATATGATATTGAATGTTGTAAATACTATGTAAAATATGAACAAAATAATGAAAATTACAGAAAATTGAAGATTGTGCTCCAAGAAAATTACTTCTATCATCTTGGTTGCCAACAAGTATGCTTGACATATCTGAACCTATATCGATAAAGTATTGTCCTATCAATTATATGATGCCACATTAAGCTTTCTAGGGCTATTGGTAGTCGAGACCCGAGATATATGCGATCTTAATGGTATAGCCCTTCATTATTCGGTGATTTTTTCTCTAATTAAAGCATATTTTTTAATATCAATACCACAAAAATATCAAAATATTTATATATCTGATTACAAAATTATAGAACATTGTCCTAGCAATCAGCTGATACCAATTTCAGCTCTCTATGTCTATCAGTAGCCAAGCTACATTTGCTTTTACATGTATACCACATTAATTCGTCCTGATTTTACCCCAATTTCAGAAGATATTATTAATGTTCATGAAAAAAAAATCCAATGGCTTATATATTTAATATATTTTAGTATAGTCAAGATGGTATAATATAACCCTAGCAATCATTTGATGCCATTTTCAGCACTTTAGTGCTTTTGGTTGCCGAGATACACGGCAATTTGTAGGTTAACCCGTTTAATGTTTTCTTTTTTTCTCTCCTATTCCTAAAGTTTTCATTAATATTCATGAGATTGAAGATCTGATTGTTCTTATACCAGACGCATGGGTGATATTTCTTTTCCGTAGCATTCATTCTATATCACTTTCAACATTCTAGGTTTATTTACAGCCTTGTGGTAAGTGATTTTTGTACGTTTATCCCCTTTTTTATGATTTTCTCAAATTTCTTTTGTTTTGTATCATTAATATTCATGAATTAGCAAGCTCAATGATTTGAATATTAGGTTTGCATGTTTAAAAGTATTACTGTCAGGCCAATCATAGTAGTTTAGAGCATACTATTGGTTTGATATGAGTATTTTTGTAAGTACAGCCTATTCGTTTGAATCATAGGTGGGCGCGGACACTATGTTATTTTACACCATGCAAATGTGTTCATTGTTAAGGACAATATGGACAGTTATTAGAATGTTCATGACACAAGCAGGAATTATAAAATAATACCAGAAGTGCATTGAAAAAGTCATAGCAACTTTACAGGATCAGGTTTATAATCAAGTTTCGTTGTAACATTTTATTTTGTATTGTCACAATGCGATTTAACCTGGGGTGCTTTATTAGCACAAATACGGCATGTTTACTACTTTAAACAAAGGTAAATTACATCTTTGGCCCTCTGCATAACACTATGTCTATTTACAACTGTTTCACTCATAATTAAATTAGCAAATTAAGATAAAGAAAAGAGGCGGTTGTATTTGTAAGCATTTTCAGCATATTTGCACCATTTTGACCTCTTACCTTCCTGTGTATCGAACCCATGTGTCAAATTAATTCTTTTGGCAAGCCTCTGGGTCATTCCATATAAATTGGCAGCTGTTGTTTTATTTATTTTGAACATTTTCGTGACAAAAAAGTACATATTATGAAATTAAGTATTATTTTTCTTACAAAATGCACTTAGTTGACCTTTGACCTTACTGTGACCTTAAAACACAAATTCACGCTTGGCATCCGGCCCTATGTTGTTTGTAGTATCCCAAGGAATAATTCTAGCCTGGATGCCGAGCATTAACAAAAAATGCCATCATGAGTTATCGTAGAAATTAAACATGGCCGACTATTAAGTTTTATTAAATATTTGAGAAACAAGAAAGCCAGCTTGTTTGTATACCTTATTACATGGTATAGAATATTGTCGTAGCAATCATTTGATACCAATTTCTGCTCTCTATGCCTTTTGTTGCTGAGATATAAGCATTTCTGTAGGTATAACCCCTCAAATTGCTGTGATTTTTCTCTAATATTATAAGATTTCATCAATATTCGAACAACACGAAAGTCTGATTATATATACATCTTATTTCATGGTTTTAGAATGTTGTCATAACAATTATTTGATACCAATTTCTGCTCTCTATGGCTTTTGGTTGCTGAGCTATAAAAAATTCTGTAGGTATACCCCCTCCATTGTTCTGTGATTTTTCTCTAATACTGAAAGTTCTCATCAAGATTTGAAGCCCAAGAAAGTCGAATTCTTTCTGTATCTTATCACAATATTATAAACCATTATCATAACAATCATTTGATATAAATTTCAGCTCTCTAGAATTTTTGGTTGCTGAGAAAAAAGCAATTTTGTTGGTAGACCCCTTCATTTATCTGTTATTTTTCTATAATATCTGAAGTTCTCTTTAATATTGAGCATTAAGATAGCCAGTTTGTTTATATTTCTTAATACATGGTTATAGAACATTGTCATACCAAGCATTTGATACCAATTTAAGCCCTTTAGGGCTTTTGGATGACGAGATATAAGCATTTATGCTGGCATACACCATTTTTCTGTGATTTTTTTTTCTAATATGTAAAGTTCTCATTAATATTCAAACACCAGGAAGTCGGAATGTTATTTATGTCTTATTACATGGTTATCAAGCACTGTAAAAGCAATCATTTGATACCTATTTCTGCTCTCTAGGTCTATCAGTAGCCAAGAAACATATGGTAATATAGTTGTACCACACTACTTCCTCTGCTTATAAGGGGTGGGGATGAACACTCTGTGATTTTACATGACACAAATGTGCAATAAAGTGATCCTCTGACCACACTGGCACCCATGGGCATTTGTTCTAAGGGTGCAAGGTACGTCCTATAGATATCCCACCCTAAACCCTTCAAATGGCAATTGAGTTTCCCTTTGTAAATCTTTTCGATTTCGTCATTTTCATTAATATTCATGAAAATACAAATGAGATATTTTTATTTAGACCAATGACATCAACAAATTTGTCAAATAGTATTATTGATACAATTACAATGAGCCACAATAATAGTTTAGGCATGAAATTAGTTTTTATGGGATACTTGATTTCTAATTGTTTCTTTTTATTCATTTTAAAGTTTTAATGAAAATTCATGAATATGCAAATTAGATATTTTCCATTACTTATCATTGGAAGAAAGGGCTATATCTAAGCTTTGAAATGAGACCATATTCAATGGTCTAGGATTACAAATAATTGAGATATCTCCATTTTTTTTGTGTAACCCCATTATAAAAATGCAAAAATGAATATTTAGGGTACTTTAATAGAACATAGCGTAAAATGCAAATACTTCCACTTCCAGATGGCAGAAAGCAGGGTTTGATAGCTTTTTAATGTACTTTTAGAAAATCATAGTGTAGAAAATCCCCCCTGGGGGAGGGGTATGGATAGCTAGAAGACTATTAGTTATCACAACAGGTTTTGATATTTTTGCACTCATATGACATTTGACCTAATTATGTGACCCAGAGGCAGTTACAGACTTGGAATGTACCCGCATGAGTTTAAACACTTGTCAATGAATAAAATAAGCACATGTTGCCTTTAGTCAGTTCATGTTTGATTTAAGAAATACTTGATTATTGTAACGGGTGTTTGTTATTTTGCACTCATTTGACTTTTGACCTAATTCTGTCACCCAGGAGCATTCACAATCTTGGTATCTACCTCTATGTCTTTGGACACATGTCAAGAAATGACATGAGTACAAGTTATGAGCTATAATCAGTTCATTATTTGCCATAACAATAATGTTTATTTTTATTTTTATAGATTTTTGCTATTTTGCACTCGTTTGACCTTTGACCTTGTTCTGTGGCCCAGGGTCATTTACAGACTTGGCATCCACCCGTACGAGTTTGGGCACATTCCAAGGAATATTATGAGCATAGGTAGAATAATGTACTCAAAAATGCCAACAAAACCAAAACTAAGCCACTTTTTTGGATTTGGACTGCCAAGTAAAATATCTCAACATGACCTTAGATGTTGATTGTGGAAGTAAGGCATTTGAGCTGATTTTGCTCTCTGAAAGTGCTTTGTGCTTCTGGTTACATTATTGCAAATGGCCCTGTATTTGTTACAAGTATTCTTATTTGAAATATTTATCTTTATGGGTGTACAGTACAGGTGTCGCGAGACTTTGAGTGATCGCGCAGAAAAATTTAATCCCTTCTAAAAAAAAGTTTTGCGAGTGACTCCCGCGACACTCGCGTGTGACTCGCAAGTTTTTACGTAATACAGTTTGCGAGTGACGCGCAAAGTTCTTTTGGTTCGTCGCGCATGGATCTTTGCGCGATGCGCGACGTGATTCGTCGCACTATAACATTCAAGTACATGTATTTATAAAAAGTATTTGTAAATTATTACTTTTTAGCTCACCTGAGCCGAAGGCTCACAGGTGAGCTTATAGGATAGGTAGGCACCCGACGTCCGTCCGTCGTCCGTCGGCGTCGTCCACCATTTTCAAAGATCTTCTCTTCTGAAACCCCTTGGCCAATCAAAGCCAAATTTTATAGGAAGCATCTATAGGGAGGGTGAATTAATGTATATATAAGAAATCCAGGTCACATGACCAAGATGGCCGCCATGCCCATATATGGTAAAAACCCTTCAAAAATCTTCTTCTCCAGAACCGGTGGACCGATTTCAACGAAACTTGGCATGAAGCATTGATGGCAAGCACTACAATGTGTGTATAAATCATGACCCTGTGATGACCTTGACCTATTTTACGGCAAGGTCAACATCGGTCGAAAATGCATTTGAATGGGAAAACTTTTGAGATGTCATTTAAAGTGAAAGTCTTGCGGGAAATGGGCAGTAGGACTGAATATTAATGATTCTGAAAAAAAATGGACCCCAGGGGCTCATATGCCCCACCCGGGGCAATATACATGTACATTACCATAATATTCAAACATCATCTCCTCTAAAACAGCTTGGCCAGTCAAAGCCATTTTTTATGTGAAGCATCAATAGGAAGGGGTAACAAATGTGTTTATAAATAATCCAGGTCACATGACCAAGATGGCCGCCATGCCCATATATGGTAAAAACCCTTCTAAAATCTTCTTCTCCGGAACCCGTGGACCGATTTCAATAAAACTTGGCATGAAGTATTGATGACGTAAGTACTACAATGTATATATAAATCATGACCTTGTGATGACCTTGACCTTTTTTACGGCACGGTCAACATAGGTCACCAATGTATTTGAATAGGGACAACTGTAAAAATTTCATTTAAAGTGAAAATCTTGCAGGAAATGGGCAGTAGGACTGAATATTAATGATTCTGAAAACAATTGGACCCCAGGGGCTCATCTGCCCCCATCCCGGGGCTTTATACATGTATATTACCATAATATTAAAACATCTTCTTCTCCGAAACCGTTTGGCCAATCAAAGCCAAATTTTATATGAAGCATCTATAGGAAGAGGGAACAAAAGTGCATATAAATTATCCAGGTCACATGACAAAGATGGCTGCCACACCCATATATGGTAAAAACCTTTAAAAACATCTTCTCCGGAATCCAAAGGCCTAGGATCTTGAAACTTGGCATGTAGCATAAGAGACTCAAGGTCCACATTGTATAAATTATGACCTCAGGATGACCTTGACCTATTTTACGGCAAGGTCAACATAGGTCACCTCTGAATTGGAATGGGGGAAACTGTTGAAATATCATTTAAAGGGAAAATCTTGCAGGAAATAAGCAGTAGAATTGAATATTAATGATTCAGAAAAGAATTGGACCACAGGGGCTCATCTGGAGAAGCCTGAGATCTAGCCCAGGAACCTGAGGCGTAACCAGCATT
This sequence comes from Rugalucina vietnamica, assembly GCA_964017185.1. NCBI lineage: Eukaryota > Metazoa > Mollusca > Bivalvia > Lucinida > Lucinidae > Rugalucina > Rugalucina vietnamica. Next base: position 3,053,859 of record OZ024873.1, read on the forward strand.
CCACAGAGGCTTTGGTGGCACCAGAATGTCCTCCCAGATTAATTGATAGCTATCTATACGAGTCTTATATGAAAGAACTCAGGTGAGCGTTTATATGACCAATGGTCCTCTGGTGTTAACTTACTCACAAATTTAATCATCGTCTTCTTCGTTAACTTTTTATTAATTTAATACTGGCACAAGGCCCCTTCTGAGTTGCATGAGTGTTGCTTTCGCCACTGTATTTATCCCTATTAGATCACTGCCATTATCACTGGTGCCTTAAGAAATGAGCCACCTCGTGGGAAAACCAAGAATCTGCATAGGCGAAAACAAAGACGCAGATCAGCTTCGCGGTAACCGCGAAGCTGATCAGCGCCTTTGTTTTCGCTACTCGGATAGTACAATTTCTCTTCTACTTAAATCCGAAATTTCAAGCTTGTAGCTCTTTTCTATGTTTGTACAGGCCGGTTTGTGTCGGACCTGTTCGGAAACCACATTGTTGGTTTTTCCACGAGGCGGCTCAAATAGTAGACACTGTACACTTTTCTCCTTCAGTTGTGCGACTGTCCCCGTCACTGTTTTGCTGGTTCTTGTCATTGAACCTAAACCCTTTTCTCCACATCCTACTACATTTATTCCTTTCTCTAGTAGAATTTTGCCTACTTCGTCTTCTGTTTACAATATACACACCCAGATTCAGCGCTCCACCGATATTGGTGAACGTTACTGATGCATGCGTAACGAGCTCGGGTGGGTCCCCGAATAGGCCCCAAGCCCCATAAAGCCCTGCGGCCCACCATTGAATGAAGAAAACAACTACAAATAAAGACATTGATTTGGCGACTCTGCTGGATGTCCGCCGATTGTTTGGATATTGTCCTAATGTGCTGCGGATTGTTCTGATTTCTGAGCGTATTTTGAGCCATGTAAGGGCGTAGAGGATGGAGTTCATGAGCAGGATAGCTAGTAGTGGAATTGTGAAGAACAGGATAAATACCATCCTCCCCTTCACTCCATCTGTGAGGCATCTGAAACGGAACGAATGGACACTGTTACCCAATTTAAATAATAATAATAATAATAATAATAATAATAATAATAATAATAATTAAAGGAACATTGTCATATTGACAAAAATGGCTTTACTTAAATGTCTATTTTTAAAAAAGCAGTCTGATGAACAACCATATCTGTTACATATATCAAAAGTCAGGAGGCACGGTTAAAGAAATAACACTATAAAAGGTTTACTACTTCATTAATTCCTCAAATTGTATAGGGTGAAGAAATCTTCGCAAATTTAATATCTGTCTTTGATAAGATTGTCTAACATTGTTTAATCTTCATAATTGTGAACAATAAGATTGTCGACTTACAGTTTTGAACATTTTACTTGCAAAATGGTTATCTGATTATTGCGATTATTATGCTTATGTCGCATTGGACCACTCATTCATTCGAGATTATCTACCGTGGTTGGATTAATTCTTATTTACGAATTTTCATATTCGTAAGATGCTGCGATTTATTTTGTCTACCAACCTCGTTGGAAAAGTGCTAGTAGTCTTGGTCTTCATGCAATATATTTTTGTTTCAATTTATCCTTCCGTCCCGCCTGGTGTCAGGATTTTATTTTAAGATATAAGTGCATCAATTGCTGCATCTTTAGTCTATTCTTAGTTTCTATTTTAATATCAACACTATTATTTATTTTACTACGAATGTTTTTATGTATTTACTCTTTATTTAGTTTTGCGTTCCTTTCAAGATTATTTCAACACGTATGAGAAGGTTTTTACCTTGGGTTGGCCCAAAACCGGAGTACCCTGACAAAAAGAAAAACACCCTGCGCAAGGTGAATTTTGCTTATCTCACATGTCGCATGCACAGCTCGACTGTCCCTACAGTACACAGTACTACGAAATGTAAGCATAATGTATTTAAAGGAGAAACTAATTCTTACATTATACCATTAGGCCCAAGCACCCCGAACACCCAGGCAGCCATTCCTCCAAACGCCGGTAAACCATATACTACTAGGAATAATATCCAATCATAACGACCAAACCCTATCTTCTTCTGAAAATACATCATGGCGAATATATTGATTGCAATTATCCCGACTAGAATATTTTGTGACGTAGCAAACACTGCCGTCATAAATGCGTAGAAATGGCACAATGTCTCCGGATAAGGGTGGTTTCTGGATAATGTCACGTGCAAGTGGTCAGTCCCGTGCGGTAAATTGAAACATCCATCACAGATGGCAAGGTAGACAATTAATCTGTCGCATTTTGTCCACTGAAAGAATGGTCTCCCTTGATGCCGTCTTAAACATAGAACTAACGTTGTTATCACACATATGAAGCTTACTGAAATACACACAATAGCTGGCACGTGCAGGGCGTAAAATAGCTCACTGTCAAGGTCGTGCACGGGTAGATCGTAGCCGTCTCGAGGTGAAGAATGATGTGACGTATTGTCCATGGTGTATTTCTTGGTAAGCGTTTTTCATATCTGAAAGAGATTATACATATATTGAGGAAAAACCTGATTGCACATAAGTCACATGATTATTTGTGTAAAAAAAGTGTAGTTAAAATACGCCAGTAAGGCGGCATATATCACATTCAAGGTATACAAATGAAAACAAGAACTCCGCGGAGGTCGATATCGCACCTGCATCGGGCAAAGTCAACAGACCGTGAAATATAGTTCAAGGTCACCAGGTCAAATGCGTGCTTGAAGGGCATGTCAAGGACAATTACTATGCAAGGTTTCAGATTTGCAGCTATCTCTGATGTGGAGAAAACCAAACTTCGACGTAAAAATTTTCAAAGTCAGTGGACCATGAAATATAGGTCAAGGGCACCGGGTTGAGGTGCATGCCTGAAGGGTATGTCAAGGACAATTATTATGCAAGGTTTCAGACTTGCAGCTATCTCTGATGTTGAGAAAACCAACCTTCGACGTAAAAATTATCAAAGTCAGTGGACCGTGAAATATAGGTCAAGAGCACCGGGTTAAGGTGCATGCTTGAAGGGTATGTCAAGGACAATTACTATGCAAGGTTTCAGACTCGCAGCTATCTCTGATGTCGAGAAAATCAAACTTCGACGTAAAAATTTTCAAAGTCAGTGGACCGTGAAATATAGGTCAAGGGCACCAGCTTAAGGTGCGTGCTTGAAGGGTATGTCAAGGACAATTACTATGCAAGGTTTCAGACTCGCAGCTATCTCTGATGTCGAGAAACGTAATGTTGACAAAACTTCGACGTAAAAATTTTCGAAGTCAGTAGACCGTGAAATATAGGTCAAAGCCACCAGGTTAAGGTGCGTGCTTGAAGGGTATGTCAGGGACAATTACTATGCAAGGTTTCAGACTCGCAGCTATCTCTGATGTCGAGAAAACCAAACTTCGACGTAAATGTTGACGGACGGACGTACGTACGGACGGACGAACGGACGAACGGATGGACGGAAATTTGGACTCCTATATCGCACCCTGCTATAAGCAGGTGCGATAATAACATCTGGATGCAGAAAAAACTAGACACTGTAAAAAAAAAAAAGTACATATACCTGACGTTCTTTCACTCCTGAATGTTAAATCGTCACCAGATCACAGAAAATCATATCCGAATTTGGCTCCATGGAATAACAGTTTTAGCAAGATTGAGTTAGTCATTGAATTGTGGCTTATAGATATACAATACATTTTTTTCAAAGAGTCATTAGAATATTGGAATAATAAAATATTCATAATCTTTTTCCGATCGCGAGTACATACATTATTTTAAACCGATAATAGGGACAAAGCACGACAAAAGAGCTGACAAACATGAAGAGCTACACAAACTACCCAAGACCAAAACCTTACAAGACCTTGACACAGATCCATCAGGAAAATATGTCCATGTAATGAATACCCCCATAAACCCCACTTTTGTATAGTAAAACTGACTTATGCAGGGGTATACCTATTTTTCTTATTTTTGCTCCAAAACATAGATTGTGGGTACACGTTAGAACCGCCTCGCCGAGGCGGTTCTAACGCGTACCCACAATCTATGTTTTGAGCAAAAATTTAAAACTATCAATTTTTTTCCAATTAATTTTTTCAATTTTTATAGATGAAAAAGTCTCTGTATATTGCATGGGCAAGTTTTCGTATTGTCGGATGGTGGATTCCATCATTATACTTGTGTTAGGAAGCCACCGACCTCTATGTTGAAGGACGTTTTCATGGTGTTTGTGTACCGTCAGTACAACACAAACGCTGCAACCTTTTCATCTAACATTACGAAAACAGGCCCATGAATTATACAGGACCCAGTTGTTCAAAGCATTGTTAGCTTAACGATATCGTTAAGACATAAATTTGTTAAGCAAATATCAGCTAAAGTAACAAATACACTGTTATTTTTTGTTGAAAAAATGTGAGAATCCTTTGCAGTGCAAAGGATTCTCACATTTTTTCAACAAAAAATAACAGTGTATTTGTAATATTGCCATTTGATATTTTAACAAATCGTTAACTAACGACATCGTTAATTTTGAACAACTGGCCCCAGATGTTTTCTTTTTCACCAGTAAAATCGCCGAGGCGGTTCTAACGAGTACCCACAATCTATGTTTTGGCCCAAAAATAAGAAATTTAGTATACCCCTTCATACCCCAGTTTTACAATTATAAAAGGTATAAATGGGTATACATTTCGCGGAAATAGTATCCTGATGTAATGGTTTGAATTCTGTGATAAATCCCATATAAACACTTGCATATTGTTTTTTGAATGGTAAACAACTTAAATCGGAAGTTCAACATCAAATATTAAATTATTATCGATGATGTCTTAAACTGGGAATAGTTTAAGCCATTAACAATATATCACTGGAAATAAAAATGAAAAACAGATCATGGAAACAGTTTACTGTTTATGCTGTGTTTCATAGTTCAACTCTCGTTTCTCCAAAAATGAGCCGCAGCATGAGAAAACCAACAATTTGGGATTCTGACCAGGACCGACACAAATCCTGTACCATCACAGAAGAAAGCTATAGATAAAAGTACAAGAGGAATTGTACTATCCGTGTAGCGAAAACAAAGGCGTCTTTGTTTTCGCAAATATGCAAATTGTTGGTTTTCCTATGCGGCGGCTCATATTAGAGATATGGAAAGGTGTTTTAAATGTACATCATGATTTAATGTTTTTTATTATTTCCCTGATGGTAGTCTTGTAAGTTTTCATATATTTAATAAGTCCGGGTAACTGAGTGGCCACCTACTGGGAAATGGCTACTCACTCGGATTACGATATTTTTAACTTTGTACATGCTCTTACTTCAAAGTTTACTTTTACCTATGTATTGCTTCGTCCCAATATTGCCATGGTGTGGTTACAAATTTAAAGGCAACATGCATCATTTGCATAATATAAGTTCTTATTTCAAAATATCAATAACAAATCTTTTGGTGATGATTCATGCTGTATTCTCCACCGCTGCTGGGTTACGGCTCTTGTATCTTAATTTCTCAAAACCCATATTTGCCGAATGGATTATCCCATCATTATCATTAGGATGAGTCCACTTTCATTTTAGGGGCATCAGGAGTGATTTTTTATTCAATTTTTCGATGAAAATCCTTTAAGCAAACAGAATAGCTCCAGATGGGACGCGCATTCTGCGGCGTCACATCTGGGGCTATTCTGTTTGCCTATGTTCCATAATGAGTTAATTAAATAAGCAATGCCCGTTGCTCTGATCTAGGCTGTACCATAAAAAAACAGACTAGAGTTTGAATCCGACACGGCTTTCAGGAAGCGCAGTGGCAGTAGGAACACATTAGAAGTAAGTACTTAGAATTAAGAAATAAGAACGCTTAGAATTAACCCATATTTGACGAATAGATGTTCCCATCGTTATCATTTGGGTGAGTCGACTTTCATTTTTAGGGGCATCAGGAGTGTTTTTTAAATTTTATTCAATTTTTCGATGAAAATTCTCTAAGCAAACATAGGGACGCAATGAGTTAAGAACAACGAAGGCATCAGACATTGAAAAAATATATATCTTAGAAGTAGGAACATGACAGAAGTAATAAGAACTACTGAAACGTAGGAAGTAATAATGTAGATCCAAGAGTTTAGACCTAAGTGTTAAGAAAACGAACTTAAACAAGAAATAGGAAGTAAGAACGCGTTAGTAGGAAATAATTAGAAGAAAGAACGTTTAAGAACTTAAAAGTAAGAACGCAGAAGAAGGAATAGATAGATCTTAACAAGTTACTACAAAGTGATAGATCTTAACAAGTTACTACAAAGTACCAAGAAGTTAAAGCACGTACATGTAAGAAGTAAGATCTAAGAAGATATAAGTAGTAAGAACTAAGAGGAACTATATAGCAGGAAATAAGAACTTATAACTTAGTCCAAAGAACAAAATAGTTAGAAGTGAAAAATTATAACTTAGTCCAAAGAGCTAAGAAATAAGAATTAAGAACAAAGCAGTAAGAACTTATAACTTAGCACAAAAAACTAAGTAAATACTAGCAGGTAGAAATTTTATAAGGCTCTTGATAGCCTTATACATAAGTGGTCAAAAATGAATTTTCAGAAAAAAAAATGTCCCATTGTACCCACCATAATAACATTGAAGTGTTTACGAAAACGAAATAAACGGGTTTCCTAATGTTCCTTGCTTTCGATAAATTTCCAGAAACTGCATCGTTGCGCCTGCCTTTCAGCCAAAATAATACTCGTATGTGCCAGAGGAGAAAAGTAGAAGAAAACTTACTTCAAGATTGCGATGTGTGTCACCGAGCATTTGGTCAGTGTGCAAATATTCCGTACTACGTGTTTCTGAGCAGTGTTACTTACATGTATCACGTGCACGCTTTTCTACCATCTGATTTTTTCACATATATTGTCTTCAGGTTTATTATCAGATTTTGAAGGATGACAATGTTTTGATTACGTTTAAACAGTAAATCTAAAAGCACTTATTTTATGAGCAAATAATAGAGTACATTAAACTTTGTTTAATTGATAATCAGGCGTTATTCTTCTAAAGCAGGAATGATACAGAGAGATCCATACAGGATCATACAGAATATTCTATGTTTAAACTGAAGCTGATATGAGCCGCCTCGTGGGAAAACAAACAATGTGGTTTTCGAACAGGTCCGACACAAACCGACCCGTACACGCACATAAAAGAGCTAGAAGCTTGAAATTTCGGATTTAAGCAGAAGAGTATGTACTATCCGAGTAGCGAAAACAAAGGCGCTGATCAGTTTCGCGGGCGGTTACCGCGAAACTGATCTGCGTCTTTGTTTTCGCCTATGCAGATTGTTGTTTTCCCATAAGGCGGCTCATATTATATGTACTCTTGTTATCAATTCTTTGTAAAAACAATCACATTGGTCATGTTGGTCAAGATCAATAGCATTTCATCAGTCGTGAAACGGCAAAAGTGGAGTTTAGACAAAAGTCCATTGTATATTGTTTGAATACACCAATGCCGTGTTTTTAGATAAATCCATTACGGGAGTAGAGTACCACTATCTTCCTTACTCAACTTTTTAAGACTTTGATTTCTGTAGTAAAGTTGATTTCGCACCCTACACGAGAATTTAACATACACAAGTATGTTAAACATTTTAGCCTGCAGTTAATTAAAGCACTACTTAACTGGGTAAATCTGCGGGGTACCACACGGTAGACTGACCAAACTAGGCTACTCGTGACTTCCTACAAACATAGTAGGTACAAGCTGGCAATGGTCAGGAAATGTTGCAATCAGAAAGAAGTTATATTGATATGTAAAGGTACACGTAAGGCCTACATGTATAACTGCAAATACATTTTAAATAAAATGATAAAATGGCATGGTAGATTGACCAAACAAGCTACCCGTGCCTTCCTACAAACACAGAAGGTACAAATAGGCAATGATCAGGAAATGGTGCAATCAGAAAGAAATGGGTTGCAAAAAGATGACATGGTCATATTTTTCTTGTGGTGTTTCAGACTTGTGGTGTTTCAGAAAAGTGAGGTTTTGAAAATGCAGTTCCTGACAGATGGTGTACAGACAGTAGGGGTTTTACCATATATGGAAAAGGTGGCCATCTTGGTCATGTGACCTTGATTTTTCATGTAAACATTGGCTTCCCCTTCCAATAGATTCTTCATATAAAATTGGCTTTGATTGGCCGAGCGTTTTCTGAGGAGGTTAGAATATTGTGGTAATATACAAGTATATTGCCCCGGGTGAGGGCAGATGAACCACTGGGGTCCAGTTTATTTCAGATTCATTAATATTCAGGCCAATTGCCAATTTCCTGCAAGATTATTTTCCTTTAAATGTCATTTAAACAGTTGGTCCATCTCTTTTCTCATTAATATGCTCACTGCTCTTAAAGAATCTCACTTTTATTTTTATTCTCCATTCAAATGCACAGGCGACCTATGTTGACCTTGCCAAGGTCGTCATATCGCATGTGGGTCATAATTTATATGCATGTTGTAGTACTTCAGTCATCAATGCTTCATGCCAAGTTTTGTTGAAATCGGGCCACCGGTTCTGGAATACTTTGAAAGGGTTTTTACCATATATGGGCATGACGGCCATCTTGGTCATGTGACCTGGATTATTCATGTACAAACATTGGTTTCTCCTTCCTATAGTTGCTTCATATAAAATTTGGCTTTAATTGGCCAAGCGGTTACGCTATATCTGTATTTTCATCAAGCCGACGTATCCTTGACAAATTTCCCACTCATTAATGAATCTCCATTACCCGTATCATCAGTATTTGCAAAGTCGGCTGCTTGATTAGCTAGCAACAAACTGATCAGGATAGATCTAATATTCACAAAGAAATAAGAATAGAGGGACCAGGAATCGTTGCAATTAAATTTAAAGTCCCAACATAATTACCAGGCGGGAAAGAAAATACATAATTACGAAAACTTGCCCATGCAATATAGAGATTTTTTTCAGCTGTAAAAATTGAAAATTTCATCGGAAAAATTTTGATATTTTTCTTATTTTTGCTCAAAACATAGATTGTGGGTACACGTTAGAACCACCTTGCCGAGGCAGTTCTAACGAGTACCCACAATCTATGTTTTAGAGCAAAAATAAGAAAAATAGGTATACCCCTGCATACCCCAGTTTTGCTATATAAAAGTGGGGTTCAAGGGGGTATACATTGCACGGACATGTTTTCCTGACGAACCATAACAAAACATTTTTCCGACCACTTTTCCTGGGAAAAACTTCTTTCGGTCCTTTAAGATCAGTGAGAACATTCAGAGTATCAAACATTTTACGTTTATAGCCATTTTCTAGACAATGTTAGAATTATTTGGCCGCGTTTAGGCATATCCATTGTGTAAAGTTTTGAAATTGCAGAAAATTTACATGTATCTGGCTATCGTCGCCGGCTTATAAAGGCCAATGATGAGGGTTCAGTATATGGTCCATACTACATCCTTTTGAACATTTTCACTGCTTCCAAAGGATCAAACTTCTATATTTTATTTTTAAATAAATGAATCAAATGAATCCTGTAGAAAACTGTATTGTATCTTACTATAACAAAATAGTCCATGGTAGGACTTAACTGGAAAACAAAAACATACTCAAGTGTCATGATAATGTTGGAGTACTGAACAGTTGATGTATCTGTGGCTTTGCAACACTAATTTACCAAGCGTACCAACGTATTTTTCTCATGTTACAGTTTTGCTCTGACGTTTGCGGATTTATCAGAGAAACAAATCCCATATCACTGGACGATATTGCATATATGTTAAACCTGAAAGGGCTTATTAGAGCCGCATCGTGAAAAAACCGGATGTTTGCCTATGCGAAAACAAAGGCGCAGATCAGCTTCGCAGTAACTGCGAAGCTGATCAGCGCCTTTGTTTTCGCTACACGGATAGTACAATTTCTCTTCTTCTTAAAACCGAAATTTCAATTTTCTAGACTTTTTCTGAAACTATACAGGCCGGTTTGTGTCAGACATGGTCGGAAACCCCGAAGACCGGTTTTCTCGCGTCGCGGCTCAATTATTAATTTAAGTAGCCTAAAATGATCTATCTCATGGGGCTAAGAAAACAAGACTGCTAACGTATATGATTCAAGGTTGGCAAAAACTGCAAGTACTGCTCCATTTTGCCAAATCTAAAAGGGTCACTGAAGAGGCTTAAGTAGCCGAAACCGCGGTGTGGCCCATCACTTTTCTCATTAATATGCTCCCTGTTCTAAAAGGCTCTCAGTTTTATTTTTATTCATACAAATATGTGACACTTTTACGAAATGCCCGTTTCAAATATTACCATACAAAAGTTTGAATGCTATACTCCTGCAGCATATTTTCAATAATATTATATCCATCAGAAATAAACACATTCATTGACTCAGGATACAAGTTCATCGCAACTACCACTGTATTGTTCTCTGGTGTAACTGCAGCAACGATTGGGACTTCCTTGGTATCTCCTTGTACTAGAGTATGGTGAACAACTTTTGAACCCGGTGGTATAAACTTGCTAAAATGTCCCAGTATGTAAAATGATGGCTGCTTGTAAAATACTCCCAAGTTTTTGTCCACAATGATGGGACTATCGCAGTAATGTTTAACCCAACTAGGGCCACCATTCATATCCAGGGCTAGGTTATAGTCAGTCCATCCAGATACGCTGTGGTTGAGGTCCTGAAAGATCCTCCTAGCATAGTCTTCACCTCGTTCCCAGCTACCTAGAGCCACAGCTGGTGTCAGTCTGTCACAATACTCTGTTGATAGGATAAACTTGTCAGCAAATGCCTGACTTAAAATGTCCAGTAGCTTTGGATCAGTGACATTATCATAGGCGTGTATGGCAAAACCAGAAATGTAATCAAGTGCAGTTTCATTTGTTTCAAAGGTTTCTGACCATTCTGGAAGAAACTGTGTATCATCGTCTACAATCATCAGTTTGATATGTTCGTAACCATAATCTTTTAGAGATGGTCCAAGATAATCAGTGATCCATTCCTTCGTTTCATTGGCTGTCCAGCACATTGCCTGCCAATCAGAACCATTGTTACATGTGGTCTGTGGGTTGTTTTGAGCTGTTAGGCCCCACATTCGTCCATGGAACATGAACGACTCATATTCTTGGAGAAAACGTCCCAAATAATTGGCATAGACCTGCGTAATAGAAACAGCTCACGTGTATATTCTGACAAGCTTATTATAAATAATAAAATGATAGGCAAACGCCAGAAAAATACATTGACTAATCATTTGCTAGAGAAAACATCCTCGATGTTCTTTATACTTAGCCTGCCATCTTTTTCGTAATTTTAAACAGGAAAACATGATCAAATTGCATTAACTTGTCACCTGCATTGCTAACGCAGCATTGACGCTAAAAGTTCAAAGATAGAAATACCATTACGTTGTCGCTTGCTTGTTGTATAAAATTGCTAACGCAGCGTTGACGCATCAATGCTCAATTTAAAGATAGAAACACCATAACATTTTGCTTGCTTCTTGTATGAACATTGCTTAGGCAGCGTTGGCGCCTAAATACTAAAGCAGTAATGAAACAGGCCGCATGTCTGTTTCCATGCTATTCAGTTGTACGACAATGGCTTACTTTCTTCATATCGACAGCTACCGTTCCATTGCCAACCATGTTGTCTGTATTTTTCATCCAATCTGGTGAACTCCAAGGACTTGCAAACAATGACACATTTCGTCTGCTGGCGACAACAGCCTGGTCGATGTACGGCAGCTTGTAAGCGTGGTCATATCCCGCTATCGTAAACTTGCTCAGCCAGGTGTCACCAGGAGTGAAGTCGTACGAGTAAATATCTGTGGAAAAGTCATTACTCGCAACAGGAATTCGGCCTAATGAATATTCTATTCCTTCCGGACTGAAGTAAGAATTTATCAGACGAGACTGTGCGTCTTTTGGCAATTCAGCGATGTTCATGCCTGCAGCGTCAGTAAATGTCCCGCCAAAACCAATTACCGTCTGCTTAGCAGCCGACACATTTACTTTTACCAGAACACCATCTTTTGGCGCAGTAGTTGCTGCAGACTTCAATCCTCTTTCCGTGCGTCTAAACCTGTCGCCATCTTTGGACGTAGAGAACACCCAGACTTGTCCTTCTGGTGGTAATGTATCCGTATCTATGGTGTCACAATAGGTGGCGTTACACATGCACACGAAAGATGATTGGTTGAAATGTTTCTTCTGACATGGAACCGGCGCGGACTCGTAAGCACTGATTACGGTAAGAGCAAATATATACACAAAAGTACCGGCTTTCATACTGTTTCATTTAAAAGTTCCAAGTATCTTATAAACATTGTACAATAAAAGTGTTTAAAATATATAGTTATTAATTTAGATGATGTTATAATTGTAGGACACACACTGGCGAAGATAACGGAAATTACATACTTATCTGATAAATTATTAAAGTTGCAAGGGTTTAGTTAACTATAATATCTTAAATGTATCTGAAAGGGGTGCTAAATAAGATCTGCTTTTGTTGAAATTCGATACAATTACTCGAAACCTAATCGACAGTTAATGTATAGCAGAGGTAAATTTAAATGGCCTTGGCAAGACTTTTACGAGTGCCACAGGAATGAACGTTGCTGACTTGCCAAAATGTAGAGCCTTGTCTCATAAATTCTTACTTCAGCTGGAAGTGATAGAATACTAATTAAGGACAAATTCCTGTTGCAAGTAACGACTTTTCCACAGATATTTACTCGAGGGACTTTACCCAGGGGGATATAGCGTAGAGAAAGGTCACTCATTCAAGGTACCAATCAGGCTGTGGTCGCCAGCAGATAGATTTCAGTCCTCCATGTACCTGGAAACTAAACAGATTTTCTCAAAAAGACACTCATAAAAGATAAAACAACTAAGATAAAGATTAAGAAAAATATTTTGATGTCAGGAGGTACAATTATTTTTCAGATAAGCTGTGAAAAGATGAGAATATGGTAATGCATATTATTCTGATCATATTTGTTGCTACTCATGCAACACATTTGGCAAACTCTGAAGATTTGGATGATGGGGGGTTCATTCATAAGTGGACAATTCGTCAAGGATACATCAGATAATGTGAAGATGGATATAGATCTTAAGGCTGAAATGTCTGATTTTAAAAGAACGTTGTATAAACAAGGACAGACAATGGAAGCCATGCAGAGGATTATAGAAAAACAGGAGGCAAAGCTCAATGAAAAGGATCGTGTAATAAAACTTATAATTGATAAACTAGCAAACACTGACAGAACCGTAGAGAAATTGAAAGCAGAAATCTCCATGCTGAAAATTAATGTGGCTAACAAAGAAGCACAATCCCATGAGCGAGAACAAGATTTGAAAATGACTGGTAAAACCTGTAGGAAACCATGAAATTATGATTGCAAAGAAAATCAATGAAACTGAAATAAACGATCAAGCTTCAAGAAATCAAAACCCTGGCGACACAAGAAAAATAACTGACAACTCATTTCATGCAATCCCAAGCACAAAGCCTAAATTCACAAAAAGGGCACTCGGAGCTGGAAATAAGATAGCTTTTTCAGCTTATCTCTCACATGATGTTGTTCACATGGGTCCAGGATACACGATAAAGTGTGACAAAGTACTTCTGAACGATGGAAACAGTTATAGCTCTTTCACGGGCGCTTTTACTGCTCCTATTTCTGGTGTATATCTGTTAACATTCAATATCAATGCTTGGGCTTCTAACCATCCAACATGGGCGAAACTTGTAAAGAACGGTATCAATATTGTGGATGCTGGAGCCGTTCCAACCGGAAATGGTCATGATGTAATGGGTGGGAACACTGCTATTGTTCGTCTCAACCAGGGTGATGCAGTGTGGCTGGAGACATTTTACCATTCTGACAGTGAAATTCACAGCGTAGAAACATTTAGACTTACAACATTTTCAGGTATTTTATTGTACACTTAATGATTTAAAAAACAATAATTTTAATTGTTGGCAGTGTAATATTTCTTGTAGTATTTGTTTGCCTTACAAAAAGATACAATAACTATTGCATAGTTTCTCATACAAGTTTGTTTTATGGGAAGTGTACCATAACCTTACCCTGGCAATCTGTCCTGTGTGGCTCCTCTGTATTCCTAGTCAAACAATTTCCCTTTGTTTGACCGGAATCACCAAGTGTATCATTCATGGCATCTACAACTCTCTCACTGTCATAGGATCTGTCGGCTCCCTGCTCATGAAACCTAATGCCTATTCTCCTCAGTGTAACGCCGTCTCCTTAAACTGAGTATTTTGCTTTTCATTCCTTAAAAACTCTGAAGTACGTTCTTGCTCCACAGCTCCCCTAAAGTGATCGGTGTCATGAGAAAACCAACAATGTCGTTTCCGAACAGGTCCGACACAATCCAAAGCACAGAAGATGGCTATTGGCTGGAAATTTTGGATGGAGAAAGTACAGGAATTGTACTTTCCATGAAGCGAAAACAAAGGCGCTGATCAGCTTCGCAGTTACTGCGAACTGCGAAGCTGATCTGAGTCTTTGTTTTCGCATATGCAAATTGTTAGTTTCCTCATGGTGCGGCTAAAATAATCACTGTATAATACTCCCCAGGTATTTGCAAATAAACGTTCCTCAAAACACCTAGCAGGGCTTCTCTATTGTAAATTTATATTCTCTATTGTAAATTATGGTAAATTTTCCGTTTTTGGATGGTGATGTTCCTCGTCGTGCTTCTTATGGTGTATACATTTCGCAACTCAGTTATTAGGTTCAATCATGTTACAGACTTCAACGTTCGAAATAAATGTTTAACGACCAAACTTCTCCAACAGGGCTATTGGTATCATAAACTTCGAAAAACCTTTTTTTAAATTTTATCGCAGACGCTATGAATTGATTTCCAAATATAATGTTGGGTTAAAGACGCTTTTAAATGAGGGCCTTTCGGAACCAGAATTTTATGGTGACTTGGTTTAAAAATTTAAGAAACTTATAGGAAGTAATGATTTTTCTTTTCAGTTTAGAAAAATCATAACACGTTACAGACGTATAGGTTATAACTTGAATGTTATGCGACAGTCTGCATGCCTAGTTTTTAACCCAGTCATGGTTGATAACTATGCTGCCTTCTTTAATTGCACGCCGAATGGTCGGGCGTCAGACTCTATGATGGCCCCGACCTAAAGCTATTCATTTTAGTTGGTTGGGGCCGGAGCTTCATGTCTATTGCTTGGCCCACCGGGGTCCAACTGATGTTTTCTTTTGCTCCGGAGTTAGTAAGTTATTCGGCGCCCAGGGATCTCCATCGTCAGGCAGCTTACTGAATCTGTGAGTCCTGGTTTTTGATTCATCAGGGTGTTTATCTTGATTTATTTGTTTGTTCTTGATGATTCATTGACTAGTTAAGAGATTCACCACGAGGACCGAAGAACTAGCTAAATCGGTTATGAATCACTGCAGAAGCTGAGGGTGAGGTTAGGATCCTGTAAACCGGTTTAAGCCCGCCAGTAACTGTGTGTTACTGATCGTTCCAAGTCGATACTTCTGTGGTGGTTCTTTTTGTTTTTTGTCTTGGTGTTTGAAATTTTTGTGCTGTTGGCGCCTTATGTGTGTTTTCATATTTTTAGTTAAGGTAAATGAGTGGCCACCTATTGGGAAAATAGCTGCTCATTCGGCTTACGAAATGTTTTCTTGGTATAAGTACCAGGACCCAGTTGTTCAAAGCATCGTTAGCTTAGCAATATCGTTAAGACATAAATTTGTTAACCAAATATCAGCAAAAGTAACAAATACACTGTTAAACAAATACACTGTTATTTTTTGTTGAAAAAATGTGAGAATCCTTTGCAGTGCAAAGGATTCTCACATTTTTTCAACAAAAAATAACAGTGTATTTGTAATATTAATGTTTGAAATTTTAACGAAATGTTAACTAACGACGTCGTTAGTTTTGAACAACTGGGCCCTGATTGTTAATTTAATTTTTTCCCGCCTCGGTTTTTGGAGTGGGGATCTTTTTCTGATTGCACCTTTTCCTGATCTTTGCCTACTTGTACCTTTCCCTACCTAACACTGGAATGATTGTACTTCAGTTTTAAGTTTCACATGATAGGCAAGAGTAGCGTAGAATCAAATCCCAAAACCTAGGTTTACATGGCAAATGGCTAAACTCTACTCCACTGAGGTATCTGCATTTAAAAGTGATTATACTATTAGAAACTCTGCTACATAATATCCCATGATAGCTTCAGCACTATCTATACAGGGTCTCCATACATTATAGTTGGGCTGCTTGAACTTGCAGGTAAAGCTTTAAACTGACTAACTGACACCTGTTTCCTGGTTTACTGCTTAGAGACGGCCCAGGAAAAGTGATTTAGTCACACCATCTATACATATACGCCTTATTACTCGTTTACTTGGGTGGTTATAATTAAAAGCACATTGCAGATGCCATGACATTCCCAATAATGGGTAGAAAGTGGTCCAATAAAATGAAAATGTTTCGACATAGCTGTCGACTGTTATATTTAGCAACAAGTCAAATCCGATGCATGCTCAGAATTTTAAGCCCCCATTCATTTTACATTACTGTTCATTCCAATGTGGTACTTCTGTTCTGGTTAAAATCTTTTAACTGTTTGGTGTCATATGCATCTTCATGCATTTAATTACATTCAAGTAACTAAGAGGTCACCTTTGGGGAAAGAGCGGTTCATTAGGTTTACCCTTCATTTTGTTTGCAAGAGTATCTATGTTATTTTGGTTGCTTCCCAACTGGGTTCTTAGGGTTTGACTTTGGTTCTATCTGCACCAGTTGCTGATCATTGTTTACCTTTAACTCATTTAAGCCTGGCGTCCCTTTTATGGGACATAGGCAAACAGAAAAGCCCCAGATGTGACGCCGCAGAACGCGGCGTCCCATCTGGGGCTATTCTGTTTGCTTAGAGAATTTTCATCGAAAAATTGAATAAAATTTAAAATCACTCCTGACGCCCCTGAAAATGAAAGTGGACTCACCCAATTGATGATAATGGGAGAATCCATTCGTCAAATATGGGTTAACTTTTCATTGTAGGCTACAGTCTTGTACCTAAATAGTTTTCTCAGTTTAGTTTCACTGATCTGATTTTGGTTCTTATATAGTGGCACACAACCTAGTCATTTTATGGTCATTAAAATTTTTTATATTGAGGCTCACAGGATATAAATTCAACAAATAGAAACAGTTAACCTTTGGTAATAATTTATTTGACATCATCCCAGAATCTAAATGACCAAGTCACAAGAAAACTTGGTTTATGCATGTGAAAACAAAGATGCAGCCACTGCACAGCCCATAGCTGATAACCATCTTTGTTTTCACTACACAAATAGTACCATTCCCCTGCTTCTTAAATCTGGAATTTCAAACTTTTAGCCTTCTTCTGTGACAATACAGGTTGATTTATGTGGGACCTGGTCGACAACGTCAAATACCAGTTTCTCATGACATGGCTGAAGTTCTAGCATCATCATTTTCCTTTCTTCTTCTTATTTTTCTTCCCCTGCGTAGTATTTTGTTGAGTTTGTTTTGATGGAGCATCTTTCAACATAGCATGTCCACTAGATTTTATATGGTCAAATAGTTTAGATCTGGAAGGGAACTCTGCACCACATATACCACATACACCCTGCAAAATAGAAATTAAAATAAAACATTTCTTTTTTTAAATTTTGATATCCCAAAAAAATTCTTGTCAATCATGATCATGTTATGTTTCAATCCTACCACCATCAGCAATAACTTTCGCTAAACACCACTTAGAAGCCAACAAATTGTTGTTGTAACTCAGGGTGCCCAGTGACTTTTGGTGTCAAAAATAAAGGTTTTTCAAGGTCAGAAATATAGGATAAAATAGGATGTATATAGAATGAAGAAAACAAGCTAAATTCATGTTTTTCAACCAACAGTTTACAGTTTTACACTAGTGATACATCTGGGAAGCCAACCAGATATATTCCTCTTTCTAAATAGAAAGAAAGATTGAACAAATAAGAAATTCTTGATAGCCAGAATTCTTGATCTGAATTTTCAAATCGAGAAGTTTATGTAATATTACTTGGAAATTCTGAAATTCCAAAAGGGGAGATTGTTTTCAAAAGTAAGGAGATCCTCCAAAAGAAAAGAAATATCACGCTATTTATCAATAATGCAAGAAAGAGAAATGAGTAAATAAGAAGTATGTTATGGTTTGGGTAAAAGCTTTCATGCTTTCAGAATTTTAGTGTTCTTGAATTTCGGTAAACTTATGATTCTTGTAACATTGTGAATAGAAAAACACTATCATTGTCACTATAAAGACCTTTAAAGGAAATTATAATTTATAATTTTTTTCTTTTCTTTTTTCTTTTTTTTTTTTTTTTTTGATTAAGTTTAACGTCCCTTTTCAAGATTGAGACGGGTCAATCAGTAGGTGGGGAGAACCCCGAGAAAAAACACCTGACACACCCGCAAGCAGAACTTGGCTTGTCTCACATGTGGCCAGAGCAGGGCTCGAACGCACACCAGACACAGCGGTGAGATGATCGAATGGTTAAGTGCGATAATGAAATATCAGCGCTATTAACCACTCGGCCATGGGGGCCGCCAATTATAATTTAAGCACTTAGAATTATATTTCAGAGCCTGTTTTCATTATGTTCAGAATCAGTATTTTATGTTATGTGTATACAATCTACCTCAAGTTATAATCTTCTCATTATGGTGAAATGATATGTTGAAAATTTGAGTGTAATACATCATACCATTCTTCAGCTTCATAATCATCACAAGTCTTAGCCAAAAGGTAGCAAAAATTGGGTTTTATCATACTAACCTATCAGACTGGGACACTTAAACAAGAATTAAACGTATCTCCTCCATCTTTTATGGCACTAAATCTTAAATTCTTAAGAACAGATCAAAATGCCCACAAGCAACTTTCAGAGCAGAACTTAAATATGCCTTTGCCTTTAATGTCACAGAGACTAAGAAGACAATTTATTACTTCTTTGAAATTGTACTACCACTAATGAAACAGCAGTATTTTTTTCACTTGCTAAACATTCCTGTCTCAGTCCAGAATGACCACAATTAGTATTCTATTCCATTTTTCTTTCTCTCTATATACACAAAGGTTTAATTAAGGTTAGTATGTGATCTAAGGTGTTTGTAAAAAGTGATTTTGATTATTATATACAAAAAGTTAAAATCATTATAGTCATTTACAGTATTAACTAATAAAGTCAATACACTTGAAAGAAATATCTTAAAATTCCTACAGACTAAATTCAAATTGAATTACATGCAGTTAGGCAGCTCCACTTATATCACATCTTGTTCTATACAGGGACTTTTAGTTTAGTTTCTTGTGTATCCAAAATCCAAAAATATAAGTTTTTATAGGTATTTTGGAAAAATATAGGATAATATAGGTTTTTATAGGTAAACCTCAAAAATGTAGGATAATACAGGGTTTTATAGGTTACCGGGCGCCCTGGTTGTTAGATCACAGCAGGCGATGATTTGAACCCCGTAAAATTGAAGAAAGCCCTCTTTACTGACCGTTCCATGATGTTTATGCTGTGATTTACCTTCATTTGTTTCTGTTCATTCCTTCTACTTCTCTGTTGTACTTGTCACTATTGTATTTGATTGATGTTAGCCAGATGGCTTTTTTGTTGGGATAGCTATTGGATTTACTATTTTCTGGTCAACTGTACGTTAGAACTGACCTGTTTCTGGTTAGGATCAGGGGCAGCTTTCTCCTTTTTAGTTTTCTTTTTCTCGGTTTGAGCCCCTAAATCACAGTTTTCTATAGTAGCTTCACCATCACCAGACCTGAAATCATTATCATGGTATTAATTATACACTGTTCTACATGTATTTGATCATTGCTTATTTATGGTTGGTTGGTTGGTTGATTGGGGTTTAACATCCCACCAACAGCTAAGGTCATATGGAGACGGGGCCTCGGTTTGTAGTCCAATCCGACGGATTGGAGAAGCCCGGGATCGAACCTGCCACCCCTGGTTTACGAGGCGAGTGCCATAACCACTGCACCACGGAGGCTTCTCATTGCTTATTTATACCTTTATACAGACGGAGGTGGGGCTTCACATTTATTTCACAAAGCTTAAAATGTTAGGGGGAGCTCTTAAACCAAAACGCTAAGAACACAGACAGATTATAGCATAGAGTAATGGTGCCAGAAAGATGCTGACTAAACAGTAAATCAGAAAGACTCTGACCAGAGGAGTCATTTGGTTTGCAGTATTTGACCTAATGTCTGTTCAACAAACTTGAATCACTTTGGTTTTACTCTTTCTGAGATCCACATGAGATAGCTAAATACAAGAGGACCAATGGTCCTTTAAATGCTCACCTGAGATCTGGTATATAAACACATTATGCAGCTTGAGTCGCCAATGCCACGTCTCAAGACTATACAACTTTGGGTTCCGGAGATTTTTAAAGGTTTTTACCATACATGTATATGGGCATGGCGGCCATCATGTTTATTTATATACACTTTAGTTCCCACTTCTTAAGGATGAACCTTACATTACAAAGTTAAGCTTTGATTTACCAAGTGGCTTCTTTTGTCCATTTGCCTTTTCCCCAATTTAATTATATATTAACAATTTTCCCCATTCAAATGCATTAAGTTAACCTAGCCATAAATAGGTCAAGGTCATCTTAGGGTCATGATTTGGGCTCTGGAGAAGAAGATTTTTAAAGGTTTTTACCATGTATGGGCATGGCGGCCATCTTGGTCATGTGACCTAAATTACTTATATACACATTCCTTCCAACTTCCTAAGCTACACATAAAGTTTTGCTTTGATTGTTCAAACACTTTCAGAGCAGAAGATGTTTGAATATTATGGAAATATACATGTATATAGCCCCGGGGCTGGGGCAGACAAACCCCTGGAGACAAAATTTTTTCATAAACATACATTTTCTGTCCATTTGCCTCTTCCCAGCAAGTTTTCCCCCATTTGATTACATTTTACCAATTTTCCCCATTCATATGCATTGGCGACCTAAGTTGACCTTGCCATAAAATAGGTCAAGGTCATCCAAGGGTCTTGATTTATATACACATTGTGGGCCTTGGGACCCTTATGCTACATACCAAGTTTCAAAATCCTAGGCCTTTGGGTTCTGGAGAAGAAGTTTTTACCATATATGGGCGTGGTGGCCATCTTGGTCATGTGACCTAAATTATTTATATACACTTTCGTTCCTCCTTTCTATAAAGGCTTCCTATAAAATTTGGCTTTGATTGGCAAAGTGGTTTCAGAGGAGAAGATCATTGAAATTGTGGACGACGGACGGACAGACGCCGGATCATGGCCATCCTATAAGCTTAACTTGTGAGCCTAATGGCTCAGGTGAGCTAATAAGCTGAAAAGTATGTTTATGAATAAGATGTGTCACAGAAAACATATCTTTTGGGTTTCCCACCTGGTCCAACACAAACTGGCTTTTACAGTTACTGAAGCAGGCTAGAAGCTTGAAATCTTCTGTATCTGTATGGTAGCACTGCTGGCTTTTAAATGATAGGAAATTTATGGGAGGAGGAATTGTTTGTATCTTGTTTTTGGCTTATCAAGCAAACCGCCAGTTTTCTCTTGATGTGGTCCATATATTTTTACCGATATATAGGTCTTTGATAAGTTAGCAAATTTCAGAACAAAACAGACAGCATGAGAAACATACTTTTTCATGACTAGTCAAAATAGGAACAAATAAGACTTTAAACACACTGTTCTATGTCCTCACATTATCATGACTCTTGATCCTGAGGTTATAAGACTTTTCATGCTCAACTCAGCTGAGCATAAAAATCTGACTGCTCATAAATGATGAAATAGCCCAAATAACTGAAATTTCATGTTTATATCACCAAAGCTTGTAATTTATCCAACATAATAAATGTTAAAATGCCAACAAGTACTTCTGAATGACAGAAACAGCTATAGCCCCTTTACTGGAGAGTTCACTGCCCCTATTTCTGGGGTCTACCTGCTAACCTTCACTATTGCTGTTAATGATCTAAATAGTAGGACATTTGTCAAACTGGTTAAGAATAATGCCAACATGGTGGATGCCGGTGTTCAATCCCTGGGCTCTTCAAATCATGATGAAATGGGAGGGAACACTGCTATATTAAGACTTGATCAAGGTGATGCGGTGTGGTTGAAGAATGACAGAGCTGAGGGTGAGGCTCCCAGTTACATAGCTTACAGATTTACAACATTTTCTGGTGTTTTACTGTACACTTAGAGGGAGAGAAATTTAAAACCTGCAGTTTAAGATCGTCTTCATTATTATCTTTTTATTCAGTTTTACATCCCTTTCAAGACTATTTCAGCTCATATGTGATGGGCCGATCAGTAGGCAGGGTGAAGATGGAAGAACTCTACATGTCCAGACAGAGCTTAGCTAGTCTCACATATGCCCCATGCAGAGCCTCATGACATAACCAACAATCTGCATATGCGAAAACAAAAATGCAGATCAGCTATCGGGTGACCGCGAAGCTGATAAGCGTCTTTGTTTTCGCTACACGGATAGTACAATTCCCCCTTCTTCTTAAATCCGAAATTTCAAGCTTCTAGCCTGCTTCTGTAACTGCACAGCCTGATTTATGACAGACCTGTTCGGAAACCGCATTGTTGGTTTTCCCACAAGACGGCTAATATACTATTGTGGGATCCGAGAAAGGACCATAGTGTAAAGCTTTATCTGATAAACTGTCAGAGCCAGAGAGTATGTCTGATACTGTATCCTGTATCATTACCATATCCTTGCTATCTTAACAGTGTTGACTCCTCTGAATTTCTATTCCCAGATTTGACGTCCCACCATTCCCATTACCACTATGTCTATCAACCACAGTGTTCTCTACCTTATCCATGTCACAGTGTCTATCTGTCATGTACTCGGTACCAAGCAATCCATCTGAGCCGCCTCATGGAAAAACCAACAATCTGCATAGGCGAAAACAAAGGCACAGATCAGCTTCGCGGTAAGCGCAAAGCTGATCAGCGTTTTCGCTACTTGGATAGTACAATTCCTCTTCTACTTAAATCCAAAATTTCAAGCTTCTAGCTTTTTTCTGTGCTTGTACAGGCCTGTTCGGAAACCACATTGTTGGTTTTCCCACGAGGCGGCTCATAACTAGACTAAGCCTTACCCTTGTAATCTATCCTGTGTGGACTCCTCTGTATTTGTATCCCTACAATTTTCCTCTGCATCCATGAGCCTATCTTCCATACACTCTTCTACCTTCTCTGTGTCAGACAGTCTGTCTGTTACATCCTCTCTACCCTGTGTCAGCAACTCATCACCTGCCAAGTCCTGGTAAAACAACATTATTTAACGCACCTATGCAATGTGAGACCATAGTTAAGGTTGTTCAAACAACAGTAAATTTTCAAGCATGTTTTCTTGTTTCTGCTACTACCAAACTTCAACTGCTAGGATTGCCTTGCCTAGGTAATTTTAGTGTAACTCAAAACATGCTGTCAGGTACAATTAAAACAGCATTCCATGTCATCATGAAATGAGCCGCCACATGGGAAAACCAACAATCAGCATAGGCGAAAACAAAGATGCAGATCAGCTTCGCGGTAACCTCGAAGCTGATCAGCGCCTTTGTTTTCGATACTCAGATAGTACAATTCCTCTTCTACATAAATCTGAAATTTCAAGATTCTAGCTCTTTTCTGTGCTTGTACAGGCCGTTTGCGTCAGACCTGGTCCCACGAGGCGGCTTAAATGTCAGAAGTCAAAAAGCTGATGGTGGAAAGAAGACATTAAAAGGTCATGGAATAGCCATTTGCAGCAATTGGAAATATCAATTCAATGATCACAGAAGAGGGCACCCACTCATTAGGTCCGTGAGAAATAGATGGGCTGCTTGTGCCTCCAGGCAAAGCTTAAATCCTAATGACTGACCATCTGATTACTGGTTAACAGCTTCGAAGGTCTGAGCCTGCCTAGAAAAGGTGGTTTAGTCAAACCAACCATATATACTGTAAGCCTAAGCTGTTTACTAGGGTGGTTGTATTTTTGAAGCATTTTTGGGGTGTCATGACATCCTTATTTGGGTGAAAGTCCTTTAAAATGGAGGCAGCACTCGAACATGACCATTGCTATTGACTGGAATGTAAAAGCAACAAAACAAACAAACAAACAAACATTGTAGTAAAATACTGTAAGTTTGGAAATTTTAGCGTGACTTTTATTTCGGGAATTTTTGATTTCCGAATTATTCGCCAGTCTTTGAATTCGCGAACAAGTACTCGTGCAGTGTATAAAGCTTATAGTGATTACCAGCGACAACTTTATTTTCGCGTGGCAACCAATTTGCGAATATTAGCAAAAATTAATTCTCGCGAATATTTTCGGATTCACAGTATCTAATTTTTCATTTAGATATTATCACAAAATCTCAGCACTTAAATCCCTACCTCCTCATCAGAACTATCCTCATACATCTTGTTTTGTTTTGCTCTCCTTCTTTCTCTCTTTGATTTGCTGAAATAAACATAAAATTGTTGCAGTTAGTTACAGATAACAAATTGACTTAGCTTTCTCTGCAAATGCACTATCTCAATGTTACCAAAAATACACAATGGGCACTGATTTTAACTAGAAAAAGTGCCTTGAGAGGCACGTATACCCCCGGCTGGTAGCTCCCTCCAACGCCCCCACCCCTCAGCCCACCGCCACCAATCCAGACATGCTCACTGTCAGTGACACATTAAACCTCAATTCCTGATGAAAGAGAGCACCCTCAACAAGTAAATCTTAAAAATTTGTATTTGCAAAAAACATGTCTAAAACCATGGGGAGGGGGGGGGTGTAGTAGAATGACAGATCTATTTTAGAGCAGTATACAGAGCTGACTTGTATACTCAATCTAGGACTTGATCGCGGACATTGAGGGTCAGGTCCTCGGTCCTAGATGTAAAGTAGAATGTCATTCTTCAATAATATTAAAAAAAAAAAAAAAAAAAAAAAAAGATGTCCTATATTTTGACCTCTAGCCCCACCCTCAGGACACGGACCCTAGAGTCTAATGTCATTAGGAACAGGGCAAACCTTATAGTGTACCTTTGGTGCAAGTACGAATCATTTCTGAACATGGTGGTAAAGAAAAGTAAAGAAATACATTTTTTTAAAGAAGTTCTAGATTTTGACCTCTAGCCCCACCCCCCGCACATGGACCCTAGTGTCTGAACCTTACATGGTACCTATGGTCTAAGTATGAATGCTTTCTGATAAAACTTTGTGGATGTCAAGAAAATAGACTTACAGAAAATATTTATTATGATATTTATCATATTATAAATAAGTCCTAGATTTTGACCTCTAGCCCCACCCCCCTGGAGATCATACCGAGCATGGAGTATGAAAGCAAACCCTATAGGGTATCTATGAACTAAATAAGAATACATCCCTATGATTGTTTGTTAAGATATGGACTTATAGAAGAAACATTAAAATTGTAAACAGCATATTTTAAAGGTGACCTAGATTTTGACCTCCAGCCCTACCCCTGGGGATGGGCCCTGGGGTCCGAACTCATGGAAACAAAGCAAACCCTATAGGGTACCTATGGTCCAAATATGAATGGTTTCTGACCATTGGTTCATGAGATATACACCTCTAGAGAAACTTTAACCAAAACTTTGACGTAAATTCCACGAACGTTCCGGAATTACGAACGAAGAAACGAACTAACTAACTAACTAACTAACTAACTAACATACGAACGGACAAACGGAAAAGCGAAAGCTATATACCCGTCGGCATAAATGCCGGGGGTATAATAATTTTAAGATGATCTTTTTAAGATACATGCGGATTTTTGATTTTTACCAAATAATGTTATAGTGAATACTGTTTAGTGCTATGATAAAAAATGTTTTACCCCAATAAATGAGCCGCCTCGTGGGAAAACCAACAATGTGGTTTCCGAACAGGTCCGACACAAATCGACCTGTACAAGCACAAAAAAGAGCTAGAAGCCTGAAATTTCGGATTTAGGTAGAAGAGGAATTGTACTATCCGAGTAGCGAAAACAAAGGTGCTGATCAGCTTCGCGGTTACCGCGAAGCTGATCTGCGCCTTTGTTTTCGCATATGCAAATTGTTGGTTTTCCCATGAGGCGGCTCAAATTATGTCCAAAACTTTAACCATACATAACCCCTACCCTTTGGCTGGTTTTTCTTCAGCTATTTCTTCTGTGATCTGAACCCCATCCATGCCATTGGCAATACTATCTACATCATTCTGAGCCTGACTGCGTTGTTGTTTTCTCTTCTTCTTTTGTTTCTTAGATAATCTGAAAACAAAGCATTTTTTTTCAGGGAAATCAGGATGAAGCCATTGCTTCCTTGGTATTACAATCAATTTCTTTTATCCATGACATTTCCTGTTGCGTCAATCCAAAATATTTTGAAACAAAACCAAGGTCAGTGAGCGTGTTTTCCGAAAATGGAAAGGTCACTAGTACAGAGCTGCGTCACACGAAAAGATGTTGATTTGCCAATAACCGTTTTTGACTAGGCAGTTTATCTCATTCAGTCCCAATTTTCTACAATAAATCCACCCTATAATCGATCGTCATCTAATTGATTGCTTCTAAGCTTATGATAATGATGTAAATCAAGATAAAACATTGATAAATTCAACTGATATATTTTCCTTTTCTCTGGGCATGGCCATTTACTGTGCGGAAGTTAAGAACGAACTTCAATCGATAGAATACCTCCGCATTAGTACAATTTGATCTTGTGACCTAAAATATTTCATTGACAGGTCGTGTTTTCTCACATTTGCATAGCCGCTTTCGTCGCACCTGTCTGAAATTGATTATAACCAGAACAATATAAAGTGAGTGTCTTATGAATATAAAAATTTGTAATTAAGAAGTGATGCATATATATAGTTTGAAAAAATCCCACGTTCCTGATGGGATTCAAACCCGGATCGCCTGGGTAGAAATGCAATGCTCTAACCATTGAGCCAAAGAGTCAACTCCCTCATGCAGTATGTCAGAGATTGTAAATATGATACATTGTATCGAATAGCTGTGCTATTTATAGAAGCTACACATCATGTGATCTGCCAACCCGACCTTCCAAACAAGGCAGATAATCTCGGATGAAAGAGTGGTGGAATGGGACCTAAGTCAATGTGTCTTGCTCAAAGACACAGCCAGATGCCAACATGGTTCAAACTAAGGACCTTTCAAAACTGAGTATGGTGGTCTACCACTCACCCCAAACCCCTCAAACTCACGTCCCAAACAGGGAAATGCAATTTGGCACTAGTGAAAATTGAAAGAATTAATCACTACACTGTTCTGCCCTATCTCCCACCTTTGTGGTTCATTATCAAAACCCCTACACAACCCTAGGCCTATCTCCTACCTTTGTGGTTCATTATCAAAACCCCTACACAACCCTAGGCCTATCTCCTACCTTTGTGGTTCACTATTAAAACCCCTACACAACCCTAGGCCTATCTCCTACCTTTGTGGTTCACTATCAAAACCCCTACACAACCCTAGGCCTATCTCCTACCTTTGTGGTTCACTATTAAAACCCCTACACAACCCTAAGTCTATCTCCTACCTTTGTGGTTCATTATCAAAACCTCTACACAACCCTAGGCCTATCTCCTACCTTTGTGGCTCATTATCAAAACCCCTACACAACCCTAGGCCTATCTCCTACCTTTGTGGTTCACTATTAAAACCCCTACACAACCCTAGGCCTATCTCCTACCTTTGTGGCTCATTATCAAAACCCCTACACAACCCTAGGCCTATCTCCTACCTTTGTGGTTCATTATCAAAACCCCTACACAACCCTAGGCCTATCTCCTACCTTTGTGGTTCATTATCAAAACCCCTACACAACCCTAAGGGTATCTCCTACCTTTGTGGTTCATTATCAAAGCCCCTACACAACCCTAGGCCTATCTCCTACCTTTGTGGTTCATTATCAAAACCCCTACACAACCCTAGGCCTATCTCCTACCTTTGTGGTTCATTATCAAAACCCCTACACAACCCTAGGCCTATCTCCTACCTTTGTGGCTCATTATCAAAACCCCTACACAACCCTAGGCCTATCTCCTACCTTTGTGGTTCATTATCAAAACCCCTACACAACCCTAGGCCTATCTCCTACCTTTGTGGTTCATTATCAAAACCCCTACACAACCCTAGGCCTATCTCCTACCTTTGTGGTTCATTATCAAAACCCCTACACAACCCTAGGCCTATCTCCTACCTTTGTGGTTCATTATCAAAACCCCTACACAACCCTAGGCCTATCTCCTACCTTTGTGGTTCATTATCAAAACCCCTACACAACCCTAGGCCTATCTCCTACCTTTGTGGTTCATTATCAAAACCCCTACACAACCCTAGGCCTATCTCCTACCTTTGTGGTTCATTATCAAAACCCCTACACAACCCTAGGCCTATCTCCTACCTTTGTGGTTCACTATTAAAACCCCTACACAACCCTAGGCCTATCTCCTACCTTTGTGGTTCATTATCAAAACCCCTACACAACCCTAGGCCTATCTCCTACCTTTGTGGTTCACTATTAAAACCCCTACACAACCCTAGGCCTATCTCCTACCTTTGTGGTTCACTATCAAAACCCCTACACAACCCTAAGCCTATCTCCTACCTTTGTGGTTCATTATCAAAACCCCTACACAACCCTAGGCCTATCTCCTACCTTTGTGGTTCATTATCAAAACCCCTACACAACCCTAGGCCTATCTCCTACCTTTGTGGTTCATTATCAAAACCCCTACACAATCCTAGGCCTATCTCCTACCTTTGTGGTTCATTATCAAAACCCCTACACAACCCTAGGCCTATCTCCTACCTTTGTGGTTCATTATCAAAACCCCTACACAACCCTAGGCCTATCTCCTACCTTTGTGGCTCATTATCAAAACCCCTACACAACCCTAGGCCTATCTCCTACCTTTGTGGTTCATTATCCGTCTCCAGTGTTTCAGGACCATTTATATCAGCTTCTTCCACCTCTTCACCCAACCCCTCTTCTCCCATAGCTCTTCTATGTTCTGCATCTTCCTCTTCCATATGTGCTTTGATCAGAGCCACCATTTCCTTGTGCTTCTTGGACTTTTCATGGTTTATGAACCTGGTGGGTTTAAAAGAATTATCATTTGAGCCGCCTTGTGGGAAAACCAACAATGTGGTTTCCAAACAGGTCGACACAAATCAGGCTGTACAATCACAGAAGCAGGCTAGAAGTTTGAAATTTCAGATTAAGGAAGAAGAGGAAGTGATCTGTGTCTTTGTTTTCACATATGCAGATTGTTGGTTTTCTCATGAGGAGGCTCATTTCTTATAGCTCTGATTTCAAGAAAAAGTTTAATCATGGCTTGCAAATTTGTTGTAATCAAAGATCTTTATGTTCTTAATATTTAGTCAGTACAACTTAGATGTACAGGTCAACCATATTATAGCACTAGTGATCTTTGGGATCGAAAGAAACAGACCGTGTTATGAGTGAAACCATGTTGTAATGAGTTACTTGTAATAGACATATAGCAAAATAATCAGATTAGGAGCCATAACATGGCCCTGTTGTATTGAAAACTGCATTGTAATGAGGCATATTATAATGAGGTTAAACTGTAATAGTCAAATTATTACTTAATAATTACAAATATGTAAAAATCAAGACTTTCCATGGTATCTACTGGGTATAAACAAACACCATTGGCCCAACAATACTCACGCTTTATCACTTTTGAAAGCTCTGTTACAAGCCACACAGAACAGGTCATCATAGACTTCATCTTCCACCTCCTCTTGGCTGTCACTCGAACCTGTAATACATGATATTATTATCACACCTCATTAATATTCAATGCCCAAGAGTGAATCTTGATAGGGTAATATTCTGTCAAGTTACCCTTTCATATTATCCTTTGAAATAATTTAAAGTCATACTACCCTCTGATATCATTTATCGCAGTCAACTTTAATGTCATATCCCATGCACATTATCAGTTTGGTACAGCAAATCTTGAGCATCAAAGACCCTCAGCAGGAACCGTGGGGTATTTTCCTACCTGTGTGCGTTAAAAATGTGGTAGGACTGTTGCCTTAGCATAAGGGTAACATGACAATTTGTTCACCCTTGAAAAGTAATATTTCCCTCTTGCTATGTCTTGGTTGAACAAATGGCAATGTTACCCTCACGAGAGGGCAACCATTTTGAGTAATGATAAGAGTCCAAAGATCCCTACTGTGCGCAAATGGTCCATATGCCTATGTTAAATTACTCAACAATTTAGTAAATAATTGTTATGCAACTGCTATCAAACTAATGTGGGATTCCGATTAAATTGGGTCATGAAAAGCCTTTATTGCTTGTTAAGCCAAGCAGTCATATGTATGCCCCTTGGTATCCAGATATGATCATATGTTTCCTTCTCTTTTTTCTCTTTATATAATGCATTTTCTGAAATTGTGCTGGTTTCTGAAATGGTTACTGATCTGCATTTTGTAAAGCCCAGGTTGACTTGTGTTCATAAACATCTAAACATACATGATACAGGTGATCAAAAAGCAAAGATCTACATTTGAGCCGCCTCGTGAGAAAACCAACAATGTGGTTTTTGACCAGGTCTGACACAAACCGGACTGCACAGTAACAGAAGACAGCTAGAAGCATGAAATTTCGTATTTAGGAAGTAGAGGGATTGTACTATCCGTGTAGCGAAAACAAAAAACTGAACAGCTTCGCGGTTACCGCAAAGCTGATCTGCGCCTTTGGTTTCGCATATGCAAATTGTTGGTTTTCCCATGAGGCTGCTCATTTACCTGCCGAGAGTGCATGATCTCCAAATTCATCGGCATAGTTAGCCTCCAGCTGTTTATAGTGATCTTCTAGAGCAGAAGCTGACGACCACTCTGTTTCCTTGTAGTTCTCTAACAGTCTGTGTTAACATGAGGAAGAGTAATCATAAGAACAGATATTGATACATGAGCCGCAATATAAGAAAACCAACAACATGCATAGACAAAAACAAAGATGCAGATCAGCTGCACAGCTGACCAGCGCTTTTGTTTTTGCTTCATGGATAGTACAATGGTTTGTGTCGAACCTGCTAGGAAACCCAAGTTGTTGGTTTTCTCATGCAAAGGTTTACATGAAAACTGAGAGAATTTCTTAACTCATGTCAGTCAAATGTTCTCTTTGTAGGACATAGGCAAACAGTATAACCCAACAAATGAGAAAACCAACAATTTGGGTTCCGACCAGGTCCGACACAAACCGGTCTGTACAGTCACAGAAGATGGTTAGAGGTTGGATATTTTGGATTTAGAAAGTAGAGGAATTGTACTATCCGAGTAGCTAAAACAAAGTTGCTGATCAGCTTCTCAGTTACTGCAAGGCTGATCTGCGCCTTTGTTTTTGCTTAAGCAGACTGTTGGTTTCCCATACCACCCACAAATAATAGCTCTGACAGAATAGAGGAATTTCATGTAATAAATAAATGAAATAAGAAATTTAAAATCACTACAGATGCCCCTTGTTATATATAATTGATTCAATAATATTGATTCTTTTAAAAGCTATTACTTATAATTTATATATATATAATCAAAGGGGAGTAACCCAATTAATTAATATATATTTCTTTTTATGTTTCTACAATTTATTATCTAGAACTTTGTAGAAGAATGTCATTGATTATTTTTATCACTGTTATATAATTTAGAAGTATAGAAAATTCTATGAGCACTTTGTGGATAATTCCAGATGAAAATGGAGTGAGTGTTTTTTTTTTTACCATAAGTTAAAAATATATTTGGACTATGTATACTGAGATCTCGAAGGGTCTAGTGGACTCTCGTTTAGTCTTGATGGTCGTTGCGGCCTTGAATTCTCTCTGGAGAATTCTAAATTCTCTTTGGAGAATTTAAAAGAACTTTCGTTTAGTTCGTTTCTTTTCTAGAGAAAAGTTTATTATATCATTCTCTAGAAACCTGGAGAATTTCCTTAGATGTATAAATATAGGTCCCAATTCAGTCGTAGGTATTCAGAAATTTGAAGTGATTTAAAGTATATAATTTTGGTTGTTTCACTAGTGTTTTGTGTGGATTAAAATATACATGTGCTCATATTCTGGTTACTGGATTGTGGACTTACATTTGAGGGACAAGGACTTATTTGACATTAACTTTGTAAGTTATTTATTTATTTATTTACTTATCTGTTTGTTTGTTTTCATGTATTTGCAGCATTTATTTGTTTGATTAAATATTGTTAAGTTTAAATTACTTGGTTGTTTTTCGCTGTACCTGTCTAGTTACGCTAGGTCGTAACAGATTTTGGGGGCTCTGAGCCGGGATTGAACATTTTGTGCACCGAATTTATTCAGAATCTTAAAAGATATTTACTGTTTGTCATACCAGCAAAAAGCAACCATGTCATTCAAACTTGGAGATTTCATTGCTGCGCCTTCTCAAGAGCTGTTAAACTTGGCCAAAAAGAGTGATCTTCTAGACATTGCTAGTCATTATAGCATACCAAATGTTAAAACATCCATGTTAAAGCATGAAATCAAGAATATTATTATTCAGTTCTTTGTTGATGAGGAAATTTTTGAACCCTCTGCAACATCTCATATTATGGTCTCACAAACCGACTTACAGTTAAGAGAGCTAGAAAATAAAAGACAGTTAGAATTAGAAAAAATGAAATTAGAATTTGAAGAAAGAAGAAGATTAGATAAGGAAGAAAGGGAAGAAAGAATGCATAGAGAAAAGTTAGAGCTTGAAAAGCAAAAGTTAGAATTTGAAAGAGAAGATAAAGAAAAACAAAGAGAAATGGAAGAACGAGAGAAAGAAAAACACAGAGAAATGTTAAAAGAAATAGAACTTGAAAAAGAAAGAATGCATTATGATATTAAAATGAAAGAGCTTGAATTAAGCAGTAAATCAATGCCTCCTGTGTCTTTTGATCCTAGTAAAGTATTTGATGTTACAAAACATATCAGGCTCGTTCCTCCATTTCAAGAAAAAGAAGTAGATAAGTACTTTTTACATTTTGAGAAGGTAGCAGAAAATTTGAAATGGCCAAAAGAGCATTGGACCTTGCTTCTACAGAGTGTTGTTATTGGTAAAGCTCGAGAAATTTACACTCAGCTTCCACTTGATCAAAGTTCAGATTATGACACAGTCAAAAATCTGATTCTTAAGGCTTATGAATTAGTACCTGAAGCTTACAGGCAGAAATTCAGAAATTGTAGGAAAGAACATGCTCAAACCCATGTAGAATTTGCTAGAACTAAGGAGCAATTATTTGATAGGTGGTGTTCTTCAAAGGACGTAAGGTCTGATCATGCAAAATTAAGACAGCTCATGCTTGTTGAAGAGTTCAAACGATGCATACACTCTG